>JAVUPR010000356.1:0-1200000 GCA_036785695.1 Gentiana straminea | reverse complement strand
AAATGAAGAATGTTCTCAGCTTTGCAAAGATAAGTTACCGCCTAAACTGAAAGATCCTGGAAGTTTTACCATTCCATATGAGATTGGAGGATTTCTGTTTAAAAAGGTCTTATGTGATCTTGGAGCTAGTATAAATCTCATGTCTTATGAGGATTATAAGAAGCTAGGCATAGGAAATCTTACGAAGATCGAAATGACTCGCAAATGGCGTATAGATCGATTAAATACCCTAAAGGAATTATTGAAGACGTATTGGTTAAAGTAGACAAGTTCTATTTTCCAAGAGACTTTGTAGTTATGGAAATGGAAGAAGGATATTCGCGCCACTTATCTTAGGTCGACCATTTCTAGCTACGGAAGAACTTTAATAGATGTCCGTAAAGGAGAATTAATTCGAGAGTCAATGAAGATGAAGTTACTTTCAATATTTTCAAAGCTATGAACCATCCATACAAATCACCGAATCATGTTCTTTTATAGAAGATATTCATTCTGTCTATGATAATCGCTTACCAACTTTTGAAGAGATTAGAAGAATGCTTAACTCTATCTATCTATAAGGAAGATGAGAAAGACACCGAAATGAAAGAGATAATTCTTTCTCTAGATAAAGGAAGTTTTACTTTTAAACCATCATGGCATAAGTATTTGGAATTAGAACTAGAAGGACCATTTCTTAAACCATCACTAGAAGATCCACCTAAGAATCTGGAATTGAAACCGTTACCTTTAAATCTGAAATATGCTTTTCTTGAAACTAATAATCTATTACCGGTTATTATTTCATCATCTTTAACTGAGCAACAAGAAGATCAATTACTTAGAATGTTGAAAAAGCATAAGAAAGCTTTTGGATGGACAGTTGCCGATATTCGAGGTATTAGCCCTGAGATTTACGTTCATAAGATAATTCTAAAGGAAGATGCTAAACCTTGTATTCAACCGCAACGCCGCCTCAACCCAAATTTGCAGTTAATTGTTAAGAAAGAAGTCATTAAGCTATTAGAAATGGGGATAATTTTTCCCATATCAGATAGTGAATGGGTTATTCCAACTCAAGTGGTACCAAAGAAAGGAGGTTTCACAGTGAAAGAGAATGAAAAGAATGAATGGATTCCGACAAGAGAGATTACATGTTATCGAATGTGCATTGATTTTAGAAATCTAAATGATCATACTAAGAAAGATCATCATCCACTTCCATTCATAGTTCAGATGTTGGAACGTTTAAGTGGACATAAGTATTACTGTTTCTTAGATGGTTATTCAGGATATTTACAGATATTCATTGCAGCAGGAGATAGAGAAAAAACTACTTTCACTTGTCCTTATGGAACTTTTGCTTATAAAAGAATGCCGTTTGGTTTATGTAATGCACCAGCTACGTTTCAAAGGTGTGTGATGGCTATATTTGTTGATATGGTTGAGAAATGCCTAGAAATTTTTATGGATGACTTTAGTGTTTACGGAGATTCATTCGATATTTGTTTGTTACACTTAGAACGAGTGTTACAACGCTGTGAAGATACCAATTTAGTACTAAACTGGGAAAAATGTCACTTAATGGTATCAGAAGGGATTGTTTTAGGTCACAGAATCTCTGAAGAAGGTATTGAAGTTGATAAAGCTAAAGTCGAAGTAATTGAAAAATTACCTCCACCCGTTAATTTAAGAACCCTAAGAGGATTTCTCGGACATGCAGGATTTTATAGAAGATTCATTGCAGATTTTTCAAAAATAGCAAAGCCTCTAAGTCATTTACTTGAAAAGGAAGTACCTTTTAACTTTGATAGTAAATGTATGGAAGCCTTTCAGACCTTAAAAGCGAGGTTGACTACTGCACCAGTGCTAGTAGCACCAGATTGGAGTTTGCCGTTTGAGATTATGTGTGATGCGAGTGATTTAGGCTGTAGGAGCTGTCTTAGGTCAAAGATATAACAAAATTCTCAAAGCTATTTACTATGCATCTCACACATTAAACGCAGCTCAACTTAATTATGCAACTACAGAAAAAGAATTGTTGGCTGTGATTTTTGCCTTAGATAAGTTTCGATCGTATATTGTTGGTTCTAAGGTAATAATTTATACAGACCATTCAGCCCTGAAGTATTTACTGAGTAAGAAAGATGCTAAACCTCATCTTCTTAGATGGATTCTCTTACTTCAAGAATTTGACATTGAAATTAAAGATAAAAAAGGAAGTGAGAATGTAGTAGCGGATCATCTAAGTAGAATGGAAAATGATGAAGAAATAGGAATTGAAATTAAAGATTCATTTCCCGATGAACAACTATTTAGAATAGATACTCCTTCAACCATGCGCTTATTAAAAAATAGAATTCCTTCTAAGGAAATTTCACCTTGGTTTGGAGATATCATTAATTACTTAACTCCGTGATTATATTCCGTCTCATTGGACTTGGCAACAAAAAAGAAGTTCTTTTATGACTTAAAATTTTATTACTGGGAGGAACCAGACCTTTTCCGTAAATGTTCGGATGGGATAATCAGAAAATGTGTGCTTGATAATGAAATTTTAAGTGTTTTATCATTTTGTCATGATCGTGAGGCAGGAGGTCATCATGGGGTTGGAAAACTTGCTTTTAAAGTTTTACAATGTGGTTTTTATTGGCCTACACTATATAGAGATGCTTATAAATATGTTAAATCTTGTGAGTCTTGTCAAAAATGGGGAAATGTATCTAAAAAACATGAAATGCCTATGCAACCTATTTTAGAATGTGAGTTATTTGATGTTTGGGGTATAGATTTCATGGGACCTTTCCCTATATCTTTTGGAAAAAGATTTATTCTTGTAATGGTTGATTATGTCTCGAAATGGGTAGAAGCTGAAGCTCTTCCCACTAATGATACCAAGGTTGTCATACGATTCCTTAAAAAGAATATATTTACAAGATATGGCATTCTGAGGGCAATCATTAGTGATAGAGGTTCACATTTTTGTAATAGACCATTTACTAAGATAGTTGAAAAATATGGTGTAACGCATAAGTTAGGAACGCCCTATCATCCGCAGACTAGTGGACAGGTAGAGGTATCAAATAGAGAAATCAAAAGAATCGTGGAAAAAATAGTTGATTCAAATCGTAAAAACTGGGCGGTAAAATTAGATGATGCATTATGGGCGTACAGAACAGCTTTTAAAACACCAATTGGTTGTTCTCCCTATAAGTTAGTCTTTGGTAAGTCTTGTCATCTCCCAGTTGAGTTAGAACACCGAGCCTTCTGGGCTATAAAATTTTTGAATTTCGATCCTAAGGCTGTCGGTGATCATAGATTGCTTCAATTAACAGAACTAGTAGAATTTCGTCTCGATTCTTATGAAAACGCTCGAATCTACAAGGAACGCACAAAATCTTTCCATGATAAGAGAATCTTTAAACGTGAGTTCCATGTAGGTGATCGAGTGCTTTTGTACAATTCACGTTTAAAGTTGTTTCCAGGTAAGCTTAAGTCAAGATGGACAGGTCCATTTAAGGTAACACGGGTTTACAAATCTGGAGCTGTTGAACTAACTGATGGAAATAAAACTTTTATAGCCAATGGCCACAGAGTAAAGTTATTTGTGAAGGGAGAAGGAATCACACTGAAAGAAGAAATAATGCTACTGATTGATCCCCCGACAAATTAAAAAAGCAGAGAAACACAAAAGAACTGAAAAGCAGAGAAACTGGAATCAGCCGAATACCAGGTACTATCTATCTTTACTCTACTTTTCTGTATTTTTTATGTTTAAACTCTTTTCGTCTTTTACCGGATAGACGTAAAAGAACTGGATGCCTTTTTTAGATAGAATATGAGTTTTTATTTTACTTTTGAAATTAGGCCTAGATAAAGATGTCGCGTTTGCTATAGAAGCTTTAGTTTTTGAACAAAACAAGAAATTGTTGAGAGAGATCAGATTGAAAGAAGTTTGTAATGGAACATCAAGAAGTGCGATAAAAAGAAGGGCAAAGTTTCGATGAGATGCGAATCTGTGGAAAAAGTGAACATGAAGGACGCTCGTGAAAACACAACCAAATCCCGGATGAGTGTTTGAATATTGTTAGGAAGGGAACGATTAGGTGGTTATCCGAAAATCCCGATGGAATTCCGAGAGATAATTCAAATGCTTCATTTTTAGGAGTTAGGTTGATTGAGCGTTATATCAGAACTCTGGAAGATTTAGAAATCGAAGAATCAGGAACCCCTTAAGTTTCGAGTCTTTTTCTTATATTTTATTTTATAAAATTTTCGCATAACTTCTGAGAATTTTATAAAATTGGATCTTTATGAAATTTGAGAAGTTTTATAAAAGTTTTATGAAAGTTTTCTTTAGTTTTTATTTAGATGTTTTATAAGAGTTGATATAAATTTATTAAATTTTTATAAGCTTTTTAAGTGTTATAAAGATTTTATTAAGTTGTAAAATGTTATAAACTTATCTTTAAGAGTTTAATTAAGTTTTATTAAGGTTTTATATAAGTTTTTATCAAAAAATAAATAAATAAATAAAATCATAAAAAGTAAAGAAAAAAAAATTCGAAAAAGTGAAAAAAATTGGGCACGGACCGATCCGGCCCTTAATCCGGACCGGTCCGGGGGCTAAAAACATAAAAAAGGACGGGGACCCCTTTTTTTCTTCTTCTTCTTCCCTAATTTTCTTCCAACAGCCGCACCCCACACACCAAACCCCACCACTCGAAATTTTTATCAATTCTTCCACAAAAATTCACCCCTCACACTACCACTACTTGATTTCTTCCCCTTTTCATCTCTTCTCTTCTACACAAATTTGAAAAAATCAAAAGGGAGCAAAAACAAGCTACATTTCATTCCGGCGACTTTTTCAACTTTTCCGGCCTACTTTTCAACGTTTTCTACATATTAAGGTATAATTTAGTTTATGTAGTTATCAATTTCGTATTTTTCATAATTTTTTAGCTTAATTTCAACTGTTTTGATTTTTGAGTGTGTTGTGACATTTTTATTTTTTGTTGTTTTTGTTGTTGTTTGGCATTACCAATATCGTAGAATGGCTGAGTCGAGTAGGAGAGTCTCTAAAAAGCGTAAATCAAACATTCCTATATCAACTCCGGTCGTAGGTACAATACTTTTATCACCTGAAGAAGTGGCCGTAAGCTTTGATAAAACCGCATCACCTGAGGCTAAGAAAGCGTATGAGAAAATTTATAGTAAATGTGATGTCTTGGTTGAAAAAGGGTTAGATTTGGATGACTTAGGTGATGAAGTCAAAGATATCTTTAGAAAACGACAGTGGTTGGAACTAGCATCTAGAAGAGAAGGGGAGATTAACACGACTCTAGTAGCTGAGTTTTATTCAGTTTTATCTACACTTTCACAGGAGCAGCTTACTCAGTCGCAAACTGTACCCCTAAGAGCCAGAAATATTCCTTTTAACCCTGAAGTTATAAATGCAATTCTTGGAGTTGAATTTTTTCCTGATGAGGAGGATTACATGGCAGTTTATAATCTAGATGATCCTGCAAGTTTTGAACAAACTGCCCTGAGAGCTCAGAATGCTTTTGACCCGACCGCTGTGTGGGTAGAAAATCGGTTTAACTACGGGAATTGTTTTAGAGGTTTAAGGGCAATTAAAAGATTTATTAGCCATAATCTCTACCCTTCACGTAAACATACTGCTTTTGGAAAGGAAGATGTTTGTATCGCTTGGGCGATGGTAAACGATGTCAGAGTGGATGTTGGTAAGGTCATGTTTAAAAGAATTTTCGAGAGTATTGTCATCGCCATACCAGGGAGTCATCTGTACTTCCCTTGTTTTATCTCTGATTTATGTCGTAGGGTGGGCGTACCAGTGCTGCCTAATGACAAGCTATCTCTGGCGGATGCACCGCTGATTGGACCGAGTTTGACTACACTTCCGGATGGTAGTATACGCTCTTTGATTAGACGTAGTCAAACTCAACCAACTCCACCAGTTTTCACATCTTCTTCTTTTCCATCTTTTTCTAGTCAGCCTCAACAAACTCCTTTCTCCAACACTATCACCTATGATATGTTTCAATCTTTAGTGTCAGACGTTGCACGTGGTCAAGCCAACATGGCTTTATATGCTGAAAGTAGTAGGCAGTGGTGTGATGATATTCGTAGAGGTTTAAGGAGGAACGAGCAGTTGCTTCGTAATCCTACTTTTGATGATCCTGCCTATCCACCTTGTCAGTCAGATCCTTATACCTTACCAGAGTGGGTAACACCTATTCCACCACCTTCGAGCTTTCATCCAACGTCATATCCTTTTGGGAGCCAATCTAGTGGAACAGGTGTATTTTCGACAGGTGTTCAGAGACCAGCGATGTCTAGTTGGGGAGGATTCACTGAGTTTGCACACATTACGACTGGCATGAGTTCGATGGGTCTTGATAGTTCGAACGGGACCACGACTACGGTTCACCCACCGGCTTTCTCGCCGTTTCCGAGTTCAAGCTTTCATGTCGATCCTGAGGAAGGCTATGAAGAAGATTGAATTTAATACCTATGTTTGATTAAACATTTTTTTTACTGCACATTTCATTTTATTCGACGTTTGTCATTTAGATATTGGTTTGTTTTCATTTTCATTTAGTTTGATTTTATAGTCGTTTTATCGAAATTTGGTTTGCATTTTAAATCGTTTTAGTTTTTCTAAAAACTATAAAAAAAAAACCCAAAAATGATTTTTGTATAATTATTACGTCATTTTACAAAAATATAATGTGTCATTTTATCCGTTCATATCAAGTTAGATTAATCATTATGAAGTATCTTCAAGGAAGTAGGTAGTAATAGGCACGTGAAGTAAAAAAAAACCAAAATACAATTTGACTTTCACCTCTGTCCTCGGTAAAAGCTGGATGAGGCCGGACCGGTCCGGCCTAGACTCGGCCCGAGCCGTGAAGGGAAATGGCATGAGTCATTTTTTGAGTCTGTCGAGTGCATCCACGTATGTATAATTTTCTATCTATTTAAAGGAGGCCAGGGAATGAGGAAAACATACCAACTTTTTCACTGTCTATCTACTTTCAACTTTGTTTTTTTATCTAGTTTTAAAAATGTCGAACCGATCATCTCCATCTGTCAATTCATACGAACCTCACACCCCGGATCTTCCGGAATCTCAAGCTTCTAATGAGAATATCATTTTACACCATCGTTTTGCGAATTCTCCAATCCAGTTGGAGAAAGGTTTAAATGTCGATAAGATTGATCAATGGGGAAAAACTATTATTCGAAGTTTTGGTTGGAAGAAATTTGTCAGTACGCCGAGAGGAAGGATAAATGTCTCGATAGTTCAAGAATTTTATTCTGCCCTCATGACGACGTCCATGATCGATATCACTCAGATTGTTTCGGTAAGAGGAGTGGCTGTTCCCTTCTCTTCTTCTATTATCAACCAATTTTTTGCAATTCCACCGGTTTCAATGCAGCATTTTGAGATAACATGGGGCTTACAAAATCCACACAATCATTTGAACAAAGTCCATGAGTCTTTCCAATGTCTGTTTCCACTTTTCGACACAAATCACGAAATGTCTACACGTGCTTTACTTCCACACCTAAAGGCGTGGAAACATTTCATTAATTCTAGGGTATTTCCTACTTGGGATTTCGGGAGCCTTAGTGATAATGAAATGCTTCTGTTGTATGCTTTGACAGTTGGTGTATTTGTCGATTGGGGAATTTTGATTCAAAGGACGGTGTTGGAGTTTTCAATCACGAGAGGTTGTAGGGGGAAACCTATGCCTAATTCTTGGTTGATTTCACGCTGTGTACTCGGATGAGTGGAGTGGGAGAGCCGGAGACGGATGAGATTTTTCCGTCTGAGATAGTCGAGTTGGATTATTGCCGGTTGATACACCGGGTTGTTCGTCTACGATTTAGATGGTTGGTTGGTGGTTAGTTTATGATGTTTAAGTTTTAATAAGTTAAATTAAGTTAAGTTTGAAGTTTTTTTTTCTCTAGTTAGTTAAGTTTATGTTCTTTTAAGTTTGTATTAATCTATCTTGTTTAATATATATATGTCTCAGTTTTTTAAGTTTGTTTGTTATTTAATGATATAATTAGTATACGCTAAAATTAAAATCGGAATAATAACGATAATAGATAATTTTAATTTTATTTTCCAACCTACTTATTTAATACTCATTGAACATCGGGACGATGCCACTTCGTAAGTGGGGAGTAAGAGTTAGGTTAGAAAATTCATTAAAATCTTCGAAAATAGTTATAAATTATAAAATTATAAAAAAATTTATTACTTATTTTCAATTTTTTAGTAGTTAATATATATGAATAAGAAATGATATAATTTGGAAGAATAAGTTTTTAATTAAGTAAAGTATATTAGATATATTATAATCATATTTTATGTCTAATTTAGATTTTAATAAGATTTTAAGTTTATATAATTGAGTAATTAATATTAGATATTGTTTTTATGAAATTATATAAGTATGTTGATAATTATAAGTAAAATTTTTAGAATAATTTTTTCAATATGAATTATGAGTTTGGAATTGGACTAGGGATGTCGATTTTTGGCACCACAAAAATATAACTATAGCCAAATAGCCTACCTAAATTTCCAATTTTTGTTCTTATGTCAGCCTTGATTAGAGTGATCAAGACCTCACTCGAAATTGTCAATTGTGATTAAATAACCAAGCTTTAGCTAATTTTGGTCTACATTTCCTTGAAAATACCGCAAGTTTGTACGTACTTATAAAAAGAGATGAAGACATAAAAGCTAAGTTTTGGTATATACTGAGATTGGAAAAATTAGATAAGTATTAGTACATTCGATCTTACCTCATGACACTTGCAAGATAGTCGATTTTGGTAATAAGCTCGGATATATTAATATTCTAAATTAAGAACGAAGCACCATATTTACACAGAATTAATCAAATACCAGGTATCTTCCTTATCTGTGATCGACAACTTAAAAAAAATAAAAAATAAAAGAACATATCGGTTGTAGCTACCAATGATTTGAGTGAGTAGGGTATTATCACGAAATGTCCTATATCACTATGAGGTTAGAAGCTCCCGATTGCCTGATGATAGAAGTCCAGCTAGGGTATTATCTCGAAATGTCCTATTGCTGGGAATGAAGGCACAGAATGAAAAAGAAAAAGTCGAATCATAAGATCTCAAGAATGATTACAAGTTTAAGGAAACCGGACTTGTAATTTTCGATCGAAAGAGTAGTACTCCGATCAATCTTGATGAAGCAATGCTTGTAAGTTTGATTTTCTACACACACTCACGCTTTTAGTTCTTAATCTAAAAAAAAAAGAAAAAAAAAAGAGAAAATCTGGAAAAAAAAAAAAAAAAAAAAAGAGATGTTATTAATCGATGATTATTTTTTGATCAAGAATATGAAGATGTAGGTACGTACGACTTGCCTCTTTCTCTTTTTGATTTCCTTTTTTCCGATTAACCAACATCTTGAACCTAAACTCTATAAGCCATTTTTGTCGACTACCTAAACTCTAAAAGTTCACGGACATCCCTAGACTGCCGTCAGTTGAACAAAGCATTGTCGTCGCGGCATGGCCGTTTGACATGTGGCCTATCGATTTGATAGGGCCGCTGAAAAGAGGCCGCTCAGGATATGAATACGGGGTCGTGGCCATGGACTACTTCACCAAATGGATCGAGGCTAAGGCCTTGGTGAAAATCAAAACCAATAATGTGATCTACTTTCTGCTCGATCAAGTCTGGACTAGATTCGGAGTTCCATGGGTAATAGTGTCCGACCACAGGCCACAGTTCCGGGAGGAATTCGATGAGTTTTGTAAAGAGCACAACTGATATACTACTTTTATATGATTAAATATACGTTATATTGTTATGTTTTATCAACGAATTCTATATAAAATATATGAAATTATGGTATAAATAGTATGAAATGTTAATCTTTATAATTTAGAGTAGTTAGTAGTAAAATTTAGTAATAATAGTAAAAAGTTATCATTTTGTACCGATTTTAGTAAATCGGAGTGTCGTGTCGCATTTACGTGGGTATTTGTGGTATTTTATTGCGGTTTATGAACCGAGACCCCGAGAATCGACATGTTGAAGTGTAATTATATCTCTCGGAAGGATTTAGAGAGTGTCACAAGCTTAAGTGGTCAAGTGGTCAATTGAAGTGGTCAAGTGGTCAATCAATTTGGTTAAGTGGTAATCGAGAAATGTCTTCGACAAAAGAATGGCTCATTAAAACGACGTTATCTGAAGAAGAGTCCTTCACGAAAGTTGTAGATTTTCCCGAGAGCTTTCCGATGCCGCTTGAATCATGATTTTTGGAGATCCAGAACTCGAGATATGAATTTTAGAAGTTTAATAATTATATATAAATATATATATAATTATCACCGCACATGCCGATTGTAATCAAGAAGGTGGAGATCATCATTACACCGGCCCGGTCCGGCCTACTACCGGCCCGGTCCGGCCAAGGAAGTTTCATCTATATAAAGAGCTCAATTGCAAACAGAAACGATGTACCAATATATATAAACCATATCATATATATATATCCTCTCCTCTTTGTTTTCTTTTTATTTCGTAGTTTGTAAATAAGCCTTAAGCCAAAAATAATAATCTTGTAGTATCGTTGTAATGCTCGGGAAATTATCAGAAGTTCAGTGTTGTTGAAGTCGTTGTAATGTCCGGAAGAATACAACTCTGATTCAGCATTTGTAATCGGGTAACTTTTCTTAAGTATTTATGTTTGTTTTTATCTTTTTCATTGTTATAATGTTTTTAGGCTAACTCTAATAACTAGCCAAAGTTATGTAATCGTTTTATTTCGATCTTTTCGGTAAAGGAATGCTGTCTAATTAAAATTGATTAAAATTGAGTTAATTGAATCTTTTTCTATTCTATAACGTATTGATAATATTCGGATTGACGTAATTAACCAAGATGAATCGCACCATATAACCTAACGATGAACTGACCAGAGAAGTTAGGATATGAGATAAAAGATAGAAAAACCGGAGGGTAAAATTGGCCGTGCGAAAGCGTGACTACGGAATCCTATTTCCTACCCGGGGGTAGATTTGTCTTGGGAAAGATTAATCTTATTAAAATTGTGCTCGAGATCGTAATAATGTTAAAATCAACAGTTTAATTGAAACTAACACCGGAAAGTTAAATCGATCCGCCTGACAACCGGAGCCTTTTGAATAACATCGGTCGTCCGACAAACGGAATAACCTCTTTTATCCGGGGTAGATTTGTACTCGGTACCTGATCAGACTAACTGAGATTAGCATGGGGCAGTTGTGGAGATTGAACTGATGACAATGACATATGACAATTTCATACGCTCGTGTGAGGAGGAATTGTTAACCTCAGGAGTGCACCGTTTCATTTACTCAATTAGACCTAAAATAAAAGGAAAGATCGAGCACATTCCGTTTACTGGAAAAAAATCGTATAATTCAATTATATAAACTTTGGCTAGTTCTATAAACTTATCTGTCTAGTTCTAAAATATATTGGTATCTATATATTTATATCTATATATATATTTTGCAATTTATGTACATCTATATATATTTTTATATCTATATTTATTATATTAGAATAACTTTTAAATTACGCATTTATTTTATGTTGACTAGAATAGTAGTGATCCGTGTTATAAAATTGCGGTTTAGATCGAGTTAATAACGCTCTTTGGTGTTTAACCACACTTAGAAGAATTACCAAGTTCCCCGAGGATTCGACACTCGACTCACAATACTAGCACTACGCTTGACCCGATACACTGTCGGTTAAGGACTGGTTTAGCACTACGAAAGGCAGCTGTCAACAACGTCAAACACTGGCAATCCTCGGTATGCTATCCACAAGGCAACGGGCAAGCCGAAAACGCAAACAAACTGGTTCTAAGCGTGCTGAAAAAGAGTTTGGACGAAAAAGCAGGAAAATGGCCGGACCATTTACCCGCGGCCTTGTGGGCCCTTAGGACGTCGAGAAAAACAACTACAAGGGAGACCCCTTTCTCCTTGACCTACAGGTCGGAAGCTATGGCCCCGGTGGAAATGGCCCTGCCAAGTCTTAGGGTCGCGCACTTCAACGAGGCCGAAAACACATTAAGCCGACAGCTCGACCTCGACTTAGTGGAGGAAAAGAGAATCAACTCGTACGGTCGTCTGCTCAATTGCAAACAGGCGGCAAAGCGACACCATGACAAGCGTATCCGCGATCACCACTTAGCGGTGGGAGATTACGTTTTGCGCAAGAGACAAGCCACGGGTCACGAGGCCAAAAAGGGCAAGTTATCTGAAAACTGGGAGGGACCGCTTCAGGTCACAAGGATAATCAAAAAGGGAACTTATGTCTTGAATGACAGTCAAGGTCGCGAGTACAATTGGCTTTGGCACGCTGACAACTTGAAAAGATATTACATGTAATCCCAAACTATCTATTCAGAAAAGTAAAAGGCTAGTTGCGACAAATACAATTCGGCTACAATAGAGGCCCGTCGCAGCTTTTTGGCAAGCCCACGGACATAGATCCCGCAAGTTTAACCTAAAACAGGGGGACGCAATCTCAAATTTTCAAACATTATTCCAAATAGCGGACAAACATCAACAAGGCCGCCTACCGATCTGCTCTAAACTACTTCAAGAGAACCTACAACGATCCAATGAATGAGCCGGTACTCTGGCTACATCAGTACATAATCTAGAGATCAGCGAGCCGAAAGGAATACGGCGAGTGCGATCCATTGCGGTGGCAAACTTAATAGCCTCGCGGTGAATCGGATTCCCCAATCAATATCCACCGAGGGTCACGAATGGCATGAAGAAGAAGGGCTTCGGCCTCGGTAATGACCCCGAAATCCCCGAGGGGAAGAGCTCGCGAATTGATAAACCTCTTTCACTCTCAGTTACTACGAGACAGCTCAGATGCGGGGCCTAAAGCGCGAGGACGTGGACGGTTGGGAAAGAGCTCGCATACCGCACGTCGCAGGCTAACAAGCCTACTTTCCTTGTCTCCAAGGTTCCAAGCGACCTCATAATGAGCAGAGGGATCAATGGCAGGAATGCGAAGAACAACGTTGATAGTCTCCGGAGAAAAGTTAACCGACACGCCCCGGAGGACAACGCAACTAACAGCTTCCTCGGAAGAAGTCTCCGACAAAACGAGTAAAATTCCCTCACCATGGTGAGATTGAAAGGTATCAAAGGCGAGAGAGACAAAATCCGACCACCCAAAAAGCCGAATTCGGAGCAGAGAGCCATCACCCTCAATCTTGTCCTCCCCCAAACCCCTCTCCCTCACGTGCTTGACCACGTCGAAGTAACACCAGAAATGGGACTTAGCAGTGGTAGAGGCAGTGTGGAAGAAGGGGGAAACATCACGCATAGGACGAGCTTTGTACACTCGTACTGAGCTACCCTCACCAGATCGAAAAGACATTAGAAAATAGACTTGCGCAAGAAAAACATGGTGAGTGACCAGGGAAACCTCCTCTTATAAAGAGCTGAAAAGAAATGAGCGGTCAAGATCAACTCAATCGAACGATCAAAACACAAGCGGTTTGACCCAAAAATCTGATTCTTGAAAGGGGCGCCTAAACATCTGACAAACATTAAAAGAGCCAAGACTAGTAGCCGCACAGTCATCCAAGGGTCAAAAGCCTGCCAAAGAACTGTCCAATCAAGTCAGACTTACCTCGAGACGACAAATTTTTGTTCCAGTCAACTCGCCCTCGACTCGCCCAAGAAATTAAGGGGCCGGATAAGCGAAAATTTTAATTTGAGGCAATTCCGCTTTAAATTTATGGCGAGCCCAACATTGCAGACTCGCCAAGAAATTAAGGGGCCACATGTTGAAAATTTTCAAAACCTCACGGATGTACAAACGTATTTCGTGGAGGTCGCCTTAGTTCTTGTCCCAAACAAGGGGGCCGCAGAGTAAATTTTCGAAGTCATTTGAAACAACACCGCAGCGACCTCAATCGAAACAAGGGGGCCGCATACTGGAATATTTCAAACGCTAAGTGCGAGGAGACCGCTAACCTAGTTTTGCTTTGTTCCGATCAAGCACGACAAATCCTTGACCGGACCAAGGGGGCCGCATGTCAGAATTTTCAATTTACATAGGGCTCAGGGGTTGTATTATTTTAGCGAACTACCGTTTTAACCTCGCTGAAATAAAAAGGGCCGCACACATACAACAGCAAAAGGCAACAAATCAAAGAAATCAAATGCATAAGTCAAAAGGCCGAAACCTGGCCGCAAATCAAGTTACAAAATGACAGAAGGAAAGCATTATTGTTTGAACAAAACAAAGTTGAATGATTACAGATCGCAAACAAATTGTTCGATTTTCAATCTTGGCTTGGCGGAGTGTCAGCATGATCACCAGTGCCCGCAGGCTCGCTATCCGGATCGCTAACAGTCGGAGGATTCTTTATGACAACAAAGTTGACAAGATTAACCGGAGGAGGATCCTAGACCGGATCGCCATCCCTTACCTGCCCAGTTTGGATGGAGACAATGTGGTCCGGAGCATAAGGAATATCTGGATGAAGAGCCAACAAATCGGGATTCCGTTGAGACATGTTAACCCACTGGAGCATCTCCTCAAAGCTAACCGACTCTCTACCATGATATGCCCAAAGGCAGCGAGCGAAGTGGTTGAAGCCCTGATCAAAACTCTCCTCCAGATAGTAAAAGAACTGGTCAGAGCACTGATAGGCTGCAATGGCCGCAGGACCAGCTTCCTCAGCGGCCTTGTTGGCGGCAGCAAGTTGCTCCTCCAAGCTCGCAACCTCTTCCTGTGAGACTTTCAGCCCTTCAGCAGATTTTTGGGTTTCCATACTCAGAATCACCATTTTCTGTTTTAGCTCAGCATCCAGTCTGGTGCTCTCCTCCATGGCCACCTTCACGCGCTTTATCTCCTCACATGCTTTCGCGTGCTTGGTTTCAGTTGCGACCCTAGCTTTCTCTGAAGCACCAAAGGTCGCCGTCGCCTTCTTCAGTTCGGAACTACGCCTCTCAGCGGTCTCAGTAGCCTTCACGATACGAGTTCCAAGCTGCGGAGAGAAATAAGGTAAGCTCGCAGAAATGAAGCAAAATGAAAATTTACAGAAACAATAGTTTACCGTGGAAGATGCGATCCCAAAGTGCCCAACAAGGTCCTTCAGCTCCGCGACCTCGTCTTTAACGGGGGCATCATCGAGGACCACCACTCGATCGGTAATTCCCCTGCCAATCTCCAGCTGCACTCCAGGGAGCGCATCCCATGATAGGGGGCCTAGAGGAATGACATCAGCAATAGCCTCCCTGAGCTGGCTCACTTTCCTCATGTCAAGGGGGCAGCGGGTAAACTCAGCATCCAACCAGAGAGATTCCTTCCCTTGATATCCGCGAGGCAATGTTTCTCTTGGCAACGCACCCGCCTCATCAGCGACCTCCTCAACAATTACATCTTCAGGCCGCGGGGTCGACCTTTCGCAGGGTCACTTATCGACACGATCGAACCTTTGCTAGCTCCGCCAACGCCTTGGGATTTCTCGGTTACGGATCGCTTGGGATCCCGGGCCTCTCTTGCGGGTACATCGACTTGGAAGCATCTACGACCGAAGCATCTACGATACGAGGAATTTTTCCCAATGCTCGTTTTAGCGCCGCTTGCCTAGCTTTTGCCGCCTCATCCGCCTACCTCTGCCTTTGAGCTCGCCTTTCAGTAGCATCCATCTCGCTGATTGAAAATAAAAAGAGAAGTTCATAAAAAACTGGACAAATAATGAAAAAGCAAAGCAATAAGGCTCAAAAGTAACGAAACAGAAAGTAAAGAAAATTACGGCGAGGTCTTCTACTAAGGTCGCCCTAACATGCTGCACACTCAGAAGGGAAGAAATAGTTGACATGGCATTCGCCGACCCAATCCGGATCGCTCTCTTTAGGCCCTATAACAACCCAGGGCAGGGCTCTTGGCGGGCCGACAATTCCGGATCTGCTCGCGTACGTCTCCGCCATATCCAAGAGATCGATCCAAGACACATTCCTCTTCGAGGGCGTGGCTAAGTCAGAGTCTATGATCGCCAGAAGTCCTTTGAGGAATCGATACTCGGACACGAAAGGGGCATCAAAGCGAATCATAGAAATCTTCCCCTTGCGAGGAGGGAAGTGGGGGAAAGGCCAGCCAACTTTCGACTCGACCTTAAAGACGCGATCCCCCCGCCAGTGTATCTTGTTAGGGAGATGGAAAAATAAACGGGGAGTCTAGGCCCTTACGTTGGCCTACCCCGAAAAGAGGTACCACGGATCAAATGAAACTGCTTGAATAAAAAGGGTGGCTCTCTCTTCATCGTCCGGCAAAGAACAATGAAGGACATGATCTAAATAGCGGCCCCAACGGCTAGGTCGTAGGTAATATTCGCAGCTCACACAATAGCTTAACCGTGAAAAGGTCGAAAGGAGGCCGGAAACCGACAAAGAAGTGTTCAAAATGGAGAATTATGGTGTCTCCGGGGCAGCGACCACATATAAAGTCTTCTCGATCGCTAGGTTTCAGCTTATCCTCATCCTTACTGAAATCGATCAAGGAAAACTTGTAAAGAGCAGGGTCGATATTGTAGCGGCGCTGGAGAGTCCGCGCAAGGTCCTTGCTTTTCAGGATCCGCCCCCAGTGCTTCTCTACATCCTTCTGATACAAAGTCATGAGGAAAAACTCCCTCAGGGCCTCTGGGTTGTTGTGCTTTGGAGGCTTCCCTTTAGCCGCCGCCTCACCCACCGTCATGGTCGCAAGATCCGCCCTTTTTCTTTTTGGTTTCTAAGGGAGCTCCAAAGGTTTGTGAGGGACCGATTCAACATCATCCTCGCTAGACCCCATCAACTCATGTAGAGCGGCGTCTGATAGCAAAATAACTAACTGCTAACTTTAACCGACAGAGTATCGAATCAACAGTAGTATAGTGATAGCAAGGTCGAATCCACAGGGAACAACGTTTAAGTACCAAAGTCGACGTAGAACTTAGTTTAGGTCAAGATTGCGGTGGAGAGATATTACACTAGTGCGAAAGTAAAAATTAGCTAACGGTTGTAGTTCTAGTTATTAAAAGGTATAGCCGAATTATGATCCAACGAGTTACTTTTACCCCTAAGGGAAGACTTGACAGGGGAGCGTGTTTTAACCAACCTACCTTTCCACAAGTAATTTTAACGACATCCACGGGTGCCAACTCCTAATTCTCGGTGTTAAGATGCGAACAACTCTCACTCAACACCCTATGTGAAGTTAATTAATTTTCCCTTTAGAAAACCGATTAACCCAACATGATTACGCTCTTAGAGTCGCTCGAACAACGATGACAAACCTCTCGTATTGGAAACGGTCCTAACAACTAGGCCGAATCTACGCAACGATCCCAAAACCCCTTTTCCCACATCTCACCGCAAAATGCATTTATAAGTTCGACGTGTGTGACGGTGGACTAGATGATCGATCTAATTCAAAGACGTTTAAAATAAGTTTTAGGACGTGGATTAATCATTAAAACATTATAATACGTGCTACACAACTCCCGTTTAATCCCCTTTAGGGCGTTTTACTCGTTTTTACATAATTCGACTATACGTACGTTTAGCTATTCATTTTGGCGATAATAACGGAATGATTAACGGAAATTATATTAACGACGAAAAGTAAAAGCGAATTCATTTTTTTTTATAAGTACATATATATATTTATATATATAGATATATAGTTATATAGCTAATAATATATATAAGTGCATAAAAGTAAATATACTATATATATATATAAGTGCGTAAAAGTAAATACGTAAGTAAATGCGTAAAAGTATATATATATATATATATATATATATATATATATATATATATATATATATATATATAAGTGCGTAAATAAAATGCGTAAGTAAAATGCGTAAAAGTAAATAAAAAATCAAAACAACGAACTATTGATAATTATACTATTACAACGGTATTTTAACACATATATATATATATATATATATATATATATATATATATATATATATATATATATATATATATATACGGCCCGAATAAGATAAAAAGAAGAGGGAAGAAAACGGAAATAGATCTATATATATATAAAATTACCCGATTACAACCGTTGATTCCGAGATCGTAGTCTTCCGGATATTACAACGACTTCAGCAACACCGAACTTCCGATAATTTCCCGAGCATTACAACGATACTATTATTTCTACAATTATCTCGGCATAAGGCCTCTATATAAACTAAAAATTAAAAAGAAATGAGGAGAAGATATATATATATATATATATATATATATATATATATATATATACGCTATGTATATATATAAAATGGTACATCCGTTCGATCTCTCGATGCTCCTCTATTTATAGAAATGATGTTGAAGGCCGGCCCGGGCCGGAGGTTAGCCGGATCGGTCCGGAATCATCATGAGTGTAACAACTCATCACATTCTGGATCCTTCGATATGATAATTATGCAATTAAAACTTGTAAAATTCGTATCTTGAGTTGTAGACCTCCAAAAATTGCAAACGAAATGCCAAAATTAAGGTCTCGAGAAACTCTACAACTTTCATGAAGGACACGTTTTCAGAAAACGCCTTTTTGATGGGCCATTCCCATTACGTGTCGTTTGCGACATTTTCCTTAATACAAATCAATTAGCCACTTGACCACCATTTGAGTTGTAGAAGTCCGATTGACTTGATTCAAAATCCATTGGAAATTTTTCTTGAAGATATACAACTTTCATGAAGGATTCTTTTTCAGAAAACGCCGTTTTGATGAGCCATTTGTATGTCGTGTCGTTTTCGGGATTTTTACTATTACGAATCGATTAGCCACTTGGTCATAACTTGAGTTGTAGACCTCCAATTAACATGATTCAAAATGCGTTGGAAAGCTCTATCAAAGATCTATAACTTTCATTAAGGCCACCTCTTCAGAAAATGCCGTTTTAATGGGCCATTGGTTCGTCGAAGATATAAATCGTTAGTGACACTACGAGTGACTGATCTACTTGACATTTTAAGCTTGTGGCATACTCTTATATCCCCATAAACACCTCTTTTAGGCCTCAAAACGTGTCGTTACTCGGGATTTTGGTTAACATATAATTCTGCAATAAACCACCAAAATACCAAACGTAAATCCGACACGACACACCGGTTACTAAACCGGTACAAAAACTATAAAAACACGCTAAAAATACGATATTTTATATAATAACTACTACTAACATATTTAGATGAAACATAGGAATTAATGACTCGAACTGATATAAAAATACTCGAAATGATATCAGAAACGGGTTGAAAAGTTATAAAAATAACGGTGAATTTTTCCGTTATCACAACCCCCCACTTAGCTTTTGGTCGTCCTCGAACAAAATAAGCGGTAAAATAAAATGAATGAAGGAAAAATTCATGAAAAGATAAGATGTAAGGAACAACCAAATGATATAACCTTTAGAATTATAACCGTACGTTAACCTCAATATAACGTATAACGAGTGCGTGTGTGACAAGCCTTTTCAATTTCCACTATCCTCTCTTGAATAAATCAAGCAAACGCACAAATATCCATTCAGACAGTCCTAATGACTTTTCTAGGTATAGGCAGTAACAGCTCCACACAATGTCCTCCCGTGTACTTATTAGGATAATCCCTAAAGCATATCATCCAGTTTATACTGGGGATAGTTAGAAGATAACTTCTCTTTTTTTTTTTTTTTTTTTTTTTCTTTTTTTTTTCCATAGAATACTAACATATCCGAACTCATTGCCAAAATCGACTATCTTTCAAGCGTCATGAGGTGAGATTGAATACATTAATACCTATCTAACTCTTTTTTTTTTTTTTTTTTTTTATGTGTAGCATATGCCCTCATTCCCAGCAATAGGATGTTTCGTGATAACACCCTAGCTGGACTACTATCATCAGGCAGTCGGGAGCTTTTAAACCTCATAGTGGTATAGGACGTTTCGTGATAACGCCCTACCGCACTCAAATCATTGGTAGCTACAACCGACATATAGATAACTCACTTATTTTGATATTCTTTCTATCACATTCAAACCTTCAGATATTCACAGTACACGTTTAGAAGTTAGGTACTAAGTTACTACTATCTCTAGGATAAACCACTAGAATACCGAATGGATACGCTTTAAAATTTTCGCTTCAATATCAAAGGCTTACGTGAAGGAATTCATGTTATACAAATAAATTTCCGGTTAAAATACACTTGCGGTTCACATTGGTTATACATATCCAAATTGATCATTACATCTTTAAATCCATGAAATATATACCTTATACAAATTATTTTAATCAACTAAATAATGCTCGAAAAAGATCAAAAACTAAGGGTTTAAACACTTACGCCATTTCTAAACCAACCGGACTCTACCCCCCACTTACGATTTTGCATTATTCTCGAGTGTAAATGAGATAGAGAGGAAGACTTAGCTTATAAACCAGCGAAAAGGTGTTATCGAATCCCGTAACAACCATGAGAAAGCACATCCCGAATCCCCGTACCAAAACAACCAAAACAAAGCCAACACGGGACATGGTCCTCGTGCCAAAGTATGTAATAGGGATATGGGAATAATAAGAAAATGGCCCCGTTACGTCGAAAAACTCGATAGCATATCACATAATAGCTTTAGATGGAAAAATAACCTTAACGGGTAAAACACGGAACATCTAAGCATATACGTATTATAGAAAGTATCACAAGAGCATATATCACGGTCAAGTCGGCTATTCTTAGTTTCATTTTTATTACACACGCTTTATTAAAGCGGGAATACTCACCACTCTACTACAACGACTAGAAATTTGAAACGTACTAGATCATGAAATGTAATGTAGTGAGTCTTTTATACCCAGATCCTCAAGGGTTCAATAACCTAAGTCCAAGAAATGATACATTTGAATTTTTATCTTTTTCTCCATCGGGATTTTCGGATAACCACCTAATCATTCCCTCTTAATGAAATTCAAACATTCATCCTGAGACTTGGTTGTGCTTTGTGTTCAATCTTCATACCGATTCTACATCTCATTAAAACTAGTCTCATCCAAATTATCTTTATTATTATTATCGGGCTGCCTCCCGGTAGCGCTTTTGTTTAACGTCGTTCGCTCGACGGAGACTCAGAAACAATTTATTAAGGCTCGGGATCAGTCAAATGCACAATCTCAAGAGCCTCATCGAATGGTAACTTCTTATACTTTTTTAGACGAAGGCCGTTCGTGATGAACGTTCCATGCTTCGGATGTGTTACCTCGATGGCTCCTGAGTCGAAAACTCGTAATACCGTATATGGTCCTGACCACCTTGACTTAAGTTTGCCTTGAAATAAATGGAGGCGAGTATTATAGAAAAGGACCTCATCACCTACGCTGAAAATACGAGGTTTGATCAACTTATCATGAAGCAATTTGGTCTTTTCCTTATATTTCGCCGAACAATCGTAAGCTTGAAGGCGAAACTCATCTAACTCGTTTAACCGGGCCATCCTTCTTTCACCGATTAATGCGTCATCCATATTTAGATTCTTAATCGCCCAATAGGCCTTATGCTCTAACTCTACGGGGAGATGGCAGGCTTTGCCAAAAACAAGCATGTAGGGTGACATACCTATTGGTGTCTTGAACGCAGTTCGGTGTGCCCAAAGCGCATCATCTAACTTCTTTGACCAATCCTTAAGGTTAGAATTCACTGTCTTCTCCAAGATTCTTTTGATTCCCCGATTGGACACCTCTACTTGGCCACTAGTCTGAGGATGGTAGGCAGTGCCTAACTTATGAGTGACCCCGTACTTCATTAAAAGCTTATTGAAATCTCTATTAGCAAAGTGACTTCCATTGTCACTGATTATTGCTCGAGGTATTCCATACCGGGATATAATATGTTTCTTAAGAAACTTTATGACTACATGTTTGTCGTTAGTAGGTGAAGCAATTGCCTCAACCCACTTTGAAACGTAATCACGGGCGACAAGAATGTACCGATTCCCGAAAGAAGACGGATATGGTCCCATGAAGTCTAATCCCCATATATCAAATACTTCACACACTAATATCGGTTTCGGGGCATCTCATTTCTCCCGGAAATCCTTCCCGAGCGTTGACGGGCATCACACATCTTAACATAAGCATATGCATCCTTGAAAATAGTGGGCCGGTAGAACCCACTTTGTAACACCTTTAACGCTGTTCTCTCACCCGAGAAGTGGCCACCGGCCTCTTTATCATGGCAAAACGAGAGAATACTCACTATCTCACCGTCATCAACACATCTCCTCGGGATTCCATCAAGCACATAGCCTAAAAATTAAGGGATCTTCCCACACATATCGGTTTACCTCACTAAAAAACTTCTTTTTACGGTTTTCATCAAACTCGGGATCTACAAATCCACACTCGTAATAATTAACAAAAGGTGCATACCAAGGGTTCCCATTCTTTCCTCTCTCAGAAATTTCCTCGCTTAACCGGGAGCATCGTATCCACTACGAACAATCGCTCATCCCGAAAATGATCATCAATTTCAACCCTAATAGAGTGTTTCTTGTCTCCCTGTTCCATCCTACTGAGGTGGTCAGCTACTACGTTCTCACACCCCTTTCGATTCTTAATTTCTACGTCAAATTCTTGAAGAAGCAATATCCACCTCAACAAGCGTGGTTTTGCATCCTTCTTGGCAAATAGATATCTCAACGCAGCATGGTCAGTGTGAACTATGACTTTCGATCCAACCAAGTATGACCGGAACTTATCGAAAGCAAAAACAACAGCTAAAAGTTCCTTTTCAGTTGTGGCATATTTTTGTTGAGCCGAGTTCATGGTATGACTCGCGTAGTAGATAGGGCGAAACAACTTGTCGATCTTCTGACCTAGGACAGCTCCTACGGCATAATCACTTGCATCACACATCACTTCGAACCCCTTGGACCAATCAAGTGCTACCAAGATAGGAGCCGAAGTAAGAAGTTTCTTAAGGGTTCGAAAAGCATCTAGGCATGCCGCATCAAAAACACGGGGGCTCCCTTCATCAATTGAAGAGTAAGAGGTCTAGCAATGTGAGAAAAACCTGGAATGAATCTACGATAAAAACCCGCATGTCCCAAGAACGAACGTAGAGTCTTCGATTTGTAGGCATAGGAAGCTTAGAAATTACCTCTATTTTTGCTCTATCGACCTCTATTCCTTTCCCCGATACCTTATGTCCTAAAACAATTCCCTCGCTTACCATGAAATGACACTTTTCCCAATTTAAAACCAAGTTTGTCTCTTCACAACGTGCAAGCACCTTATCAATGTTCGACAAACACTCATCAAAAGTATCACCAAAAACGCTAAAGTCATCCATAAAAACTTCCATGAAATGTTCTATCATATCCGCAAAAATTGCCATCATGCATCGCTGGAATGTCGCGGGTGCATTACACAACCCAAACGGCATTCTTCTAAATGCAAAAGTGCCATATGGACATGTGAAAGTAGTTTTATCCTGGTCATGTATATCGATGTGAATTTGATAATAGCCACTAAAACCATCCAAAAAGCAGTAAAATGCATGACCACCTAGACGCTCTAGCATTTGATCAATAAAGGGTAGGGGAAAATGATCTTTCCTAGTCTTATCATTCAGCATGCGAAAATCAATACAAACTCTGTGACCAGTAACTAAACGAGTAGGAATAGGCACACCTTTTTCATTAAGCTCAACTGTGATGCCTCCTTTCTTAGGCACGACTTGTGTAGGGCTCACCCATTCACTGTCGGAGATTGCGTAGATTATCCCTAACTCAAGCATCTTTACCACGTCTTTTCTTACCACCTCTTGCATATGTGGGTTTAGTCGTCTCGAAACTCGCCGACCGGTTTGGCATCTTCTTCTAGAATGATCTTGTGCTTGCGGATATCGACCGATCCCTTTTATGTCAACCATCTTCCATCCGAAGGCCTTTTTGTGTTTTTTCGAACGTGGATCAACTTAGCTTCTGCAAAACGGTTAGTGCGGATGAAACAATAAGAGGAAGTAATTCATCGGGTTCTAAAAACACATACTTTAAATGCTTAGGAAGTGGCTTCACTCCGGATCGGTAGGTGGTTCCTCGATTGACGGCTTTGGCGGCTTGCCGGTCAAACCGAGCTCTAGCTTCTTATTCCGGCTTGCGTCAACAAAAGGAGTTGCCTCCAAATGATATACCCGAACTCTCATTTGTGGATCGTCATCCTCTCGCGGTGCTTGACTTCATCGGGCATTCTTCCATTGGTTCTTGGTATCCCCGCAGGGTTAGTGTGCTCCAAAATACAAGGATATATAGCATCAATAGAAAAACAATCACTCTTTTCATCATCAGGATGCTTCCTTTCCTTATACACATTTATGGCTACACTCTCTTTCCCGACTCGTAGTATAATCTCTCCCCTCTTAACGTCTATCAAGGTCTCTCCTGTGTTCAAGAAAGGCCGACCTAACAAAAGTGGGGTTTTAGTATCCATATCCATATCTAAGACTACAAAGTCAACAGGGAAAACAAACTTGTCTATCCGTACCAACACATCTTCGCCTACCCCTAGAGGTTTCCTAACGGACCTATCTCGCCATCCGTAAGGTCATTCCCTGTTGGCTCTAACGCTCCCAATCCCAACTTCTCATAAACTCCTCTAGGCATCGGGCTCACGAAGCCCCTAGATCACATAGCACATTTTTGAACACGCTTTCGCCAATGGTAATTGGGATGGTAAAACTACCTCTATCCCGTAACTTGGGGGGTATCTTATTCTCAAAGATTGCGAACATTCCTCACTCAAATGCACCATCTGTTGCATCTTCTCCTTACTCGACAACATTCCTTTTAGAAACTTAAAGTATGGGGGAATGCTCCAAATTGCCTCTAATAGGGTAATATTCACCTCTACCTTCCTTAAAAGATTCAGAAATTTTGCCTGACCCTGGGTCAGAATGTCCTTTCTGGTTCCCTTAGGAGGATAGGGTAAAGTATTAACATCAAAATCAGGGGGAGGAGGAGGAATTCTGTTTTTCTTACCTCTTTCTTTAGGCGGTGAGGATTCTTCTTCTTTGATGTCCAAGACCACATAGTCTTTCTTCGGTGCTGCCCCTTCCAATGCTTTCTTATTTGCCTCAGCCAAAGCCTTTTTCGTGGCTTCCAATTCTTTCCTCATTGCTTCCATTCTCTGCTTGATATTGCCAGTCTCTAAATCTTCGATCTCGACTTCACCATACATAGCTCCTTCACGATCAACTCGCTTTCTCTTTCTCAGCTTTCTCAGTTTCTGCCTCTTCAGCCCACAATTCTTTCTTTTTGTCACTCAGCCCGACCTCTTTACCACTTCGTGTGAACACAGCATTCACATCCTTTGGGTTCCTTTTAGTGTTACTCGGGAGTCCACCACTTAGATTTGTCTTTAGAGTGTCGGTTATTTGACCTACTTGGGTCTCCAAGTTTCGAATGGCAGAATGTGTGACCACTTTTTGCTCTATAGCATTCTTATTTAACTCAGAAACATTCCTGTCTAATTTCTCCAGGAGTATCTCAGTGGCCATCTTTTGAACACCAGAATTGTTTGGTTGCTGATTGCTTTGATTATTCTGGTGCAGATGAGCGTTTGGATGTTGATAGGTGCCAGAATTATTACTTCTCAAAGATGGCTGGCTCACTTGCTGATTCTGATTGTTTTGCTGACCCTGATTCTGATTCCAGCCTTGATTTTGATTCCAATATGAACTCTGATTTTGCTGCTGTCCTTGTGACTGAGACTGTGGATTCTGATTATTCTGATAATAGCCTCGGTTTTGATTCTGGTATGAACTCTGGTTCTGGGGATTCTGATTCCAAGGTCGGTTGTATGAGCTTTGGTTTTGCCTAAAGTCTTGATTCTGATTATTGTTTCTATTCCAATTCTGATTCTGCCCCTGATTCCAACCTTGTCCAACATAATTCACATCATATTGTTGTGAACCATCATTCATACCATAATCCAATTGTGGCCCTTGATGATTATTAAAGTTTTGATTCCACTGTTGTTGGCCAAACTCTTGCCGATTCATATCCATCCGTCCCATCGCATAGACATTCATTCGCCGTTGGTCATTCGATTGCCGACCGTTGTTGTACTTGGAGTAGGTGTCAACTTGTTGTGGATAAGTGGATTTTTTCAATGATGCACATTCTATGGCGTAATGTCCACCTCCACGAGTTGGCACCGATGTGTCTTCTTTCTTTCGACTCCATTCGGTCCATCTTTAGTACCATTTCTTGCATCTTGTCATGCATGGCGTATTCTCGATCGAGTTCCTCTTTCGGCGACTTTACACTTTCCATTGGGGCTTTCTTCTTCTTTCTGCTCGATCCCCATTGTCCTTCTCCATCTGCCGCATTTTCTATCTGTCTCATTGCTTGTTCTGGTGGTAGATTCATAATATCTCCGCCGCTTGCAGCATTCAGCTTGTTTTGGTCCATCGGCTCTAAGGCCCTGAATAATATAATAACTTGCTCCACCGTAGAAAAACCGTGTGGAGGGCATCTCTTCAGTAGACCCCTGAATCTCTCGTAAGTCTCTTTTAAGGTCTCTCCCTCGAGACCGTCAAACGAAGAGATTTCTTCTTTCAGATCTAAAATCTTTGCTGGAGGGAAGTACTTTTTCAGGAATACTCTCGTTACGTCAGCCCACGTATGTAACGAGTCATTTGGTAAAGAGTCGTACCAATCCTTAGCAGCTCCTCTTAATGCAAACGGAAAAACTATTAATTTTACCGCCTCATCACTCACCCCGTTATATTTCATTGTCCCACAGATCTGGAGAAAGTGATCCAGAAAGCTATTCGGGTTCTCAGTCGACTTCCCATGGAACAAGGCATGTTCCCCTAACATGTTCAAAATATTTTGCTTAATATCCATGTTATTTGCATTAATTGGGGGTACCCTAATTGGGTTGTGTCCTATAACTTCCTGTGGGGTAGTGACGTAATCTCGACAAACCCTCAGTCCATGTGCTTGCTGAGCCATCGGCTGCTGAGGAGGTGGATTATACGGGTTATACGGGTTTTGGAACCCCGTTGATTTCCTTGCATCTCTAGCATCCGAAGTACTCGATTTACCGTTTCTTGGTCTAATTCGGGTCCGAAGTCCCGTGTATCCCGAGCATCTTGTCCTACTCGTATTGTCCAATCCCCGGCCTCTCGATTAAACCGTGCGGATCCCAACCGACGTAGCCCCGTGTTGTCTTCTCTCGGTGGTTCTTGACGAGGGGTCCTCGGTGGAGTTTGCAAAGGTATTGTTGCATTACCACCGGTAGTGGTTGAGGTTTGCCCCCGTAGAGTCCGTTCATCACCGGGATCCTTACCGTTTTTTCTAGTTATTATATCGTCCATTTACGCGAGAGGAATTAGAAAGTGATCTTTCTAATGTCTCTCTTTCTTCAAACAAAGGGTTCGGACTAGCGACTAGGATTTCTCCTCGGCGCTGACTGTTTCTATGACGTGCGTAAGCTTCGATTTCTTCGATGGGTTCGATGAGAGGTTCTTTAGAACTTCGAGTCATAAACCAGTACGAACACCAACACCTAAATCACAAGGTTTCGGGATTTTTTTTTTTTATGCTTCCGTAGAGTGGAATTCACCGAGAATCCATCACCCAACCTCGATGATAAGAAACAGAAAAGGATATGGAAACAGAAGTAGGAACAAAAACCTATCTACGAAAAACTTGATAACAAAAACTAAAATAAAAACGACCTAAGCCCAGGCTTTCGGTCAACTTACAAGATATCAAACGTAGTATTCCCCGGCAACGGCGCCAAAAAATTCTTGATAGCAAAATAACTAACTGCTAACTTTAACCGACAGAGTATCGAATCAACAGTAGTATAGTGATAGCAAGGTCGAATCCACAGGGAACAACGTTTAAGTACCAAAGTCGACGTAGAACTTAGTTTAGGTCAAGATTGCGGTGGAGAGATATTACACTAGTGCGAAAGTAAAAATTAGCTAACGGTTGTAGTTCTAGTTATTAAAAGGTATAGCCGAATTATGATCCAACGAGTTACTTTTACCCCTAAGGGAAGACTTGACAGGGGAGCGTGTTTTAACCAACCTACCTTTCCACAAGTAATTTTAACGACATCCACGGGTGCCAACTCCTAATTACGGTGTTAAGATCCGAACAACTCTCACTCAACACCCTATGTGAAGTTAATTAATTTTCCCTTTAGAAAACCGATTAACCCAACATGATTACGCTCTTAGAGTCGCTCGAACAACGATGACAAACCTCTCGTATTGGAAACGGTCCTAACAACTAGGCCGAATCTACGCAACGATCCCAAAACCCCTTTTCCCACATCTCACCGCAAAATGCATTTATAAGTTCGACGTGTGTGACAAAGGTGGACTAGATGATCGTCTAATTCAAAGACGTTTAAAATAAGTTTTAGGACGTGGATTAATCATTAAAACATTATAATACATGCTACACAACTCCCGTTTAATCCCCTTTAGGGCGTTTTACTCGTTTTTACATAATTCGACTATACGTACGTTTAGCTATTCATTTTGGCGATAATAACGGAATGATTAACGGAAATTATATTAACGACGAAAAGTAAAAGCGAATTCATTTTTTTTTATAAGTACATATATATATTTATATATATAGATATATAGTTATATAGCTAATAATATATATAAGTGCATAAAAGTAAATATACTATATATATATATAAGTGCGTAAAAGTAAATACGTAAGTAAATGCGTAAAAGTATATATATATATATAAGTGCGTAAATAAAATGCGTAAGTAAAATGCGTAAAAGTAAATAAAAAATCAAAACAACGAACTATTGATAATTATACTATTACAACGGTATTTTAACATATATATATATATATATATATATATATATATATATATATATATATATATATATATATATATATATATATATATATATATATATATATATATATATATATATATACCCGAATAAGATAAAAAGAAGAGGGAAGAAAACGGAAATAGATCTATATATATAAAATTACCCGATTACAATCGTTGATTCCGAGATCGTAGTCTTCCGGATATTACAACGACTTCAAGAACACCGAACTTCCGATAATTTCCCGAGCATTACAACGATACTATTATTTCTACAATTATCTCGGCATAAGGCCTCTATATAAACTAAAAATTAAAAAGAAATGAGGAGAAGATATATATATATATATATATATATATATATATATATATATATATATATATATATATATACGCTATGTATATATATAAAATGGTACATCCGTTCGATCTCTGATGCTCCTCTATTTATAGAAATGATGTTGAAGGCCGGCCCGGGCCGGAGGTTAGCCGGATCGGTCCGGAATCATCATGAGTGTAACAACTCATCACATTCTGGATCCTTCGATATGATAATTATGCAATTAAAACTTGTAAAATTCGTATCTTGAGTTGTAGACCTCCAAAAATTGCAAACGAAATGCCAAAATTAAGGTCTCGAGAAACTCTACAACTTTCATGAAGGACACGTTTTCAGAAAACGCCTTTTTGATGGGCCATTCCCATTACGTGTCGTTTGCGACATTTTCCTTAATACAAATCAATTAGCCACTTGACCACCATTTGAGTTGTAGAAGTCCGATTGACTTGATTCAAAATCCATTGGAAAGTTTTCTTGAAGATATACAACTTTCATGAAGGATTCTTTTTCAGAAAACGCCGTTTTGATGAGCCATTTGTATGTCGTGTCGTTTTCGGGATTTTTACTATTACGAATCGATTAGCCACTTGGTCATAACTTGAGTTGTAGACCTCCAATTAACATGATTCAAAATGCGTTGGAAAGCTCTATCAAAGATCTATAACTTTCATTAAGGCCACCTCTTCAGAAAATGCCGTTTTAATGGGCCATTGGTTCGTCGAAGATATAAATCGTTAGTGACACTACGAACCACTGATCTACTTGACCTTTTAAGCTTGTGGCACACTCTTATATCCCCATAAACACCTCTTTTAGGCCTCAAAACGTGTCGTTACTCGGGATTTTGGTTAACCTATAATTCTGCAATAAACCACCAAAATACCAAACGTAAATCCGACACGACACACCGGTTACTAAACCGGTACAAAAACTATAAAAACACGCTAAAAATACGATATTTTATATAATAACTACTACTAACATATTTAGATGAAACATAGGAATTAATGACTCGAACTGATATAAAAATACTCGAAATGATATCAGAAACGGGTTGAAAAGTTATAAAAATAACGGTGAATTTTTCCGTTATCAGCGTCCTCAATGCATAAGATATCGTCGCCCGGCCCAGTGGCACCACTCGTGCCAACCTCAACAGGCTGTTCCTCAGCCCCAACATCACCACCACCGAGTGTACTTGTACTCGTCACGCCCCGACTCCGGGCCGCCTCTTTACGACTCTTCTTTCGTCGAGGCGCCGGATCGAACTTTTCTAGGTGTCCAATCTAACCGGCAGTGTACCGGATCAATTGTAGTCTAGTAAGTGGTCAAGGTCGTATCCATGAGGATTGTGAGGTTGAACACCAAAAAGCTATTATTATCTTGATCTAAGTCGCAAATTAACAAGAAAGTAATGTTTCTAGAATTCTACTACTAAAAAGGGTGATAAAATGATAAAAGAACCTAACCAAGACAATGTGTAGACTAGCAACTCTCTTGTGGTATCATGGGAATGATTTCCTTCAAACCTACCAAAGGTGTTCAAAAGTGTGAAACGGTGCATTCCTAATCAAGTAGTTCCCCCTCATACGAGTGTATGAAACTACTCTATACCTCATCCTTGGCCTAGGTATCGTAAACCTAATGAGTTGGTATGATAAGCACTTGAATGCAATGACAATGTCAACTATCCCTGGATAAGAAATCGAATGCCTCGAAAGTTCGATTTTACCTTCCGGTTCTCCTACCCTCTTCTCACACCTAATATCTCCTTTCGGTCTCCATTAAGTGTGTAAATGCAAGCATTAGTTAATTACTCCAACACAAGCAAACCATACAATGCAAGTAGGAAAAGATTCACAACAATTGAAACTAAACAACATGAACAATTATTCCCAATCAACATAAGAGATTACACTACTTCTACAACACCATCTTGGCTAGTGGTGAGCTAGCCACTTATGATTAAAAACACAAACTTGTCAATGTAAGCATTCATAATCATAAGAACAATTAATTCAAAGTAAAGATTAAGAATTTACCCAACCAAAAGCTATCAACTTTAAGAAGAGAAACTTGCATTCAAGATCTTGAAGTGCTCCAATGGTGTTCACACCCAAAAGGATGAAAACCTGGTTCCATTAAATGATTCTAGAAATCAAATTTAAGAATTCTTAATGTTACAAGTGGAATTAGATGCTAATTTGTGGGGGAATTTGGCTAAGAGAGCCTTGAGGATGGAGGTGTCTTCAAGCTTTAGGGTTGGGGGGCTGAATAATGCTGAAAAATGCTGCAAATTCGATTCTTATGGTGAAAAACGCTTAACGAGCCGAGATGTCAGAAGTTCGGCTCGACAGGTGGTTCGGTACTAGAACGTCTTCAGTAAATTGATCATAACTTTCCGTGTAGACCTCCGATTTGAGTGATTCAAGATGCATTGGAAAGTTTGTTCGATGATCTACAACTATTGTGAAGAAGTCCAAACCGAATTCTTCCTCTAAGGTGGGTAAAATGTAGCTTGAAGATAGGTTACGGTAGAAGCATTAATGACAAATGATCCGCTTGAACTCGATGGCTTCCGGCATAATCTTCTAGCCCTCAAAATACGTGTTTATGCTCAACACGTGTCGTCCATCAGGATCTTGGTCAATCTATAATCCTGCAATACAACACCAAAATACCAAGCGTAAACCCGGCACGACGCTCCGGTTACTATTACTGGTACAAAACCTATCAAAATATGATTTTTATATAATAATTACTATCTACACATATGGATGAAACTAAGCAAATAATGACTTGAATTGATACAAAAAAATCAATAAATGCATGAGAAATGGGGATAAAACATCATAAAAAGTATCATCTAGTTGACTTACATCAACCACTCCCCACTTAGCTTTTGCTCGTCCTCGAGCAAATAAAGCGATAAAACAACTCAAGTCAAGAGATAGGATCATACAACATCAAGAAGTAAGAGCTCAACTAGATGATGCAACCAATTGTACATATAACCACATGTTAACCGTATTCTAATAAAGTAGTGGAGTGTGTGTGTGTGTGTGAATACTCCTCAAATTTGTTACCAAGCGACCAATTATGAAATCATGCATGCAAGACTTATTAGGTGCAATCCATATGCTTAAGAATGATACCAATATCCACTAATCGAGGCATTCGGAGTCAAGAAGTTAGATCGGGTAGGACTTGAAAGCTTGTAACATTAGGCCCGGGTAGTTGGCTAAGCGAAGGGTAAAAAGGATATATCAAAGAGAACAAGCAAAGATAGCAAGACTATACACCTTCACTTCCAAAAATGTCAAATTGGTATCTCTTCTTCTTCTTTTGCAAAAATTGTTGAGTTGGCCGCTTCAACAAAGAACAAAAGAGATAAGAAACACCGCTCCAATCAATGAAATTTCCCAAAGCTTGAGTTAGTTGACTTTGATAAACTTGTCTTCAAAATGAGTTTTTCTTGACTAACCATTTATTGAACTTTATTTACAACTTTTTGAAAACATTTTTTTTTGGATTTATGATTTTTTTATTTTTTTTAACACCAAAGGACTCCGAACTTCATAAGTTACCATCTCAACTTTGTGCCAAAACAATATTATCCAACTCTTGCCCAACTTCAAATGTCGTCACCACACAATACATAGAAACTTGCAGGACATCAAGGGAATGTAGACCAAAATTAGTCTAAGGGTCGGATTATAATGAGGTTAAGTACGAATGGCTAGTTTTGAGTGGGTCTCACCACTCTACAAAGGCCGAGATGGGGACAGGTGGAAATTACGTTCAGGAAGGCCATTTGGCTATGGTTGAGTCAAAGAAATGCCAGAACCGTCATCCCTAACTCCGACTCCAAACACCTTTCTATTTCGCCTCGAAAGGATATCAAGCCTAAGTTCTAGTTGCTATGGAAGCATGCTTACATGATATCATACAAAAGTTGCATGTTAACAAAAGATTGGAGTATACGTACTCAAAAATTCACACTACAATCAAAGATTCACGATTAAAATGCACTTACATGTCACCAAGGTTACTCACTTTGTTAAGGTACTCACTCTATCAATTGAAAAACCATAAATCATGACAAAAGATAGTTTGTTCAACTTTAAATTGCTCAAAAATTCATAAAACTAAGTGTTTCTCAAACATTTAATGAAATTACCATTTGTTGGACTAACTACGTTCCCACTCCCCACTTACGAACTTGCATTGTCCCCAATGTAAAGTGAGTGTGGTAAGAAAATAGTTAGGGAAACAAAAGGGAATCAAAACTAGTCAAAACAAGTACCGGGATGCTATAAAAGGGAGGGTGGGTGGGCATGAAAATGAAAGACAACAAATGAAATGACAAGCAATCCCAAGTACTAGCAAAGTATCAACCAAAATGTAGAGACAAAAAAATAATTGGCCACACCGGGCCTCACAAAAGAGCAAAAATATTATACTTAAATTTTACGGGCTGCCTCCCGGTAGCGCTTTTGTTTAACGTCGTTTGCTCGACGGGATTATACGGTAGAAAGGGTGGAATTTATACAGATTAATCGTGCATGGATACTACTAACAATTACTCACAAAAGCATGTAGCAAATAAGCACCAAAGCCAACCAAAAGATAATGCTTAAGGAATAATAAGAAAGATAGTACCCGTAGTTTGCTAAATTTATAGTCTATAGCTAGACTTCTTCATCTTTCAATGCACGGGTGGTGGGTCATTCTTATGCACCGCATCCGTCTTTTTCATCATTACTGGTCTCCAACATAATGTAGACGAATGCGACAAATCCCAACGGTTCTTGACCTTTTCCTTCGATTTTTGAGCTTTCGGTTTGTGAGCTTTCACATTATCACTCATGTCTTCTTCAACTACCTGCGTGTTAGTACGATCCAAAACAAGGGGACACGAAGTGTCCACAAAAGAACATGATTCTAGTGTATTGCGTGGATATTTCAATGACGTGTAAATGTTGAAGACAACTCGCTCATCATTCACTCCCAAACTAAGCTCTCCCTTACGAACATCGATCACAGCTCCCACCATTGCTAAAAATGGTCTACCGAGGATAAGGGGTGTAGTGTACCCTTCCTCCATATCCATAACAACAAAATCTACGGGGAAGTAAAACTTATCGACCTTTACTAGTACATCCTCAATGACTCCCTTTGGACGTTTTATGGATCTATCCGCAAGTTGGAGAGTCATCTCCGTACGCTTGAGCTTGCCTATGCCAAGTTTCAAAAAATCATCATAAGACATGAGGTTTATGCTCGCACCGAGATCACATAGCGCCTTCTCAAAAAAAAGTCCCCCAATATAACATGGGAGTGTAAATCTCCCGGGGTCCTTAAGCTTGGGAGGGAGCTTGTGTTGAAGCACGGCAGAACACTCCTCACTTAGACACACCATCTCATACTCTTCCAACCGTTTCTTGTTGGAGAGCATGTTCTTAAGAAACTTACCATACGCCGGCATATTTGTGAGTGCTTCAATGAAAGGGATATTGATATTTAAGTGCCGAAAAGTGTCAAGAAAACGTGCATATTTCTTATCCAACTTCATCTTTTTAATTTGCTCTCTCAGGGGGTAGGGAAGTGACTCAAGATCAATTAAAGTAGGGTTAGAATGTATACCTCCCTTACCTTTGTCGTTTGATGAAGATGGTGAAGCTTCCTTGAATGTTTGTGCATTGGTTGGCCGCCAACTGATGTCATTTTGCTTTTCTTTCCTTGACTTTTGCATTGGTTCCCTTTGAGCTTGTTGGATAGGAACCGCCAAAGGCTCCTTAAAATCCGTGTTTTCTTCAACATGATCTTCTCTCACGTGTTCATTGAATAGAATTCTTAGATCACTAGCCCTTGGGTTCTTCAATATTCTTGGAACCTTCACTTTTTCTCCTTCTTTCTCCACCTCAACATAGTCATCATTTCCCAAGAAACCATCAACAATTTCTTCTTCTTCCTCGGTCAACTCTTGGTCTACAAATTCCTTGTCCAAGTCATCTTCAACTTTATTGTTTCCATGAATTGCCACTCCATTACTTCCATAAACTCTCCCACTTCGAGTGATAATGGCATTGGCTTCCCTCGGGTTTCTCTCGGTGTTGCTTGGTAATCCACCCGGTGGTCTACTACTATGTCTCTCGCCTTTCCTAGTCAAAAGGTCTTCAATAACTCTTATTGATGCCTCCATCGTTCTCATTCTCATTTCATGCCCACTCATAGATGTTTTCAAAGTACCAACCTCTTGAGACATCATACCAATAGAAGTCATCATTGTTTGCATATTGGCGGCTTGAGTAGACACAACTCCCATCAAGTTTTCCATCAAAATTTTCAAATGGGAGACATCCTCCGTTGATTGAGAACTTTGTTGAAAATGGGCTTGTTGAGTAGGAACTTGTTGGTAAAAAGGATGTGGTTCAAAAACATTGGTGTGAGTGTTGTTCAAATCCCGATGTTGTCTCAATAAACTCATTTCTTCTTGTGTAGATTGATGAGCGACAAATTGTCAATCATTATTATGACATTTTACCCTAATATTGATAACACTTTGAGCATTATCGTACCAATTCAAGTCATAATTACTTAGTTTTATCAAAATATATAAGTAGTAATTATTATATAAATTATCGTGTTTTTATAAATTTTGTACCGGTTTAGTAACTGGAATGTCGTGTCGGATTTACGTTTGGTGTTTTGGTGGTTCATTGCAGGATTATACATTGACCAAGATTCCACGTAACGACATGTTTTGAGCACTAAAAGATGGATTTTGAGGGAAAGAAGAAGATGCCACAAGCTTACGAGTTTAAAGGGTCGATTTTCCTACGTACTTATACCGTAAAATATCTTCGACAGACATTTGACCCGACTTAGAGGCATTTTCTAGGGAAGAGTTCTTCATGAAAGTTGTAGATATTCAAATGAGCTTTCCAACGCAATTTTGAATCACGTCAATTGGAGGTCTACAACTCAAGTTATGGTTATTTTATCGATAAGCGCCGCAATAGAAACGCCGGGAAAAGAGGAGATATTTTCCCAACTTGATTATAACCACCTAATTGTGCATGTGATAACTCATCATTACACCCACCATCTTCTAACAAACTTGCTAGCATATCCATCGCCATATATATATATATATATATATATATATATATATATATATATATATATATATATATATATATATATCCCTCCCTATAAATACCTCCCCAAACTCATCACAATCCTTGGCCCCTCTCTTCTCATCTCCTCCCCATTTCTTCCATTTCCCCTCTTCTTCCATCTCCTTTCTTCTCTTTTCTTGTTTTCATCATTTTGGGCCCATATATATATATGTCTATGTGTATATATATATATATATATATATATATATATATATATATATATATAAAATAAAGTAGTTATAGTATCGTTGTAATGGTGGAATAATTATCGAAGATTGTTGATTTCGAAGCTTTGTTATGCTCTATCCGGTGGAAACAACCCCGATTCAACAGTTGTAATCAGTAATATATTCTAATGTTATTATGTTTATTATTTCTATCTATTTATATATATATATATATTAGTATTAGTAATATTAGCCAAAATATGTAATTGAACTATTTTAATCTTTTTGGTAAAATGGATGATTGACTATGGTAAAAATGATTAAAACCGATTATGATGAATCTTTTTCTACCTATGCTTAAATGAAACTTTCGTATTGACGTAATTAACCAGTATGAACAGAATTATAATCTAATGACGAACTAAACGGTGAAGTTAGGATATACGATCAATGGTAGAAAAACCGGAGGGTAAAAATGGCCGAGTGAAAACGTGACAACGGAATCCTATTTCCTACCCGGGGGCAGATTTGTTTTGAGAGAAACAAATCTTATTAAAATTGTGCTCAAGGTCTTATTACGTTAATTTACCTGTTCTGATCGAGATCCTTGACATTGACCGCATGACAAAACGGGAGTGACCCATGATTAAGATGACATTGGACAAATTGATGAGACATATGACAGCTTTGTACGCTCGTGTGAGAGGAACTCGTTGAGCCGAGGAGTGCACCGTTTCACATAAATTACACCTTGAAAAAGGAAGATTTGTCTCATCTATTAACTAAAAAGGGATCATGGTTCAATAACATTATCTTGGCTAGTTTTTATATATTATATTAGTATTTATATTATATATATATCTATATATCTGTATATATATATTTATGTCTATGTATCTATATATGTATTTATATATTTATATATATATCTGTATATTATATAAGTATTTATTTATTGTTTTACTAACATCTAACTCTAACAATCTAACCCTATAAAAGGTAAAAACTGCGACTTAGATCGAGTTAATAATAGCTTCTTGGTATTTAACCACACTTTGAATTAGATTTTCATTTCCCTGAGGATACGACCTGACTCACCATACTAGAACTACAATTTGACCCGGTACACTGCCGGTAAGGATTGTATAGCCTAGAAAACGTCCGTCATAGATACATCGGATTTTGATAATTCTTCGATTAGAAAAACACCAAATGTCACATCATCACATTTTCTACGCTTCAACTCCCCAAGTCAAATGGGTCCTCAGGATCGCTAGCCGTAACACCCCTCGCCGCCAGCTCATCTTCTAAATCGTCACGCGCAACCTCTTCAGTGCTAGATGAAGCAGTTTCTTCTTCCAAGGCATAATCATATACCTCCCGATCTCCTTCGGAATCACCACCAAGGCTGAAATCGTCGTCTGACATTCTGCAAAACACAAGGAAAGGCAGAGCTTTAAATCACCTGGGATAATGAAATTTACACCAGGAAAGTGATCGCACCCATCTCGACACCTTCCCTTTGGTTCTCCAGGAGAGAATGCAACAACGAAAGAAAGAGATACAAAAAGAGGAAAAACACAACGAATCGTCAAGATAAAAACCCTTCTTTTTCCTCCCCGAAAATACCCAGGTCGTGTTTGAAAGAACACCATACCAAAACAAGAGCACCCGCTCAAAAAACTCAATCTTTATTCCCCCAAACACCCCAAATCCCGCATGTTATGCTAAGGGATGAAACGAGCTTGAAAAATGAATAGAAATATGAAAGGAAAAAGCATCGGAGAAGCTCAGTTGAAGAAGAATTACCTGTTTTAGCTGAAGAGTGGCCGGAAACTGGAGAAAGCAAGCGGAAACCTCAAGATTGGCCGCCGGAAGCTTCAAATCTTCAACGCGGAAACTAAATTGAACCGGAAGCTTCAAAAATCACCGCCAGAAACCCCGAATCTTCAACGGAAAACAGTCAAGGCTGATGAAGAGCACTCGGAATTGAGAGAGAAAAGTTGGAAGAAAATAGTAGGGGCGAAAAGTGTTGAAGGAGTGGGGGTTGGATCTTTATATAGACAAAGGGGATTTGATCGTGCGGTCCGAATGTGATCCATCCAACGGTCCAGATTCGGGTGGTTACCTTGGGGGCTTCGAATTTCAAAATCGCCATCATTACGGCGGGTGTTTAGGGTATATTTTACTATATTTTCGGGCTTAATCCCTAAACAATTTACCTTATTTTTAAGGGAAATAAATGAGAAAAGCGTGTTTTTAACCGTTAAATTCCTATAATGGTTATTGAGAGGTTATAATTTAATTATGAGGAAATATTGAGGTTAAATGTTATTTTGTTACACATTTTATTATTATTATCGTTCGATGACTTGGTGTAACAACAATTTTTGCAGAAAATAAAGAAATGCAGGGGGATGTTATTCATTGAGAGATTTATCTCATTCAATCAAGTGGTTTCAAAATAAAGAAGAAAATCGGAGCATTGAAGAGAGGATAAATCAAATCTGGTCGAAAGAGTGAAGTGGGGAACACGGTATACGAAGCACAGTGTGAACGCAGACAAGTGGTACGCTCGGTCGACCGAGCCGTGCTATTCGGTCGACCGAGCCAAGACGTTCGGTCTACCGAGGCAAAAATTGACGCGTTTTTTTTCTAGATCCTTCCTTATATCGGCAAAACTCCTATATAAGCAAGACCATTCGGGCAGAAACAGACACAGAAAAAAATACAGAAAAACATTTGCAATAGAATAGCAATAAATTAGATTCATAGTCTTTCTTTCATTTGTCTTTCAATTTCATATTCAGCAATAAAGGTTTTTTTTATGAAGAAGATGAGTGGCTAAGGGCCCAAGGCTAGAACCACCATGTGAAGCCACCATCACCGGAATAAACAAGGATTTTGCATTTATTCGTTCTAGTAAGCTTTCTTGTTCTTCCTTCATGTTTTGATTGTTTAATTGCAATGTGTATGAACCATACATGTGTTGCATGCTGATTGAATTTAAATAAACGACAGTTGATAAATTCATAGATTACCGTGAAGGAGAGTGATAATATTTATCCTGACAAACGAGAGTTGAGGGAGAATATTGTTAGATTAGGATTTTTATATCCATATCTTTGATTCGTAGTGCTTTAGTCAAACCGAGAGGTGGACTAATTAACGGTGTTAAATTGAGAGAGGAAACACCTATTTAGTAGATATTAATCCAAGGCTTGCAAATGAATGTGTGATTTTCTTGTTAATTTCGGTGGGGTGGTGGAACAACGGTGAGTTCTAGTTGTTTAATTAAAATTGTTACAAAAAGATTTATCAAGTAGTAGTTTTTCTTTTCGCTTTTGAAACCTTTATTTCGTTTTTAATCCAAGATCGTAATCATAAATCTTAGAAAGAAATCGAAGGCAAGAACTATTTTTCGTACAAGTCCCTGTGGATACGACCCGGTTTCACCTCTATAGCTGCGAGCCTTTGCACTTGGGGCTGACATCGGTTTTTAATTAAATTTTATCACTGTTGTGTAAAAACCGCAACAAGTTTTTGGCGCCGTTGCCGGGGACTTGGCACGGAAAGTTTTCGTTATCAGTCTCTGTAATTTCTGGACGGTCGTTAATTCCGGTGCGTACTAATCTTTCATAAAAAAATAAAATAAAATAAAATAAAATAAAATTCAGTTCGGTTGACCGAACCTGACCTCTCGGTCGACCGAGAGTTATTTTATTTTTTTTTCTTTTCTCTGTTTCTGTTCTGTGATAGTCTTACAGTATTCTGTTCTGTTTTATTTGCGTTTTTCGAGCCTGTTTCGAGTCTGTTTTAGTTTAGTTTTTAGTTGTTGAGTCTAATTAAAGGATTATACTTAATTTAAAAATAAAAATAAAAAAATTATTTTGACCCGAACATTTGGTTCGAACGTGGTTTATGCAAACTCGAACTCACGGGGGACCACTTTTATATAACCCGGAGCTAGAGCGAACCATCGTTCGACCGAATAGACGTTTGGCTCGACTCGCCGGATCGACGGACGAGGCAAACGATCCTGAAGAATACGTTGAGGAAGAAGCCCAAGTTGAGGAAATGGCAGATCAAAGGACATTGGCAGACTATGCCATGCCGTCTACTGTGAAAGTAAATCCTGCAGTCGTGATTCCTGAAATCACGGCTGATAATTTCGAACTCAAAACTTCTTTAATCAACTTGGTGAGAGGTTCCACATTCCATGGCTTCTCCACTGAGGACCCACACGATCACATTCACTCATTTTTAGAATCGTGCGGGACTACTTTAATCAAAGAGGTCACTGAGGACGCCCTGAGGATGAAACGTTTTCCCTTCTCACTGAAGGGAGAAGCGAAAGAATGGTATAAATCTTTACCGCCGACTCCATTACTTCGTGGGAGGAGTTGGAGAAAGAATTTCGAGCCGTACTTTCCACCCGCAAAGACGGCTCATCTTCCGAATCGATATTCCCTTTTGTGCAACCTGAGAGGGAATCGTTTTGCGATGCATGGAAACGATTTAAGTCTCTCTTGAGAAAGTGCCCCCACCATGGGTTGGATAAACAAAGATTGGTCAACACTTTCTATAGTGGTTTGACTGAATTGACTAAGGAAATGGTGAATAGTTCTCACGGAGGTGCATTTCGAGAAAGACACCCGAAGAGGGATGGACGTTGTTTGAAGATATTGCAAAGTATAATTATGCCCCTACCTATAAGGGTGCATCCAACGAAGAGCTCGACTCCGGGGAAGTATGAGGTAGATGAGACCACACTTCTAAAGGCTCGCTTAGCCGCACTACGAAGCAAGTGGCGGCAATGAATGTTCAAAGTCTTGTATGTGACAACTGCCATGGCCAAAGCCATCGCAGTAATTAGTGCCAGCTTGACCCGATCTCTCAGGTCAAAGCTGTGCAAAACAATGTTGTTTGCCAAAATTGCGATACTATTGGGCACACATTCCATCAATGTCATCTATTGCTTTGCGCAGGAGGTGAATGCATTCGCTTCAAAATTATCGACCTTTGGGTCGAATCGAACACTCAAGGGTTTAATTACGGAGTGACCCTTCTAGGGTAGCAAATCCCCATCGCCTGGGCCCCCGGGCCTAATCCGAGCAATTTTCAATCCAACTCTCGACCGGCATGGAACAATAATCCACCGGTCAATCAAAATCAAAATCGAATCAATCATTTCGATCTTAGAACAAAAGTTGAGTGAGCAAGTCACGGCCAACACTCGCCTTGGCAAATGCATTGAGTACTTTGACCAAGACAATGTGAGGAATTTAGAGGTGCAAATAGGACGATTTTGGGGCAAAGAAGCAAATCGACCTCAAGGTCAGCTGCCGAGTTTTACTGAGAAGAACCCTCGAGGGGTTAACGTGGTCCAGAATGACCAGAATACTTGCACCGATCTGGCTACACCATGGAACTATGGTCAAGATGAGTTGAATGCCGTAAATCTGAGGAGTGGGAAAGCGGTTGGCGGTCAGGCCAACCAGGGAAACGAATAGCCCCTCCCCGCGAGCGAGAGGCGGGGAGGGGAAGATCTTCTTTCTCCTCAGAAGGATGCTGGGACGGCTGTTGAGCCAAGTGAAAAAGGAAATTCTAAAAGAGATGTGAGAGTTGAGAATACTGCTGAAAAGAAGTCGGATTCTAAGTTGAGTTCTGGGAAACATTTGAGGTGGAAAGATAGGGAAGACAAAGCAATCAATCATAAGACAGCAAAGAAGAACTTCACTGAGGAGGACTTTGCTGATCTCCCTTACCCACCTAGCAAGAACAAGCTGTCATTAACAGTCGATAAGGAGTATAAGAAGGTTATCGATTTTCTCAAGAATACTGAGGCAAACATTCCATTAGTTGATCTTTTGGTAGGGATGCCAAAGTATACAAAGTTTATAAATGACGCAGTGAGTTCGAAGAAGAAGCTTCAAGAGCTCGAGCACATAGTGTTGAATGAAGAATGCTCCGCAATCGGCCAGACTAAACTTCCAAAGTGAAGTGTCCTGACCCTGGTAAATTCACGATTTCGTGTACTATCGGGAACAGGGACTTCCACAATGTTTTATGCGATTCGGGAGCATCAGTCAATCTGATGTCTACTTCAATCTTCCAATCTCTTAGATTGGATCAATCTATTACTCTTAGACCTATTTCTCTTCAACTTGCAGATAGAAGTGTGAAGTATGCAAGGGGAATTGTAGAAGATGTGTTGGTCAAGGTTGAGAACTTCATATACCCAAATGGATTGGGTAATCATGGACATGACCAATGATGAGAAAACCCCTTGATCCTTGGAAGACCTTTTCTTGCAACTCGCCCGTGCCTTACTAGATTCCTACAAAGGTGGCGAGATAACCCTACATTTGGAGGATGAGAGTGTAAAGTTCAATGTGGGCAACGCAGTGAAGCACGCATCCAGTGACACTTGTTTAGCTATTGAGGACGATTTCACTGATGAGTATGATGAACAAGTGTTCATGGGTAGTTGGGATGAGAAAGAATTCAATAAACAATCTGCAACTTGGACTGATGAGGAGTGGAAGAAATTTTTAGAAGAGATTGAGAAGGAGGAAAAGGGAAGTTCTGATTACCAGGAGACGGTAAGAAAGAAAATGAGGAAGAGGCATGGTGACATGGCCAGATTTGCAAAAGGGGATGAAACCCCTGTTTGCTGGGAGACCATGATGCTTCAGAGCCCTTATGATAAGCTTGGAGATCTGGAGCTTAAGGGCGATAAATTAAGACCAAGTGTGGAGGAGTGATGTATAACATTTATATGATAAAAATTACGATGTTTTATATACATTATCGACTCTTTTTATATAAAATATAAGTAATTATAACGATAATCTTATAAAATATTAATAGTTATGAATAAATCTAAATACTATAAAAATCTAGTAAAAATGATAAAAAGTTATAAATTTTGTACCGGGTTAATAACCGGAGTGTTGTGTCGATTCACGTGGGTATTTTTGGTATTTTATTTACGATCTTAGGTAAACCAAGACCCCGAGTGACGACACTTTTTGGAGTAAAATCATATCTTTTGAAGGAATTAAGGAAGTGCCACGAGTTTTAAAGTTCAAGTGGATCAATGGTTCGTGACACCGTATCAAGTTATATTTTCGACGAACAAATGGCCCATCAAAAAGGCATTTTCTGAAGAAAAGTCCTTCAGGGAAGTTGTAGATCTTCTCAAGAGATTTCCAACGCATCTTGAATTATGTCATTTGGAGATCCGAGCTCAAGTTATGATTTTATCAAGTTTCGATCAAGTTTGGAAAAAATCTATCCGGATCGATCCGGAATTACCTCGGATCGATCCGAAGAGACATGATGATTACCCAAAGCATGTGGCCCCGCAGAGAAAAATCCAGGGGATAAGATTTTTTATTCCCGGATCGATCCGGCCCTTTCTCGGATCGATCCGGCTTGGAAAAATCTCGCCTATAAATAGAGCAAGATTGCAGTACATAGGGGGTACCAAATATATTTTATTTACCTCTTTTTATTAGTAGTAGGTATGTATATAGGCCTTATGCCATAAATAAAGTAGTATCGTTATAATGCTCGAGAAATTATCAGAAGATCAATGTTGTTGAAGTCGTTGTAGCATCCGGAAGAATACAGCTTCTGATTCAATTGTTGTAATCGGGTAAAATTTCTAAAGTATTTATGTTTGTTATATTTGTTTTTATTTTCGTATAATGTTAATAGGCTAAATCTAATAACTAGCCAAAGTTATGTAATCGTTTTACTTCGATCTTTTCGGTAAAGGAATGTTGTCTAAGTAAAATTGACTAAAATTGAGTTAATTGAATCTTTTTCTATTGATAAAGTTTGATTCGAAAGAATTCATAATCTAATTATGAATTGACGCTCAGTAGTTAGGTTATGAACTCGTTAATAGAAAAACCGGAGGGTAAAATTGGCCGAGTGAATAACGTGACAACGGAACCCGCTTTCCTACCCGGGGGCGATTTGTCCTAAAAAGATGAATCTTATTGAAATTTGTACTCGAGATCGTAATAATGTTTAATCATCAGTTTAATTGAAACTTAAACCGGAAAGTTGAATCGCCCGGCCTTGACAACCGGAGCCTTTAAATAAAATTGACCGTTTGACGAACGGAATGACTCCTTTTTATTCAAAGGTAGAATCGTACTCGGGACCTGTTCAGAAAAACCGTAACAGTTGTGGATCTTGGACTGATGACATTGGACATATGACAATTTCGTACGCTTATGTGAGGAGGAATTGTTAACCTCAGGAGTGCACCGTTTCATTTACTCAATTGAACCTAATATAAAAGGAAAGATCGAGCACATTCCATTCACTGAAAAGATCGTATAAATCAATTATATAACTTTGGCTAGTTCTCTAATAATATATTTGGCATCTGTATATTTATATCTATATATATATTCTGCAACTTATGCATATCTATATATATTTATATCTATATCTATTATATTAGAATAAATTTTAAATTATGCATTTATTTTATGTTAAGTAAAATAGTAGTGATCTCGTGTTATAAACCGAGATTTAGATCGAGTTAATAACAGCTCTTTGGTGTTTAACCACACTTAGAAGAATTACTAAGTTCCCCGAGGATACGATACTCGACTCACCATACTAGCACTACAAGTTTGACCCGATACACCGTCGGTTAAGGACCGGTATTAGCACTAGAAAAGGCCACGTCGGCTTTCGGCGCCGTTGCCGGGGAACGACGCTAACTTCTTTTTTGTGTCTATGGTTACTACTTGTATTAGCTCAAAATTCTCGAGAATAAGTCAACACTTTTCTTATCTCATTTCTATTTTTATTTTCGTCGGTACTTACCTTATAGGTAAGTTACCATTTTTTACTACTATTAATTTCGTGTTATTTTCTATTTTCGTTAGTTGATGACCAGAAGTGGTAAGGCCCCACTCACTCCTTATAAGCCTGACATAAACACTTACAAAAGACAGTTAAGAGTAGAGAGAAAACGTGGTCATACTAGTCATGGAAATCCCGACGAATCATCTTCAAACGTAAATACGAGAATGGTCGAAATCGGTGATGAAACACCCGAACAAGGGCCGGAACATGCTCTAGGGCATGGACAAAACCCCGTTAACCTTAATAATCAAAATAATAATAATAATAGAAATAATCAAAATCGGAACCGAATAATCGTAACAACCCAAGAAACCCAAGGCCTATCTCGTGACCAAACCATAAGAAGAAATCGACTAATAATCCCATACTTTTACCTAATGAAGGAGCGAATAATTTCGAGATTAAATCTCATCTTTTTGGTTTAATTGACGCAAGAGCCCAATTCCTAGGAGAAGATGATGAAGATCCGCATCATCATCTCTATCTTTTGAAGAACTCGTGCAATACAAACCAAAAGTCAAGGTGCTCACAAGGAATTAACAAGGATGACTATGTTTCCTTTTTCTCTAAAAGGACGAGCCCGAGATTGGTTTATGTCTCTTCCACATCATTCACTTACAAGTTGGGAGGAGATTCAAACCGAATTTCGAAACAATATTTCACTCCCGGACGGAATTTGGAATTAAAAGTCGAGGTTGCTAACTTTAGACAAGGATCCGAAGAAACGCTCGGGAATGCCCGGGAAAGATTTAAAAAATTGTTAAGAGCTTGTCCCGACCATGGTTATTCCTTAGATATGCAAATTCAACTTTTTTGTCGTAAATTAAGAAAAGATTCACGTGCCGATGTAGATCATGCATGTGGTGGTTCTTTAATGATGAGTGAAGCTCAATTAGTTTACGATGCTATAGAAAAGATTTCCAAAAATAACGAATGTGGGAAACCGGTTCTAGCACCGTAAAAGTAGCTTTTGCAGGAGAATGTACGTCTAATACGGAAGTTCTAGCACATTTTGAAAATTTAAGTAGGAAATTTGATGACCTACAATCGAGCAAAAACCAAAGTTCAGAAAATAGTACGCCAACTGAATACTCAATTCACAGATAAAATGCCACTAGGGATCGAAGAACCAACAGGATACTCAAGAGAGGAGGTGAGTTTTCTTCAAAGAAAGATAGGAATTTAAACAATGCTTACTCAAACTCGTTTAATGGTATTAGAAGAGATCACCCTACTTATCGATGGTCTGAAAACCCTAGTAAGCAAGGACAACCGCCGTATCCAGTTCCATATAGGAACATGAATAATAATCAAGTTTATCAAGAAAACACGTCTAATAAGAATTTACAATCATTACCTAGATCCTATCCTCAACATACCACTCAAAGTATACCAGTAACTCAAAGTTCAACTCAGCCTGCAGAAGGAGTTGAAAAATGGGAAAAACTAATGGAAAATATGATGGGTGTAGTATCTACTCAAGCAAAAAATATAGAAACGATGGTGACTTCTATTGGTACAAATCACTAAGGACATGAGTTCAATGAAAACATCTATGAGTGGACATGATACCAGGATGAGAACGATAGAAGCCTCATTAAGGAATATGGAAGATCATTTGAGTAGGAAAGGTGAACGTAATAACAAAGCAGACCCCCAGGAGGATTACCAAGTAACACTGAAAGGAACCCAAGAGAGGTAAATGTTGTAGTTACGAGAAGTAGGAAGCTCAGTGGAAGTAATGGAGTTGAAAACTTTGGGAATAATGAAGTAGAAGATGACTTAGATGGTAAGAATGATAAAACTAAAGATGAACTTGAATTTACAGATGAGGAAGAAGAAATTATAGAAAATTTCTTGAAAAGAAATAAAAGTTCGGAACCTGAAAGTGAAAGGGAAAATTGGGTAAAAATCCCTAGGATTCTGAAAGATCCCATGGATAAAGATTTAAGGACTTTATTTAAGGAACATGTTAGAATGGAAGATAATGAAAACAAGGATGAAAAACAGGAAGAACTGAAGGAATCTAAAGTAGAGATTGATTCGGGGAACAATTTAAAAGAAAAAATTCAAGAACCCGAAACATGGCAACCGAGTAATACTCGAAGGTTTAAGGAAAAAGGAAAAGAGAAACCGACAAAGGAGCCAAAGGTCATAGATTTAGAATCTTTACCTTACCCTCCTAAAGATCAAATCAAAAAGGCAAAAACCGATAAGAAGTATGCTCGTTTCCTTGACACTTTTCGTCATATTCAAGTTAATATCCCCGTTATTGAAGCTCGATTAATATACTGCGCTATGGAAAATTTCGAAAGAAATTCGTCAAACAAGAAAAAATTAGAGGAATATGAGAATATATGCCTAAATGAAGAATGTTCCGCGCTTTTGCAAAGATAAGTTACCACCTAAACCGAAAGATCCCGGTAGTTTTACCATTCCGTGTGAAATTGGAGGATTTCTCGTTTAAGAAGGTCTTATGTGATCTAGGAGCGAGTATAAATCTAATGTCTTATGAGGATTATAAAAAGCTAGGCATATGAAAGCTTACTAAGATCGAAATGACTCGCAAATGGCGTAGATAGATCGATTAAGTACCCTAAAGGAATTATTAAGGACGTATTGGTTAAAGTAGACAAATTCTATTTTCCAAGAGACTTTGTAGTTATGGAAATGGAAGATGGTTATTCAAAGACCTCTTATTCTAGGTCGTCCATTTCTAGCTACAGGAAGAACTTTAATCGATGTTCGTAAAGGAGAATTAATTTTGAGAGTCAATGAAGATGAAGTTGCTTTCAATATTTTCAAAGCTATGAATCATCCATCATCAGAATCGTGTTCTTTTATAGAAGATATTCATTCTGTCTACGATAATCAGTTACCAACTTTTGAAGACAGATTAGAAAAATGCTTAACTCTATCTATCTATAAAGAAGATGAGGAAGACATTGAAATGAAAGAGATAATTCTTTCTTTAGATACAGGAAGTTTTACCTTTAAGCCACCATGGCATAAGTATTTGGAATTAGAACTAGAAGGACCAATTCTTAAATCGTCAATAGAAGATCCGCCAAAGAACCTGGAATTGAAACCGTTACCTTTAAATCTGAAATATGCTTTTCTTGAAACTGATAATCTATTACCGATTATTATTTCATCAGCTTTAACTGAGCAACAAGAAGATCAACTGCTTAGAATGTTGAAAAAGCATAAGAAAGCTTTTGGATGGACATTTGCCGATATTCGAGGTATTAGCCCTGAGATTTGCGTTCATAAGATAATTCTGAAGGAAGATGCTAAGCCTTGTATTCAACCGCAACGCCGCCTCAATCCAAATTTGCAGCTAATTGTTAAGAAAGAGGTCATTAAGCTATTAGAAATGGGAATAATTTTCCCCATATCAGATAGTGAATGGGTAAGTCCAACTCAAGTGGTACCAAAGAAATGAAGTTTCACAGTGAAAGAGAATGATAGGAATGAATGGATTCCAACAAGAGAAATTACAGGTTATCGAATGTGCATTGATTTTAGGAAACTAAATGATCATACTAAGAAAGATCATCATCCACTTCCATTCATAGTTCAAATGTTGGAACGTTTAAGTGGTCATAAATATTACTGTTTCTTAGATGGTTATTCAGGTTATTTACAGATTTTCATTGCAGCAGGAGATAGGGAAAAGACTACTTTCACTTGTCCTTATGGAACTTTTGCGTATAAAAGAATGCCGTTTGGTTTATGTAATGCTCCTGCTACGTTTCAAAGATGCATGATGGCTATATTTTCCGATATGGTTGAGAAATTCTTAGAAATTTTTATGGACGACTTTAGTGTTTACGGAGATTCTTTTGGTAAATGTTTGTCGCACTTAGAAAAAGTGTTACAACGTCATGAGGATACCAATTTAGTTTTAAATTGGGAAAAATGTCATTTAATGGTATCGAAGGAATTGTCCTAGGCCATAGAATCTCTCGAAATAGGAATTGAAGTTGATAAAGCCAAGGTGGAAGTGATTGAAAAATTACCACCACCAGCTTAATCTAAGGACTCTAAGAGGATTTCTTGGACATGCAGGATTTTATAGGAGATTTATTGCCGATTTTTCAAAGATAGCAAAGCCTCTAAGTCATTTGCTTGAAAAGGAAGTACCTTTTAACTTTGATGGTAAATGTAAGGAAGCTTTTCGGACCTTAAAAGCGAGATTGACTATCGCACCGGTGCTAGTAGCACCGATTGGAATTTGCCATTTGAGATTATGTGTGATGCCGTGATTTAGTCATAGGAGCGCTTTTAGGTCAAAGATATAACAAAATTCTCAAAGCTATTTACTATGCATCTCATACATTAACTCAGCAATCAACCGAACTATACAACTACGTAAAAAGAACCGTTGGTCGTAATTTTTGCCTTAGATAAGTTCGATCGTATATTGTTGGTTCTAAGGTAATAATTTATACAGACCATTCAGCTTTGAAGTATTTACTAAGTAAGAAGGATGCAAAACCACGTCTTCTTAGATGGATTCTCTTACTTCAAGAATTTGATATTGAAATTAAAGATAAAAAGGGAAGTGAGAATGTAGTAGCGAGATCATCTAAGTAGAATGGAAAATGATGTTGAGAAAGGAATAGAAATTAAAGATTCATTTCCCGATGAACAACTCGTTTAGAATAGATACTCCTTCGACCATGCAAGCTTATTAAAGAATATAATTCCTTCTAAGGAAATGTCACCCTGGTTTGGAGATATCATTAATTACTTAACCCGTGATTATATTCCGTCTCATTGGACTTGGCGACGAGAAGAAGAAATTCTTTTATGACTTAAAATTTTATTACCGGGAGGAACCGGACCTTTTCCGTAAATGTTCGGATGGGATAATCGAAAGTGTGTGCCCGATAATGAAATTTTAAGTATTTTATCATTTTGTCATGATCGTGAGGCGGAGGTCATCATGGAGGTTGGAAAACTCGCTTTTAAAGTTTTACAATGTGGTTTTTATTGGCCTACACTATATAGAGATGCTTATAAGTATGTTAAATCTTGTGAGTCTTGTCAAAAATGGGGAAATATATCTAAAAAACATGAAATGCCTATGCAACCTATTTTAGAATGTGAGTTATTTGATGTTTGGGGTATAGATTTCATGGGACCATTCCCTATATCTTTTGGAAAAAGATTTATTCTAGTAATGGTAGATTATGTTTCGAAATGGGTAGAAGTTTGAAGCTCTTCCCACTAATGATACCAAAGTTGTCATACGATTCCTTAAAAAGAATATATTTACACGTTATGGCATTCCGAGGGCTATCATTAGTGATAAAGGTTCACACTTTTGTAATAGACCATTTACCAAGATAATTGAAAAATATGGTGTAACGCATAAGTTAGGAACGCCCTATCATCCGCAAACCAAAGGGTGGTCGTGTAGAGGTGTCTAATAGAGAGATCAAAAGAATTGTAGAAAAGACAAGTGGATTCAAACCGAAAAAAGCTGGCGCTTAAAACTAGACGATGCATTATGGGCATATAGAACGACTTTTTAAAACACCAATTGGTTGTTCTCCCTATAAGTTAGTTTTTGGTAAGTCTTGTCATCTCCCAGTTGAGTTAGAACACCGAGCCTTCGGGCTATTAAATTTCGAATTTCGATCCTAAGGCCCGGTGATCATAGATTGCTTCAATTGACGAACTAGAAGAATTCCGTCTCGATTCTTATGAAAACGCTCGAATCTACAAGGAACGCACGAAATCTTTTCACGATAAGAGAATCTATAGGCGTGAGTTCCATGTAGGTGATCGAGTACTCTTGTACAATTCACGTTTAAAGTTATTTCCAGGAAAGCTTAAATCAAGATGGACAGTCCATTTAAAGTAACAAGGGTTTACAAATCCTGAGTCATTGAACTAACTGATGGAAATACAACTTTTATAGCCAATGGCCATAGAGTAAAGTTATTTGTGGAAGGAGAAGGAACCGCACTAAAAGAAGAAATAATGCTACTAACTGATCCTCCGACAAAGTAAAAAGCAGAGAAATCAAGAAACTGAAAAGTAGAGGAACTAAATTCAGCCGAATACCAGGTGCTATCTATCTTTACTCTACTTTTCTGTGTTTTTATTTATGTTTAAATTAGTTTCGTCTTTTACCGGATAGACGTAAAAGAACTGGATGTCTTTTTTAGATAGAATAGGAATTTTTATGTTGCTTTTGAAATTAGGCTTAGATAAAGATGTCGCGTTTAAAATAGAAGCTTCGGTTTTTGAGAAAAACGAGCAATTGTTGAGAGAGATCGATTGAGAGAAGTATGTAATGGAAAGTCGAGAAGTTCGATAAAGAGAAGGGCAAAGTTTTTAAGGAGATGCGAGAATCAGTGGAAAAAGTGAGCATGAAGGGAAATGTAGGGAAAGCACAACCAAATCCCGGGATGAGTGTTTGAATGTTGTTAAGAAGGGAACGATTAGGTGGTTATCCGAAAATCCCGATGGAGATCAAAGGGAAAATTCGAACGCCTCATTTCTTAAGGTTAGGTTGATAGAACGTTACGTCAGAACTCTGGAAGATTTAGAAGTATTGGAATTAGGACCCTCGTGAATTTTGTAATATTTATAAAAATTTTATATAACTTTTGAAAATTTTATAAATAGGATCTTTATGAAATTACTTAAAAGTTTTATAAAGTTTTTATAAAAAGTTTTTTTTTTTTTTATTTTAATTTTGTAGAAGTTTTATTAAGTTTTTTTTTTTATAATTAAAAAAAAAAAAAAAAAAAAAAAAAAAAAAAGTGGTCGGATCGATCCGACCTAACCCCGGATCGATCCGGAACCTGAAAAACCTAAAAAAAGGGACGGGGTCCCTCCTTCTTCTTCTTCTTTTATTTTTCTCAAACAGCCGCCCCTCCCCTCTTCCCCCCAATTCGAATTTTTTTCTTCAAATCATCACACAACATCACCATTAAACTACCCCAACTCTTAAACTTCTCTCATTTGCCTCTACTCTCTTCAAATTTTCATTTAAATTGAAGAATTTTTCAAGGGAAGCTTCAACTTTTATTCCGGCGAATTTTCATCGTTTCCGGCCAAATTTCAACCTTTTAAGCTTTGGAAGGTAACATTGTAGTCCCTTATTTTGTTAATTTCGTTTTTTTTAGCATTTTTTTTTTAATTTTACTATTTTATGTAACTCATTTGTGTTGTTTTGTGTTGTTTTGTTGTTGTTTTGTTATTTTGTCATTATCGTAGAATGGCCGAATCATCGAAAGCCAGTAAAAAACGTAAACCGCATATCCCTACCCAAATTCCAGTCATAGAAACTAGGCCTTTAACGAGAAGAAGAATTGACATGTTAGTTTTGATAGAACCGCGTCTACGGCGGCTAGAAACGCCTTAAAAAATAAATTTGGACGGTGTTTAGTTGCGGTCGAGAGGGGTTTGGATTTTAAGGATTTGGGAAGAGAGGTAAAAGAGATCTTTGAAAGGCGACAGTGGATGGAATTAGCCGCTTTAAGGTCGGGAGAAGTTAACACCACCATAGTAGCCGAATTTTATTCTTTGGTAGCAACTCACAATGCTACGAGAAGATGGTGAGTTAACTTCGTCAACCTAAGAACTAGGACAAGGTGCCGTTTACTCCTCACATTATAAATGCTATTTATGGTATTCCCGATGTACCGAGAGAATGAGGATTATTATACGCTTTGGAATTTGGATGAGCTCGCGACTTTGATTATATTGTTTCACTAGCCCGAATGAGTTAGATCCCATCGCCGTTTGGCATGAAAACGAGTTTTCTTATGGAAAATGTATACGGGATATGAGAGCCATTAAACGTTTTATTAGTCACACTCTTTACCCTACTCGACATTTTACATCTTTTGGTAAAGAGGATTTGTGTATTGCTTGGGCTATAGTTAATAATATACCCGTGGATGTAGGCGAGTAATGTGTAGAAGGGCCAAGGAATTTGCCCCGATCGCTAGACCCGGCAGTCACATGCCTTTTCCATGTTTTATTTCTTCCTTGTGTCGCCAGATAGGTGTCCGTGAGCTCCCAAGTGATAATTTGATGATGGTGGATGACACACTTATAGGTCCTAGTTTACCACTTAGGCCGGCAGGAAGAATAGATTTTTTGGACCCTAACCGTCGACGACCTCAGCCTACTCCATCCACTGTTGTCCCTCCTTCATCCAAATCAAACTCAAACTCAACTTCCGAATACCATCACTTACGACATGTTTCAATCCATGGCCTATGATGTTCATCGTGCTAATGCAAATATGGCTGTTTTTGCGGAAAGGAATAGATTATGGTCTGAAGATTTACGTCAAGGCATGCGAGGTTTATATCAAATGAATTTACTGCAAAACCCTACCTATGCCGAGATGGATATTCCGCATTGCCAAACCCCGCCTTATACCTTGCCCGATTTCATTCCACCGATGCCACCTCGCTCAGACTTCCAACAAATGCCACATTCTTTTGGATTTCAAACTAGTGGTGTAGGGGATTTTTCGACAGGTACTACGGCAGCTGCGACATCTGAATGGGCTGGATCTGGATCATTTGGCCATACCACGACGGGATGGGGAAGCACTTTTTCTGATATTACGAGAGAAATGAGCTCGATGGGACTAAATAGCTCGGTACGGATGTCAACTTATTTTCAAGATCCATCCCAAGAATCGACCCGTTATCAAGCTATGCCAAGTTCAATCCACGTCGAGATGAGTGATGAAGAGGAGTAATTTTAAACATTCTATGATTTTTGACATTGAAACATTTTATTTTTCGTACAATTTCGTTTTCGTAAAATTTTAGGTTATTTTGATTTTGGTAGGATTTTATTTTAATACGATCTTCATGTTTTCGTTACATATTATGGTATTACGCATCGTGTAGTAAAATTTATGGTTATAACACAATGAAAATGAACCAAAGATAGGGAGAAAACGTGTCATCTAGAAAAATCTAGGCATTTTAGATGAGGACAATTTCACTGAGGGAAAAATGAACCAAAGATAGGGAAAAATCTTGTTTAGCTATTGAGGACGATTTCACTGATGAGTATGATGAACAAGTGTTCATGGGTAGTTGGGATGAGAAAGAATTCAATAAACAATCTGCAACTTGGACTGATGAGGAGTGGAAGAAATTTTTAGAAGAGATTGAGAAGGAGGAAAAGGGAAGTTCGATTACCAGAGACGGTAAGAAAGAAAATGAGGAAGAGGCATGGTGACATGGCCAGATTTGCAAAAGGGGATGAAACCCCTGTTTGCTGGGAGACCATGATGCTTCAGAGCCCTTATGATAAGCTTGGAGATCTGGAGCTTAAGGGCGATAAATTAAGACCAAGTGGGGAGTAGTTGATGTATAACATTTATATGATAAAAATTACGATGTTTTATATACATTATCGACTCTTTTTATATAAAATATAAGTAATTATAACGATAATCTTATAAAATATTAATAGTTATGAATAAATCTAAATACTATAAAAATCTAGTAAAAATGATAAAAAGTTATAAATTTTGTACCGGGTTAATAACCGGAGTGTTGTGTCAGATTCACGTGGGTATTTTTGGTATTTTATTTACGCATCTTAGGTAAACCAAGACCCCGAGTGACGACACTTTTTGGAGTAAAATCATATCTTTTGAAGGAATTAAGGAAGTGCCACGAGTTTTAAAGTTCAAGTGGATCAATGGTTCGTGACACCGTATCAAGTTATATTTTCGACGAACAAATGGCCCATCAAAAAGGCATTTTCTGAAGAAAAGTCCTTCAGGGAAGTTGTAGATCTTCTCAAGAGCTTTCCAACGCATCTTGAATTATGTCATTTGGAGATCCAGAGCTCAAGTTATGATTTTATCAAGTTTCAGATCAAGTTTGGAAAAAATCTATCCGGATCGATCCGGAATTACCTCGGATCGATCCGAAGAGACATGATGATTACCCAGCATGTGGCCCTGCAGAGAAAAATCCAGGGGATAAGATTTTTTATTCCCGGATCGATCCGGCCCTTTCTCGGATCGATCCGGCTTGGAAAAATCGCCTATAAATAGAAAGATTGCGGTACATAGGGGGTACCAAATATATTTTATTTACCTCTTTTTATTAGTAGTAGGTATGTATATAGGCCTTATGCCATAAATAAAGTAGTATCGTTATAATGCTCGAGAAATTATCAGAAGATCAATGTTGTTGAAGTCGTTGTAGCATCCGGAAGAATACAAATTTTCTTCGATTCAATTGTTGTAATCGGGTAAAATTTCTAAAGTATTTATGTTTGTTATGTTTGTTTTTATTTTCGTATAATGTTAATAGGCTAAATCTAATAACTAGCCAAAGTTATGTAATCGTTTTACTTCGATCTTTTCGGTAAAGGAATGTTGTCTAAGTAAAATTGACTAAAATTGAGTTAATTGAATCTTTTTCTATTGATAAAGTTTGATTCGAAAGAATTCATAATCTAATTATGAATTGACGCTCGCAGTTAGGTTATGAACTCGTTAATAGAAAAACCGGAGGGTAAAATTGGCCGAGTGAATAACGTGACAACGGAACCCGCTTTCCTACCCGGGGGCGATTTGTCCTAAAAAGATGAATCTTATTGAAATTTGTACTCGAGATCGTAATAATGTTTAATCATCGCTTAATTGAAACTTAAACCGGAAAGTTGAATCGCCCGGCCTTGACAACCGGAGCCTTTAAATAAAATTGACCGTTTGACGAACGGAATGACTCCTTTTTATTCAAAGGTAGAATCGTACTCGGGACCCGTTCGTAAAAACCGTAACAGCTTGTGGATCTTGGACCGATGACATTGGACATATGACAATTTCGTACGCTTATGTGAGGAGGAATTGTTAACCTCGGAGTGCACCGTTTCATTTACTCAATTGAACCTAATATAAAAGGAAAGATCGAGCACATTCCATTCACCGAAAAGATCGTATAAATCAATTATATAAACTTTGGCTAGTTCTCTAATAATATATTTGGCATCTCGTATATTTATATCTATATATATATTCGCAACTTATGCATATCTATATATATTTATATATCTATATCTATTATATTAGAATAAATTTTAAATTATGCATTTATTTTATGTTAAGTAAAATAGTAGTGATCTGTGTTATAAACCGAGATTTAGATCGAGTTAATAACGACTCTTTGGTGTTTAACCACACTTAGAAGAATTACTAAGTTCCCTGAGGATACGATACTCTGACTCACCATACTAGCACTACAGTTTGACCCGATACACTGTCGGTTAAGGACTGGTATTAGCACTAGAAAAGGTCACGTCAAGGAGCCACCGTCAGATTTAGTGTTGAAACCCCTGCCTCAACACTTGAAATACATTTTTCTGAGGGACGGTGATAAGCTCCCTTTGATCATTTCATCTAAGTTAGAACCAAAGAAGGAAGAAAAGCTTATCAAAGTGCTGCAAGATAATATCCTCGCCTTTGGTTGGCAAGTGGGAGATATCAAGGGGATAAGCCCCGATATCGTATGCACAAGATCAGAACTGTTGAGGGAGCGAAGAAGGTGCGACGGCCTCGGAGAAGGCTAAACCCTCACATGCAGGAGGTCGTTAAGAAGGAAATCATCAAATTGCTTGACATGGGTATCATCTACCCAATAGCCGATAGTGAATGGGTGAGCCCCACTCAGGTGGTGCCAAAGAAAGGAGGGATTACTATCGAGAAGAATGAAAAGGGGGAAGAGATTGCCCTACGGCAAGTCACTGGGTACTTTGCATCGACTACAGAAGACTAAATGAGTTAACTCTAAAAGACCACTTCCCCTTGCCATTCATTGACCAGCTCCTTGAGAGGCTTAGTGGCAAGCAATTTTATTGTTTCTGGATGGCTATTCAGATACTTTCGATAGCTATCGACCCCACCGATCAAGAAAAGACTACCTTCACCTGTCCCTCCGGCACTTTCGCTTACCGAAGAATGCCATTTGGTCTCTACAACGCACCAGCTACATTTCAAAGATGTATGCTGGCTATCTTTGATGGTTTAGTGGAGAAGGTGATGGAGATTTTTATGGATGACTTCTCTGTGTTCGGGGACAGTTTCGACCACTGTTTACATAATCTTGATAAAGTTTTGTCCCGGTGCATAGAGAAGGACTTAGTCTTAAATTGGGAGAAGTGCCACCTGATGGTGGAAGAGGGAATTGTTCTGGGACACAAGGTATCCAAAGAAGGTATTGAGGTCGACAAAGCGAAGGTAGAAGCTATTGAAAAAATGACATACCCCAAAAATGCAAGAGAAGTAAGAGGATTCTTGGGTCATGTCGGCTTCTATAGGCGATTCATCAAAGACTTTTCTAAAATAGCCAAGCCTTTGTCATCTCTCTTAAGAGAAGATGTGAAGTTTATTTTCACCCATGAGTGTGAAAGAGCGTTTAAAGAATTAAAAGACAAGTTGGTTACCTCGCCAATTCTTATAGCACCCGACTGGAAAGCTCCCTTCGAGCTTATGTGTGATGCTTCTAATTATGCGCCGGCGCGGTGCTAGGTCGTGGAGTGGACGGAAGGTTCCGACCCATCTACTACGCTAGTCACACTTTAAACCCGGCGCAAGTAAATTATGCAACAACGAGAAGGAGTTGTTGGCGTAGTTTTTGCCATGGATAAATTTAGAAGCTACTTGCTTGGGTCGGAGGTCACGGTCCGGACGGACCATTCTCGCATTGAAATATCCGTTGAACAAGGCCGATGCCAAGCCTCGTTTGTTGAGATGGATCTTGATTTTACAAGAGTTTGATGTTCATATCCGGGACAAGAAAGGTAGCGAGAATGTGGTAGCTGACCACATGTCTCGGCTGACCGACGATCCTCAGGTAGAGTCGGATGAGATTGGAATTGATTTTCCAACTGAGCAACTCATGACCATTGATGTGTGCGAGGTAGCTCCTGCCCGTGCTGGAAAAGGTTCTCCTTGGTTTGCACCTTTTGCAAACTTCTTGAGCGGCAGATATCTGGACCCTGACCTGACATATCAGCAAAAGAAGAAATTCTTTTCGGATTTGAACTATTATGTGTGGGACGATCCCATTCTCTTCAAGCGTTGCAAGGATGGATTGCTCCGTAGGTGTGTCCCTGAGTTCGAGCAGAGGGACATTATGGAGCAATGCCATGGTGGACCTGTGGGAGGTCATTATGGAGCTAAGAAGACTGCTGCGAAGATTTTTCAGTCCGGTTTCTACTGGCCAACAATTTTTAAGGATACAGAGAACTTTGTAAAAGGGTGTGACCGGTGCCAACGCACCGGTAAACTTTCTCGGAGAATGGACATGCCCCTCCACCCCATCCAAGAATGCGAGGTTTTCGACGTATGGGGTATTGATTTCATGGGACCGTTTCCATCCTCGTATGGGAACAAGTACATTCTGGTCTGCGTCGACTACGTGTCAAAGTGGGTAGAGGCGATAGCAACACCGCGGAACGACCACAAGGTGGTCAAGAACTTCCCGAAGAAAAATATTTTCACGCGGTTTGGTGTCCACGAGCCCTCATCGGTGACGAGGGAACTCACTTCTGCAATACTCCACTAGAAAAGATCTTAGAACGATACGGGGTAAAACACAAAACTGCTACCCCCTATCACCCTCAGACGAGTGGACAAGTTGAAGTTAGTAACCGAAGCCTGAAGAACATTCTTGAGAAGACGGTGAATTCTAATAGGACGGATTGGAGTCAGAAACTGGATGATGTGCTCTGGGCCTACATGACAGCTTTTCAAGACTCCTATTGGCACGTCTCCGTTTCGTATGGTTTATGGCAAGGCCTCGCCACCCGCCAATCGAGCTTGAGCACGGAGCGTTCGGGCTATTAAATTCTTGAATTTCGATAGCCGCTTATGCGAGAGAAAAGCGATTATTGCGCTTGCGGGAGCTTGATGAGTTCAGACTCCAGGCCTACGAGAGCTCGAGAATCAGTAAGGAAAGGACTAAACTGCTTCACGACAAGAAAATCAAGATTAGGGAATTCAAAGCGGGCGAGTGGGTTTTACCGTATAATACCAGGTTACATATGTTTCCTGGTAAGCTACGCAGCCGTTGGTCTGGCCCCTTTGAAATCTTTCAGGTATTCCCTAGTGGAGCAGTCGATTTGAAAGATAAGCAGGGCGGGTTGTTCAGAGTAAATGGTCATCGGTTAAAACACTATATTGGTCAACAAAAGGAATGACCGGTGGTTTTCTATCTGAACGACGTCCCTAGTCAAACCAGCTCCGATCCTTCGGCACCCGATGATTTACATCTCTATGAGTTCTTTGATGATGTTGTGCTCCCTGATGTTGCACCTCTGCTTGTGAAACAGAAACCTAAAAAGAAGAAGAGAAGAATAATAGGTACGAAGTGGATACAAAAGTTTGATGATGTGGCCAAGACGTTGGCGAGACTTTGTTCCTGTGGATTCCCGCCTGTTGACCCCGAGAAGGTCGAGAATAATTCCGGGATGAGGCTTCACTGGCCTGACCCCGGTTGAGTTTTTATTGGTTAGTCGAGCTCCCGACTATAATTAAGCCCTACTAGGACGGTAACCTAGATATCTTTTTCTTTTTATTTGTAGTTTATTTTTGCTTTGTTTCTCTTGTTGGTTGCTAATGTTTTCCACCTAGCAGTTTCTGACTATGGATCTGTACTTGGACGATTGCCCACATCATGACCCCTGTTTGTTTCTTTTTATTTCCTCATGCACCCCAGTATCTCTCGATATTACATTTGTGCACCACATTTCACATAGATTCGGTTATTATCAATTTTTGCATTGCTTCTGCTTTGTTCCATGATATTGCCTTGTTTATTATCTTTTGTGCCCCTATCCCCGAGGTACGTCTTGTTTTCCCATGATGTGCATGATATTTGCGATAGCGATTGTGAGCTTTTAGATAAATCAGTTTACCGGTGGATGGTCCACGCCATCGATTTCATCAAGCATTTCTGAATCTGGCTCCCGACCACTTCCAGAATTGCCTCCTTCGAATTACAACCAGCTAAGTTTTTCTTATTTTGCACATGCTGAGGACATCATGTAACTTAAGTGTGGGGGAGGGTTTAGGGTTGTTTTTGTGCTATCTAGTTTTGCTCCCTTGAAAAATTTGATGAATTTTTTTTGAAAAAATTGTGAGTCTCGAGTAACTTCAATAACATGATAGTTTTATAATTTGGCACCTTTAATTGTTATCAGTAGTCGTATCATGTTCTAAGAACAGGTTTGGTAGATCGATACTCACTCGAACCTCGGTACACGAACTCCGTTAGATGAGGAACCAAAAATATATAAAATAGTCTCCGGTTAGTTAAAGGATAGTCAATTCTAGCACGATAACCACTTACTTAGTGTTGATGAAAGTTGAGAACTCGTACTCTACTCACGCTAGAATCTAAGTACCTTAGTGTTCTTGAGAACCTTAAAAGTCTTGAATGTGTTAGAAATGATACCTGACCGGGAGTTTCCAAAGAGTTTGAAAAAAAAGATGAAAAATTTTGAAAAATTTTGAAAAATTAAATTGCGGGAGTTGTTTGCGACTATCACCTCGAGTCCATTTGGATACTGCCCCAATTGGGGAGTGTGGTTTACCTTGGACAGTATAGGTTTGAGTGATCTCAGGGTGACTGCCTCTAAAGTAGGGGAGAGTGTTATACTTTTGAGACGCGACGATGGAAAAAAATATAGGCCTTTTGGAACTCTAAGTCAAGTTGATCTAAACCCAGTAGAGACTTGAAAGGTATTTTCTTGGCACCAAGTAAAGGAGTTTAAATGTGAGTTTATTACTTTGTTCTTGATAAGTAGTTTTGTAGGGTAAGTGCTGTAGACAGAACGAAACTTTCGTTTATTTAACCGGATGACTGTTAGTGCTTGATTTACATCAAGAGAGGATCGGTGAAAAATTAGCAGGTTCAGCACGCACAATCACCAAGTGAGTTCGATTTGCTAGATACTAGCTTGACGCGAGCATGACTACATTTCGTGTCAAATTATGTGGATTTTGAAAGTTTATCGTTGTTTGTTTTGCTCGGGACAAGCAAAAAGCTAAGTGTGGGGGAGTTGTTTAGGGTATATTTTACTATATTTTCGGGCTTAATCCCTAAACGATTTACCTTATTTTTAAGGGAAATAAATGAGAAAAGCGTGTTTTTAACCGTTAAATTCCTATAATGGTTATTGAGAGGTTATAATTTAATTATGAGGAAATATTGAGGTTAAATGTTATTTTGTTACACATTTTATTATTATTATCGTTCGATGACTTGGTGTAACAACAATTTTTGCAGAAAATAAAGAAATGCAGGGGGATGTTATTCATTGAGAGATTTATCACATTCAATCAAGTGGTTTCAAAATAAAGAAGAAAATCGGAGCATTGAAGAGAGGATAAATCAAATCTGGTCGAAAGAGTGAAGTGGGGAACACGGTATACGAAGCACAGTGTGAACGCAGACAAGTGGTACGCTCGGTCGACCGAGCCGTGCTATTCGGTCGACCGAGCCAAGACGTTCGGTCTACCGAGGCAAAAATTGACGCGTTTTTTTTCTAGATCCTTCCTTATGTCGGCAAAACTCCTATATAAGCAAGCACATTCGGGCGAAAACGGATACGTAAAAAAATACGAGAAAAACATTTGCAATAGAATAGCAATAAATTAGATTCATAGTCTTTCTTTCATTTGTCTTTCAATTTCATATTCAGCAATAAAGGTTTTTTTTATGAAGAAGATGAGTGGCTAAGGGCCCAAGGCTAGAACCACCATGTGAAGCCACCATCACCGGAATAAACAAGGATTTTGCATTTATTCGTTCTAGTAAGCTTTCTTGTTCTTCCTTCATGTTTTGATTGTTTAATTGCAATGTGTATGAACCATACATGTGTTGCATGCTGATTGAATTTAAATAAACGACAGTTATTCATCGATTACCGTGAAGGAGAGTGATAATATTTATCCTGACAAACGAGAGTTGAGGGAGAATATTGTTAGATTAGGATTTTTATATCCATATCTTTGATTCGTAGTGCTTTAGTCAAACCAAGAGGTGGACTAATTAACGGTGTTAAATCAAGAGAGGAAACACCTATTTAGTAGATATTAATCCAAGGCTTGCAAATGAATGTGTGATTTTCTTGTTAATTTCGGTGGGGTGGTGGAACAACGGTGAGTTCTAGTTGTTTAATTAAAATTGTTACAAAAAGATTTATCAAGTAGTAGTTTTTCTTTTCGCTTTTGAAACCTTTATTTCGTTTTTAATCCAAGATCGTAATCATAAATCTTAGAAAGAAATCGAAGGCAAGAACTATTTTTCGTACAAGTCCCTGTGGATACGACCCGGTTTCACCTCTATAGCTGCGAGCCTTTGCACTTGGGGCTGACATCGGTTTTTAATTAAATTTTATCACTGTTGTGTAAAAACCGCAACAGCGGGTCAATCAATGCCCATGTAATAACGCACATCAACCAATGAATGCATCATTACCAGGGCAGTTACCGAGACTCCATCAGTGCCCACGTTGCTGCAGTAACCTATAACTGAAAGGACCACGATCTGACGGTTCAACTGCTTCACTACCCACGTTTGACGACATACATCGCCCTGTTCAAGCTCGCCACCACCATGTCTTCTCCAGCAAAAGTCCATCCGCTTAATAGCGCGGTATAAACAGGATATAAGCCAATCACTTCGAGGCAAGACGCTCGAATAGCGTGGCCCTTAGTGAACAAGTCGCTTCGGACGATAAGGTCGCCATAGACCCAAATCACTCGAGGCAAGACGCTCGAATAGCACGGCCCTTAGTGAACAAGTCGCTTCGTACGACAAGGTCGGAGAGACCCAAATCACTTTGAGGTCGTCTCGCTTAATAGCGCGATCCTAAGTAAATGGTCGTATAAATCAACAAGTGGTCGGAAAGACTTCAGCAAGCTAGGCGATCTTTGTACACTCTTTACTCTATGCTTGGCACTCCATGAAAATGCATAAGACGAAGAGTAGGGGGCCATTGATACGTCTAAATACGCCGCCATCTATGAGTCCCCGGAAACAACCTATCTAGCCACCAGGATGGAACAGGACCGCGGCAATAGCGTCGGCAACGACCATCGGATTAAGGTCGTGGAAGGGCGACCCCCGCCAAGAGCGTTCAAACCTACAAGGTCACTAGTCGCTCAGGGGGCCGACCTACGATCTAAGTAAAAAACCAATAAGAGATCGCACGAGCCATGGAAGGGAGCAACTGAAGGGAAGTCAAGACAGGAAAATGAAGCAAGCTCACAGATCGTGACCCGGGAGACCACATAACAACATCGCCAAGCTGTATTGTCCGCTTAATATCACTGTACTTTATGCTTATCTGTCCCTATCCCACGCCCTTAGCTCCTCTCATTGCCTATAAAAGGAGGGCTTGTGTGACTTTATAAAGACATGCGAAACTAGACAAAGAACAAGACTCTTGTCAAATTCACTCTCTCTCAAGCATTCATTCACTTCACCACCTCGCCGCCGTACACCACCGGTTGCCGTCACCAGAAATCTATCAAATAAGCCAGATATCCACACCATACACCACCGCTAGATCACCGTGATAATATTCGGCATTATCAGTCCCCAATTTCTTCTCCTCTACCTCTAATTTCTTCAATTTATTTATAATTTACGATTCAATTCGTGACATTTGGTAGCAGAGCCACCATTCCTCTACCATTTTTCCGACTTCATCTTCTCTGTTTTCTTATTTCCATCGTTGTTCGCTCTTTAAAACAAAAAAATATATATAAAGAAAATTACAAAAGTCAGCATGGTGCTCAATCATGCTGAAATAGAACTCGATTGGCGTTTGAAATGCTTCTTCCGACCTTTCCAGAGGACTGGAATGACTGTAGAAAAATACCACGCGCATTTTCGTGTTTGGAAAGAGGAAATGGTTAGCTTATCATTCCCGGCTGAAGAAAGGATTATACTGATGGATTCATTGGAAATTTGAGGTTGGATATTCGATCAAGAGTTGTATCTAAATGCATGTGTATGAGTAGATTGATTGATGCTTTTTATGCTGCAAAATTTGAGGAATCGATGATGATTATATAAGAGAATCTCAAGCAGATCAAAGCAAACATGGTGTTTGATGAAATGCCCAAGTCAGACTCAGCTAGCAAAGGCTTCAATGATGGTGTCAGGTATGAAAAAAAATCCAAAGAATGGTGCGTCCAAAGATTTTATATCTTCCTCCGTTGATATACCGTGTGTTTTGAGCTATGTGGCTGATGCAATTGAAAGTGGGTCGAGCAAAGCCTCACCTAATACAGAATTCGAAGAAGCAACAATGCTTAGACATGTTGTTTCTGATCAAAATGTGACGGAGAGTGAAGCATGCAAGGTTTTCAATGAAAGGGTTGAACCAATTCTAACAGGGTCTCAGTCGCAGTGTGAGAAACTTCATCTTCAGTCAAGTGATGACGAATTAGAATCGGCAATAACAACACCTAACTCGATTCTTTGCGGGGCTAGAGGTTGTCAACTTGTTTGTCTCTGAAGAGGATACGACTAAGCAAGTTGTTGATGGTAAAGGTGATTCAAGAAATGAAGCTCCCAAGGTGTTTGATGAAATGACAAGGCCCCTTAAGGCTAAAATTCAGTTGATGGAGAAGGCTGAGGAGTTATCCCCATCAAAACTTGAAGTTGTGAAGGTTGCCTACCAAGTGTTCGATGAAATGACCGATCCAGTTGATCGAACTTTTCTAGGTGTCCAATCTAACCGGTAGTGTACCGGGTCAATTGTAGTCTAGTAAGTGGTCAAGGTCGTATCCACGAGGATTGTGAGGTTGAACACCGAAAAGCTATTATTATCTTGATCTAAGTCGCAATAATTCAAGGAGGTAAATTTATCTAAAAATCTACTTCTACAAAGGGTGATAAAATGACAAAAAGCCTAACCAAGACAATGCGTAGACTACCAAATCTCTCGTAGCATCATGGGAATGATTTCCTACCTTCCTACCATTCGTGTTCAAAAGTGTGAAACGGTGCATTCCGAAGCAAGCAATCCCCCTCATACGAGTGTGTGGAATTACTCTCTACCTCCTCCTTGGTTTAGGTGTCCTAAACCTAGTGACTTGGTATGCTACGCACGTGAATGCAATGGCAATGCCAACTATCCCCGGATAAGAAATCGAATGCCTCGAAGAGGTCGATTTTACCTTCCGGTTCTCATACCCTCTTCCCACGTCTAACATCTCCGTTCGGTGTCCGTTAAACGTGTAAATGCTAACACTAGGCAATTACTCTAATGCAAGCAAACAATGCAAACAAGTAGGAAAAGCTTCACAACAATCAAAGCTAGCAACATAAACAATCATTCCCAATCAATCACAAGAGGATAAACTAATTCTACAACATCATCTTGGCTAGTTACCCTAGCCGCTTATAACTACAAACATCAACATGTGAAAATTAACATTCATAATCATAAGAACACTTGAATCAAAATAAAGATTAAGAGTTACCAATTACAAGCAAGAACTCGGAATTGGTGTTCTTCATCCAAGCTTCCAAAACCTCCAATAGAGTCAACACACTAATGTATTTTTAACTCCAAGCAAAGGAGTAGAAGTTAGCTAAGAACCCTTAATTATTACAATCAAAATCAAGAGTTAATTCTATTTAGAATTCGGCTAGGAGAGCCCATGGAAGGTGGAGGTGCCTTCAAGGAGAGTGGAGGTGAGGAAGATGAAGTTGGGGGCTCCCCAACTTAGATAAATTCGATCCAAAATTAGGTTTATATGGCCGAAAACTGCTTCTGTGACGTGTTGGCGCGCGTCACTAAAGTCTGGCGTGCGTCACGAAAAGGTCTGAAACTCTCTGAATAGCTACAGTGACGTTGGCGCGCGCCACGATTTCACAGCAGCACCGAAAAATCGCCATAAATTAAGTTGTACAGCTCCGATTGATGTGATTCAAAATGATCTGGAAAGCTCGTTTCTTTATCTACAACTCTTATTCAGAAGTCTTCTCCATAAAATGCCTCTAAGATGGATCAAATGTCCATTGAAGATAGGATATGGTAGAAACACTAAGGACAATTGATCCGTTTGACTTGTTAGCTTCAGGCACACTCTCTAGCGCTCAAAAGACGTGTTTAGGCTCAACACGTGTCATCCATCGGGGTCTTGGTCAACCTAAAATCCTGTAATACAACACCAAAATACCAAGTGTAAACCCAACACGACGCTCCGGTTACTATAACCGATACAAAACTAATCAAAACACGATCTTTTATATAATAATTACTATCTACACAATTGGATGAAACAAAGCAAATAATGACTCAAATTGATACGAGAACATCAATAAATGCTTGAGAAATGGGGATAAAACATCGTGAAATGCATCAACTAGTGGACTCACATCACCAGTTCCGACGGTTCTGCACTCATTTTCTCTGGTTTCCTTGTTTGAGGATGAAAGGAAGATGATTCATCTCCCACTAAAGCTGATAATCAGTTGGATGTTAGATCAGAATACAAGCTTGATGATGATTTTTGGCTCAATGAGCTACTGACGTTTAAATTTGACCCGGGTGGATGTTCTCGACCTCACATGGGTTGTGGTTCACTTGAGTGTAATAAAGAACAAGAAGATTATTGTTAGGCAGCAAACGCGGCTGAATCTCTGATTATTGAGGTTCCACGGATCACGTGCCAAGAAGATGTCGTTCCATAACCTGTGATAAACGTTTGTAATGGCTGGTATTCCGATTCTTACTATCCATAAATTCTATCACCCCCAATACGCGGATAGGAATTTGGGCGGGAAGGTTCAAGAGCTGGAGTGACTTAGAGCGGTTGAGAATAGTTGGGGATGTTGCTTTTGCTATAATCGAATTTGAGGTTGCTGGCATCGATAAACCTGAAGATACACCCAAGCTATCATTAGTTGATCCAAACACAGAGTTATATGCTAACAAAGATTCTATAACTTCAATTGATTGTGTCGCACTCACCCTTGATTCAGCTAATGGTTTAAGGTATATAGAAATAAGAGGTTTGTTTACCCTACTGTCAATGAACAATAATGTGCCTCCATCTCCAACCTCCGTGAATATGGTTTACTATTTTTCAATCGTTGTAATTAGTTGTCGTTTATTTGATCCCGGAGGTGGTTATTTGACCCCAACAGTATCCCATGCTACTCTTAGTGATAAATATGGCCAAAGTGACCTAGGTTCAATTCCCAAAAATATGTGTGTTTGTATAGCTGAATGGAGTTCGCATAAGGCTTGTAAGCCTTTAGTGCAGCTATTGGTAGATTATTTATCTTGGATTCAAGGAGCATTGGATTCGGATGGTGTCAAGTTAGTTCAGATGAAATTTGATTTTGGCACAGTTGGGGACTTCTATGTGGCTACGGACAAGATCGAACTTCTTACTTGTGAGGCCTATGATATAGAAAATGTGGGAAATGAGCTATGCAAGCTCAGCCCTCTATGTGGGAAATCTTCTATTGGAAAGATCCTTCACCAATTTATTCTTTACAAGTCATGGCTTTCCTTAATTGTTGTCCAAACAGGGGATGAGCTAGCTACTGAAATGGTTATGCGTAATGGTGTTGAATGGAACTCACAAGCTGAACAAGGTTGGAGTGATTGGCAGGAAGCTTTATGCGCTAAAGATAAGGCACGACTGGTGTTTACATCTATGGATATGAGCGTTGTTTCCATGGATATTGAAGGATGCAGGTTCTTAGATCTAAACGAGTTAGATCTATGCGCAGCGGATGGATCACGATTTATATACCACAATACATAATTAAAGGACTTAAACTACTACAAGGGGGTTAAGATCAAGTTACCAATAGTAGGAAGAGATGCCAAGATCTTCCGATGTGTTCTCCAAACGGCGGTTGGTGGACACCCTTCTTGATACACGAACCTCCTTGATATGCAACACCAAGAAAAAACTCAAAGTTTTTCTTCTTCTAAAACCCTAGACAAGAGAAACAAATTTTTTTTCTCTCTTTTTTAAAGAGTGGGGCGAAATTTTCCATTGCCATATGTCTTGGAAGAACTCTCTTTATATAGGAGAGTAAATCCTTGGCCTCCAAGTTTCTAATTAATTAAATAAATAATTAAAAAGAAATCACAATAAAGGATAATTCCATTTATAAAAGATCGTGATTAATCAATCAATCAATTACAAATAAATCATCTTTTATTAATCATTAATCACACAAGAAAATAAAATCTTGCATTTAATGAAGTATGAGGCGCCACCCCTAGGGTTTAAAAGCCCACATAAAATGTCTTTTATGTGTATTAAATTATTTAGTCCAACTAAATAATATCCATGCATATCAATTAATTAGCCCAGCCAATTAATTATCACTGAGGCCCAAATAACAAGATTATTAGTCCGAATTACAGAAGCCACATCGGGGACCATGGACCTATAACCAGTAGCTCCAATAATTAATTATTCATCAAACAGAATAAGCACATTAATTATTAATTCCGGGATTACGCCACCATAAACCCGAAACTGAACTCTACCGATTATAGATGTATACTTATACTCAACCCATGTAGAGTGAATAAGCGTCCATTGATATAATCACTACATACGGATTAACCCTCCATAGATCGTCCATTCGAGTGGGAAGTCTCCGTGAACCCGACTCGAATATATTATCCTTATTTACCATCAACCCCCGGTGATCAATTAGTGCACATATCTGACTAGTAGCTAATTAGTCAAATGAGAACTCCCGGGATCGATCACTTTCTTAGGGCTAACAAATAAGGGACTGTCTCTCTACTTCCCGCGGGGAAGGAATGGATTCCATGTCCGTGAAAATCGAACTACTCACTCATCCGGAGATAGTGCCAATGAGAAGTGGCTTGGAACACATATTTAAGTGAACCGTAACTAACACATCAAACACTACCCCGGGACAAGCGACCCGTGATCACCTCGGGATTAAGGTTGATCCATATATGATCATCTAATGATTTAATAAGATTCCTCGATTACGGAATTATACCGAGAAATTCGATTAAATCGGTCCAAATCCTATATGAATGCCATCATATATAAATGCCCCACGTAGGTACCTCTACCGACAGTCCGGATAAGACTATCACACCCTAAGGTGTTCTGGGCACATTATTGGTGTTTTAATCAAGAGACCCTAAACTCTGATTAAGTTCACCACGGACTAACAATTTAAGTATATCACCACTAACTCAATCCTCACGTGCATGCCATACACCGAGTTAAGCGGTTACATACCGATATACTTAGGGTTTGCAAGCGGTGTATTATTTCAAAGCACAAAGCAAGTAATAAGGTGAGATAAAATCTGTCATCCATTACTAAAAACAATTACACAAATTGTCTTTCGGGCACTACACCTAACAGATATAACTATACTTCATTGTTTAGCTAGAGAATTTTGCCAATTAAAGATATTGAAGTCATTTCCAAAGTTATGGATGAATATGAAAAAGAGGAGAACCAGCTACGGGTTTTGAATCAGGATTTTTGGGGCCAAATGAGCAGCTTTAAGTCTGTTAAAGATGTAGAGAAAATTCACCAACCGTGCCCTCGGATCATTGACAACATAAGTGACAAAAAGAGAGAACCAACAACACTAATATATGAGTTAAGGCACCCAAGTGACAAGAATTGGATTCATTGGGTAAAAACTGACCATAAGTGGGAGAAAGTGAAGCTTCTACAATAGGCTTCGAGCTGGATGCCTTATGTTTGGAGAATTTCCAATGAATCACAATAGCTGCCATTTTGCTGCCATCCAGTTTCATTTTAACCATTTCGGACTCAGTTGTATGCTTGGATGCTTTATCCTAAGTAATCTCAAGCATTTTCAACAACACTTGAGCTCAAATGGCTAAGATGGTGTAACTCTTGCTAAATTGCAAAGTTTTGTTTGGGATCGCGGACGGAGTGTCTTTTCTTATACATCCTTGAGGACAAGGATGTTTTTGAGAGGGTGGGAAATGATGTAGTAGATGAGGGGCTGAAAGGATCATCTACATATTACAATGCACATTTGGAGCTTTTAGCTTGCTTTTTAATCGACCGAGATTTGCTCTTGTTGTTCATTATTCTCCTTCTATTTGTTACATTTGGCAGTTCTTCCGCACCATATCTGACTATATTTGCACAAGGATAGGAAGCTGGGATTTGATTTTGAAGAGGCCACTGGTGTTAACATTCTGATAAATGCTTCGATGCTGGATGGTGATATCCACATAAGTTCTTATCAAGTGTCTACAGCAAAATGGCTATGTTCAGACAACTTTGTTTGGGTTTAGATGTATTGCTGTGATGATCGCACACAAGGAAATGCTCAGGACTTTTAATTTGCTGCATTTTTTGGAACATCGTTGGCATAGTAGGAAGACTTTGGTTTTTGCGGTGGGTACTGACATGGAGAACTTTATATGGAATCCGGGCATTGTTTGTTTTCGTCTTACCACCTTGAGGACAAGGTGGTTGTTGAGGGGAAGAATATGTCATGATATTACCTTTTATTATAATTTTTATATGTATTTTTGAATTTATGAATTAGGCGGTTTATGATGTCATCTAACTAGAAAGTCACGTCGCCTAAATCGTTAGCTATATAAGGGTGTAAAACGTGTGTCATTAGGTTATGTTGAATGTAATAGTCGATCTTCTTCCTTATCAATAAAACTTCTTCTCCTTCGTCCCTAATTTCTTCTCCTCTACCTCCAATTTTTGCAATTTATAATTTATGATTCAATTCGTTACAGGTATACAACGTAAGATATGTAGGAAAAAAATGATGAGAAAAATATTTATATAAAGTAAAAGTATAAAAACACGCTCTTAACGTTGACCCACCAGGGGACCTTTGTCAAAATACCACTATTGAGACAAGGCAAATGTTGGGCTACCACTCAATTGTCAAAATACCACTCCGTTTTTCGCGTTTTAGGTGTTTTTGGAACCAAACTAAACCCTAATCGTAAAGGGGAACCCCAATAGGGGATTTGTGTACGCTTAAGATCGTGCACATTCATGAAAAAATGGGAGAAAATCGCGAACCAAAATCGTTTGTTTTTGGCGCTTGGGTGGTATATTGACAAATATACCGCAGAATGGGTGGTATTCCTAAAAAAATCCCCCCACCACGAGGCAGCGGGATTATTTCCAGGATACCACCCATTTCTGTGGTAAAATGTGAAAATACCACTTTAGTGCAATTTTCACGATTTTGGTTCGCGATTTTCTCCCATTTTTTTTATAAATGTGCACGATCTTAAGCTACACAAATTCCCTATTGGGGTTTCCCTTCCCAATTAGGGTTTAGTTTGGTTCCAAAAACATCTAAAACGTGAAAAACGGAATGGTATTTCGACAACGAAATGGTAGTCCAGAAATTGTCTTACCTCAATAGTGGTATTTCGGCAAAGCCGTACCGGAGGCAGCCGTGTGGGGGCCATAAATTTTTTTTCGTTGTTGTATTTTTTTTTTTTTTTAGGAAGGATCATTTTGTTCTGAATATTCGCGTTGTATGGTCTTCCAAATTTTCTTTAAGCTTCCTCCGCTGCTGCCTGCCGTCGCCGTCGCCGTCTCCCGACGACTTTCTCCATTACAGTTATGGGTCAATTTTTAAGCAAACGACATCAAGAACAAAACCATCCTTACCACCACCGTCAACAATATAACTACCACCACCATCCTCCTCCACCGCCGACGCATCCGCCTCCACCGCCAACGCAACCGCCTCCGCTGCCGGTACCTCAAACCTATGCTTCCACATCTACCGTCGCGCCTCAACATCAACCGCCTCCTCCACCACCACCCTACACTCCTCAGGTTTATAACAACTACAACTATAATTACTCGAGGATGCCGCCCCCACCGCAAGTTACCCATCAGAGCTATCAGTATCCTTATTATGTAGGGCAAAGTAATGGTTGGTTTCAGCCACCGGGGGTGATGCTGCATCCTCCGCCACCCATGCCATTACTAGCTCCGGTGCCGTATGTGGATCATCAAAGTGCGAAAAAGATCAAGAATGATGTTAATGTTCATAAGGATACTATAAAGCTTGAAGTCGACGAGGATAATAAGGATTTCCATTTGGTTTCCTTTACTTTTGATGCCTTGGTTGATGGAAGGTATGATTGACTATTTTCAATAAGAATATTTTGCATCCATGTTTTCTATTAAAACGGTATGTTCTGAGTGTTGAATAATGGTTAAAGTTTGTGACTTTGGGGTATCTGGTTATTGATTTTTGGATCTGTAGTTTGATGGTTTCGATTTGGGATGGAGTAGGATAGACATTCTTTGATGGTGGAAAGAATTTCTTTAGCCAAGTTTCTGTACATACCAAAGATGGTTTCATTTTGGGATGGACTAGGATATATAGACATCCTTTGATGGTTTCACTTCTTAGTATGTGAAATCCTCTCTATGGTCCACTCTCAGGGATAAGCTGCTATTGTTTTCTATAGAACCAAGGGATTTGAAACATAAATGTTCCTGGAGTTGATAGAGTGCAAAAGTGCTATACTTTATTGGTGAATTTAAACGTGTATGATAATGATGTACTAAGAGGAGGGCAAGCAGAGATACTTGAATAAGTGAATTATATTCTTGATACTACTGTGTAAGGGTAGAGGCCTAGTTCATAGGAATTTGAGTGTAGGATGGAATCAATGTTTACTTTTTGTGCTGTTGCTGTGAGTGATTTATACACTATTTCATTTTGTCAATGTTTTGTTTTGTTTTTCATTGTGTGCTGAATGTCTTACGTGCATTTTTGTGCTTATTATTATTTTGAAATGTTTCTTCTGTTTTTCATTTTTGCATATTGTAGGCTAATTGATTGCTTTTTTTTATTTTGATACAAGAAGAAGCCAAAAAGGCTGCCTAGATTAGAAACAAGCCAAAGGATGTCTATCCTAGTCCTCTTTGATCTTTCCCATGATGGCCTTAACCAAGGCTGGACCATAAGCCAAGGATTGATCAATATGGGCCATAGCATCAGCCATGATTGGCTTCTCTTTGTTTGAAAATGACCTGAACCTCCCAATCCTTCTCCACCAGAAAGCTTCATTCTTGGAAAAACTTTATGCCCTGAGCCTCTTTTCTTAACAATAGAATGCCTACAAGAGTTCTTAAATATTATACACCCATGGAAATCTTACTAACAAAATCTCCTATCTGCAAATTAATCACTTCTATACCCTCCTTCAAAGTGTTATTGAACAGACATTACATTTTAGTTCTAACTTTTTCACCTTAGAATTGTTATTAAAACCATTATTCAGAATCTGCAAGTCTTAGATTGTGTGGGTAGCTGATATAAAGCTACTAGTTTGAAATCAAAGAACAAGCTGAATCTCCCAGCTCTTACGTTACTATATGGAGTTATCCAAAAGCTGCTCTAACTTGGGAAAGGGTTTGGGTTAAATACTCTAATATTTTAACACATCAAAAGACAAAAATACCCTCCACAATATAAATAGCCTAAATAGACAAAAATAACCCTCATTTTAAATCCTTCTTGCATTCTCACTGCATCATCTCTATCCGCCCCCAAAATAACAAACTCGTCCTCGAGTTGGATCTCTACTGTTTGTGCACCATCATGTGAGTAATAAGGAGTTGAGTCAGCAACATTATAAGTCATGGAAATCGGGTAGGTAGCAGGCAAATCAACTTCATAGGCCTCACAAGCACCATCAAGATTCACCGGCGGGTCAAGACCATTCACCACATTGTGAAACAATTTCAAAGACTCTCTCAATTGTCGTCCATTCTTGCACAAAGTATTGACACATGAGCCAATTATAACAACACCTATCTTGACCGCGATGAGCTTCATCTTAATATTAACGTTCTTATCATCATTCCAACTCTCCCATTGAATAACTCGTCCACGAGTTAGGTTGACGTTGGTACCATACGTACATAGGAGAAAATTTGCTTCAACTTCCTTTTCATAATCATTACTGTTACATTCCAAAATGAAGTCACTGGAATAATGAATGACCTTGGACTTGGGACCATGTATTTCCAAGCAGGTATAATCCTCAAAAAGCTCAATTCTATTTGGTGGAGTGTTCCCAACAAGGCAAATGACAGTCTCATGGGATACTGATATTGAAGCAGGTTTTGTATCTAGAAAATTACAATGCTCCGAGCCTCTGACCATATTTTGGTTTACCACACTTTTAGAAGCAGAACTTCGTGGACATAACAATGAACTATATTTTGAGGTCATGATAATCCCCTTTCTAATGGTTTCAGCTTGATCTTTGGAACCATACCTTCTTTTCCCTCTTTTAAAATAGGTAGCAATACATTAACAACAAAAGAGTGAGTCTTCTCCACTTCATCAAACACCAACATATTATAAGTCTGCCTCTTCATAGCTTCCGAAAATTGTCCGTCTTCAGAATAACCTAAGTATCCTGGCAGAACACGGATCGCATGAATAACAGAGTGTGACTCCACACACGTAGACACATCTCTCCATATCAGAAGTTTGTCATCATCAAAAAGTTGTTGAACAAGAGCCCTGGCAAACTTCCTTTTTCCCGCAGCCATCGAACCAAGGAAAACAAACAAACCAGTCATTTGCTGCGCCTTTCCCAATCCAGCTCTAGAAATGAACACAATCTTTGTAACAACGCAAACAGCATGATCCTGGCCTTCCGCCATTTGGTGCAGCCTGCCTACAAGTCCATTGATCATCATGACTTGAACATACAACACCAATTCATCACCATTACACCAAAGAAAATAAAGCCCATAATTTAATCCCACATCAACTGGACAACCAAAAGAGCGACCATTGAAATTTCGACCACTGCTTGCGTTTCGTGGATGTAACAAAATCGCCTTCTTTAGAAGCATCAGATGTTTAGGTGGGTTCCCAAGCCATAAACACAAGCATAGTATATTTACCTTAACAACTATGTCCTTTAATATCACAGGAGAATCACAATCACCATTTTCTTGGATGCTGCTACCGCTACTAATTGATAAGGATCCAATTGCAGCCTTCCAACCCCACCTCAGCTGTTTCAATTTTCTCCCACTACAGTAAGTCCAAACAAAGATACCAAAACACAAAAAACGCATTTTTTTGCTAGCAGTTGTATCCTTTATCGTGTCAATAATCATATCACCAACTTTTTGGAGCACAACTCCAGTTTTCAAAGTAGTGCCCAGTGCTATAATGGGGCATAAGTTTCCTCCCGGATAAAATGAAAAGGATACAATGTCAAGAGTTGAACGAGCAGGAGAAGTGTGCTCACCGCACATTAGGTATATAGAGTCAATGTTGTTATTAAGTAGGAGAATTGTGTCCACGTTAGGTCTATTCAGCAACTTAAACTCCTTCATATTGATCATCATATGCAGCAAAATGAGCATCGTACCTTGTGAATAAGCGACGTGACACACACAAATTGCTTGCTAATACATTCCTTACGGGATGCATTGTATCACTCTTCTGAGGTGTGTTATCAGGTCCTTGGTGACAAGCCCCAGTATATATGGTTTTGGCGATCAGCTGGGAAGTGTCTTCATTGTGCTTTTTAGACACCATACCCGTTGGAGTCATCTTCCTTTCATTTACAACAAGAGTATTCTCTATTGTCAATTTCGCTGAAGCTATCAATTGAGTTACTACAGGTGCCTCAAGTTCATATTCCGTTTCTTCCATATGCAGTATGCTTTCAGCAATCTCAGTTCTTGTTTTTTCATTGTCATTAATCGCATCCTGCTCAGTGTCGTCAGATGGCGCATCTCCGAAATTATGAACTATGCAAGTATCATCCTTATTACAACATTCAGTGCTCTTTTTCTCTTCTTCAGCTTCAGCTTGATTAAAGAAGTTTTCAGCCACAATTACTTCGGTCTCTGTAATTTTCGTAGACTGGTAGCATACTCCCGACAAGTTGTGCACATAGTTTCCACCTTGGCTGTTGTTGTGCACATAATTCTCAATCTTGCTGTTGTTGTAAAGTTGCGAGGGCCATTTCATCAAACAGGTGTCGGGCATGAAACTGGAGCTTACTATTTTGCTTTCCTCCATCTCTTTCTTGTTGGGTAATTTCGTCGAACACCTAGTGTGTATGAATCTTTCAGCCATTAAATGCTTCATCCGCCACCACGAGAATCTATGATGTTCTAATTGACACCACCAACAATCAGCTTCTCCTTCAAGTGTATAAGATGCAATTCTACATTTGAATCTTTCAGGTATTTGTGTCTCTTCAAAATACTCTTCAATTTCATCAATCCATTCCCACAAATCTTCTATAAACATGGAGCCACTGTAAATGGGTAAAATCGATCTGAACCGGCGCTTGTTCGACTCTCTAGTACTGTAACTCTGGTGGTGAAAACCTGCTGCGACTCCATCCTTAGTGGTGCGAGCAACATCTCGTCCGACTCGGTGGTGGCCGTAGTTCAGGTGGTGTCTCAATAAAGTCACCGCCTGATGCAAATCTCTCCCGAATGTATCAGGTGTGTGATCGAATTTTGACGGAGTATCCCGAAGGATCTTCGAATCCCGAACATCGTCGCGAATTCGGCTTCCTTTAGCATCCATGCTAGTCATCTTGCTTGTGAAGGAAAAACTTCAACTTGGCTCCGATAACCAGATGATGTAAAGCTACTAGTTTGAAAATCAAAGAACAAGCTGAATCTCTCAGCTCTTACGTTACAATATGAAGTTATCCAAAAGCTGCTCTAACTTGGGAAAGGGTTTGGGTTAAATACTCTAATATTTTAACACATCAAGAGGCAAAAATACCCTCCACAATATAAATAGCCTAAATAGACAAAAATAACCCTCATTTTAAATCCTTCTTGCATTCTCACTGCATCAGTAGCACTCAGATCTACACTCAAATCTACTTATGGGATGAGTCGAGCAAGTACTTTATTCTCATGGCTCAGTTGTTTATTAAACAATCTTCAAGCGATACTCCTGCTTGAGCTTCTTATAGCTTTCAATCTTATATTTGGTAATATATGCTTGTTCACGATCTTCTACATGTTTATTCACATTTATACAAACTTAGTAACATCTGAGAGTTTGCAGTTATAAGCCAATGTATTAAATTTTGTAAGACATCTTGCATAGTTGCATGATGGTACATCAGTAAGAGTTTTAATAGGAGTTATGCGTGCAAAGATTTAGTATCTTTTGTCACATGTATTTTACTTTTGGGAGACCTTTCTGTGGTTATGTATTTTCTTGTTTCTAACGTATTTTTCATGTTCTAAGGCTCCAAGCATTCACTAGAATAATCCCCTGCACTGGGCTGATTAAACTGTTTTAGTAGTGCTTGTGTGCATGTTTCTTAGAAATTGGGTGAAGCATGTTCTCTTTTTCCATGCAAGTGCGAAGGACAGCATCAGAAAATTTTCAATAGGTAGTATTTGCGGTAGGGCACCCTCAGTTAATGGTGCATGGATAATTTCTGTGATTTTTTATGCATTGAGCGTCGAATTAGTTGATGCATCATCCGTTGTGGTTTGAAGAAAGTGCATGGCAGAAAGCTTTTGTATTTGTTTTGGTGTTGCTGTTTGTTTAGTTCCTCTTCATTTGGTTTGCAGTATCACCATATACTATTTTGCAAAGGAAGGAGCAAATTGTTCATTTACCCCTCTGTATCCTGAAATACATGTCCCTGTGAAAGTTCCGTTTCAGCAAGGATCAGGGCAGAAATTTCGTCAGCCTTCCGGAAGTGGGATCGACCTGGGCTTTTTTGACATTAATGATTTATCAAAGCCTTCTGTAGGAGATATATTCCCACTTGTAATTTCAGCAGAAACATATGCTTCTGCTTCAACATCATCATCAAAGGAAGAAGAACCTGTGGAGGGACCAAGTACGTCTCCTCATGCACAGATTACTCAGGCTGTTATAGAGAAGGACAATGAGAGTCATTTCCGTGTAAAAGTAATGAAACAGATACTATGGATTGATCAAGTTCGGTATGAGCTGAGGGAGATTTTCGGCATGAGTGATTCATCAGATGAAACAACTATTAATGACAACAAAGACCTTGGACAAGAATGCGTGATTTGCTTGACTGAACCTAGAGATACCGCAGTTTTGCCTTGTCGGCATATGGTAAAAACTTCTCTGCTTCAACCTTTTTGTTCAGTAATCAAAGGCCATTCCATGAAATTAATAGCTATTTCTAGCTTGATGTCTTTTTAAATTAAGACTGGAAAGCGTTGTCTTGTCGTGCTTTTTGCACTGCAAACCATTAATGCCGTCTTTGCACCTCGTTTTTTATGTTTTGCAACTCTTACCTTGTAATTTGTCTAACTTGACCTTTTTCCACCTGTTGTTTGTCTGCTGAATTTAGTGTATGTGTCGGGGATGCGCCAATGAACTGAGGCTTCAATCAAATACATGCCCCATCTGTCGCCAGCCAATTCAAGAACTCCTGGAGATCAAAGTAGTTGAAGAAGGTAAACAGAATACGCAATGACGATTTTCGTGAATACCTGGGGTGTGTGTTATATGGGGTCTTTTGCCTTATCAACAGCATATTTGTTCAGGCATTGTTTATCAAAACTATATCTTTTTTTTTTTTTTTTTTTCCCACCTCTTTGCTAAATGACACATGGGTTGTTTCTTGCAAGGGAACTCATGTTTTGATGTATATTAAAGTTGTATGCACTGTTTCCCCTTTCTCATGTAGGAGGAGGTATTGTACACTGTACAGTTCTGTTTATTTACTTCTTTCGTTTTGTATTGAAAACGCGACTTGTGATAGTTCCATAATCATTAGTGTTGTATATCACAAGTTTTCTTATGTTGCTTCCTGTAGATCGTGCGCGCAACAACATGAAAATTAATTAAGAACACGGAAAAACCCTAATTCGTTCAATTATATCGCCTTACCTCTCTAGCTTGCAGATTAGGTGCTATGAGATCATGAAAAGATTGCTGGAAGTGTGAATCTATTGCTAGAACAATCAAAGACATAAAGAATTCTACATGAAAGACTTTTGATTTGGGATTCTTAATGCAGCAATCGTATCGCTGGACCATGGCTCACGTCGTGGGTGTTGGAAATCCACATAAAAAAGAGAAGATTAAAAGGCGTTTTTGAGTTTATTTGATGGAAAAACGCGTTGCTATAACTGAAAATACCGTTAGGATTCCAAAAAAAAATAACCGTGGGGTTCTGTTTTCAAGTATTTCGAGGCTTTTTATAAGCCATAGAGGTCGACAAGACCGCGGGTGCACTGGGCCCCAACACAGGCGCAGTCCCACCTATCCCCAAATTCGGGGGAAAACCCTTTAATTAACATATGAGTCACTACATCAGAAAAATGTATGCATAGCTGTCCACAATGTATAATAACTAACTACTACTTAACAAACTCAACTACTTATGCTAAATTCCTCTAATGGTCCAATTAACATTCATATTCCAAAGTGTTTGATGAAATGCCTCAAAAAGATTCACTTCTTCCCTTTTGTGTCCAAGTTCAACTTCAACTTCAGCTTATGATCATACTGTAAAGTTGTGCAATTTCTTTCTCCACAATCCTTAAATAATTGTCTTGAAATTGCACAGTCACTAATTTGTGTGCCAGGTAATACAGGACGGCGCCAAAGACAAATTTGCAGCACCCACGTCCAAAAATCTTCCATTCTTGACAAAGACTAGACCTTTCAGTAGTATCCAAAAGTATAGACAAGTATAGACAAAGAAAACATGCGTACAGAAACAGACAGCCTATATAGGTATAAGTAATCACACATTATCAACAATGTGGTCATACACCAAATATGTATTATTCATTCTAAAAATGTACAAAACATTATTTATCACAATTATGTGGACAACAGAGACATTCCAAAAAAGATTGTATAACTAAACATTGTGTGATAGAACATATCACTTTTTTTCCTTCAAGAATCATAGTACTAAAAAAAGGTATTCCTCATGGATAACAGCACCAGTGTACCTGCTCTTCATGGTGCTGCAAGAACAAATCTTTCTGAAAATCAACAGTACCCTATGAATGATAATAATCAGCAGCCAAATGATGAGAATAATCATCATGGTGGCCTTCCCTTTACATCCATTCTTCTAATAGCCATCCCTATCATCATTGTCATCTTGCTTTTCGTGGTATCCATTTTACTTGTAATGCTTAGAAGGCTTCATTCTTGTAAGAGTTACTGCAGCTGTAAATTTGGAAGCACAGGTGCTAGCACCAGGAGCTGTACTTCTCTCACCACCTTGCCCGTGAATTCGAGCCCCGGTAAGTTTCTTGTAAAACCCTTTTTTGTATTTTTAGAAATCTACGAAAATCTTGATTTGGTTTGGATGGAATATAGATGAAAATGGTGGATGTCTGCATTCGGTAAGTTCTTCAAGCAGTAGGAGAATGCCTTTAGAAACTAAGTTGAAAGGAGGAGTCCAAGTTTTCACATATAAAGAAATGGAGATTGCAACAAACACATTCAGTAAAGAAAATGTGATAGGTAATGGAGGGTATGGAGTAGTTTACAAAGGTACCCTTAGTAATGGATCTGTGTCTGCAATCAAGGTCTTACACAGAGAAGGAAAACTAGGGGAACGTGCATTTCGACTCGAGGTTAGTATTGTCATCTCTCTCATTTTATGAAATGTTCATATGGTTTATATAACTTACAAATAAGTGCCTCCCTCTTAAATTTATAGGTTGATTTGCTAAGCCGCTTGCATTCGCCTCACTTGGTGGAGCTAATAGGCTATTGTGCTGATCAACATTATAGGCTCCTAATCTTTGAGTACTTACCAAACGGTTCTCTCCACCACCTTTTGCATACTACTTCCAATAATAATCATCAAATATCCATCACTTTGAATTGGGGAATGCGATTGAGGATTGCTCTCGATTGTGCTAAAGCCTTGGAGTATTTGCACGAATACACATCCCCATCAGTAATCCACCGCGACTTCAAGAGCAGTAACATCCTTTTAGACCATGATTTCCGAGCCAAAGTGTCTGATTTTGGGTTGGCTAAGATTGGATCTGACAAGATCAACGGCCTAGTTTCAACGCGTGTATTAGGGACCACCGGATACTTAGCCCCAGAGTAAGTATAACCTACTATAAATGTTAACATCATACCCTATGTGTCTCGTTTCCTTAAAAAAAACGCAGGCTTCTACGTTTAACATAATTTGAAATGCAGGTATGCATCAACTGGAAAGCTTACTACAAAATCAGATGTTTATAGCTATGGCATAGTGCTTCTAGAGCTCTTGACTGGTCGTGTACCTATCGATACCAAACGTCCTTCTGGAGAACATGTTCTCGTTTCTTGGGTAATAATTAGTATTGTCACTAAACTATAATCATTTGTATGATGACCATTACACATGATTGAATAGTCCTATTCGTATTTTACAGGCGCTACCAAGGCTAACAAATAGAGAAAAGGTGGTCGAAATGGTTGATCCCGCAATCAAAGACCAATACCCCAAGAAAGAACTTATCCAGGTGGCAGCTATCGCGGCGATGTGCGTGCAAACGGAACCGGATTATCGGCCGTTGATGACGGATGTTGTGCAGTCTATGATTCCTTTGGTTAAGAATCTCATGTCTACTGTTCATCCTGTTGGTTCTTATAGAGATAATAATCAGAGAGCTAGTCCCAGGTTGTAGAGGCAATTACAACAGCTATAATAGACTCAAAATCGATCTACTTTATTTCTCTTTTTTTTTTTTTTTTTCCTTCTTATTCATTATTTCACGAGCCGATCTTATTTGAGTATTTCTTGAGTCGAATTTAATCACAAATGTTAGAGCTCGATTGAGTTTGAATAAAGTTTTCAACAGGAGACTTTCCAGTCGATCGAGTTGAATTCGATTTCTAATGAGTATCAACTCAACCCAATTGCATCCCGACTAAGATGAGAATGAAATGGTATAGGCAGAAAATGGTGATGAAACTGCTTTTGAAGCCGTTTGGATTTGGTATCACAAAAGTAAACAATATTGAAATATTGATCCATTTGGACCTGCTACTCTTTAAGCTAAACAAATATATACTCTACATCTTCATATAAATGTTTGTACAATCACAAAAAATATTGCAAATATAATGCAAGAAAATGAAGAAGCAGAAATATATACATATATGTGTATGTACAATATATATGAATGCTTAGGTTCTAGTTTAAGTGGCAACTGTACACAGAATATGCAGAGTCGGTGTGGACATGGGATTCCGGCAGTACGCACAAACAAAAGAAAAACAAAAACGAAAAAGAATATCGGAACTTTTACATACAGAAGGGTTTTTGTAGCCAATGTGGAGGATGACTGAATTCAGCTTGATTTTTAGCTGCTCCAGAAGCGACGATGTATGAAGCGAGGAGGATCGGAAGAAGGATCGGAACCAATGAGAAATTTCTTCAAGTGTTTGGCAAATTCCCTTGGCTTCTCAACATTCAAAGCATGTCCTGCATGTTTGATTACTTCTAATTGAGAGTTGTGAATGTGCCTGCAATGTTCAGAGTCATTTTCAGAAGAAGTCACTATACGATTCCAGCTACATCATCTAATCATCCATAGGAAGATCAAAGATAAGATGTTTTGTATGTATATACCTTTGCAATCTGTAAGCCAGTTCTAAAGGAAATATCTTGTCCAGATCTCCCCATATTATTAATGTAGGCTGTCCCAAGCAAAAAATGACCAAATAACATAAGAATTAAAAGAGAGAAGTTTGGTAGATATTTCAACAATAAGTATGTGAAAACAGTGCTAGTAAACTAAGATCTTAGGAAGCAAAAATCTCCACCTACTGAGAAATTCACATTTTAGACAATTCCTCAGAATATGGGGAAAGAAATGGCAAGACAGGTAAGATGACATTCTCGTGTTATGAATGAAACTGAACTGACGATATTTGCAATGTAAGAAGACAGAATAAAACCTGTGTGATCTTAGGAAGATCGGAAAACTTGCGATCTTGCAGTATTCCTCGAATGAGCTCTTTCTTCTCCTTCACATGATCTGTGCACATGACCTGCCAAAAAGCACATATAGTAGTACCTGATGAGCTTTCACAAACTCAGAATGCTCCATACAAATCATGGCCATGATTGAGGCATAAGAGCATATTCTATTTTTGCTAATGTTGCAGGATTACAGATATGCAGCTTATATATATGTAGAAAAAAGCACACAATAGTTAAAGCAACACTAACTTGTACAGACCTAAATTACTAAACTAGTGAGGCAAATGAAACTATACTAGAGGATTGAAGACTCAACACCCCTGCCCTCCTCCAAAGAAGCAAACAGATCCTTTGATTAGCTAAATTAAATGAGTTCATTCTATATTAAATAAAAAATGGTGTTTAATTAAGACAGCTTCTAACATCATACAACCTTGTTTTGTTAAAAAAGAATACAGGCATTCAAATGCATTGAGAGACAATACATAACTGTATGAATCATGCCCATAAGCCCATTTAGAATCAATGAAGCCCTTTCATAATGCCTTTGACGATATAACCGAAAACAAGAATAGTGATACATCCCACCATGTTTTTTAGGGGGGGTCATATGCACATGCACCAGTGCACCACCATGCTTAAATCACCCATTTTTGCTTCTTTAGAAAATCATACATACAGTAAACAAATGCAGAAGCAGCAGTGAAAATACTGCCAATGTATCAATGCGAGCATACTTACATCAATGTAATCCGAAAGAAAGCAGGTAGGAACTACTTTGACAGGGGAAGCAAAGGCAAAATTCATCAAATCTCTCAGCTTTTCTGGAGTCTGTGGCACCAATATATTGGCAGCTTCCTCCACATCGGAAACCTGAAACAAACCTGTCTGCATATCATTCTCCTCCAAAGCCACTCCCGAACAGCACAACACCAATTTTTCAATGGCCTCCGGAAACTGCACCGCCATGCTGTATCCGACAAAGCCACCATAACTTAACCCCACCAAACTCATCCTACGCACCTCTAACTTCTCCATCAGCCTCATCACGCATTGCGCCTGAAATTGCTCGCTTCGCTCCGGCCTCGTGGTGGACGACCGGCCGAAAAACAACAAATCAGGCACGTATACGTTGAACCTGTTAATAAATTGACGGAGAACATCACCGTATTGCCACATTGCGTTGGCGCCAAATCCGTGGACGAGGAGAAGATCAGGTTTAGTGGTTTTACGAATTTTGGGTGTCCAACAATGCATTATTGTGCCATCTCCGAAATCAGTGGTGACGGATCGAAGGCCTGAATATGTGAAAAAGTACCTGTAGAACCAATCTGTTGATGCCGTGAAACTAAGGCATCTTGCCAGCTTCAGTTTAGAGGCCATTGAATTCTTTTATTTTTTTTCAATCAATCTCAAAGCTGCAGCCGGAATGTTGGGAAATAGATTAAGATCATGGAAAATAATGCATGAAATCGTCTGAAAAACTTGCGGAGGAGGAAGATGGGAGCTATTTTGGGCGGGTATATATATGCATATTCGTTATTTTAACGTACGTATGTAATCATGTTAATACTTAATAGTGATTGTGTTGGCACCGGGGGCGAACCTGTATTAATCGGGCCATTTGATCCTGCGTCTCGGGATTTTTTTTTTTGTTTAAAGCGGATCCCGAGATTTTAAGCCCAAAAAAAACCAAATGGAAGTGTTGCTATTGATTTTATGGATGGTGTCGGTGTCGGTGTCGCCGTCACGATCCTTATGTAAATTAGATTTGACCAACGGACCAAACGTCATTGACTATTTAATGAAAATTAGCGATTTTTTTTTTTTAATGAAATGGTAGACAACAAGTATATAACTCACATGAAATCGATCTCAAGACGATTTCATTGTACGGTCTCACTAGGTCGAGCCTCGTGGACGACTATCGATGTTTCATTTGTGGAACAATATTTATTGTTTCCGGCCAAGAGAGAGAGAGAAGCTCTCCGCTCTCCGAGCATCTAAAATTTGAAGGTCTTCTCACACCATTTGAACCATTCTCCATCTGCAACTTCTGTATCGATTTGAGTCCTTTGGGAATCAGATTTGTTAAAAAAAAAACAAGGTGTAAAAAATAGATTGATCTACACCATGCAAAAAATAATGATGTGGATCTTCAAGTGAAATTAATGGATCTGACTGTTGGAAACTTGCTACTGGAATCCGTTATGGGGAGGATTTGCAGGTAGGTGTGGTGTTTTAAAGACGAATCCTATAAAGATTATGTCTTTCCAATCGGCTTACTCTGGCCATTTTTGTATTGATTGGAACTTTTAATTGTTAATAATGTATTTTTCATTTTTCATTCATTCAAGCTTAATACCATATATGTCCAACTAAAAAAATAAAAAAAGGCACCAAAACCAATGGGGTGGGGGTGGGGGTGGGGGGTTTGCAGAACGTAAACATTTAAAGACATCACACTAAATATACTACTGTCTTTAAGGGCACCCTAATACATGCCTATTTTTAAACCTTATTGTGATGCGCCAGATAGATTTAAAAAGATGGCCTTAAACCCCCTCCCCCCTAAAATTAAGTGTGAAAAAAAGTGGGGGGCCAAAATGATTCATGTTATATAGATAATATAATAGCGGCAATGAAAGAAAGCCAAAAATGTATACATATCATCATTCATCCCTCAAGCCGAATTCTATCAACAAAAGCTCGATGCTACCCTATTATTACGCACCCACCCACCTTCCCACCTTGAGGTGGTTTTATCATGCCGCCATGTACGAAAGATGGGACTCAACCAAGTTTTTTGAGTCAACCCTACTGCACTATCAAAACATTTGCCCAACCATTTATCACCTCATTAACTGAGGAGTTTCCCAAGTCTCTTTTCTGCCTGACTCGCAACCTTATTTTGTGGTTCCAGGACAAGAGCATGCTTGAAATCTGCACACACACACACAACAACAAGCCAATAATGGAGGAAAATCACACACACACACACACACACACATCACCGAATCGGAGCAAGACAATTTGATTAAACTCAACCCATATTTGATCCAAAGAAAAATGAGACAGACACGCATTCCCAACCCCCTATCCATATAAAAGTGCAGCCCTGTAAATTCAAGCACCCCACCTATGCAAGGTCAAGGGTCCGGATCCATTTACATCTATTTTATCTATTAAAGGTTGTTCCTACGACTAAAGCACATGAGCTCTCTGGTCACATAGCAACGTCATTTATCACTGTGCCAATGCTCCCCTTTCAACCTATCTATGTAAAGGCAGAAAAAACATGGATATTTTCATTCCCATCTACAATAAGCAAAAGCATGTATCTAATGGTCTACCTCACCCACTGAGTGAAACAACTGGATCAAGGGATTCTCTCCTTGCAAATATTACACAAAGATGACTAAATAAAAGCTAATGATACACATCAATGGAACCAAATCGAATCTCACTGACTTAAGATAGGTTTTCTACAGTGACTTTATATAAAAGAGGCAACGCAATAGAGAGGAATACTGACCTTGAAGAGCCTCTTTATAGAGTAGTAGCGACTCTCTAGCTGTTCCTCTTCTTAGATAAGCTTTCACGTTCTGCAAATGAATAATAAACCTTGCTAAAAAAACACAATCCAATACCAATTTGAATGCAGTTTAGAACAGTTTTTCCCACCAGGGGAAATTATGGGAGAAACGTTTCTATGTAATGCTAACATAAGGAAAGCTGCATTTATTGGCCATGACAGATATACATTACAGCCTGAGAAGAGCAAAGACTGAGACTTTTATGGATGCATAACCCATTTTAGAATTCATGACAAAAATGCAAAAACATCAACGATGTCACCAAAATGAAAATCTCCTCGCACCTTCTTATCAAGAGAAATTGCCTTAGTGCAGTCCTCTCCAGCTTGTTTAAAGCTGCAAGAAAGGATAGTTCCCTTAATACATGATAATCTTAAACTATTTAATAACAAAAAAGAAGGACAAGTCAAACCATCCTAATTCCAAATAAGCAGCTGCTCGGTTGCAATAGTAAGTAGGATTAAGCTCATTCACTTTTATTGCCTCAGTATAGTAGCTCAAAGCTTTATTCCATTGCTTTCCCTTGTATGCAGCATTTCCCTGCAATACAAAGAAAGAACGTCCTCCTTAGAATTATCTAGGAGGGCGAGGGGGGAGCACATGAAATGGCAAAAAACTGTAGACAGCTGTCCCTGAGGAATGAACACTTCAACAGCCTCCAAGAAAATTCGGCAATAAAATGACGCACACAAATAACATAAGCTTCCTACAATAAACATGACCATTCTAGACTTACATTTAATGAAGTTAAAAGTTGATATACAATATGGGCAAAAAGACTCGTGACTAGCAACATTTAGATTAGTTTTTAAATTTTAGTTTCTTCTCCAAGATCCATCTTCCGTATGATGGCAAAATATAAAAATATGCGTACCCATATCAAGTTAAATCGACAATAAACAGAAATTTGGTGCTTCTGTAAGACAAAATAGAGAAGACTACCAGCTATGTTGCTTTTATTCTCAGATACAGTTGTTACAACCACTCATAGTATTTCACTTGAAGTGCAATTCAACATAAAGTGAGCATCTCTCTAACATCTTCAGCTTTTAGATGAGACAATAATTCACGGCATCTGTCGAATTGCTTCTCACTTAGCAGTTTAAACCGCAAGGGAGGCTTGTAGCTTAAAACACAGTTAAATAACAAGATCTTAGCAATCAGCAACTCAAAATCATTCCAAAAGAAGTTTAACAGCATAGGATTTATCTAGGGAGGGAAGAGGTATAAGTTCAAAGGAGATTAGGGAGATATCAGCATTAAGACAAGATTTACATTCATTTTGAAAATCTTAGTCAAAGATTGCACTGAAACTGAATCTTGAGGAACATCACACGACTTGAAAGCTGACAAACAATATCTAAATTTTCTTCTCTGCACACTATATAGGTAGTCACTGCCAACTCCATCTTTGCTAATGATAAAGGTTATAATCTATACATAGATGGCGATGATTAAAAGTTCTTCTGTACCAACAAAAAGAAAGTCTCAGGGATGGAAAATACAACTAACTGTATAAGCAATTATATTTATCCATGTAAGGTGCTGTCTACCTCCCTCGGTTCAGCTCCACCCTCACCCCCCAACCAACAAAAAAACACACACACATACACACTTTACCTTTTCTTTTAGCAGTTCAGAAGCCTCCAAGTTACCATTGGCAGTCGGCAATGGTGCTGAAGTTGAAGCCACTTGAATCTCTTCTTGAAGTGAAGCATACATGTCCAACACCGTATCAAGCAGATATTTGTCAGTCCCATTGGATGATAAAAATGATACAGATACGGGATAACCGTCATTTTCACCAAATGGCAAAGCAACCTAAAATTATTACCAAACATAAACATTTAAGCAGATGAGTAAAATGCAATACGACAAAAAGTTCAATCAAGTAATAGGCGCACATAATATTAATAATAACGAACCTGACAGCATCCTGACATAGTTGAAATGCTCAACAAAGCAAATGCTCTATCATGAACCTCAGAAGATGCAACTTTCTTTGAATTTCGTTTTTTAGGAGGGTCTGCAACGGTAGGGATTACGAGTATCCCATCATCCTTCATAAGGAAAAGGGCTATCAGAAGCCATTAACAAAACCAAGAAGTATCAAGGGAAGAAAGAAGATTATTGTTACCTTCAAAAGACTTTGAAAAGCATCCCGCATTTCTCTCCTTACTTTGTAAAGAGATTTGATTCTATCTGGTGAAGCATCAGAGACACCCACAACTAACTTGGGTTTGACTGATTTAATCCATTCATCATGATTTTCTCTAAACTCGTGCCTGTAAAGGAACAATATCATTGCCAAGAATCAGCGACTCAAGCACAAAAAAATCAGTTGTCCATCAAACTTTATAACACAGGTAGGGGTATAAGAGCTGCAAGGGAACAGAAATATATATTCCATTGAGCCAAAAGACTGACAATACACGTCAAGTCAGAAGTAAGATGCAGGCGATGAATCTAAGTTGTCCACGATGACACCAAGTCAACTGCTTGATACCAGTGCTGAAAACAATGTATATTGTACTTATAAAGAATTGAGGATAGCCCCATTTATGAATTTCTCCAAGACAAATGCACGGCCGTTTAGTAACCTTATCCAATCCAAACAGTAATACCGCGAACCGAATAAGATTACCAGTTGCAACATTCAGGTTTATGGATTCAGCAAGAGCCAAGAAGATCAAAAAACCATATCATGTTTGCAAACTTACAGTAGAACATTTTCACAAGAACTTGAACAAACCCTAGTTACACTATCTCTAGCATATTGTTTAGAGAATAGGAATTGATTACGGTGCCTAGTTGGTGATAAACTCCGATCTTTGATTGTGGCACAACTTAAAGGTACAGGAACAAGTACACAATTCAATAAGTCTAGGAACAAGTTAACTAATGAACGGAGAACTGCAAAGACCAATGAATAATTAACAATGGCCACCTCACTATTCTCTATAGGCCAATCATGCAATTCTAATGAGAATAGTGTTAGAAAGCAAACGCATTTGTAAAAATTTGAGTAGTATCAGGACCCCGTTGACGACATAAATCAGCTCAGTTGTACCTCACCTTACATTTTGACTGGAAGTCACGAAAATGAGGTGATTTCAGCTTTTTAAATTTTCAGTCACTTTTGTACGTGAACAAAAAAATGGAACTTAACAAGTTTATTAGCTCACAAGTAGATGAAACATCACCTCAAAACAAAATCTCACGTGCTGAATCTAGAAGTTAGCAAGATCACCATATGCAAAAGGGAGCCCAGCTGTCTAGATTTACAGCCATTTTCATAGTAAGAATTTAAGTCAATAGGTAATTACTTCATCGATCATCACCACATGATACATCACCCAGAAGCAAAAATATTGAAGTAATCATAATCACAAAAAGCATCGCAACTGCAAAAAAGAACAGGATAAATGCAAGGCACGAGGTTGACTCCAGTGCAAGCCCAACAAAAGATAGGCCGACTAGCCACATAGAGTACTTAAATATTAGAGTGCATTGTAAGGCTACATCTAGTGACATTGCAAGACATCATTGAGTTACATCATTGATACTACATGAAATAAGTTAGAATACACATAACAACACTGGGGATACGGTGACAATGGAAAGAAGGCATTTCAATACGGATACCGAATCAGTTGTTAGCCTTTTGATTCTTTAAACTGTTAACAGTCTGGCTGGCTATAATTCTCACCAGTGTTGTTCAACCAAAGGTCACTAACCTGTCCATCAAAAACATCTTTACCATGTAAACATCTATTATTCCCTTTTACACTCATATAGACACCCGAAACGTGTTCTTGACTTCTTACCACTCAAAAATTAAACATCTACAATCTGCATAATTCTTGTTGCTAGCCTTGATGTACGTACATGCAAAATCGAGCTCAAATTAGTTCAACAGCAATAGTGACTTTCTTCGAAGAACAGATTTCATTTCATTTTCTTGGACCAGGACTTCTGATGTCAAAACTTTTCATTTATAGAAACCCTAGGCTGACACAAATATTCACAACGGAGTACATTTCGAATTCGGCATAGGGCATTACCTTTGTAGTAATAACATGACAGATGAGAGAGCTTTTAGACAAGATATCGACTTTTGATGGGCATTTGATTCTTCGCAAAATTCTTTTAAGCTGGGCACGTTTTCAGAGATGTAATGTCCAAGGTTCATATGTTTTGACGTTTCATCTGCACCAAACAAAAAAGCAAAAGTTTTAAACTATTATTTCTAATTCAAACAAACCAGTGAAAATCACTTTAGTCAAAAAGAAAACAACAGTCACTTACACCCAGATAACTTATCTGTTACTCTATTGACAATATCTAGAGTCTTCCACTTTGGAACCACGGAAAGCTGAAACAGATCATCAGCAATGATAAGGCGTCTTGTCCTTTTAGGCTCAAGAGGCTTCAACTGAAGCAAAGCATGCCCAACACGGTGCAAAACAGATGGATCCCGTGCAAAACATCCTATATGAAACTTAAAACAAATCAGCTCACAATATTTGCCTTCAAAAAAACTTTAAATGCCAAAACAAAACATTCTGATAACAAAAATTCTAATAAGAAGTTCAGAACAGCCAGTCTGTAGCAGCAAGAATGCAATGCATACTCCCTTCCTCCTCCACCCCCAAAATAAAAATAAAACATAAATAAACTCTGGAGGATGGAGAAGATAGGTGTCTCGGTTATATGTTTCTGCGGTTAATGCACATGTGCAGGAAAATGTCAACCAATAACCTTTTTTTTTATTTCCAGACATATACAATTGAGCACGTCAAAGTCAATCTAGGAACTTAAAGGCTAGCAAATTATTTCTCATTGGCAGTCAAAAACACAAAAATAGGCAGTCTGACAGCGTTAAATAATTGGTCACACAGAAACTGGTAATCAAGACACCCAAATTCTGGAGAGAAACTAAAAACGCATTGCAGTGAATCAACTGAAACATACTCACGTACCAACGGTGTCCAAACTTTGAGAATTTGGCAAAACACCCACCATAGAGACTATTCCATGAGATGGTCTATATCCAAATATACCACAAAATGCTGCTGGTATTCTTATACAGCCGTAAGTGTCAGTACCTGCATCATTGATCAACCTTATAGCATAAGTCAAGATATACCACTAACATAGATACGTTACATGGGGCAATATGTTTAGTTCCTTCGTGAATCAACTTTCCTTGGTATTAAAGAGTATAAATCACTGTTCTTCCTAACAACTTAAGCTCCTAGGTGAGATTCACTCGTCAATTTAGCAAGCTGCAATGGATTATTGAACAAACAACAAAGATGTACAATGTTGTAGTGAATTATTTTTTTAATCTGTCAAGAAAATTTGGAATGGGTATATAGATGCATGCATAAATTGGACAGAACAATGAATACCAAGAGCAAAATCCACAAGCTCAGCTGCAACAGCTACAGCAGAACCACTAGATGAACCGCCAGGTAAATGAGATGGCAGTTTTGGATTAGTCGGTGCTCCGTAATGAGCATTCTCTCCAGTTATCCTGACATTAAAAATCAAATACAAGCCTCTGAATTAAATCCACAAACATCTAATAATATGCAAGAAACTGGCAACTATCCTCCATAAGCACCAAAGATCATATTCCACATTCCCTATTCCATCGACTTTCATTGATTTCTTGACATATATGTTTTTCATAGTAACTCCCCTATGCATACCAGAACATAACACAGGGGAAGCTTCTTTCCCAGTGTATTAGCCACATAAACAGAAACAATATCCACAGTAAACTAACAGATAATATTAGATCGTTGAGAAAGACGGAAGGAAGATCAAGAAAGACAAAAAGAAAACAGTACCCAAAGCCAAGTTCGTCCATGATTGTCTTGCCAACACATGCAGCCCCATTTTTCAACATAGCCGTCACTGCAATCGCAGTTTTTCCAGCCACATCATGCGACCTTCTCCAGTCTGCACTCCCAAAACCCGTCACGTACCCTTTCACATCAAATCTGTCGATTAAAAAACAAAACAAAAACAAGGGATAACTTAGTTAAGCACACAACTACAATATTAAACCACGCTAACTCAAGTAAGGAATACGAAGCATTACATGTCTTTGATGGCGAAAGTGAGGCCCGTTAATGGAAGCCGAGCAGCAGGAGGAGGAGGCTGAGGAAACGGAAGAAGCTCAAAGGGTTCAATAAACGCCCCAAAGTCTTCTTTGATTGCATTTCGAGCTTTAAGTCGCCGCCGGTGAGCTTCAGCAAGGATGACGACACCTGCAACTCCGACGCCGATCACGATCCAGATTTTGGGATTATTAGAGATACTAAGCTTCGATAATTTGTTCATGGTTGAATCTCGAACAATCGTTAGAATTTTCCTTTTTGATTTATCGGCGAATTTATTTAGTCAAGGTTTTACCAGGGTTTTGCACATATAGAGAATCTAAACTTTGGAAGAAGGGAAAAAGGCGCGTGGGAAGCAAATCCCCCGATCATTTCGTGGCTTTTCTCGCAAGAAAAACTTCGCCCAATTTTCCCCTTTTAATTATCGAATTTTTCACGAAAAAGAAAACCCTTTTTTTTATTTTAGGAATGTAAATGCGTGATACGGCCGGGTTGTTCTTGTGTGTGGTGTCTCCACACGGTGTGGAGACACACACAACACGCTTTCATTCTATCTTTAAATTGTGTAGTTCTGATCGTTTCATCCGTCATTTCACCTCAAAATCCTTCTCCACACAAGTATTTCCCAAAACGGCCCATTAACTTTTTAAGTTTAATTTGAATTTTGGTCGAGTCGAACAGTTCAATTCGATATGTTTTGAAATCAAAATGTTTAACATTCTAAGTTTGATTTGATTATCTGTCGAACCGTTCGATTCGGTATGTTTTGAAATGAACATGGACATGACTCAAATAATGTAATATCCCTTCATTAACCTTTCAAAAAAGAAAAAGAAAGTTGTCTTCATTAAGGGTATAGGATGCAAATACGTCAAACAAACACCCTATTAAAGTTGTCCTCGTTGGAGGCCATGCTTATCGTATCATTCACCATCAACCTAGGTTTGGTTTTGAAATGAGTCCCTTCCTCTTATATGAGTCCTTGATTTTCTACACAACTGAATAACGTTCTAAGTTTGATTTGTTTTTTAGTCGAAAAGTTTGATTCGATATGTTTTGAAATTGCTGTTTCCCATGTTCCAAAAGTAGCCTCTACTACTAGTACAATAATTCCAACTTTAAAATAAATAAATAAAAAATGCAAGTCTCAAGTCTGCATATAAAAAAAAGTATTCAACATATATATATATATATTGATGAAAATAAGGATACTAATTATTTACATCAGTCTGTATTTCATCCTCAGCAGGCAATGGCATTTATAAGGTGGTTTCAGGTTTGAAATGTCGATTCATCTGCACTAATGGATTGCTTCGTACTGATCCGAAACACGCCTTGGAGGCACCTTTCTTAATATAAATAGCACCGCCGCAACAGGCACGATTTCCACTACCTGCAGTCAATCAATATAATTGATTTTAAGTTTAGTTTTCATGAGATCCCCATCCCAACTATATATATATATATATGGTGATTTTCGTGACGACCTGAATATCGCTCGTATTTCTTCCCAAAAGACATAATGTGGTACAATGGTACATGATCCATACATATATACTCATAAGGAAGGAACAAAGATAGAATATTTCGTTATAGAGCTAATCGATCAGTAGTAGAATTTACCATGTAGTAGGAAAAGCTAAGGATAGGATGGTCCAACACGTCCAGAGTCGCGTTTTCATCAAATGCTGAAAGAGCATCCTGCATCGGCCAATAACGACGTCAGTGCCTATGTGGGCATTTCATCCCATTGGCTTATGTTTATGTACACCCTAACTGCATATACATATATAGAAAGGATATCCCCACACAACCTAACCTATTGAGGGTACCCCCACGTGGTCCCACGACTATGTGATGTAATGCATAGCGTATTTCTACGGAGATACCTAGCTACTTACCATAATGCATCTTATCAAGAAACAAGTGCAGCAAACCCCCATCACGTATCCAACCTGCGCGCAGCCAAGGGTCTACGGTTAAGCATTTCTAAGTTGCCATTATGCTAAAAAAAACGAAAGATCAGGTGCACACACCTCTTGAAGTTTAGTTTGACGACCCCGAGATTCGATTGGGAAGCGCCGCAGCATCATAAACAACCTATAAGGAAGGGGTGGGCAAAAGAAAGCACATGAAAAGGATGTTTGACACGAGTTTTAGATGCTCTAGATACTCTACAGCGTACACTGTGTAGCGCACCCTACATAATCATTCCCCACCCCCACCCCTTGGATCAAAAGTTGTGACATCACACCCTATGATCCAAGGGCGCGTGTGGGGTGAATGTAGTAGCATAAAGTAGAGAGGAAAAACTCAAGACTTGGCAATTTTAAGGATTTACCTTCCCCCATATATCAAAAATCCAAGAGCAGCAAAAAAGGAAATACCTGCAAAAAAATTACAACATTACATCCTAAGGACAAATATCCAATAGAAAAAAGTATCAACAATGTGTAGGCATAAATTCAGGTAATTCCATTTCTGTAAACATCAATATAAAAAGCATTGACCTGAAAATATTAGCCTAGAAAGCTTGACTGCAATAGGATTATGGCTGACTCTTATGTATATCCAGGTGCAAATCTACACGACAAAACAACACGTGCAGAGCTATAAGTACCAAAACAAACACAACTAAGAACGAAGACAAAAACACTTGATTGATTGTGTCCTCAAATACCTGGACAATGTATACCAGTCCATTGATTGAGAAATAGGTCCACCGAAGTTTGTCGATGGGAAGACTTCTGGCCTTTAAGCAGATATATATATAATCAGTTACAAACCATTCAGAATCCATGTGAGAGCAACTATATACGAGTATCATGGACAGGTAAATTTTTATACCTGATAATATATCTCGGCCCAAAATAAAACAAGTAGTGTATACGTTGAGAAAAACAGGAGACCAGGCAGATCCAAAAGCATCATTTCCAATGCCTGTTAAATTCATGGACACATGCATCTGATGGTTAAATTTCTTGTAAGCACTTGAAAGAAAAAGCAAACAAATCAAGCATCACTTGAGCAACATTGTTTGAGTCCCGCATGCAGTTAATTAACTTGCGATCCACGTCTCCCATTGTTTTAATTAACTACTTCTCAAAGCAAAGTTGCCGATCAAAAACCCGTAATAGTATCTCTGCATAAGTATATATATATTTGTGACAGCAATAAATGAAGTCCTGAGTAAAATGAAGATTTACCGTTGGTCTGAGGAGAAACACCTTCATGTGAAATCCAAATAAGATAGCTCTAGCTGTAGAATTAATGATAATATACAATTAGAATATCATATGAAATTACGAAACCAGAAATAGGGATCCACCGAAATTCAAAAGGAAAAAACCTTACATCCAGTCACAAGAAAGTTCATGAAATGAAAAACTTTTTGGGTTGTCCAACCATATTCAGGCAATCTCATTTGAATACGGACAAGTTGCACCTGTATTAGGGAAAATACCATGATTAAGAAGCAAAACATCCCATTCTACTCATTAATTAGTTAATGCTAAACATCCTCCTAAGATAATCCGGTCGATCCTATAGACATTCCAACACTACAACAGCTTCATTACCTGTGGAAGCAAGTAATATACATTAATTCTTTTATACATATATACAAACACACATGGATCCAGAAAATTTTCTCCCGAAGTAAAAAGATGATACATTAATTGGGAGCACCGACGGTATTTTACATCTTTTTAACAGCGGGGCCGGCCACTGGCCCCCACCCCAATGGCTGGGCGTCCGCCCCTACGTCCACATGCATATATACAAATAGATGCACACACAGAGACAATAAATATAGTATGTACAATTAAGTACATATATACGTATGCACAGCACATTAAAACAAATATCCGTACATACACAGATAATATACACACACGCATATATCTCTATACACAAACATATATATATATATATATATCTCGTGCTCATATCCATGAATGTAGAAACTTGGTTCAAGCATTCCCAACCCCTTCCCATACCCATATATATATCCCCCTTTCTGTTTTGTGTGCGTGTGTACAGCCCCCTTATCCAAACCACAACTGGACGGAGTCCAGGCCGGCCCTCAACCGAACTCTCATTAATTTGGGGATTTGAGATATGGCCCATAACTCTTTAACTGACGCCGCCTCCAAAATCTGATGCATTTCATCTAGCTAGGATAGAGATTCTATAAACTCGAAATAATGCAGTATTTGACTGTAAAATAAAGAATCAATTAAGAATATCTTATGCAAGTACTGCTCTAAGAGAAATGAAACTCCATTGATTCATTCATTCATTCAATTCATCAGCACAAAATGTACAAAATAGTACCAATTAACAACTTTTTGCCTTAGAAAACTCAATAAATATATATACATATACATATAAATGCAAAAATATAAAAAGAAAAAAGAAAAAAACAGAAAGGGGTTAATTAAAAGGCACACCAGTGCAACAATAGACAGGAGAGCATAGCATGCAGAAAGAAGAAAGAAAAATCCGTTGTCTGCTGCAGATGTATTAACATCAGTAATCCACCAACCAGAAAGACCCACATCTGCTTCCACTCTACTACTACTACTCCTTGAATCATAATAATACTTCTCAGCTTCTCCGACGACACCAAAGCTTGTTAATTTCAGCATCATCGAACTCATTGATTCACAACTGTAAAAATAATTTAGTTTATGAGTTCTCAGCTTAATTTTATGAGTTCTTCAGAATATTTTTTATATTTTTTATTATTCCCAATAAACGGAAGGAAGGAAGCAAAGATGGAGGGTGATCGAGGAGGAAGAAATGGTAAAACAAAAGAGTTGAAGGAGGGGGGCAAGTGGAAGTGTAGGAGGGTGTACACGTGGAGCACATGCGTTCTACGTGGAGTACTGCACTAGATTCATGGATTTCGCAACCGTTTTTAGGTGATGACTACACCGGAATATATATATATATTGTTGCAAATTAAACAATGCTTAAATTAGCATAAATTTTCCTATAGTTCATGATCAAATTCTATTTGGTGTTCATAACCAATAGGATTTAAGGTATTTTTTGTGGACCCTTCTATATAAACATGAGCAATCAATGATATTTTATCAAAATGATGACATGATAGTACAAAAATTTAGTCCAAGACCACCATAAAACTAATGTTAAATCAAAGGTTTAATTTATTTATTTATTTGAAATTTAATTAGAGGTTTTGAATTTATTATGATCCAGACACACCATGTTAGCATTGGTCCAATGAGTATAAAAAAAAGGAAAAACTGAAAATATGAAGATTTCTTTTGCACAATTAGAGGGCCACAATACATTCACGGGATCTTATTGGTTTCGGATCAACAATTCATATTTATGGCCGGACAATGATAAAATTTGCTTAGCCACATCATTTCACACGTTAAAATTACTTCCGACATCACATTTCATTGTCAGTGATATTACTTTGTAAAAATAAAATTAGTATTATTGACTTTACTCATTATTTTGTCCTTATTCTATAAATATAACAGCACTTTCAAAAAGTAGCGTCGATCGCGATGATGTTCATTTTCATAAAAAATAATCATATTTTCCAAAGTAATTTTATGAATGTTTGATGTAATTGTAGTGCGGAACTAATTACGTGGTGCCGAACCTCCACATTGTAAGGTCGACCAATATATTTAGGAAAATGATATATACGCTGCACAAATATATAGTGTCACTTCCACTACATTAACTATATTTATTGATTAAAATGAGGGAACATTTATTCTTATGGGTCACAACACAATCAACGGTGTTGAGAATGTGGTGAAAAATATTGTAGATAAATATGCATTAGATGTATCATCGCTTATTTATTTACACCACACCAAAACTACTAATGCATCACATCATTGAAGTCACCTTTATGATACACAAAACGGAAACTTATTTGTGATATCTCATATCAGAAAAGAAAGACAACATATAGAATTCTGCGGAAAGCCGTATTCGATGAAAGTTGTATGTACGGCTTGGAGGAAGATCTTTCATATCTTTCGAGATCCACCCTACAATATGGGGTCAAAATAAAATAATATTTAATTTGTTTTACATAATGTGTTAAGATCAATTATTGTATGATATATACCATAAAGAATATGAAAAAGGTGAATCACAATGAGAAACATATATAGGGTAGGGGGAGGGAGCTACCAGTACCAGTACCAGCACCTGTTAAACGGCGGCTATCATACAATGTCTTCTAAAGCTGTTCAAAGTCGGTCAGATCCAACAATTCTACCAAATATAAATCTGCCTAATATCACAGTCCACCTACATACATTGCACACACAAAAAATCTATAAAATTAAAGGCAGTGGGTCGTCTTTGTACACTGTAATTTGAATGCATCGAGCCCCACAACCTCTTCCAATTCCAAGCCATGGATGTACTATGGCCAAGAAAGGAGTTGGAATCAGAGGTTAATTCCATAGCCATGGGGCCATGTGAGTGTTGTCAGAATCTATGTTACTGCTCTTCAACACTCTACTCTACATACATACATACATACATACATACATACATGCGCATAATAACTCGAAAGATGTAGTAGAAAGGAAGCATTCTTTGCAACGCGAATATTTACATCCATCAAGCCATGCAGCCTCTTTTTCAGTTCAGCAGAATCTAAGTACTAGGGACAGCAAAAGGCAAGTATAATCTTGGAAATATGAAACTCAGTCCATAGCAATGGCCATGAATGCATCATCATCCAATATATTTTCTACATCAATAAAGTATTCACCGGGATATACAGAATCAACTGGGACTGCATTACACGTATTGTCCTGGCAATTGAAAGACGAAAATATGTGAGCATACATGCATGTTGAATGACAGAAAAATATGATCCGATCCAACAGACTGCTGCAAAACCCACAGTGGGTGGTGGGGGGTTTACTAGGAAGAGAGTACCTTGTTCTCACGGAGTCCTTCAGCAACATTAAGCAGCCTGCGGTATTGAGCCCGTGCCTCAGGATAATGAACCATGGACTTCACCCTATCGAGGGCTTTGTGCATCCTTTCTTCACTCTGTTTTCTTCCTTCCTTCAGAAAATCATCATCAGCTTCCTTCACGGGAGTTTCCAGTGTGCTGGGCCCTTGAAATCCTCTCAAGCCACTACCTTTCCGTCTCCAACGCAAAATAACTTTCTCCAGAATCCCAACGGACCAGATTATTGGCTTATATTTCTTCCTTGCCTGATGACCCCTTACATGAGCCTAAAATAAAACCAAAAACAAAAAAAAAAAACACTGTCAGTTGCGTGTGTGCAAATGGAGAAAGAGTACAAGCAGCTATTTGAATAGGACAGCAGCAAATTTTCATGAAAGTCAACCTGTATCTTAACAATTCTTTCTCGAATTATCAGGAACTCCTTTCGCTTCTGCCAACCTCGAAACTTCTTTTGAATTTGTACAGCAGCAGCTTGAGCAAACGAATCATGTTGTCCTGGCCTGCCTCTTCTGCCCGCTAAGAGTGAGAGAGCACGCTCCTCTGAAGATGATGGCTCATCCCCAACCTCTGCATTTCTCAGCTTCCTCTGAAATGAATGAATCCGGAATATTTGATGAATGCGAGCAGCTGCCTGAGTTGCATTACGCACAGCAGCAAGAGAATCTTTCAGCGTGAGAGTATCTGGCACGTCCTCCTTTGATATTGGAGCAGCTACACGTTCTGAAATAGTTTGTACTGCTTTTGCTCCAGAACCCTTCAACATATTATCATCCGCACAGTCGTCCACATTCAACAATTTGAGGTGTGAAGTCAGGGAGCACTCAGCAAGGAAACCAGATATTCCCTTGTATCCGCAGGCAGAAGCAAGGTCTGCAGGAGTTCTACCCAAGGGAAATTCAGCAGATGGAACTGTCAATGCCCCAGCGGTTGCACCAAGAGAAACAAGGGCGGCAACTGTATCCTCCCTGCCCAAACAACATGAGATTAAATTGTAGTCAATTCAAAGAAACTCGTAGGGTTGCAGAAATCAACAAGAAACTCAATGTTAGGCGCAACATCAGTTGATGTTTTATCAAACGATATCTCAACTACCACAGCAGCAGAAGTATTCTACGATTGTCAAGTAGATATGATTTGATAGAAAAAGTATACATGAAAGAAAGTAGGCTACGTAATCATCAACAGATATATGAAAAACAAGAGGAATCCAACTATCTATGATCACGAGTAAAAAATTGCACTTGAGAAGCTTCTTTGAAAGCAGAGAAATTTTCATTACTTTTACCTGCCACAAAATGCAGCCCAGTGAAGAGCAGACCATCCATTAATATCACGAAAATCAATGCTCACACCAGAAGCTATGATTGGCTTAAGAGCCCAACTGAAACCAAGAGCAGCTGCTAAATGCAAGACTCCTTGACCCTCCTCGTCTAGAACAGTGGGACCTTTGCCTTCTTCAGTCACATTACGGAGAAGCCAAGAGAAAAACTTATCTTTCCACACTTCCTGACCTTGTTGCTCCTCCAATAACTCAGATACAGAAGCATTATCTATCGACAGAAATTTCATTCTCGTATCGCTATCCTCTTCCATTAGTGACATGATTTTATTCACCAACTCTCTTTTCTCCGCAATATTTTCAGAAGAACTGATGGTAGTAATTGGTCTCCTTGAGATTAGCATATCCAGTCGCTTGAGAGCACGCATCTCATTAATATCTTCAAGTCTAGGGCGATATTCAAATTCACGTACTTCACTACAAGCCAACCGATTTGAACATGTTATGTAGAATGGGACCAGGCCTGCCTTATGTGGTGGGGCATGGCAGCAAAGAACCCCATCTGCTAATATCTCAGCTGGGACCTCAACTTCCCCAAACATACATGACCATTTACATCGGAGAACTTCTTGTCCAGTCTTGAGAAATTTTCCAGTTATGAGGACCTGCTTTTGGGACGAAAGGAGGGAGGGAAAATAAATAAGACATAACAGGCTAAAAGCTAAGAGAATTGATGAACTAGCAATATGAAAATTAACGTAAAATCATTAACCATAAACATCATGCAATCATCAAGCCATCGGTTGAAAAGGCCTAGCAACAAAAGCCAAACCCTAAACTTCTATTCTCACATAAGGATTCCCATATCTGTATCTAAAAGTGAAATGGGGAAAGATATAATCTTAAACCGCAGTAATTACAAAATTCATTACTTGAGCAGATTTCACTGAAACGTGATATCAAATGCATATTAGGTACCTCTGTTCCTGATTTGCAGTAGGCCCAGTTCGGGTAAAAGTCGGAGATGCTAAAGAGTTGGTCTTGAGAGAGGGAAAAGTTCAATGTATCTGTATCTAGTTGCAGTTGGTCAGGGATACAGGAGTTCCCCACAACATCCTCAGTCTCGATTTCATTCCATGAATTCCCATTGTTCGGCTGCAATTGCAAGTCATTCACCTCTCCTAGCTCTTTGGTCATCCACCTAGAGAAGCTATCAACTTTCTTTAAGCCATCTTCCAGTTGCAATCCACTTAAATGCGACTGTTTTAACATATGAGAACAGTTTCCGTTCCCCACCATAGACAGGTCTTTTTCAGTCTTATTCGTTGTTGCATATTCAACTTGTGATGTTGGAAGCTGTTTCTGATGATTCCTGTTCACATTATCTTCTTCAATCCCATCAGACTTTTGAAGATTTGAAGAAAGAAATTTATGCTCCATAAGATCTCCTCTGTAGTCATAAGCTGACTTTGAAATAGCATTGTGGTTGATCTGTCCCTGCAAACAACACTACCTCATAAAGAAGACAAAGAAAGAACTACTACAAATAGTAAAAATCATTTTATCCTGCAGCAGGGGGAAGAAACAAAGATGAGAAGGAAAGAAAGAAAGAAAACAATCTACAGTTTTCCATGGAAGCAGTTAGGAAATGCATTACAATTCAGAAGAATAGCCTAGGAAAAAAACGAAGAAGTGTTTTTATATCAGTCTCACTAATTAAAGCACACGTTGCTAACTTGCTATAAATGCTACTCCCTCTGACCTATGATACCACACAAATATCCTTTGTTTGCGGCACATATCAAATTATCAATAAGGGTCTTCGTCGGGCATCAGAACGCAATCTGGTTTTGGGGCTGAATTTGCAGCAGTAAAATTATACAGGATGGTAATGGTAAAGGGCCGATGGGAGGACAAAAGAGATGTTAAGCACAAAGACTCAAGTATATTGTTCCATCAACAATGAGGTTAGAAGGAAGTTTGCTAACAGAATACAGTGGATTATTTTTTTACTCTGGGTGATTCAGCCTGACAGATACACTTGAATTCAAGGAAGAAAAACTGCTGATACAAGATGGTACCATATGTATTGGGGAAAAACTCTCCACATTAGAAAAATAAGATTATGGATAAGATCATCCATCTTGGACAGGGTGAAGAAGTGGAAAATAGGTAGAAGCAGCTCCTGCTTCCTACCAAACAGCAGGAATCCCATGTCCCCCTATCCAAGTGCATGTGACTTCTCCATACAACATTAGTAGGTTGATGCCACAAAACAATTGTTGTTTTAGAGAAGAGCTTACATTTATAAAATGAGCCGTCTTACACTCTCCTCCATTCCTATTCAACTGAGCCAGTTGTCAAAATCACACGTATTAAGTAATTTAATGCTTTGACCTATGTTGCACCGGTACGGAGAAGCAGAACAAGATATGTGAGTGCAGGATTTTTGAAAAATATAGGATAACGGTACGGAGAGGATATGCGCAAATATTAAAAATATTTTAGGACCGAACTGTACACTAATAAAACTACAAGGACCAAATTATATAAAAAGGCAATTTTAGTGGTTTACGGGAAAACAAAATTGGTTGTTTTGCCAGTTTTTCATTAATTTTCTGATGGTTTTTACTTCAATTTCCAAGGTTCTTCATTTAATGTATACGAGTTATGGATATGCATATCCATATCCCATAATCAACTTTTTTAATTGCGAATCCTATGTGTCCGGGGTGCATCTGTGTCGGATACAGCGCTAGCAAATAGAAGTATCCGTGCATGATAGGCTTTGACTTAGACAATGAAATGCCTAAAAAATCCTCGGATATAATTAACAGTGTTATTCTTAACATCACAAATAGTAAATAAACAAGCGTAAAGGAGGTCAACAACAATTAATGCTGTTTTGGAAAATCTTCTGCTTCAGTTAAATAGGAACACATATTTTTAGCAACTGCCTCAGCTAAAATGGAACAAAGGGAGCCATTTACAAGCCAATTTTAGCAATAAATGGCCTAACACACCATAATAGCAGTTAATATCATTTTAGCAGGAGTGAAAATCAAATTATGACAGCCAAGAACTGGAGGCAGAGTATGAGCATTAAGCATTGCGCCAAAAACTGGAAAAGATAAAGGTGAATTGTGGGATATAAGCTTGAAAGGAACCTTTTCTAAAGCTAAAGTTTTGAGAGTACGGTATAGATAATTATTTAGTACACGCTGGAAAGCCCAATCACCGGTTATCATGTTTAGCCAATTTTGGTACTGCAACACAGCAGTGACAGTACCAGATATACTTTGGGTTTGGGGCATGTTTGGATTTAGTAATAAGAAAAGAAAATATTGTCATTCATTTGTCAGCTAATACACATTAGGTTACCACAAGAAAAAATCTCCCTTTTCCAATTTTTCTCAAAAATGCATTAAAGGGGTTGGAGAAAAGAAAAGTGTTTTTTCTTTTCCCTTTTCTTTTCCATTCCTTATGTTACCCGAATTTTCTGTTCTTAGGCCTATTCTCATCAGCTTGAAGTTGAAGACCTAAGCCAATAACTGATTCCATGTCTAAAATCATGTATTTTACAGATGGAAATAAAAATGAGGCACTGCATCTTCTTACCTTCCCACTTGCCAGGAGTTCTGAGAGGTTCCAAGATCCATGTACACCAGCACTTTCACCTGCCGCTAAACTCCCAAGAACATCCCCCCAAGATTCCAAATCAAATGTTCCTTGTGCACCAGGAGCAAAACAACCATCACCACGGTGACCACTTCCAAGTGCAGGGTCAATGGGAATATACTCCCCAGGAGACGCCACAGACCCTTCATAATCAAAATATTATTTGCACAAACAAATCAAGATCAACAGATAAAACGAAAAGAATGTGAAAAAATCGCAATTAGAACCAGTTGTCAAAAGGAGATACCAAAACTCTGCAACAAATTATAAGAGCTAGGCGGGGCAGCACCCAGATTCTCAATTCCGTGAGAAACTTCTCCTAGCGACGGTTCAAGATACGAACTATATCTGGAGTATGCATGATGATTACTCTCTGCGTTGGGTTGCACTATGGATATAAAAGAAGATAATGAGAAGGTAGAAACATAACTTTTCAAAACTGCCTTACAGAGACATGTCCAAGGGGACATTAAAAGCAAAATCTACAGAAATTACCACATTCAACATCTTCATATGCAGAGGTCAAAGTGCTGGTTGGGCTTGTCATATCAGTGTAAGTTGAGGCAACATTGTCACCAGCGGGAGAACTAAAAGACAGTGAGCTGTCATTGTGAGAACTAGCCGAGAACGTTTCACTATCCAAAGGGGAGTTGCTATGTGTTTTGTTTCCCTGAGAGAGAGAAATCAACCGAGCAGACTTAAAAAATGCCCTAAAGTGGACATACTACATTGCATATTATCAGACGCCACATGTGCACTGAAAACACATGATACCATTCCAAAGGTATCATAGATGAAATGTCAAATAAAATCAAGGGTGATAATCAAGGATTAAAAGTAAATATCACAATGTTTTGGTCGACATTGACTGAGATGTTCAAGGTGTTTCGCCATTGCACAACCCAAGATTGAATGTTAAATTTATCAAACACCTAAGTGTAATAGAGATCATGGCATAATAGGTAATAATACTAGGTCCCATAATATGATCTTCCTCTTGTTTGCTGTGAATATTCATAAGGAACAAAGACTGGTGTCCATATCAAAATATATAATTCGAAAAGACTGAAAATAAGTTGTGAGATTGCATGACAAATCCACCAGGAACTACAACTTGTCCATATTAGCAGTTATTGCTGATTAACGACATCACTATCAAAATCACTACTCTGCATGTCCTTTGAATTCCATAACAACATATCATCTTATCTATGGTTCAATAACTTCGATCTTAAATGTCATATGCGTCCCAGCTAACACATGAACTAGTTGAACAAGCCAGGTGGAATTTGCCTCAAATGAAGGAGGAGAAATGATAAAAAGTAGATCAATCGCCAACTAAGCCACAAGAACAGCCTCAGTACCCAGAACATCAAAATTCAAATCACCACAGCTAGACCAAACTTTTCAAGACCCTCTAATCTCTAGCGTAAAGCAATGAATGCAATAGTATAACAAACTCTAGTCATGACTTTCCATGAGTATAATGATATTGCAGATGGTGTTTAACGTGGTTGACGCTGAAAGAAAAAAAATACTGTTATATGTCAAAAAGCAAATAGGAGCTACACATTCTAGCTGAGACAGAAAAATAAGCATGTGGATTGAGGGGGACATGTAATGCCTAGAGAAAGTGTAGCATGGCTGGTAGCCTGGTACAATACATTCAAGGTGAAAAATCAACTGATTTTAACAGAATTACAATATTTTTATTCTTGGGCAAAACATTGATACAGCAATTGGGGACAAACTGGGCAAATCCCATACGACCTTCAGGATTACACCATCCTAACTTTCAAATTTCGAGTTAAAACCCCAAATGATCTCTCAGCAAATCCCCCCAACCCCCCTTTCGGCAACAAATTTAACCCAATTTTATTGTTGAAGTGTATTGGGTTCAATTATAAATTACTTACCTCCCCTCACCACTTAAGCTTAAGCTTTTAGAGATATGGAAATCCAACATGGTATCAGAGCAGGTCATGGCTTCAAACCTCTCTGTCACCACTTTCATCCCACTTATGATGTCCAGGAGTTGGGACTCCGGACTCCTTATTGACCTTGTTGTAGCCTATGTCGGTCCACACTCTTTCATATAAGCCTACGGTTGGGGAATCGTGTTGAAGTGTATTGTATTCAAAATATAAATTACTTGTCTCCCAACAACTCAAGCTGTTAGACAGATGATAATTCAACATTTATCCAGGCTACTCTAAAAACTTAAGATTCAAGCATGCATTTAGGCTATTCTCAAACTAAACATCCATGCCGATGCAATTTAAGCTACTCTCAGACTAACCAGACTTAAATATGACTATACTATAGCAGAAAAGAAAGAACAAACAATCTTCTGAACCAGCATAACAGTGCCAGAATCATACCTTGACATCCAAGTAATGAACAAAAACTATATGCATGAGGTCCCTGTAACAAAAAAAAAATGCATCAGCCACTGGTTCCGTAAAGGAAATGAGACAGCAAAACTAATTAACCGCTGAAAATATCAACATATAATGGTTAAATAACAAATAGATTGTAATTAATTGTAGAAAAGGGGCAATCATAAATATCCACTGCACTAGGGAACTCTAGAACCAATGAAGTAATTTACCAAGTGGCTAGATTCTCCCCTTTTCTTGTGGCAATCAGAAAAGGGGCAATCATGAATAAAGGGGCAATCATAAATATCCACAGCTAACAAAAGAATAAAAGAAAAGATGAGTGGGGGGAGGGGGTTTCACGTAAAAGCCCATAATTTCTTGTCTACTGAAGTAGTACTAACATACAACTTCAAGAATTGCAAAAAGCTATGATTTGGATACAGCTGGTTGCAAAGGATGAAAGTCGTCGGTAGAAAATGAAAAGACTCAGATGAATTCCACGAAAATTGTCCAAAACATCCTCTAAAAACTTTGAAGGTTCAAGAAGACATCCAAGAATCAGAAATGTAGCCAACGTGTTTCAGTATATACTCCGTTCACAAATGTTCAAACAAAGACCCCCTAAAATTCAAATCTCAATGCAAGAACTCCTGCTTCAATTGGTGTCATGTCAAGAAGTTTTACTACCGATAGATAGATTTAAGAAGAGAAAATCAAGCAAGATAGGCTCTAAGCTTCTTATCTTCCACAGCAGGGACGATTCTGAGTGTCAGAATATCTGATCAAGTTTTCTGGGCATCATCGACTAATGCCTCAAAAAAAAGGTGCTCCTTTTTTGCTAGAGATGTCGAAAAGATGAAACACAAATTTACCTACTTTGGGGCCTCTGCCTGCTTCCGAAAAGGGATTTTTCAGGCTATAAACAAAATCCTCCTACGATAGTCAAGATATTTTACATGCGGCTCATTCGTCTAGTAGAGCTGACAAAACTCCAAATGCATTAGCTATAATGTTAAATATTACTCCTTAAAACAAAAGGGAGTATTCCAAATGCTATGAAATCCTGGATTATTAGGTGTGAATTAAAAAAATCTCAATAATCCTTTACTGGCTGATAATCCGGTATCACCTTGAAGGATTTTCCTAGTTGTTTTGATTTTTAGCATGGAGTCAAAAGTTTTCCTCCTTTTCAAGTACCTTCTAAGTTAACATTGAGCTAGGGAAGAATACAGGATGTAGCTCATGCTCATGTGAATGACAACGAAAAAGCCTACCATATGGCTATGATTTCAATAACTGAAAGTTTAAGGTGCCCATGCAATAAATGTATATATATAACATCTTACTGCTCAAGCATCCAATAACTACGCCTTTGGAAATTCTCGTTTTCTTCTCCATGGGCATAATAGCAATGTAACATATCAACACTTCCAACCTGAAGAAGATATAATATGAATTATGAAGTAAGTTAAGTAAGCCTGAGAAAGGACCAAAATATAACATGCTATCCAAAGACTTCATAAGACTGCAAACCAAAACCTTACCAAAACTATGTTCTAAAAAAAGTTTGTCGGTGAAGTCTTGTAAACAGATAATTATAAACAGCCTAACCCAAAAAACAGTCGGTGAAAACAAACTATTTAATATCCCAAGATTCGTTTTTCGAAATTAGTCATATTACCAGGGTTCATATGCTTTGACATCCAAGTTCTTTAATTTTCCAACAGAAACATTGTGTACAACGGTGTTTGCATGATAAACATTACATGTCATTCACGGGAAGGAAGCAACAAAAATTGACTAAGTCGTAACGATTAAAATGTTATAAATGCAAAACCACTTTATGCAAAAATAGTAGATATTAAATTGGCTTATATAATATACAAATCTATCACTGAAATAGGGCAACAAGCGGTATAAAATGACAACATCATTGGGTCGACCAACTATTAAAGGGAAACTATTAAGGATGACTAACATTAGAGGTAAAAACCAAATGCATTCATAAATACACAAATAAAAAGCTCAAAATTCAACAGCCGTTTCTAAAGACAAAAATTGCTGTCCCTGGGAACATATAGCCTAGTTGGAGCCCAATAATACAAAGCAACCAGCGCTTTCATTCAATATTGCTCTAGCAGGAATAGCCTAAAAAGCAATGCATTTTAAATTCCATAAAAAGTCAAATAATCTTATTCTTCATGCCAACCTTAAGTTTCTCATGTGCTTCCTTCACAGTTTTGCCGTCTTTCTTCTTCCTCCAGTTATGCCCATCTTTCCTGAAGTATCTTAGAACCTTCCGATCAAAAAGAAAAACAGAGCCACCTGGCAAGATTGAAATATATTCATGAAATATATGTTTGAAATCAGTGTTCTAAAAATTGGTCTAGGCGGCGTCTAGGCGCTAGGCGGTCCCTGGCCTCTCGATTTTACCTCAGGCGGCCATATCTAGGCGGTTTGCTCCTAGGCAGGTTTCCAGGCAGGCTTCAGGCGGTCCCAGGCGGCGCCTAGGCGGTCTAGGCTTCTAGGGCTTCCAACAAAGAGCGTGATGTTGGAGTTGGACAAGTAGAAGACTTGGGGAATGAGATTGAAGACTGGACTTGAGAGTCTTCTTAGACTTGTTTTAACATAATCTCATGTGCTTTTGTACTTTAATTAGTTTTTTGACACGTTTACTTGATGTTTATGCTTTATGATGTATTGATTTATGTTGGACAACCATTGCATTACTTAAAAAATTAAATAAATAAAAAAACACCCCAGGCGCCACCTGGCACCTAGGCGCCGTCCAGGCGACCCAGGCGCTAGGCGCCCATGACCGCCCGACTACCGCCTAGCGTCTTTTAGAACACTGTTTGAAATAAAGACCGATATGAAAGCATAAAAGTCTGCAGTAACTAATAAATCAGACGATAAAAGGTCTGTACAGTCGAATGACTTCAAGTTTTACAAGTAAAAATAAAGTTCAATATGAAAAACATTAAGCCAAGGAAATGAATTGAAGGCCAAATATGAAAACAGAGAACTTTACCCACCACCCACGCAACCCCGCCTCACTCTTACCCCAACCACCCATGTGTTTTGTCAATTTTCATTCCATTTCATCCAATTTCAGAGGTAACGAAAATGGACCTTTTTCATTCCGTTGGAATGAAAATTCATTCCATTCTATTACCTTATAAGCATACTCAAACATTGAAATGGAATGAAACCATTCCATTCTTGCGAAACAAACAAGCCATAATAGGTTACAATTCTCAAGTTTCCCTCCACCCTTTTAAACCAGTGAATACGTCAGCATGAATTTTTGTCATCTTAACTTAGAGAAAAGGCAAAGAACACTCAGGCAGAACATATATACTCATCATCGAGGTATGACGAAAAACATTGCTACGCCATCAAATTGGGGCAGGACAATATGAATCGCTTTTACTAGATGTAGAACAAGGATATTTATTCAGTGCACCTACCCCAATTATAATACAGACACCAGAGATGTTGAGCATAAAAGCATTCCTAAAGAGATGCATATGGAGTTGAGTATCTATCATGTTCCAAGTCAAGGAAGGTCTGGCCACTTTACGTGCAGTATATGCATCCTTACATTATACTTCATTAAGGGACTGTTTCCTAAGTCTAATCTGTAATCCAAGACCTCGTAGCTCTAGGTTTACAGCAAGAAGAAGCAATGAGAAAATTGAAGGAGACCTATGTCTTAAAAACAACAAAACTGTAAACAATGGAAGCCATCCAGCATCTCCTAATGCCATAAAGTGAGGAACGTGAGAGCCAATCTACTGTAGTACAATTTGCAAATTATCATTTAACCTCTAACACTGTGAACTACTTTGAGAGTCAAAATACTAACAGAACACATCTTTAAGGAAACGTAACAGATGCAAAATCTCTTAACATGCGTAACAATGGTAGAATTACTGCACACCTAACCAACATGCTCCAAGTATGAGCATCATAACGCAAATATTCCAATTACTCTATAATATAAAGGATTGTAAGAGCTCCTGTGAAGTTAAGTTATAGCCTAAGCCTCTGTCTCATTCCCCATACTCGAGAGTCACAATGAAGACCAGGTTTAGAAAAGGGTAAAGTACGGTTACATATGGTTCTAAGCAGTAATTTTACCAAATTGGTCTGAATCAGTTTTTTAGATTAACTTTCAAATTGGTTTGGAGTTTTCATTTTTTTTAGAAAGTAAGATGTTTACGATTGTGTTGATCCCTGACTTGAATATAACCATTAACAATTTTCATGGCACAAATCTTACAAAGTAAGCATCTATGTTACACCTTATTCACGAATATTCAGATAATCACAAAGTAACAAGTGGGACACGCTCTCCTTTTTCCCAATTAAACGAATGGCGACCCTGAGTTGTCATACTCAGTGAAAAACATGGAGAGTAAAGGTTGACCCTTGTGCACCAATTCAAACCTCCAACAAGCCCCATCATGGTACAGGCCCACTTAAAGTCACGTGTAGCGTAAAAAGCAGGGGAAGGGGAAAAGCAATTGAAGAATATCTGAAGAACGAGGGAGAAAATGTTCAGCTTTCCAAGCAATGAACAAATACCAAAGATGAAAATTTTGTTTCACAGCCTCGCTATATACTAACCCTAATATCCTACCCACATCATACACATAGGATAAAGAATACAGCACGTCTAAACAGCGTAATTGTGATGTCCTTAAATGCCATTCTACCTTAAGTGCAGGCATAAAGAGATTTCAACTAAAAACATAAGCTGCCCAACATAAAAATAAAAACATGCAGGCCTGTCCTAGAAGTTAATCCAAAAGGTAGCATACATGTAAAATTTATTTTGGTGGTCATAAATGACGAGACGTACTGATTGGCATGTGTGGAGGCTCAGGTGTTACATGAAACTTATGATAATTGCGCAGAATTTCACATATTTCTGCAGGTCTCAGCCATCGGTGCTGCGCTTCGGATAAAATCTGGTTAATATCTGTGAAGAGAAGCATCAAATTGTGAGATAGTTATTGTAGGGAAAAAATATTATGCATCAAAAAGAAAATAAATGCTACAACCACAAGTCCAAGGGAAAATCCGTTCAAATCTAAGTGAACTGGTAGGTAGCTCGTCTAGGTGTCTCGGTGAAAAACTTTGCGGGTCACACCACTAACTAGAACAGGTAAAGTTGCACTGTTTAATCGCCGTCTTCATATTATCAAATAACAAACCCGTTTCATAGTTAAATGAATTAAATGGGCACCATCTTTTAACTACTGTTACCACATTGCCTATGCTAAAACAGCTTATCAAGCTTCCGTCAAATTCTCAATGAAATGTCCTGGACAACATCGATTGCACAAAAAGAATCATAAGGCAGTTACCAAGAAATGCTTTGCACCTTTAACTTGTACAGACCATACGAATTTGGAGGTATTTCGTTGTTCTATTGAAGTCAAGAAAGACACACATGCATTCAAGCATTATACGTTGCAAAAGCAAAATGATTTACATCAGCTTACAATAAACTCACTTCCTATTATGTATGGATGATAAGTATTGGCAACAATCGTCAACCCAAGATAAACCCCCAATATCAGTTCTTACATCTCATTTCATCAACTAAAGTTCAACAAAACCTATCCTTCATCGCAGCCAACTGAATACTTCTACGAACTGGCTAGTTTAATAATTTTATCCAATTGAATTGCAAGACCCTAGAAGACTGCAATGAAGCCACCAAAGAATCTAGTCCCTTTCACTGACAACACCAACAATTAACCTTCGTTTTCGTTTCTCTAACTTAGGTTACGATTCCGTCCACTTCTACTGTCTAGCAATTGATTTCCAATTAAATCACATGACACCAAACAAAAGAACAAGTACCTAAAGCAGAAAACAAAAGCTATGACTGAAGAAAGTAAATAAGTTACAAAAAAACCTACCAAATCGAAACCCTTGATTATGGGATCCGTTCTGCGCCATGTACAACCGATGAATCAATCAAGGAATAACAAAAACTCCCAGAGTCAGCTATATACCGCAAAGCAAGAGATAAACGTATATCTACGAATCAATAAACAGACAAACAAACAAACAAACAGAGGGATTGAAGATGGAAGATGGAAGATGAGGAGGGGAAACAATAGGGGAGAAAAAGGATTAGTCAATTCAACGGGGATTGTTTGATTCTGAGCTCAGGTTTTAGGCTTGAGGAAAAGGAAAGTCGCCATATTTATTTTTTTTAGTATAAAAAAGCGGAGTTACTGTCACTGGATGCCGCCAATGAGATACAGCCACGTGGGCGTTGAATTTAGTTTAATAAATATTCAGCTGGGGGCGACTTTGTCTATACGCGGTGACGGTGCGCGCGGTTTAACGTGGCTCGATGGTTCGCGCCTGTTTCCTTTTTCGGTTAGTCGCCGGAAGAGACTTTTTACAAATTCCGGTATATTTTATTTTTTTTTATTTATCAGATAGTTATAACAATTTTTTTGCATAAAGACGACACACACAAATCGAATAAACTCATTTCATTATTATTATGCCACACAAATCAACTGTTTGATTAATCAACTTTTGACTTCATATAGCATCATATTATTGTTTTCAATTATAACATCAAAAACGTCATTGATGTGACTAAATCGTACTTCGGTCCGCGGATCCTTATTCGGGTCTGGCTGCCTCCGACATTAATGGATGAGGCCACCGGCCATTACAGTCCGCAAACTCACAGGCCAAATTAGGACCGCGAGCCTTCGGATCCATTCCAAACCCTCAACCCTATGCGACGACAGAAATGATTAGGGGGCCGACACGCGATCTCATTCGACAAACGGGTCGCCAGCGACCTCGACCATAACATTTAGAGGAAGAGCTACCTCAAGTTCAACAAAACAATGATATAACAGATACAAAGGTCAGCGAGGCCATCAGGAGCGCGACCTATCGGCTCCACTACGAGCCCGCTGCTGTAGATAAATATCTATTATACTGTATGTCCTCCATTGTAAATAAACCGACATCAGTCGGTGGCTCCCCCTATAAATAGGGGAGCATGTAACCCATTTAAAAGCCTGGAGGATAATCTATAAAATAAATGGCAAAGCCAAATTGCCTACGTCCTCTTCTCTTATAAAGCACCACCGCCGGAATCCATTGTCGCCACCGGGCATACCCGGCTAACACCACTTTTACACATTTTTTTTTTGAATGACTTTTACACATTTTTATAGCCAGGTATCCTACATATAAATACCGCTAAAACAACCGTGATGATTTCGACATCATCAGTCATCTTACACATACACAAGACTCGTTAGGATTTCATTCAAAACCGTAAAATTTGATTGTATCATCAAATTTATGATTCTAGTATCTAGATGCTTTGTTTAATTCCACATGTTAATTTATGTAACTTGCAGGCCTTCTGACCTTGGTCGTTTAGATAATATACTATAGACATGCACTAGTAGAAGGGCGTATGTTTTTGGATTTTAGCATGACTGCATGTAAGAAAGTCTCATCAGTGTCGACTCTTTCATAATTTAGATATGGAACGAATTCCATACTTGGTGTCAAGGGCAACATGCGTAGCTAGATAAGATATGGTTAAGGGATTGTAGAGGGGTGTAAAATGAAGGGTAGGGTTAGGTGAGGTGAGCCTTGCACCACCACCCACTTTACCCTATCCGTCTTACCCTACCACACCACACCACCCTACCATACCCTACTTCACATTTTTTACCTACCACGCACCCTATCCGTGACCGTAGCTCTCCACCCTCTCTACCATACCACACCACCTACCACCACACCACATTGTGCTCTACCTTACCCACCTCAACTCATTTCACCCACCCCACTCCCTACCCCGCAACATCCTATCACTCTACCCTATCTTACCGTACTATACATATGTTGTAAGTGATGTACCCGAATTTGGATCCAAAATATATGAAAACCGACATGGCTCGTATAAGCCGGTTTGCGGCCATGAAGAGCCTTGTTATGGCCATGAGTTTACTATTGCCTCATGATCCGTTTTCGCATCACAAACTCAACGTTCGGACAACAAATTGTGGAATGCGTGGTTCGCGAAGGAGAGGTGAGCCACTAAAGCTCATCAACCGCTTCAAACCGTCAAACGTGTGTCATTTGCATAAAAGATAAAAATGTACTATTTTATATTTCACACATCTCATCCAGTTGTTTGATGTTGTAGAGACTTTTTTATACAAGAATTTCCCACATGTGTGATTCTATCAACTGGAAACCGTACAAAATCTCTCGCAATGCAACTATTCTGGCAATATGTAAATTATAACATTTCCAAGAAAGAGAGAACAAAAAGTATAATCAATAAACCAATTCCCAAAAATGAAGAAAAAAAGAAAATCATATCATTGTTTGCAAAACTCAAAAAAAAAACAAAAACAAAAACAAACAGTCATATTACAACAAAAAGCCAAGAAAAATAGATGGTAGTAGTTATTATTTGGATATATCTTCCAAAATCACAAGCCAGAAGATAGAAAGTGCACAACTTCCTGTGCTGATCTTCTTGTTTCAGATTTCCAATATATGATGATCACATTCCAATGCATAATGCCATTTGGCTCTCTATTTCCTCAAGGCATGTAATATATACTCAGCATAAAGATCCCTGCAACATGAACAACTCCATCATATTTCACATTTTATGTCGTGTGATGCAATAGAGACTCTTTACGCTGCATAAAACATCAAAACTTTGCTTACATGGAGTACTGGATGGCATCTACAGCAGAACCAGCAGGCAGGAAGTCATTAACAGCAACCTCCTTGTTCTCGTTCTTCTTGTCTATTTACAACATATATAGGCTATGATTCCAGTATTTATGCCTCCATAAAGAAGAATGTAAAGATTGAATCAATAATAGCTTACAATCTTCAAAGAAACGACGGATTTCAGCCAAACGATGTGGGGCAAGTTGATTGATATCTGAGTAGTGTCTGTATTCTGGATCATCAGCACATACAGCAATGATCTTATCATCTTTCTCTCCCTGAAAACAGATTGAACCGATTTCAAGCCATGAATGTTAAAGGAATAACAGTGTTACAATTAAATGTAGGGGCAGGAGGAATACCTGATCAATCATAGGCATTAGCCCTATGGCCCTAGCTCGAAGAAAGCAACCGGGAAGTACAGGTTCCTATGAGAGCAATGTCAACGATTTTCATTAGAGACCAACCAAGGAGATGATCATTTTAATAAAAAAGACGAGACAAGTTTACCCACCTGCATCAGTACTAATACATCCATTGGATCATTATCTTCACAGAGGGTACGAGGAATGAAGCCATAGTTATGAGGATACACCACAGACGAATAGAGCACGCGATCCACCTAAGGTACATACAAATAAACACACACATTCATAAATAAAACAATTCTGTTGAATTATGTAATGAAAAACTTTTTGGATGAAGAAAAAAAAAAGGTATGTAAAGATTAACTCACTTTGATGAGACCAGTTTTCTTGTCAAGCTCATACTTGACTTTGCTTCCTTTTGTGATCTCAATAACCTGCAGGGAGGGTACATAATTTACCTTTTATTGAAAAAGAAATTACTCCAGTTTCACATGACTAATACAGAGGAATAATGGAGAATCATTTTCCCTTCATTTTCTCTTTAATTACAAATGAGCCAGATTAAAACTAGAATCTGCAATACTGCAGATCCCATTGATCGTCTACACTTAGATTATGCGCAACAATACTACTACTACTACTAGCTAGAAGGATCTACAAAACTGTTGTATTGCAAAATGCCACCCATCTGACTGCATCTGCATGTTATGATTTGAATCGGTTTTTGAATTCGTGTGAACAAGTGACGCGGTATGATTATCACGTAGCAGAAAAAAGCAAATGCTGTATTCATATTTTGGCAATGATAAAGATGATTGTTAAAGAAGGAATACATACAACATTGATGATCTGGGGAGCTCCTGGACCTGCATTTAAAGATTGAAATAAATAACACATGATCTCGATCAGATTTACAAATTAAGAAAAACGAATTGAATTCAAATCCATAGATAGATATATCATATAAACAGATGAAAAGTATTGATGATGGAAACAGACCGATTTCGAGATCATGCCAAGGATGAGCAGCCATGGATCTCCTGGACATGGAAGAAAGGATCCTTTCGTTCAAACGTGGAGCACGTTTCTGTTCTTCTTCTGATCCATTAGGATTGCTCTCGCTACTCATTTTCTAAACAACCAAAATACTCGATCAATAAGCAAAAACGGAAAAAGCAGAAACAAACATAAAAACGGAAAAAAGCAAAAGCAAAAGGCAAAAGGCAAAAGGCAAAAAGCAAAAGAAGATCATACAAACATACCGTGTTGTTGACTATTAGAAATGGAGATGAAGAAACAGAGGTACCAAATGCAGCGAAGTTAACGGAAGAATGAATAAGATACCTCTTTTTTTTTTTTTTATACTAATATATATATATATATGTTTTCCAGTGCCGAAGCAATGAATGAACGAGTCTAAGTCTAACCCCCCACTCCTCGTGCTAAAAGAATGCCGACCACGTCATGCACTATCACAATGGGATTCATTCAATATTGTATATATATCTAACAGTTTTTTTATAGCCTAAACTAAATGAATCGATGCAATGAATTTATCCATGTCATTCATCTTATCTCTTCACAATCACAATGGGATTCATTCAATATTGTTTTCTCTACGGAAATGTTTCTGCCACGATAAAATATATGCCACAACAATCTTTTCTACTGTTGATTTTATGAGACTCCATTGAATAAATAGGCCGCACATCATAATTAATGAATTGTGTTGTATAATTTGTTGTGTTTATTTTGTTGTGGCACTATCATTATTCTTTTCTTTATGATATCAAAATCATGGGTGGGAGTTCCAATGCCTTAACTATGACGAACTCCAGCCAAATCTCCTCTACTTTTATACAATTATAATAGATTTTTGAGTCACTTGACAATTGTCAAATTTATCACCAACTATTAAAGGTGTTTTTTATCGTTTCGAAATAGTTTTTCTTTTTCCTTTTTGTTTTGAGTTTTCTTTTCCCATAAGTTAGGCCATGTTTGGATCGAATGATTTGGAGGGAGAAGAAATGATATGATTTGGACGGATTTAAATTTTGGTGTTTGGATTGTTTTAGTTTGAAAAGAAAAAAAAACAAACGAGAGTAAGAGAGAATGAGGGATAAGGTTCTTTTTAAATTGGGTGATCTCGTTTCCTTCCAAAACATGTGAGAAATGGAAGGAAACCATTCATTTTTCTTATAAATGTATTGAGAATCTCTACATCTCTTTCCTATCTCTCTAATTCTATCCAAACACCCCGAATAGACTTCATAATCCCTCATTCCCTTCTCTTTTCTTTTATGCTACTATCTTTCCTTTTCCTTTCTATATAATTCATTCAATCCAAACGGGGTCTGAGAAAACCCGACCTAAGGCTGTCAAGAGCCTATAAAAAGGGTGTCAATACGCCATAAGGGTTCGGTTTTTGCGTCTTCACGGTTTTTCGACGTTTCAAGAGTTTGTGACCTCCGCTGTATCGAGGTAAGCTTCAGTTTCGGCGGGAGTCAGGTTGGGTAAGGGTTTGCGTGCTTTCAATCACCACAGTCTCGGCGAGGTCCCCGATCTATTGACGGCCCCGCCTCAGCGTGGGCTAGTGCCGTTGTGTCGAGACCCGTAAAGTTTGACAGGATGATCTGACATCGTTGTTTCTGTTTTCGTATATCATAGTGTTGGATACGAAGCAGATTCTGATTCAGAAGCAGTTTCGAATATGGTTTTCATATTGTGAAGATAGTACCACGGTTCTTCGTTTAATTCATGGTTAAATCATGTTAAGTTGGTATTCGTAGTTTGATGTTAGAGTTTATCCGTAATTTCATAGATTCGCAGGAAGTTGAAGATTAATTGCAGTTCATTCGTCGTTTGGCTTGTGGTTTCATTACGTTTAAGAGGTAAAGAATTATTCTTGTCAAAAAGAACCTATTTTATGTAAATTTTCTGTTTTTAGTTGTTTTCGGGAAACTATGCATGAAGCTAATAGCTTAGGCTTATGTGGATGCATTTGATGGAGGTCAAGTTAAATTATTAACTCGATGCCTACTAACACACTAGCAAGAGAACTAGGTCCAATTGTAGTATAGCCAGATAGAGTCGAGGTCGATCCCACAGAGACTCGGCACAAATAAAACACAACTTTATCCTATTAGAACTAAATTAAAAAGGCGATCTACGACCAACTAAATACAGTAAATAAAATAGTGACAACCACAAGACACAAAAGACAACTAAGACAAACTAAAGACTACTAAAGCACGGATAATACGGTTGATATTATCTAAACAAATAGTATTGATTACGCTAGCAGATTATAACTCCCCCATGTGAATTAGGATGATAACGAGATAAAACAAACGTTAAGGATTAATTATTATGACTACGGGAGTCATCCCCTAAGGTAGATTTAGTTCCGGTTAGGCCCTCTAAATCATCGTGCCTCCATTACGTGACTTCGCTTTTTAATGCCTCCATCTCATATAACTTCTGACACAATTACGAGACTAGGGATGCCGGTATAAACCGTAACCTCATCTAAGCAACATTCCTAGGGTAAGGCGTACTTCTTAGATGCCGATTCAATCTATATCCTAAGTAACAATCACTTTTTGGGTTTCATGTTAAATTATGATGACAAATAATTAAGTTGATCGGGTTTAATTACTCGTTTTAATTCCAATCCGGAGAATCGACGTAGTCGAAGCCGATCATAATATTGCCCTACACATCACCACGCTCGGTCGACCGAACGACGGACTCGGGCGACCGAATGACATGTCTCGGTCGACCGAACACGGCTTTGTGTCGGAACAAATCATGATTACTTCTTAACGTTTCTAACCCGAACACATGGGTTCGTAAATAAATCTACATCACGCAATCAATACAAGAAAAACTACTCCATAATAAAATATATCGGATCTACAAATAAAGATTGCATAATTGAATAGTCATACCCTCGAAGACGAGAGTGACTCCCACTCCTTAATGCGCTCCCTAATTGGAGAATCCGACGAATCCACAATGAACGAACATAAGAAAATAAAACTAAAACTAAAATTGTATAAATTGTTCTTGTGTTGTAGTGGTGTGTCTCTCTCAGCATCGTGGCTGCTGTTTATATAGGAGTTGTAGCCGACATAGGGAGAATCCAGAAGATTGACATGCATTTATCACATTAGGCTCGGGTGACCGAACCTACACGCTCGGTCGACCGAATGGCATGGCTCGGTCGACCGAGCCTCCTTCTTTACGCGTTTTCAATTTTGCTTCGTCTGACTTGTTCCCCACTCCATGCTTTTGAATTGATCTGATTTATCTTTTCTTCAATGCTCCGATTTTCTTCTCTTTTATCTTGAGACTTCTCGATTGCGTGATAATTATCTTCCCGATTTATCATGATCTGCAAAATCAGCATTTATCACCCAATTAATTGCTCTTTTATAATAAAAATAGCTAAATACCAATTATCATATTAATAATCACTTATCATTAAATAATAAATATAAACACGTGATTAAATATGAAATATATATAATTAACTCCGATTTAAGGTTATAATTGATGACATAAATGGGTATATTTTAACTGTCATCAAAATGCCTCCCACTTAAACTTTGCTTCGTCCCGAACAAAGTATCAATAAGTCATCCCCCAAGACAACATTTTCTGTGGTCAACTTATACTTACACAAGAAACCCGAGTCAACTCATACCAGTCATGCTCATAAGATAGGCATTATTCACTACTCGCTATGAATCGAAGTGATTGTGTGCATGTGCATTGGTTTTATATAAATGTAGCAAGATTAGAGTTTATGCGGACTTCATATCTCTAAATTCACCAACATCGGCATTCATACTTCTTATGCCTCGCAATGGTTAAAGCACTAGAACAATAAGCAAGAGCGTATCTATAGGGTTTTTGGACTTGGAGACCGAGTACTACTCAAAGCCTCTAAAAAAAAATTCGAAATTTTCAATCTTTGCATATTTTTCGAATACTACTAATCTCAAGGAAGAAAACTTTTCATAGAGTATCCCCCTATCTTAGATTAAGTGTAGCATCGAATATTACCACAAGCGCGGGGCTACTTTGGTAATGTTACTACAAGCCCAGTGTTTTAATACATTGTCAAAACACAGGTACGTCCCAAGCTTATTACTCCGCTTTTGTTGGCTAGAAGATCAGAATACATCAGTCAACAAATGTCGACACTAGGTCCTCATAACCAATTATCTACGCAATGTACACATACTTCTTTCAATTATTGTAACTCATGCGGTACTAAGCGATTCACATGTTGAGTAATTGAACAATACCTAACTACTTGCAATTGTTGGCATGAATATCCTTAAGTTTACTAACAATTTATCGCAAAAGTATAATATGACCACGTACTCACACAACTTGGTTCATTTCCTATTAATTCTAAGTATAAGAACTTCACAAGTTTAAGGGTACGAGTTAAACATCTTGGCATTTATCCATAAAAGTTTTAAATTTGGCTCAATATTGTCTCAGTATTCCGTTCCCCTTGACTTTTTCAACATATAGCACAATATATAGCTAAGTCCCCTGCCCCCCACTTAAACATGGCATTGTCCTCAATGACAAAAATAAATGAGAGTTCAAGATGAAAGACTTAGCTCTGGAAACGGCTCCCAAGTAAAGGAACATTATCGGAGTAATCATCGGCACAGTGTGGAGAGACAGACACATCCTGTATAAACAAACAAGCTCCACGAAATCGTCAAATACCATGTCTATGGAAGTTATAAAATAACGTGGCAGTAAGTAGATATAGATATCTAAAAACAGTTTAAGCCACTTTACTTTATACTGCCATGGACAAGACCAAAAGGGATTTAAACCTAAATAAAAACTCACATGACGGCTATCAAGGAAAAAACCTCGTTTATTCCGAACTTAGACTCGGAACATGGCGAGATGAAAAAAACCGTGATAGGCGCATGCTACTTTATTAAAAAGAAAAACGAAAAAGATAGTTATAGGAAATTGTTCTAAATTTATAGTCGCTAGCTCGACTCAGTTCAAGATGGTTTATTCATAGACAGGGTCATCGAGGTACAAAACCTCCTCCTCAGCATCAGGCGGAAGCCCGTGATAATGCTTAACACGATGTCCATTGACCACAAATCTGGACTCGTCTTTAAAATTGAATAGCTCCACCGCTCCAGAAGGAAAGACTTGTTGTACTTGAAATGGGCCACACCATCTTGATTTCAACTTACCCGGGAAGAGTCTTAAGCGCGAATTGTACAAGAGAACCAGATCACCCTCTTGAAAGGTCCTATCCAGAATCTTCTTGTCATGGAACTTCTTCGTGCGCTCCTTGAAAATCTTGGCATTCTCGTACGCCTCTAAACGAAACTCCTCCGGGCGAGTTAATTCTAGCATCCTTTTCTCACCGGCCAACGTCTCATCAAAATTTAGCATCCTTGTTGCCCACATGGCCCGGTGCTCCGGTTCCACGGGTAGATGACATGCCTTTCCAAAAACAATCCTATATGGTGACATTCCAATCGAGGTTTTATATGCGGTCCTATAAGCCCATAAAGCGTCGTCTAAACGTATCGACCAATCCTTTCGGTCGTATTGACGATTTTCTCCGGGATACGCTTTATCTCTCGATTGGTGACTTCTACCTGTCCACTCGTTTGGGGATGATATGCGGTTGCTAGCTTATGTCGAACCCCATACTTAATCATCAGCCTTTCAAAAGGTTTATTACAAAAATGACTACCATTGTCGCTTATAATCGCCCTCGGCGTCCCAAACCTTGTAAAAATGTTCTTCTTCAAGAATCTAACCACAACCCTAGCATCGTTAGTAGGGGAAGCAATGGCCTCAACCCATTTGGATACATAATCAACGGAACTAAGACGTATCGGTTAGATAGTGATGAAGTGAAGGGTCCAACAAAATCTATTCCCCAAACGTCAAAAAGTTCCACTTCTAAGATGCTCTTGAGTGGCATCTCATTCCTCCTTGAAATATTACCTGTCATTTGACAAGCATGACATGCCTTTGCATATTGGTGTGCATCCTTAAACAATGTCGGCCAATAAAACCCGCATTGGAGGACTTTGGCCGCGGTTTTTTCTCCCCCGTAGTGTCCTCCAACTTCATAGGAATGACAATGCTTCAGGATATCATTATACTCTTCTTCGGGCACACACCTTCGAAAAATATTATCAGATCCTAGCTTAAATAAATAAGGCTCATCCCAATAATAGTGTCTAAGATCTTTAAAGAACTTTTTCCTTTCTTGGACAGTGAGATTTGGTGGCAGGTACTTTGTGGATAGATAATTGACAAACACACTAAACCATGGTTGCTTCTTCTCCTTCACAACCTCTATTCGCGAAGAAACTGCAGCACAATCATCATGTCCCCCGATGGTGGTGATGGAGAAAAGTTGTTCATCGGGGAAAAGATTCTCCTATCTCGGGTAATTCCTCACCATCCTCTAATTGTAAGCGCGATAGATGATCGGCCACCACGTTCTCACTTCCTTTCTTATCTCGGATTTCTACGTCAAATTCTTGCGGCGGCGAGAATCCATCTCAACGGTCTCGGCTTTGAATCTTGCTTTGCTAGGAGATACTTAAGAGCCGCATGGTCAGTCCATACAGTGACTTTAGATCCCACTAAGTAAGATCTAATTTTGTCAGAAGCAAAGATAACGGCCAAAAGTTCCTTCTCCGTTGTGGCGTAGTTTCTTTGGGCAGCATTCAAAGTCCGGCTTGCATAATAAATAGGTCTGAAGATCTTATCTTTTCTTTGATCCAAAGCGGCGCCAACAGCAGTATCACTTGCATCACACATCAGTTCAAACGGAAGATCCCAATCCGGTGCGACCAGAACGGGTGCAGTGATCAATCTACTTTTTATTTCATTGAAAGCTTTTATGCACTCATTAGAAAACACGAATGGCACATCCTTGGCCAATAATTCGGTAAGAGGTCTAGAGATTAAGGAAATGTCCTTGATAAACCTACGATAAAATCCGGCGTGGCCTAAGAAACCTCGCAAAGTTTTAAGATTAGTAGGTGGAGGTAGTTTCTCGATCACCTCAACTTTGGCTCTATCCACCTCTATACCGTTCTTTGATATGCGGTGGCCTAGTACTATACCTTCCGTAACCATCAAATGACACTTCTCCCAGTTAAGCACAAGATTAGTCTCTTCACATCTCTTCAACACTCGTGCTAGATGTGCGAGACATGAATCGAAATCGTCTCCAAATACGGAGAAATCATCCATAAAGATTTCCAAGATATCTTCCACCATATCCGCAAATAATGACATCATACACCATTGAAATGTCGCGGGGGCGTTGCACAATCCAAATGGCATTCGATTATACGCAAATGTCCCATATGGGCATGTAAATGTTGTTTTCTCACGATCTTCGTGCGAGATGTGGATTTGATAGTATCCTGAATATCCGTCGAGAAAACAATAGAAAGCATGCCCGCTCAGTCTCTCGAGCATTTGATCGATGAAGGGAAGAGGAAAATGGTCCTTACGAGTTGCATCATTTAGTTTCCTAAAGTCTATGCATAGTCGATGACCGGTGATTAGCCTCACAGGAATTAACTCATTCAACTCATTGGCTTGCACCGTCAATCCTCCCTTTTTGGGAACTACATGGATAGGGCTTACCCATTCGCTATCAGCAATTGGAAATATAATTCCCATCTCTAGCATTTTTATAACCTCATCCCTAACCACGTCCTTTAATTGTGGGGTTAAACGCCTCTGAGGTTGTGCAACCGCTTTCTTTTCAGGGTCCACGGAGATCTTGTGCATACATACGCTAGGACTAATGCCCTTAACGTCAGCTATGGTCCATCCAAATGCTCCGTGGTACTCTCTCAGAACTCTCATTAGTTTCTCCTCTTGTAAGTCCGTCAAGGAAGAAGATATAATTAGCGGCAAAGTCTCATCTCGAAGAAATACATACTTCAAATTTGCAGGAAGAGGTTTTAAAGTCAAATTCGTGGGAGGTTCTTCCAAAGAGGTCTTCAACTTCTGACCAGTGAGTTTGAGTTCGAAGTACTTATGCCACGTTGGTCTATGATAGAATCTTTCAATCTCTGCAGCACTTACTTCCTCTACAGGCCTTGGGGTCCCTCTACTACATCCTGGCCATATCATCTTCTCCTCCTCACTACTTACGTATTTGACTTCATCTTCTTCTTCTGAGACAGCATCCAAGAAATCCTTGATGCTTTCATGTTGTTGAAATTCTTGAACGATCCTATCAATGGAATCTAACATGAAACATGCATCCTCTCCATCATCAGGTTGCTTCATAGTGTCGAAGACATTGAATGCAACTCTCTCTTCGTTCACTCTTAATACCAACTCGCCTTTGTAAACATCAATTAGTGTTCTACTAGTGGCCATGAAAGGTCTCCCTAATATCAAGGGCACTTCGTAGTTAGCTTCCATATCTAATACCACAAAGTCGACAGGAAATACAAACTTTTCAACCCTTACCAGCACATCCTCAACCACTCCACACGGTTCCTTGACAGAACGGTCAGCTAATTGCAATGTGATTGAGGTCTTCTTAAGATCTTTCATGCCTAGCTTCCGAAAAATAGATAGTGGCATCAGGTTCACGCTTGCTCCTAGATCACACAAAGCTTTGTTCAGACATACGTTACCTATGGTGCAGGGAATGAGAAAGCTTCCCGGATCTTTGCATTTTGGGGGTAACTTATGTTGAAGAATGGCTGAGCACTCCTCATTAAGGCATATGGTCTCTAAATCTAGAGGTTTCCTTTTAGTTGAGACGGCGTCTTTTAAAAACTTGGTGTACTCAGGCATTTCAGCTAGTGCTTCAACTAGGGGTATATTGATTTGTAACTTACTGAACATATCCACGAACTTCTTATACCTCTTATTATCAAACTTAGGCTTCGGCTTTGGTGGAGGATAAGGTAGAGTTGAAGGATCGACATCAGTGAAAATTGGATACTTGTTATCGTAAAGTTCAACTCTAGGGCCAGCAGGTTCTTTATACGTTCTTTGCTTAGGCAAAGACTCGGAAGTATTAGTCTCATTGCTTGGCTCACCATCCTTATCCTTTGCGGCTTTCTCTTGCAGGGATGGTGGAGTTACTTCTTTTCCACTTCTTGTCATGATTGCATTCAAATCCTTCGGGTTCTTCTCAGTGTTGCTTGGCAACCCTCCAGGAGGTCTAGTTGAGACTTGCTCGGCCTAGTTGTCCTACCCGGTGCGTGAGATTTTGGACTAGAGCTTCCTGATTGGTTACCTTGGCATCAGTCGTCTGACAATATTGGCTAAAGTTAGTGGCTAACTCAGCCATAGATTTTGAAAGTTGTCCCATATTATCAGTGACGACATTACTCAGTTTTTCTATCGCAGCTTCCCAACCAAAAGTTTTAGTCTGCTGTGGTATATAAGGGGTATGATGTGAGTTCAGAACCGTTACCACCAGTCACACATCATGATCTTATATCACCGATTCAGGCTAAGGATCCTTTGCTAATTAGAGATGGACCGCTAACCAGATTGCAACGCAAGAAGAGAGATGAAGCTTTATCTACACTTGGTTATGCGAGGCATTCGATGATGCTCACGCGAGGAGAGGTTGGTTGTGAGAAGTCAATATTGGTGATTGTTGCTGATGGATGTGGTTAGGCGCATATTGAGAGTATTTTTATGAATTTATTTAGTTTATTCTTAATAAAATGTGGTGCCAATTTGTCCCACATCGGAATTTGGTTTTTCTTTTCTCTAGTTGTAAGCCTATAAATAAAGGCATATGAGTCTCTTTTTAAAACACTCAATTATTTAGAATTATATAAAATTTCTTCTTTGCATTAGCAAAAAAAAAATTGCGTTTTTTTTAAGTTTACGTATAAACTTAATCTTGAACATCAAATTCAAGAATTGGCAATTCTTGAACGTTCACAAATCAAGGTTTCTTGGGCAGGTCTCCAAGGGGTTTTGATCAATTCCAAGGTTTTCAAGAACAGGTTTCTTGAGGGTTGAGGAGCCAAAAATCGTGATAATTCTAGATCGTTTCAACGTGTACGTGAAATTTAGGTTTCCCGCATCAATTGGTAGCAGAGCCAAGTTACTGACGGTATCCAAATATCCCTTTTATTTTTCCTTTTCCTGTTTCGTTCTTGCATATTTCTTTTCCTTTCAACATCCAAATCAAATTCCCAACATCCCTGCGTCCCTTGCATCTTGAATTATCGAAAAAAAAAAATAATCAATCCCTGTTGCTTATTTTTCCTTCCATCGTAACAAATACACCAGGCAATTACAGCCGCCTTTGGCATTTCCTTAAGCCGCCGTTATTGACCTAAATTGGTCTTGACATATTAGAATTAATTTAAGTTGTCCAATTCTTTTTTTAGTCGGTCGCCCCAGTTTGGTGAAAAAAAAAAAACAAAGGATCAGTTGGGTGATGGTGGTACTTGTTGCAATTTTGTGTTGAGAATTATTATTGTTGTTGGATTATTGGTGATTTTCGATCTTGAGTAATGGAGAGTCCTATGGATGCCTATATTCGGAATTTTAATAATGTGATGGATCGACACTTAGAAATAGAACGACGTTTTGATGATATGATGGATAAGATGAGGAATATGTTACAGGGAGTAACTGAGCAATCTTACCGTGGTGGTAGAGATACCCGCTGTGGTAGAGATAATCGTGGTGGTAGAGGTAACCGGGGTGGTACTAATGTGGTTAAGCACACTTCTACAGAGTTGTTTTCTGTTTATTGCGGTGATCATCACTATTATGATTGCCCTAATCTATGGCGGAAAATACGCAGTTTACGTGAGGACTCACCTAAGGACGCCCAGGTGAATGTTAATATTCCAGAGAAGATTGTAGAGACCACCGTTGAGATTGCTAATACCCAAGAAGATGAGTTGGAAGGCAATGATTATGAGAGAATGGTAGAGGATAATAATCCGAATTTTATGGAGAATTTGGAAGAGGTTGTTGAAGCAAAATTAGTGGATGTAGTCCAAGAGTCGATTGTGGAAGCGGCAATCACTGAGGAGACTGAAAAAGTGGTGGAGAAAATCGAGGTAGATGGCGCAGTTAGTCCTATTACACCAACCACTTGTGCGAGTCCTATTTCCTCTTATTTGCAGGTTCGTGGAGAGCATTTACTTGGTGGCAAACCGGAGAACCATTTCATTGATCCATTTTCTAAAAATGTTGCTGTCCATCCGTCTGTGAATTGTTTTTGTTATATTGCTACTTTGCCGAGATTTATCCAAGTTTTTCGCATGTTGGAAGACTTCTTTGATGTTGCATTTGTCACGCTTGGTTCAACATCACAAAGTGCCATTGATTTGAAGTGGTCTGTCCGCCTTGTATTTGATCCGGGCATATCATTGGTGTTCGTTGTTGGTTCGGCCTATTTTGTCCTTGTTGCTGCGTTTTACGACATCCTTTTGATTCGAGGTCGAATCCTTTTGGAGCCGGGAGGGAATGATGTGATTCCCATCGAGAAAAAACTTGTCAAATTTATTTGGAGTCTTTTATTTATTTTTAGTTAACTTTTATTATCCCACATTGGTTAGATAGTTTTATTTTTGTTATTGTTTTTATTTATAGTTATTTTGTCCCACATTGCTAGATTAGCAATTTGTCTTGGAGTCTGTAGCCTATATAAAGGCATTAAGAGTCATTGTAATCATCAGAGACAAATTTTGAGATAAATATTTTATTTGAAGCTTTAAGCTTTGGTGAGCTTTCTCACGTTGGTGTTTGGTGGATTCCAACACCGTTGTTTGGTGGATTCCAAACGGAACTTATCAAGGTTCTGAGCAGACCTTGTGGCGTTCGTATACCAAGGTTCTTAGATACGGGTTATCTAAGGGTTGAGGTCATACCAAGGTTCTTAGTTACGAGTTAGCTAAGGGTCGCGGTGCTCGTCGTATTGGTGCCATCAGTCAAGTCCTTGGGCAATTTCGGATCTGATTCGATCACGGATCACATCAATCTGAGCTAACCGGGGTTCCAAGTGTTTTTATGTCTGTTTTGCACGAATATGCAGATCTCTTCCCAGAGGAGGAACAGAAGGGATTGCCGCCACTTCGAGGAATAGAGCACCGGATTGATTTCATCCCGTGTCTTTGTCTTTGCCCAACCGCCCAGCTTATAGGGCCAACCCAGAAGAGACTGCTGAGATAGAAAGACAGGTGCAAGAGTTGCTGGCCAACGAGAAGATTAGGAAGTCTATGTCACCTTGTGCCGTACCAGTCATTGTGGTGCCAAAGAAAACAGTGAATGGAGGATGTGCACGGATCGCAGAGCAATTAATGAAATAACGGTAAAGTATCGCCATCCTATTCCTAGATTAGATGATATGCTTGATATGCTTAAGGGTAGTAAATACTTCACTAAAATTGATTTAAAATCGGCTATCACCAAGTTAGAATTAGGCCGGAGATGAATGGAAAACGACTTTTAAAACCAAATATGGATTATATGAGTGGCTAGTCATGCCATTTGGCCTCACTAATGCCCTCGCTACATTTATGCGCTTGATGAATGAAGTGCTTAGGGAGTTCATAGGTCACTTTGTTGTCGTGTATTTCGATGACATACTCATTTATAGTCCGGATCTCGATTCACATGTTGATCATGTTAGAGCCGTTTTGGATGCCCTTAGACAAGCCCGGTTATACGCTAACCTTAAAAAGTGTTCTTTTTGCATGGAGAGGGTTGTGTTTTTGGGTTTCGTTGTGAGTTCGCAGGGCATTGAAGTTGACAAAGATAAAGTAAAAGCAATTGAAGAATGGCCCGAGCCAAAGAATGCTTCCGAAGTGAGGAGTTTTCACGGATTAGCAGGATTTTATAGGAGATTCGTGCCGTACTTCAGTACCATTGCCGCACCCTTGAATGATCTAATCAAGAAGAATGCTCCATTTCAATGGGGTCCAAAACAAAGGGAGTCCTTTGAAACTTTAAAATCTAAGTTGATTTCAGCCCCTATTCTTGCATTACCTGATTTTGATAAAACATTTGAACTTGAATGTGATGCTTCGGGTGTGGGAATTGGGGTGTTCTTATTCAAGAAGGCGACCTATTGCTTATTTTAGTGAAAAATTAAAAGTGGTCTGTTTTGAACTATGCCACCTATGATAAGGAACTCGTATGCCTTAGTAAGATGTTTGCAAGTCCGGCGATTACCTTAGACCTCGGGAGTTTGTTATTCATACCGATCATGAGTCTCTCAAGTACTTAAAAAGTCGAATAAATTGCATGCTAGACATATTAGGTGGATTGAGTTTATTGAAACATTTCCATATGTGATTAAATACAAGAAAGGTCAAGAAAATACCGTAGGCCGATGCATTGTCTAGGAGATACACTTTGATTACTCACATGCGGACTAAGTCGTTAGGTTTTGAGCATATTAAAGACCTTTACTTGTTTGATCTAGATTTCCATGAGATCTTTAAGAAATGCCAACATGCTATAACCGATGAATTGTACAAGTTAGATGGCAAGTTTTATATCTTCGACGGGTTCCTTTATAAGGAAAACCGTGTGTGTATTCCCAGATGTTCAATCCGTGATTGTCTCGTTAAAGAGTCGCATGCTGGGGGATTGATGGGTCATTTTGGTGTTACAAAGACACTTGACATGTTGAGCACACACTTTTATTGGCCACATATGCGCAGGGATGTTCAGAAATTTTGTGAGTCATGTATTGCGTGTAAACGTGCTAAATCTAAGTCTATGCCTCATGGTCTTTACATTTCGCTTCCCATTCCTTATTCCCCCTGGACTGATCTTTCCATTGACTTTGTGCTAGGACTTCCACGTTCTAAAAGTGGTAAGGATTCCATATTTGTAGTCGTGGATAGATTTTCTAAAATGGCACACTTTTTGCCATGCAATAAAACTAATGATGCTTCATACATTGCTGATTTATTCTTGAAAGAAATTGTACGGTTGCATGGAGTGCCTAAGTCTATTGTTAGTGATAGGGATGTTAAGTTTGTCAGTCACTTTTGGAGATATTTGTGGATGAGGCTAGGCACGCATTTACTATTTTCTACTGCATATCACCCACAAACTGATGGTCAGACTGAAGTTGTGAATCGTGTTTTGGGTCAATTATTGCGTGTGATTGTGCAGAAGAACCTGAAAAATTGGGAATCATGCTTGCCTTTTGTTGAATTTGCTTATAACCGTGCTACACACTCGGCAACTAAGTATTCCCCTTTTGAGCTTGTTTATGGATTTAATCCAAATGCTCCTATTGATCTATTGCCTTTGCCTCAGGGGAAATTACTAGTTTGGATGGTGAGAAGAAAGTCTTTGCTATGGTCAAGGATATGCATGCGAAAGCCGTGGAAACATGTCGAAGAGCGGTATCGCTAGATATGTAAAGCAAGCTAATCGAGGCCGAAAGCCCGTGATTTTCGAGCCGGGAGATTACGTGTGGCTACATATGAGGAAAGAGCGTTTCTGCATAGGAGGAAGACCAAGCCGCATCCTGCAGAGGTGATGGACCGTTCAAAGTACCGAAACGAATTAACCCCAACGCTTACGTGATTGATCTACCTCCCGATTGGGGCGTGTCTACTACGGTGAATGTTGCTTGATCTATCTCCTTTTCCGGCCGACGAGTTGTCTTTGTTTGATAATCCTTATGATCCGAGGACGGATCCTTCTCAACCGGGAGGGAATGATGTGAGTTCGAACCGTTACCACCGGTCACACATCATGATCTTATATCACCGATTCGAGCTAAGGATCCTTTGCTAATTAGAGATGGACCGCTAACCGTTGCAACGCAAGAAGAGAGATGAAGCTTTATCTACACTTTGGTTATGCGGGCATTCGATGATGCTCACGCGGGAGAGGTTGGTTGTGAGAAGTCAATATTGGTGATTGTTGCTGATGGATGTGGTTAGGCGCATATTGAGAGTATTTTTATGAATTTATTTAGTTTATTTTTAATAAAATGTGGTGCCAATTTGTCCCACATCGGAATTTGGTTTTTCTTTTCTCTAGTTGTAAGCCTATAAATAAAGGCATATGAGTCTCTTTTTAAAACACTCAATTATTTAGAATTATATAAAATTTCTTCTTTGCATTAGCAAAAAAAAAATTGCGTTTTTTTTAAGTTTACGTATAAACTTAATCTTGAACATCAAATTCAAGAATTGGCAATTCTTGAACGTTCACAAATCAAGGTTTCTTGGGCAGGTCTCCAAGGGGTTTTGATCAATTCCAAGGTTTTCAAGAACAGGTTTCTTGAGGGTTGAGGAGCCAAAAATCGTGATAATTCTAGATCGTTTCAACGTGTACGTGAAATTTAGGTTTCCCGTATCAGGGTAGGCGGTTTAGGCCTTTCTCCTGCATTAATGTCACTATATCGGAATCCAGGATGGTTATGATTATGTCTGTACCCTCCCCCGATATAATTGGCTTCTTCAGTACCAGAATTCTCACTTTGAGGTGCTACCTCGATTCCAGCCCCTTTCTGTACTCTTGTCATCCTCTCTTGCATCCCATCTACCTTATTGTTGATAACAGAAAGTTGTTCTAAGATTTTGGTAGATGCACTATCATCAAATATGTCAGCGGCCATCTTCACAGTAGCTATGTCATTGCCTCCCCATTGGCTATTCATCGCTATTTGCTCCATCTTCCCTTGTGCCTCCTCAGAAGATAAAAGAACAAACGCTCCATTGCTGGAGGCGTCAACTCTAATTTTCTTAGTCTCTCTCAACCCATGGTAAAAAGTTTGCATTAAAAGCCAAAGATAGATGTCATGATGAGGACACTTCCTCATAGCTTCCTTGAAACGCTCCCAAGCTTGATCAAAACTCTCTCCAGGTTGTTGCTTAAATCCTAGGATGTCTTGGCGTAACTTAAAGGTTTTTCCTAAAGGAAAATACTTATTCATGATTTTTTGCAACAATTGTTCCCAAGTAGTGATAGATCCAGCCTCTAAAGAGAGAAGCCATTGCTTAGCTTTATCTTTCAAAGTGAAAGGGAAAAGCTTAAGACGAATGTTCCCCTCCGGGATTAATTCTGGTTTCACAGTGCTAACGATTTCCAAGAAATTCGTCACGTGAACACCAGGATCCTCATTTTGGACTCCATGAAAAGTAGTATAATTGGTCACCATTTGAATTACATTAGGCCTAGGGTGATAGACTTCCGCAGCATCTTGTGGTGCTACGATAGCGGGAATGAATTGTTCAATAGTGGGCGTTGCATAACTTTGCAAAGTGCGCCTCGCTCCTTGAACTAGGGCTTGGTTCTCATTATTAGCATTTGCATTCACATTATTGGCATTATTAATAACAGGATTAGGTACCTGGTTTGGATTGACCGGATTGCCTTCCATTTCTGTTTCAGATTCAGAATGTTCAGAATGATCGGTTGTATGTTCTTCTTCCACTCCTTGCTCGCTTTCCTCAAGATTTGGATCCTCTTCTCCTTGCTTAGCCAATTCTCTAGCTAACTTCCTATTCCTTCTCGCAAATTTCTCTATCTCAGGATTATATGGCTCAAGCGGTTCCTTTGATTTCCGAGTAGCGTACTATAAATTATAAACAACAATAAAACAATTAATCACTAGTAAAGGCTAGGCCTTTAACTAACTAAATAAAACTAAAACAGACTCGAAATAAGTTTGAGAAAAGAAAACGTAAATAAAACAGAAGCAGAATATTATAAAACTAATAACAGAACAAAAACAGAAAAAACTAACTCTCGGTCGACCGAGAACTGTGGTTCGGTCGACCGAACTTTTTTTTATTTTTTTTTATTTTTATTTATTTATTTATTTTTTACGACACTGTTTAATATACAGACTCTTATTCACAGAATATTCACGAATCCAGTTCCAACAAAATAAGCTATATTTTAATTTAATGACTCAAGTCCCCGGCAACGGCGCCAAAAACTTGATGGAGGTCAAGTTAAATTATTAACTCGATGCCTACTAACACACTAGCAAGAGAACTAGGTCCAATTGTAGTATAGCCAGATAGAGTCGAGGTCGATCCCACGAGACTCGGCACAAATAAAACACAACTTTATCCTATTAGAACTAAATTAAAAAGGCGGTCTACGACCAACTAAATACAGTAAATAAAATAGTGACAACCACAAGACACAAAAGACAACTAAGACAAACTAAAGACTACTAAAGCACGGATAATACGGTTGATATTATCTAAACAAATAGTATTGATTACGCTAGCAGATTATAACTCCCCCATGTGAATTAGGATGATAACGAGATAAAGCAAACGTTAAGGATTAATTATTATGACTACGGGAGTCATCCCCTAAGGTAGATTTAGTTCCGGTTAGGCCCTCTAAATCATCGTGCCTCCATTACGTGACTTCTCTTTTTAATGCCTCCATCTCATATAACTTCTGACACAATTACGAGACTAGGGATGCCGGTATAAACCGTAACCTCATCTAAGCAACATTCCTAGGGTAAGGCGTACTTCTTAGATGCCGATTCAATCTATATCCTAAGTAACAATCACTTTTTGGGTTTCATGTTAAATTATGATGACAAATAATTAAGTTGATCAGGTTTAATTACTCGTTTTAATTCCAATCCAGAGAATCTGACGTAGTCGAAGCCGATCATAATATTGCCCTACACATCACCACGCTCGGTCGACCGAACGACAGCACTCGGGCGACCAAATGACATGTCTCGGTCGACCGAACACAGCTTTGTGTCGGAACAAATCATGATTACTTCTTAACGTTTCTAACCTGAACACATGGGTTCGTAAATAAATCTACATCACGCAATCAATACAAGAAAAACTACTCCATAATAAAATATATCAGATCTACAAATAAAGATTGCATAATTGAATAGTCATACCCTCGAAGACGAGAGTGACTCCCACTCCTTAATGCGCTCCCTAATTGGAGAATCCGACGAATCCACAATGAACGAACATAAAGAAAATAAAACTAAAACTAAAATTGTATAAATTGTTCTTGTGTTGTAGTGGTGTGTCTCTCTTAGCATCGTGGCTGCTGTTTATATAGGAGTTGTAGCCGACATAGGGAGAATCCAGAAGATTGACATGCATTTATCACATTAGGCTCGGGTGACCGAACCTACACGCTCGGTCGACCGAATGGCATGGCTCGGTCGACCGAGCCTCCTTCTTTACGCGTTTTCAATTTTGCTTCGTCGACTTGTTCCCCACTCCATGCTTTTGAATTGATCGATTTATCTTTTCTTCAATGCTCCGATTTTCTTCTCTTTTATCTTGAGACTTCTCGATTGCGTGATAATTATCTTCCCGATTTATCATGATCCGCAAAATCGCATTTATCACCCAATTAATTGCTCTTTTATAATAAAAATAGCTAAATACCAATTATCATATTAATAATCACTTATCATTAAATAATAAATATAAACACGTGATTAAATATGAAATATATATAATTAACTCCGATTTAAGGTTATAATTGATGACATAAATGGGTATATTTTAACTGTCATCAGCATTATTATGGTTGTTGAAGAGGCAAGAACTGGATTTAGATTGTTTCCAAACACACCTCGACTTATGGTTCTGCTTATGTGACGTGAACCGTATTTCCAAGTATATTCTGGTTTTCTATAATTTACAGTGATCTGTTCATGCTAGAATGATGGTAGTTCAGTGTTGTCATTGCCTTTGTATTCTCATGTATGATATATATAGATCTTAATATAACTTACGTGATTTATGTGTTCCTACGTGTCTCTGTTTTTGCCAATCATGCTTAGCAAGGTAATGGTTACTAGAAATGTACTGAAAGGAGTGTCGTGGGTCCCTAAGTCCCATATCGGAGGTATGACTAGTTGTGCTAACCATTTCGTACTCAAGACGACGATCCTTAAGTCCCGTGGGTCCCTAAGTCACATGATTGAGGTATGGTTAGTTTTCTGTATTTCTTCTAAGCCCAGTGATAATGTAGGAATTATCACGGGGGTGTTTGCGGTGGTTTAAAGATGGATATTTGGCTGTGTTTATGCCGGTGGTGCACATCGGAGTGTATGAATATACGGTGGTCGAACTTAAGTTGTATATGGCGAGCTCGTTAGTCGATAAATTGGTAGAGTTTGGTCTGCTTTGTATATTATTCGATGGATTTATGTTACACTGATCCCTTTTATATATAGGCGTATCGCTAAGTAAAATTAAGCTAATGACGATAAGATATAATAAAGTGTGATGTGACACTAATTAAGCTAGACTGCTATGTTGGCTGACCGGTGAAGGGCGGAACCAACACTTGTGCCTTTTGTTGAGCTTGTCTCGTGGTCGTCATATGATAGCGTGTTCGCCTAGTTGAGCGGGCTTGGTCTGAGCTGGCGGACTTGTAACATGATGGGCAGATTGGCCAGCCCCAGCTGCTTCGGGTCACGCTTATGAGATGGCGGGTTGAAGTCTTGTCACTGGTTTTCGGCCTCTGTCTGGCTTAGGTTAACGCGGACTTGTCGGGCCGAGGACCCTATCCACTGTTTGGACCATCGGACGGACCTGATTGTGGATCTGTGGGCTCTTTTATGGGTTACCCAATTGTCAACCTTGATTAATACAAGAATGTCAAAACTTTTGTGTTAAGTAAGATAGCTAAGAAGCTAAGCCTACCCTCCAACATTTATGAAATCTTTTTGGACACCATCCGGGTAAGTGTTTATAGAGGGCTGATTGTTGGTTAGAAGCTTGGTTAGTGCGGTTTCAGTAGTTCAAGGATTGGTTGGTCAGTTATGGGTTAAGTGTGCAAGAGGTGGAACAATTTGGGGATTCGTAGAGTTTAGTTCTTTGGATAGCAAGATCAGAGTTGTTGTTTCTGATCCAAGTGTAAACAAGTGAAGCTTCGGTTTTGGTTTCGTTTTGAGGAGAGTGCTAGAGAAGATTTACAGTTTGAACATGTTCAAGTTTCGAGGACGAAAATCCTCTTAGGGGATGTAATATCATGAACTTTGGAAAATGACAGACGTGTCAATTTGTAAAGTTCGGTATATTATATTTATTTATTTATGGATTAAGAGTATTAATTATATATATTTGGATATATATAATTATATTAAATGGAAAATAATGGACTTAATGTAAATTGATGGAAGTTAGTGGTTTTAATTGTGGGAGTTTTATTAGAAAATAACCTCCCATTAAGTAGGAGTTTTTGTCAGGAAGTTATCAGAGGAGAGCATTAGTTGAACTTGAAAGAAAAATTGAGAGAAAAACTGGAAGCAAGAAAATAATGAGACTTCTTTCATCTTCTAAAAAAGTATTGGATGGTTTTCATAATCGATTGAAGATTTAGAATCAACAGAAGAAGGGCTACGAGTTGGTACTAAAAGTTCAGAGTTTGGAAAGGTAACGGTTTTAGCCCTATTTACGGATTTATCAAGGTTAGATCAGGTTCTAATGGTTAAAGAGGCTTAATTCGTAGTTCTTTTGGTTTAGAGACTTGTGATCATCAATTAATCCAAGTTTAATTGTGATCAAATAGGTTTTGGTTGAGGTTTGAGGAAGTGCTGCAGATCTTCTTGTAGTTTTTGCTTGGTTTTGCTTGATTGAAAGGTAAGAAACTCTTCCTAAAGTTTAATTAAGGTCTTATGATGTTAACGTTGTGTTTTGGGTATGATTTGTGGTTAGAAATCGTGCTAGTTGTTGTCGTTGTAATACAAGGTGCTGTAGTATGTTTAGAGTCTGACTTTTCTGCTGTATTGAGGTGTATTTTGGTGATAAACATGTTTGGAATGGGTTGGGAATCGTTAAAGTGAAAAAATTGTATGTTGAGGTGAATTTACGCTGAATGCGTGCGTATTGATGGTCAATGCGTACGCATTGCTTGAACATGATGCGCATTCAGAGGCAATGCGTACGTATTGCCCCCGACAGAAGCTGAATACATGCGCATTGAGCTGAATGCCTGCACATTCTATTTTGAAAAATGTTGTGTTTTAAGCCCCGATACTAGTTTTAAATGTTGTTTCTTGAGATGATAGTTTAAATAAACATGAACAAGCCTTGATTAAGCTTCTGATGCGTTTAGTTCCGGCACCGAATGTACTGTTCCTAAGAGTTGAAGTTCGGAACCGTCAGAAGATTATGATTGGCTTGTGCTTTGATGAATTAGTATTCATCCTTGTCTGTGGAATGCGCTAGGCCTTGTCCGTGTCTAGTGATCTTGGAAATAGAGTAGTAGACGTGAGGGAGCTTACTTGAAAACACTTAGGTGGCTAGTTAACAATTAATAACAAACATACTTGTGTAGTTAAAAGATTAAACATCATGCTATTCTTGGTAAGACACTGTCTATATCGCAATGTGTGGGCGGTCAGATAAAGTGAATTGTTGTGATGGCCTCTAAATGGCTAAATGGCAGGGGCACTTTGCCGAACGCGTGCACTATCGGAGTCTACTATAATAGACTTCCGTGGTTGTTGCTGTGATCCACCAATATGTTGCACCTAGATACTTTGTGGTGAGTAGCACCATGCATAGTGCCCTTGAATGCGGATGTAACAAAGATAAGCTAAGCTATAAATCAATAGTCATGACATGTTGATGAGCATGAAGTGAACTCTAGAGTTGTGTCCGTCACATAAAGATAACTTAATTAATAATATGAACCTTTTTTGTCGTAAGACTCAGTTATAGTACGTTGTACATACCTACATTGCATTTCGTTGTATGCTTTGTGGGGTGAAAGGATGAACATGTTGACTACGAGCTTGCTGAGGATGATGTTTGATGATGTTGATGCCATGATTATGCTTTCGCTTTATTTTACTTATTAAAAGTTGTACTAGACATGTATTTTTATTTCCAGACTTTTGTAAGACAGGTGTTGTATCTTTACTTTTGACATCGTATGTTGTAAGTTTCTTTTGTTTCTTTGTTGTAAGATAAACCTTCCATCTTTAGTATGTTGGTAATCTATTCTTAGTAGCATTTATATATTTACCTGAGTCTTTTGGCTTCCGTCTGCTTTATTTTGATACGACGACGTAGAGGCTTGCGTATAAGGTTAGATTTATTTAATGTTATACGCGCCGAACGTCCTCTTCCGGATAAGGGCTAGGAATCCGGGAGCGGGCGTTACAGTTGGTATCAGAGCGAAGCGTCCTTTAGACTTCCTTTCTTGAGATAAGATTTCTTTAGACCCCTTAGTAACATTTTGATCTTTCCTGATCTTTCAGAATGGTAAAAACCTGCAGAGGTGTTTTCGGAGGTGAGAGTTCAAGAGTTGGGCAAGAGGGTGGTCATAATCAGAGTCAGAACGAGATGCATCATTAGCAACAACCTCACCCTCAAGTGAAACAGGAACCCCGTCAGAATCATAGTCCGCTTGAACCAGTGGATGTACCTTTACAGGTTCCCGTGGTAGGTGAGATCCCACCGGTGTACGTACCTTCAGTGACGAATGTGTACCCACCTCAAAGTAATGTGTACCCTCCACCACCACCGGTAAGCGATCAACCTTCTCCAATGATCCCATCATATCAGCATACCTTTTACCCTCCACTTACAAGTTATCCACCTCAACCTACCATACCACCGTCACCAAGAGTTGATCATCACTACGGTTTTGGTTATCCACCCCATGGACTTCACCAACCTTACCACATCCCACCTCAACACCAAGAATACTACCCTTACCACCAAGTACCATCAATGGCTCAACCTCAACAGCCGTATGCACTTTCATACCCTCCTCAAGTACCCTCTGGATACCCACCCGTTTACATACCAGTTTACCCTCAGGGTTACCCACCAGTTGTTCCACCGGTTATACTGTCAGTTCAAGACCAAGCCCCACCGGTTGATTGGTATACAAAGTTGAAGAGAAACATGGTTCAAGACTTCTTTGGTAATGTGGGACCGGCCAAGGCGGAATTGTGGATAAGGAGCTTTGAGAAAGCGTGTAGGAATGTGAATGTACCCGAAACAGAGATGGCACAGTTGGCAGTAGGTTTCCTCCTTGGGGCAGCAGAAAGTTGGATAGATGCTCTTGAGAGCAGCAACGGTAAGGTCACAGATTCGGGAGCATTTAAGAAGTTAAACACATAATATTTTCCACCTACGGTACAAGCAGATAAAGCAAGTCAGTTTTTGAAACTCCAGCAATGTGTAAATATGACGGTTTCACAATACACCAATTGGTTCAATGAGTTGGGTCGGTTCTAACACGAGATTATAGGTGTTGAAGAAAGGAAGATGGCTTTGTTAAGGAACGGTTTGTCTTGGGGAATACAAGCAGGGATGTTGGGATTTACACCAAGGACCATGGTGGAGTTGCTGAACATGGCTTTGGAAGTTGAGACATTTAAGAACAAACCCTTGGTTTTGGTTGGGGTAAAGAGACCTTTTGAGGGCATCTCCATAAAAGATCAAGAAGCGCCGCAACAATAAGATGAGAAAAGTGTTACGGCAAGGTCAACAGGTAACGCACTTTTGTGTCCAATGTGTAAGAATAATCACTCTTGGGAATTCTGGGTAGATACAAATGGATGTTACGTTTGTAGGAATACGGGAAACTTTGCAAGAGATTGCCCTTCAAGGAAAGCTAGCAGGAACCAGAGAGACAAACAAGGAAGTGCAAGTCAACCAGCAAGGGCGTTTTCTTGGGATGCAACCATGCCAGGTACATTTTAGTTTGTTTGTTTTCTTAGTGTATTCTTATGACATTAATTGAATTCACGTCGTAATTGTATTTAAGTAAAGGAACTAACTTTTAGATACATTATTAATGGACAACTTAGCTATGTCAACCTTGATTAATACAAGAATGTCAAACCTTTTGTGTTAAGTAAGATATATAAGCAGTTAAGCCTACCCTACAACCTTTAGGAAATCTTTTTGGACACCATATGGGTAAGTGTTTATAGAGGGCTGATTGTTGATTAGAAGCTTGGTCAGTGCGGTTTCAGTAGTTCAAGGATTTGGTTGGTCAGTTCTGGGTTAAGTGTGCATGAGTTGGAACAGTTTGGGGATCCGTAGAGTTTAGTTCTTTGGATAGCAAGATCGGAGTTGTTGTTTGTGATCCAAGTGTAAACAAGTGAAGCTTCGGTTTTGGTTTCGTTTTGAGGAGAGTGCTAGAAGAAGATCTACAGTTTGAACATGTTTAAGTTTCGAGAATGAAACTCCTCATAAGGGGGAGGAATGTAATATCCCAAACTTTAGGAAATGACAGACGTGTCAATTTGTAAAGTTTGAACATGCCCTTGAATTCGGATGTAACAAAGAAAAGCTAAGCTGGAAACCAATAGTCATGACATGTTGATGAGCATGAAGTGAACCCTAGAGTTGTGTCAGTCAAATAAAGATAACTTAATTAATAATATGAACCTTCTTGTCGTAAGACTCAGCTATTCTTTAGCTTCTCCCTCTTATCTAAGTATGTTGTACTTACCTATATTGCATTTCGTCGTATGCTTTGTGGGGTGAGAAGATGAACGGGTTGACTACGAGCTTGTTGAGGATGACGTTTGATGATGTTGATGCCATGATGATGCTTTCGCTTTATTTTACTTATTAAAGTTGTACTAGACATGTATTTTTATTTCCAGACTTTTGTAAGACAAGTGTTGTATCTTTACTTTTGACATCGTATGTTGTAAGTTTCTTTTGTTTTTCTGTTGTAAGATAAACCTTCCATCTTTAGTATGTTGGTAAGCTATTCTTAGTAGTATTTATGTTTTTACCGAGTCTTTTGGTTTCCGTCTGCTTTATTTTGATACGACGTCTAAGATTAGATTTATTTAATGTTATACGCACCAAACGTCCTCTTCCGGATAAGGGCTCGGTATCCGGAAGCGGGACGTTACAGTTTACATAAATAAAATTTCCCAAGATAATCTCTAAAAATCAATTTCCCCCGGACGTTGCTTTCCCGGGGAAATACTTGGAAAGCTCTCCATCAATCAGAATATTTCGTTGGCCTGCAACAAATCTGAATACTGATCACACCATGTTCTTTTATGTCAAACCTAGGTGTGATTCTTCCTGCCTTCATAATTTTGACTCATTTTCACCGCCTTCTTGCTTGAATTCAACAATATCTGCAAAAATATGAAGCCACGACAATATTATAGTCTAAAAAAGGCATTTTATCATACGAAATCACAAAATATGTATCAAAACAGGTCAAAACGATCCAAGAATAACCAGGTGGACTTATCATACCACGGACATTAACCTTGTTTTGCAGTCGTGAACAATGTTGTACTTTGAGGGTCCTTTTCATGCACGCGTCTCGAAGCATTTTTTCTTCCACACTAATTTCTTCTATTTTGATGATTTGATATGACGTCAGACTTATGAGAGTGTTATAATAAAATCACGTGCCAAAGACCTTATTTTCGAATAAAAACTTGATATTCAAAAGTGGGATACTATCAAGGACGGAAGCAGCATATGGCTTGGGTGGGCTAAGCCCACCCAAGAATTTTTATTTTATTTAGTATCTAGCCCAAAATCTAAACCCAGCACACCATAACAATTAGCTCAGCCCATCAATATTGATCTCCAAAAGTCAGTCCATCACCCTAAGTGTCCAACAATTTTTATGCTGAATGTTTACTATGATTTAATTTTGTTCTAACTGTTTTGTTTGGTTTTTCATTTATTAATTCTTCTATTATTTTCTTAAAACGTGTCTTTTGTCAATAGATGAATTGTGTAATAGTAGACATGTATTTAGCGACTCATCTGAATTATGTTTTTTTTATTAACTGCTTGTATAAAATGAATGTCTTTTTGGTGTTCGTGTTTTAGGGACTCAAAATGATTTTTCGCTGAATTGTAGCATTCAGAAAAAATTGCGCTACAAAATAGCGTCACCGAAACTTTGATTCTAGCCCACCCGAAAAAAAAATCCTGGTTCCGTCCTTGGACACTATACCCTTATAGGAGATACGATGTTTACAACTTTTGGTTAACCGACACAAAGAGGATAATGATATAAGCACAATCATTATGGCATAACGAGTGACGTAATCAAACTTACTAATTTTTTTTTTGTTGGGTTTAAGGGCGATATTTATATTAGAATAAAATAGTTGTACAACTGTTCTAACAAAAAAAAAATCCAGAATTTACATCAATCTCAAACAAAACGACAAAACTAAGTGTGCCAGGCTACGTGTAGCTCCATTGATTTCCGGATAGCTTGTGAAATAAACACCGACTTGGGCAGTCTATTGTCACGGATTTTATTAACACAAAATAAACAAGTAATAATCCGGTTAACCTCAAGTATAAGGATCGTAGTAATAGTGGTTAATGCCGGGTCGATCTTACGGGGAACTAGACTGTTGTTAATCCTAGCTTTTGTTTTAACTAACTATGTCACGAAAACTAAACAGGGAATTATACTAAACAAATATGCAGAAAACTAAACTAGACAGAGGCTGAACACCAATGCTAGGAAAGATACGGGTAACGAACTTATTAACTAAACTAAACTACGTGCAAAAAGTAAACTAAATTAAAGCTAAACAAAACTCAAGTTGCAAGGATTTAAAATCAAATTATAAAAGGCAAACGAGGATTGATCCACCTATCAACATGTATTGATCTCCTATCTCGATTATGTGTGGTATTTATCTAGGTTGTGATTCACCTTACCTAAACATGAACCCTACTTCCTTAGGTAATTCATCTTTTAACCTAGTATCTTCCAATGCTAGATTAACGTGTTTAAGATCGAAGGTGTCAACTTTTACGTTTAAATCTAGTGATTAGACTTATTAACTTCCGTTATTATAAATCTAAGGACTATTCTTATCTATGGTGATCTAAAGGTTAATCATGACTTCCATCAATCATAAACATAATCTTGCATGCAAATCTTCCGATATAAATGCAATTAAACATGGATAAACATAAATAAGAAACAACCTTAATAAATCACTCACAGTATAATCGAAACACAGAAATCAATCCAAGTTGATGGCTTCACAATTCTCGTTTGAAAGAAGCTTTAGCTCCTGGGCATCCTCAGCAACTCAGTTTTGCAGAAAAAGAACATAAAAACTGCTCTAAACTAATCTAATTTAAAGTTGCAGAAAAGTGAGAGGAAAAGAAGTAAAACCGCAGCCTTAGCCGCCCCTAGGGTTTAGAGCGTTCAGTCTGGTGGACGCTCGTTCACTTTCTTGAACTCTCTTCAGACGCTCGTCCGTCCTCAGTTCAAACTCTCTGATCTCTTTTTGGCACCTTGGACGCTCGTTCGACATTTCAGACGCCCATTCGATCTGGACGGAGTACGGACTGAGTATAGACGCTCGTTCAGGGTGACTTGAAGGTGATTTCTTCATATTTATCTCTTTTTCTTCACTCCACTTGATCATTATCTCTTTCTTCAATCACTTAGCTCGAATTTTAATCTCTTTAAATCATCATTTGAGCCTTATAATTGCACCTATAACACATGGAAAATGTCGCAAACTGTAATAAAGTCCACATAATCATAATTTCACCATAAAACCACATGATTATATCAATATTGCGATTAAGTCTTTAAAAACATCGTTTGCTCAATATTTCAATATAAGACCTATTTATTATGCAAATTATACAATTAAGAGGAAAAATATCATAATATATACTCTTAAAAACCATAGAATTTCACCCTTAACAACTCCCCCGCACTTAGCTTTTGCTCGTCCCGAGCAAAACAAAACGAAACCAAGGTTCGAGAAAATATAGACATCTCAACAAATATAACATACATTCAATAACTTAAAGGTTCAACCCGGGTGTGTGTGTACAAAGCCATAATAAATTTCCACTAAATCCACGCTTGAAATTTATCAAGCAAACTAGCTAATACCCCCTCTAGACTAGCAAGAAATGACACTCATAAGATGCACCCTACAAACGTGACATATCCCGAAAAGAATGATCGAATATATCTGGAGCCTTTCTGAAACACTCAGAGGATAATCCCTACAGCATATCTATCAGTTTATACTGGGGATAAGACATACGGAAACTAAGTCTTATATTCAATTCATACCAATTCTTAAGTGGATTTAACTTATTCACTTTTAAACACACATTAGAATAAGCTATTGCCCTCATAGCAGAATAGGACATTTCGAGATAATCCCCTACCTTACTCCAAATCATAAGGCAGCTTCTTCTAACTGTCGTGAGCTTTTAGTCATCATAGTGGAATAGGACATACGTGGCATACCCTACCGCACTCAAATCATCGACTAGCTTTCGACACACACAATTAATCCAATTATTTACTCAACTTGCATTTGACAATAGTCACGTTTTACTTATCACATTCAAACTTCTATATATTCACAGTATAACATACTCAGAACTGAATACAAACTATCATAATTCGCGAGATATAAACGTGGCACTAAGCACATGACTTATAAGAAAATCAAAAATCACTAATCCAAAACGGGGTATAACTCTATAAGTTAGCTCGTCATTCACTATGGCTCGTGAAAAATAGCGTTGGGTGAAACATCTAACTTATCAAACATATGGTATAAAGCATAGATAACTATCAAAAATAACGAACACCGAATTGAATTGCCTACTCGGGACAAAACGAGAACAAAAGTGTCGAAAAATTTAAAAATTTAGCTCATTTTCATAGAAACAATACGTATTAAACAAATGATTATAGATACATAGTCGACCATTCCCCTCCCCCACACTTAAAAATCAACATGTCCTCATGTTGTGCAGAAAGTAAAGAAAGAAGGAACTTAGCTGTTTGCACGTAGAAAATCGAGATGTTGGTCAGGCCGGAGCATGAAAAGAAACAACGCCCGCAAAAGCGTCGGAAACAACGTCCAAACCGAACTCAACCGAGAGCTCGACAAAAACTAGATCTGCACTACTCGAGAAACCAGAAATACCTCGTGGGAACAATGGGATATAATATCGCAACAATGAAAAAGGTAATAAATCGAAATCGAATAGACCAAAGAACCATCGGTAAGCATACAAAACAGTGATCATAAAGTTAATACAAATCAAAACAGAATGTCGGGACGCCTTATGACTTACATGATCCGTAAACGGAGAAAACGAAAAGTACAGGCATCATCAAAGTGCAACAAGAAATCAGAAAAATAAGAGATAAAGCTCAAGAAAGGCCCGGAGTAGGCTCAGCCGGAGGAGGAACAACAGAATCAGCAGCAGTAGTAGGGTCAGTGGAGGGTACAGCAGCCGTAGACGTCGTCGATGAAGGTGCCGACTGTGTAACCGGGGCAGTAGCAGCCCCAGGAGGTCTCTCCTCCGCAACCTCCTCATCATCAGGCTCTTTCTCTGCCTCCAGCACATCGGCAATAACCTGCTTGATCGCATCGGAAAAGACGAACTCCGTATCACTCTCCTCGAAAATCTGCATATCCTTCGGTTTCTTGCCCTCCACAATGCACTTCAAAGACGTACATCATGTTCTTCTCGCGTCTCCCGGATATCGCTCATCCAATCTCGTAGGCGTTGGCTATGCTTGTACCGAGCCCTCTCCGCGGGAGATAAACTAGACAAGGAGGGAACCGGAGGTGGTGCCGAAGAAGAACCGGGCTCACGGGCCGCCTCGGTCCTCACCCGTAGGCGGAACTTTCTCTCTTTGAATACCTCTCGGGTTCTTAGGCTTGTGATCCCGCCTATACTCCGGCACTCCGGCATCGATGCATATCGATGAATCAAGTGGGGGACAATCAAGCTCCGCTTGTAATTTTTCTGACTAGACACCAACTCATCATATATCGCTTGTCCAACATCGACATTTAACTTGAAAACCAAAGCATACATCATCCCAAGATCGCCTATGTGAAAGTGCGTCAAATTGTTCTTCGGCAATAAACGACTCTGGATGAAGCGGCAATAGACTCTCCAATCTTCAGATCATGCCGTAGTAACAATCTCCTTACGGTCTCCACCCGGTCTGAGCGTCCACGCAACATCGGGGCAAACTTGTAATCGGAGCTCCTCCAAGGGATCCTGTCCCGAATCCTGTCTCCGCTTGATTTCCTCCTTATAGTCCAAGCCTTCAAATGCCTCCAACCCATACCGCGCATTAATCACTTGCGGTGTAAATGGAGCCGTAACGCCCCGAACCATCACCACCCCCGTGTCAAAGTCGGTTTCCGAAAAATTAGCATAAAACTCCCTAACCAACGAATCATTAACCGGGGTAGGCGGTATCTTCATCAATTCCTCCCATTTCCTATCCTTCAACAACTGCACAAAAGCGGGATCCACCTTCGTTTCTATCACCGCTCGCTCAACCAACATATTCCTAGCAAAATAGTGTTTGGTGTAGACCTCGCTCAACCAACATATTCCTAGCAACATATTCACAGCTGGTCTCACTTTCTTTCGAGGTCTCTCAGTCCTAGGTTCAGCGTCAACTTCCCGAGCAACATTTTCAGCAGTTTCACCCCTAGACGGCTCACCACCTCGGGCATTCTTAGCAAACCGTGCCAAGGGCACATCATAATATGTTTCAGACCCGGAGGTGGACTCGTCTCTTAAATCAGCTCTAGCTTGTTGTGAAGCCCTAGAGGGTTGCTCCCGGATTACTACACCTCGATTCGGATCAACTATGGGAGGGTCCAACTCTTTACGCTTCTTACCACTCTCCCTAGCCACACCCTTACCAAATTGTTTCCGAACTTCCTTCGCCCGCACCATGATTTAAACCTTAAGGACCACAAACACTAAATCGTCCCAATTCACAACAACGGGTACCCGTTTAACATCCAAATCGGGATTTCAAGGCAACACATCAACACCAACCACCACAACCATCACCACCACATCACCACAACACCATACAAGAAGAAAGAAAGAGCAACAAAAAAAGAAAAACACAAAATGAGACAAATTTATAGAAAATGAGCCGACCCAAAGATCGAACTCACAAAAACGTGAAAGAAACTGAGAAAAGTTGCTACAAACTTACCAAAGATGGTGAGTAGATGAAGATAATGCTTGCTAGATGTCCAAAACAACCCAATTTGTTCCCAAAAATCCGATTTTTTGTTGAACAAGGTCGGACTACACATGCGGCCGATTCTTCAAAAATATGGAATGGTGGGGAAGTTGGCTTTGAAAATTGATGAGAGGGTGTCAAGGGCGTCCTATTGCACTTGAAATCGCCCAATTTGGTGTAGAATCGAGGGATTTAGGTTGAGAGGAGGGCAAGAGTCGGTTTCTCCTTTTGAAAAAATCAGAAAAGTGAAGGTGATGAGAGATAAATTTATGATCGTTTTTATGATATTTCGCCCCATTTCTGATACCATTTTGAACATTATTATATCAAATCAAGTCATAAATACTAAGTTTTATCTAAATATGTAAGTGGTAGTTATTATATAAATTATCGTATTTTTATAAGTTTTTGTTAGTTTTGTACCGGTTTTAGTGACCGGAGTGTCGTGTCTGTTTTACGCGGGTATTTTCTCGTTTGTTTCTTTGCGTAATCCTAAGATGAACTGAAATCCCGAGTATCGACACTTTTTGAAGTCAATTTGAGTCGTTGGAAGAAAGTTATAAAGCGTCACTAAGTCAAATGATCAAAGGGTTAATCGTTTCTTAAATAAAAATCCCGAGTATCGATGGGAATGGCCCTTCAAAACGGCATTTTCTGAAGAAGTGGCCTTAATGAAAGTCGTAGATCTTCATATAAACGTTCCGATGCACTTTGAATCACGTCAATTGGACTTCTAGAACTCAAGATATGAAACATCACTAGATCAAGTGGTCAATCCCGAAAACGACACGTATTGGGAATGGCTCGTCAAAACGACGTTTTCGAGAAAGTGTTCTTCGTAAAAGTTGAAGATCTTTGTACAAGCTTTCCGATGCAATTTGAATCATGAAAATTGGAGGTCTACAACCCAAACGGTGGTCAAGTGGCTACTTGATTCGTACTTCTTGGAAAATGCCGAAAAAGACTCGTAATACAAATGGCTCATCAAAATGACGTTTTCTGAAGAAGAGTCTTTGATGAAAGTTGTAGAGTTTTCCGAGAGATTTCTAATGACGTTTAAATCACGATTTTTAGAGATCTACAACTCAAGTTACGAATTTTAGAAGTTTAATATATAATTATATATAATTATATATAACCGTCGATCATGTGCTGCATGTTACTGTGATCATTTGCAATGATGGATTCCGGATCGATCCGGCACCAATCCGAACCGATCCGGGAAGGATCAATTGCTTATAAATAGGAGCCTCAGTGCAGACGGATCATTTGTACCTAAAAAATATATATATACCATATACTATATATATCTCTTTCTCCCTTTTTATTTTGTAGTTTGTAAATCGGCCTTATGCCGAAATAAATTCAGTAGTAGTAGTACGGTAGTAATGCTCGGGAAATTCCCGGAAGATCGGTGTTGCTGAAGTCGTTGTAATGCCCGGAAAAAAGACGATTTCTGAGTCAGCGGTTGTAATCGGGTAATTTTCTATAGTATTTATGTTTATGTTTTTCTTTGTTATTTTCATCTTTTTATCTCGTTATAATGTTATTAGGCTAGATCTAATAACTAGCCAAAGTTATGTAATCGTTTTAATTCGATCTTTTCGTTAAAGAAATGTTGTTAAGTTAAAATGATTAAAATTGAGTTAATTGAATCTTTTTCTATTTTGATCGTATTCGTATTGACGTATTTAATCGATCTGAGGAATTCATAATCTAATTATGAATTGACGCCTCGTAGTTAGGATATGAGATAAAAGATAGAAAAACCGGAGGGTAAAATTGGCCGTGTGAACAACGTGATAACGGAATCCGATTTCCTACCCGGGGGTAGATTTGTTTTGGGAGAAATGAATCTTATTATAATTTGTACTCGAGATCGTAATAATGTTAAATCATCGCTTAATTGAAACTTAAACCGGAAAGTTGAATCGTCCGGCTTTGACAACCGGAGCCTTTTAAATAAAATTGACCGTTTGACGAACGGAGTGACTCCTTTTTATCTAAAGGTAGATTTGTACTCGGGACCCGTTCGTAAAAACCGTAACGATTGTGGACCTTGGACTGATGACAATGGACATATGACAATTTCATACGCTCGTGTGAGGAGGAGTTGTCTAGTTTAGGAATACACCGTTTCATTTACTCAATTGGACCTAAAAAGGAAGATCGAACACATTTCGTTAATTGAAAAGATCGAGTAAATTGATTACATATACTTTGGCTAGTTTGGTTTATATATTATATTTTGGTACCTATATATTTATATATATATATATATATATTTTACAATCTATGTACATCTATATATATTTATATATTTATATATATTATATTAGTATAGTTTAATTTTATTTACTGCTTTACTAACAATCTAACTAATCTAACTATCTAACCCGAGGAAAATGTTATAAACCTGCGACTTAGATCGAGTTAATAATAGCTTCTTGGTGTTTAACCCCACTTAAAAGAATTACCATGTTTTCCCGAGGAATACGACTCGACTCACCGGACTAGCACTACAATTTGACCCGGTACACGCCGGTTAGGATCTGTATAGCCTAGGTAATGTCCGTCAGCTTTCTGGCGCCGTTTCCAAGGTTAGGTTTAGGTCTGTCAGTATTTTGGCGCCGTTGCCGGGGAAAACGTCGCTAATTTCTTTCTTTGTGTCTAGGGTTACTACTTGTATTAGCTCAAAATTCTCGAGGATAAGTCAACACTCTTCTTATCACATTTCTTTTTTATTTTTCCGTTGGTATCTACCTTCTTTTAGTTACCAATTTTCTTCTTCTATTAAATTCGAGTTATTTTCTATTTTCGATAGTAGAAAGTAAACGTGGTCATAACAGCCGAGGATAAATCAACACTTTTCTCAATCTCATTTCTATTTTTATTTTCATTGGTACCTACCTATTGGTAAGATACCAATTTTTTTTATAAAAATACTCGGTAAATACCGAGTGGCTTCGGTAATTACCGAGAGAGAGAGAGAGAGAAAAAAAAACAAAAAACAAAAAACAAAAATTTCGGTAAATACCGAGTGGAGTCGGTAATTACCGGGAGAGAGAAAAAATAATAATCAATGTGTTTTTTTTTTCGATTTCGTGATCTTTTCTATTCGATATTTTTCACAAAAATCATCAAATCGAGTTATGAAAACGGCCGAAATCAGTAATGAAACACCATCTGATTCAGGTTTTATCTATTTCAAGTTATTTTTCTATTTTTCGATAGTTGATGACCAGAAGTGGTAAGGCCCCACTCACTCCTTATAGGCCTGATTTAAACACTTACGAAAGGCAGTTAAGAGTAGAGAGTAAACGCGGTCATATTAGTCAGGGAAATCCTGACCAAGTATCATTTTCAAATCGAAATACGAGAATGACTGAAACTAGTGATGAAACACCTGAACGAGGGCTTGATCATGCCCAAGGGAATATTAATAAATAAAATAAAAATAGAAATAATCAGAATTGGAAGCTGGTTGGAAGGAACCAAGTTTGAAAGGGCCAATTCAAACCGAACCTTATCCAAATCAACCCAAATTCACCTCGGTTCAACCGGATAAGGCAACACCATATCCAATGCATATTTTGAAGAAAAAGGTACGGAATGATGAAACACAAATCATTCGAGGAAGCTTTACCATATTCATCTAATGACAAGGGTAAGGGAGGTATACATTCTATCCCTATTACAAAGATGAAGTTGGATAAAAAGTACGTATGTTTTCTTGACGATTTTAGTAAGGGAGAAGTTTGGGAGTTAATCATGAGAGCGTTGTCTTCAACACTTACAATTCATTGAAATATCCATGCATTACACTAGAATCTTGTTCTTGTGTGTACACTTTGTGTTTTTTTTTGCTGTAGATCGTACTAACACGCAGGTAATTGAAGAAGATGACTTCATCAATAATGTGAAAGCTCGCAAACCTAAAGCTCGAAAATCAAAGGAATAGGTCAAGAATCGTTTGGATTGGTGGGAATTGTCTAACCTCTGTTGGAAACCGGTATTGAAGAAGGATGCGGTGCGTGAGGATGACCCACCACCAGTGCCTTAAAAACTGAAGCACGGTAAAGTCTGGCTATAGACTATAAATGTAGTCAATGACGGGTACTATCCTTCCTTTTTACTCCTTAAGCATTTATTTTTAGTGGATTATGTGCTTAATTGTTACGTGCTTTTGTGAGTAATTGTTAGAAGTATCCCGTTTTGTTTAGTATATTATATTAGTTAATCATTATCATTTTGGTCGAGCAAACGACGTTAACCAAAAGCGCTACCGGGAGGCAGCCCGCAAAGATGTTAAATATAATAATTACTCATACTTTGGATGATACTTTGCGAATACTTCGGATTGATTTTCATTTTGTTTCACCAAGTCTCAGGATGAATGTTTGAATGTCATTAAAAAAGGGGAATGATTAGGTGGTTATCCGAAAATCCCGATGGAGAAAAAAGAGAAAAATTCAAATGCGTCATTTCTTGGACTTAGGTTGTTAGAACGATTTGAAATAACCCTTGAGGATCTGGGTATAAAAGACTCGAGTTAATACTTTGTCACACATTTCATATCATGATCTAGTCTTGTTTTAAATTTCAAATAATGTGTGACATGTATTAGTTCAAATACTATGGAATTGAGGAGGTCATAACTTTAACCCACCCACCCACCCTTTTTTATCATCCGAGTATTTGTTTTGACTTGTTTTAGTGCACCATTGCTTTCCCAACAACTTATTTACACTCACTTTACATTGAGGACAATGTAAGTTCGTAAGTGGGGAGTGGAGTCGTTGGTCTAGCAATGACATTAATGTTTATTTTGTATCAATAAATCCCTTAGTTTTCGATCTTTTTCGAGCATTATTTAGTTGATTAAAATAAACTGTATAAGGTATATATTTCATGGATTTGAAGATATAATGATCAATTTGGATGTGTATAACCAATGTGAACCGTAAGTGCATTGTAATTCCAAATATAGTTGTGTAACATGAATTCCTTCACGTAAAGCCTTTGATATTGAAGCGGAAAATTTTAAACTGTATCCATTTAGTATCCTAGTGGTTATTCTAGAGATAATTGCAGTAACTTAGTACCTAATTTTTGAACGTGTACTGTGAATATCTGAAGGTTTGAATGTGATAGAAAGGATATAAGTTAAATTTAAAAAAAAATAAAATAAAATAAAAAAGAGATGAACTATTTATATCTCGGTTGTAGCTACCAATGATTTGAGTGCAGTAGGGCGTTATCACGAAACGTCCTATATCACTATGAGGTTTAAAAGCTCCCGACTGCCTGATGATAGTAGTCCAGCTAGGGTGTTATCACGAAACGTCCTATTGCTGGGAATGAAGGCATATGCTATACATGTGAAATTAAGTTCATCACACGAAAAAAAAAGAAAAAAAAAAGTTTAAGAATGGTTGAAAACTTAGTTATCTTCTGACTATCCCATAAACTGAATGATATGCTTTAGGGATTATCCTAATAAGTACACAGGAGGACTTTGTGTGGAACTGTTCCTGCTTATACCTAGGAAAGTCATTAGGGCTGTCTGAATGGATATTTGTTAGTTTGCTTGAATTATTCAAGAGAGGATAGTGGAAATTGAAAAGGCTTGTCACACACACACTCTGTTATACATTTATATTGAGGTTAACGCCTGGTTGTAATTCTATACGGTTGCAACATCTAGTTGTCTCTTATATCTTCTATCTTCATGAATTTATCTCTTATTCATTTTGTTTTATCGCTTGTTTTGATCGAGGACGACCAAAAGCTAAGTAGGGGGTTGTGATGAGAGATAAATTTATGATCGTTTTTATGATATTTCGCCCCATTTCTGATACCATTTTGAACATTATTATATCAAATCAAGTCATAAATACTAAGTTTTATCTAAATATGTAAGTGGTAGTTATTATATAAATTATCGTATTTTTATAAGTTTTTGTTAGTTTTGTACCGGTTTTAGTGACCGGAGTGTCGTGTCTGTTTTACGCGGGTATTTTCTGTTTGTTTCTTTGCAGAATCCTAAGATGAACTGAAATCCCGAGTATCGACACTTTTTGAAGTCAATTTGAGTCGTTGGAAGAAAGTTATAAAGCGTCACTAAGTCAAATGATCAAAGGGTTAATCGTTTCTTAAATAAAAATCCCGAGTATCGATGGGAATGGCCCTTCAAAACGGCATTTTCTGAAGAAGTGGCCTTAATGAAAGTCGTAGATCTTCATATAAACGTTCCGATGCACTTTGAATCACGTCAATTGGACTTCTAGAACTCAAGATATGAAACGTCACTAGATCAAGTGGTCAATCCCGAAAACGACACGTATTGGGAATGGCTCGTCAAAATGACGTTTTCAGAGAAAGTGTTCTTCGTAAAAGTTGAAGATCTTTGTACAAGCTTTCCGATGCAATTTGAATCATGAAAATTGGAGGTCTACAACCCAAACGGTGGTCAAGTGGCTACTTGATTCGTACTACTGGAAAATGCCGAAAAAGACTCGTAATACAAATGGCTCATCAAAATGACGTTTTCTGAAGAAGAGTCTTTGATGAAAGTTGTAGAGTTTTCCGAGAGATTTCTAATGACGTTTAAATCACGATTTTTAGAGATCTACAACTCAAGTTACGAATTTTAGAAGTTTAATATATAATTATATATAATTATATATAACCGTCGATCATGTGCTGCATGTTACTGTGATCATTTGCAATGATGGATTCCGGATCGATCCGGCACCAATCCGAACCGATCCGGGAAGGATCAATTGCTTATAAATAGGAGCCTCAGTGCAGACGGATCATTTGTACCTAAAATATATATATATACCATATACTATATATATCTCTTTCTCCCTTTTTATTTTGTAGTTTGTAAATCGGCCTTATGCCGAAATAAATTCAGTAGTAGTAGTACGGTAGTAATGCTCGGGAAATTCCCGGAAGATCGGTGTTGCTGAAGTCGTTGTAATGCCCGGAAAAAAGACGATTTCTGAGTCAGCGGTTGTAATCGGGTAATTTTCTATAGTATTTATGTTTATGTTTTTCTTTGTTATTTTCATCTTTTTATCTTTTATAATGTTATTAGGCTAGATCTAATAACTAGCCAAAGTTATGTAATCGTTTTAATTCGATCTTTTCGTTAAAGAAATGTTGTTAAGTTAAAATGATTAAAATTGAGTTAATTGAATCTTTTTCTATTTTGATCGTATTCGTATTGACGTATTTAATCGATCTGAGGAATTCATAATCTAATTATGAATTGACGCCTCGTAGTTAGGATATGAGATAAAAGATAGAAAAACCGGAGGGTAAAATTGGCCGTGTGAACAACGTGATAACGGAATCCGATTTCCTACCCGGGGGTAGATTTGTTTTGGGAGAAATGAATCTTATTATAATTTGTACTCGAGATCGTAATAATGTTAAATCATCGCTTAATTGAAACTTAAACCGGAAAGTTGAATCGTCCGGCTTTGACAACCGGAGCCTTTTAAATAAAATTGACCGTTTGACGAACGGAGTGACTCCTTTTTATCTAAAGGTAGATTTGTACTCGGGACCCGTTCGAAAAACCGTAACGCTTGTGGACCTTGGACCGATGACAATGGACATATGACAATTTCATACGCTCGTGTGAGGAGGAGTTGTCTAGTTTAGGAGTACACCGTTTCATTACTCAATTGGACCTAAAAAGGAAGATCGAACACATTTCGTTAATTGAAAAGATCGAGTAAATTGATTACATATACTTTGGCTAGTTTGGTTTATATATTATATTTTGGTACCTATATATTTATATATATATATATATATATATTTTACAATCTATGTACATCTATATATATTTATATATTTATATATATTATATTAGTATAGTTTAATTTTATTTACTGCTTTACTAACAATCTAACTAATCTAACTATCTAACCCGAGGAAAATGTTATAAACCTGCGACTTAGATCGAGTTAATAATAGCTTCTTGGTGTTTAACCCCACTTAAAAGAATTACCATGTTTTCCCTGAGGAATACGACCTGACTCACCATACTAGCACTACAATTTGACCCGGTACACTGCCGGTTAGGATCTGTATAGCCTAGGTAATGTCCGTCAGCTTTCTGGCGCCGTTTCCAAGGTTAGGTTTAGGTCTGTCAGAAGGTTCAAGGGGGTGCAGGTATATATATAGACAGGGGTGGACGCTCGTCCAACTCAGTGGACGGGCGTCTATTGGAAATCCGTATGAACTGGACGGGCGTCCATTGAAGTGGACGCTCGTCCAAGATCCAAAATCAATTACAGGATTGGAGGGAATTGGCCAGACGGGCGTCCAGACCTTGTGGACGAACGTCTGGTTAAAAAGATGAACACATGATTGAAAGCTTTGTTTCCAGACGGGCGTCCAAAAACTTGGACGGGCGTCCATGAAAACAGAGGGTCGGACGGGCGTCCAGAAGCACCAGACGGTCGTCCAAGAAAAATGCAAAATTTTATAAAATTTTCATATAAAACAACTAAATGCGAAATTTTTATTAATGATAATTTAAAATTCAAAAGTACAAACGGAATTGTTACGAACATAAAAGAACTCGAAAATAAAACAAACACGAATAAAACAGTGGGTTGCCTCCCACCAAGCGCTTCCGTTTTACGTCGGGGCTCGACGAAACAAACCTAACTAACGCTAGTCCGCATAAATCTCGTCCCAATCCACCAAACGGATGAGACGACGAAGCATATCAATAGCGGGAGGGAAATCATAGTCGTCTTGTACGCCCCGGTCATCTCCGGCTACCTCTAAACCTCTAAAATGTGAAGCTCGTAGTACCGGCGCTAGATCCGTCGGCATAGGGTCATTTAGGACCGTATATGGACGTCCTATAGCTTCTTGTAGCTCCTCGCAGTGAAGTCACTACCTCCCGAACAGCGGGGAACAATGAGAACATAGGTGATGGTCTTCGTACGGGTACTAAGCTCAAAATCTACGTGCAAGACTATAGTGCCTCCCGGTCCATCGCCCACGTAATCGGTGGGATCCGACTAATGATGGGGAACTCCTCGGGAAGAACTCCGTAATCCATATCTAAAAAGCAAACTAACGACAGATGTAAACAGAAAAACTTAGTCAACTAAAACTTAATTAAACTAAAACTTAAATAAATATAACACTAACAGCATAAACATAATTTAACTAATATAATAAGGGATATCTAGGATGCCCCCTAGTAGCGCTTTTGGTTAATGTCGTTAGCTCGACACCGTTGAAGCTTAGCCTGGATCAGGCCATTTCACCTTTCTACCAGCCATTACTTCGTGTAAGCTCTCATCAGTAGTGTGGCGGCAGAAACAGTATCTTACGCATGGGATCAATTCTCTGACAGTTTTCCATACACGTTTAACCTTTCCCATGGTTAACTTCTTCCTTTGTAAATTCCTCTGATGACGTTTAAGCTTCTGCTCCCTTTCATATTCCTTCACATCCCAACTACCGGCTAGAACTTCTTCTGATGGACCAGTGCCGTTGACGTGGCCTTTTCTAGTGCTATTCCAGTCCTTAACCGACAGTGTATCGGGTCAAACTGTAGTGCTAGTATGGTGAGTCAGGTGTCGAATCCTCAGGGAAACGTAAGGTAATTCAGAGTGTGGCTAAACACCAAAAAGTTATTATTAACTCAATCTAAGTCGCAATTTTTCTTTTTTCTATTTAGTAACCTTAAAACAAAATAAATGCATAAAACTAAAACAGTATATATATAGATACAAAAATATATATATAAGCATATAGAAATACAAATATATATATAGATATAAATATATATAGGTACCAATACAATATATAAGATATAAATACTAGTAATATTATTAAAGACTAGCCAAGAATATGTCACTGAATCAGTATCTCTTTTTAGTAGAAATAGATGTGCTCGAACTTTCCTTATTTTAAGGTGAATCAATTATATGTGAATCGGTGTATTCCTAAGCTAGACAACTCCTTCTCACACGAGCGTATGAAATTGTCATATGTCAAATTGTCATCGCTTTAATCTCCACAACTGCCCCATGCTAATCTCAGTTAGTCTGAACAGGTACCGAGTACAAATCAACCCCGGATAAAAGAGGTTATTCCGTTTGTCAGACGTCCGATGTTATTCAAGAGGCTCCGGTTGTCAAGCGGATCGATTTAACACAAACGGTGTAGTTTCAATTAAACTGTGATTTTAACATTATTAAGATCTCGAGTACAAATTTCAATAAGATTCATCTTTCCAGGACAAATCGCCCCCGGGTAGGAAATCGGATTCCGTTGTCACGTTTTCACTCGGCCAATTTTACCCTCCGGTTTTTCTATCCTTTATCTCATATCCTAACTTCTCTCGGTCGGTTCATCATTAGGTTATATGTTGCGATTCATCTTGATTAATTACGTCAATCCGAATATTATCAATACGTTGCAAGATAGAAAAAGATTCATTATAATCGATTTTAATTCAATTTTAACATAGTCATCATCTATTTCCCTAAAAAGATAAACTAATTCAATTTCATATCTTGGCTAGATATAAAGTTAGCCTAATATCATTATAACTAATAGATAGATACTAATAACAACAAACAAACATAAATACATTAAAAAGTTACCAGATTACAATTGTAGCGTCAGAGCCGTATTCTCCGGAAATAGCAACTCCTTTAGCAACAACGAGCCTTGATAAACCTTCTAAGTACTAAAACGATACTTATACTACAGTATTATTTCGACAGAGTGTCGTTTACGGTATTTACAGAACTACAAACTAGATTAAGATAATATATATATATATATATATATAGAAGGGATATATATATATTGGTACCACTCCATCAAGCTGCAAATGAGGAGTATTTATAGAGTGCATCACAAGGCCGGCGCGGGCCGGTGTAGTACCGGCGCGCGCCGGTGCTACAATGGAGATTCTCTCCCCGACGGTCCCCGTGTCTTTGGTGCGAGAGAGATTCCGGCTCGGGCCGGGTTTTTTCGGTTCGGGCCGGATCTTGAAAAATATCTTTCTTCCGTTTCGTACTGTTTCGGTTTTAATTCTTCAGTTTTCTATCACACGTACCCTGAAACAGTCAAAAACACGAGCCACAGTAATTTTGATCATAAAAACTATAAGTTTTACTAAAATAATAACGATAACATCTATTTATAACGATTTCGATTTTTATGTGTTTTTAGATATATTTTTATAGAATTTATACGATATTATCGTAAATACGATATAAAAAGTCATATAATATAGTTATATTTTTATCATACATCAACTACTCCCCACTTAGCTTTTGATCGTCCTCGAGCAAAATAAGCGATAATATATAAACCGTTATAATGCAAACAATATAGTTCTTATAGATTAAATTTCTAACTCAGTAACGTATGCTGTCAACATTATAATCATATTAATTTTATCTATCTAAGATTATTAAAAAAATAAAAAGTGTGTATAACTTAATAAACTAGTTATAAAATATTATTTAAATGAAATTCTACATGAATTACTTAATAACTATAAAATAAAATACTTAGAATAATTTTGTAATCGCCACTATATGAAATTTCGGAATCAAGGACTAAGTCAAGTAGTTGACAAAATGGCTTATAACGTTCAGGCTCAGGGTGTTTGGCTAATCGAAAGGATAACAAAGGAAAATCAAAAGAAAATAGAGGCAAGTCGTACGTACTTACACCTTCAATTTCTGATCAAAACAATACCTTGATTAGTAACATCCTGACACTGTTTTTTTTTTTTTTTGTTTTTTTTATTTTTTTTATTTTATTTTAACAACAAACAAACATATCCAAACTCATTACCAGCATCGACTATCTTTCAAGTGTCATGAGGTGAGTACGGATACATTAGCACTTAATTATTCCAACTTTTTCTTTTTCTAGAGAATAACACTTTTTGATAATAGATTGCCTTCCGAATAATATTTATTCCAATCTCAGCATATACCATTATTGAATTTCGATGTCGTCACCGCTATCCATAAGTACATACTAAACCTGCGGGATTTCAAGGAAATGTAGACCAATTTAAGTTAAGGGTCGGTTATATCTAGTTAATCATAATGGCTAATTTCGAGTGAGATCTTGATCACTCTGCAAGGCTGAGGTGGGGACAAAAATTGGTAATTACATTCGGGTAGGCTTATTTGGCCATAGTTAGTCAAAGTAATGCCAAAAATCTCATCATTCCTAATCCGATTCCAAATTCATACTTGTCTTGAAAAGAAAATCATTCTAAAATTTTATTATAATTATAAGTAACTTTTGTCTAATTTCATAAAAAAATAATATTTCATACTATTTATCTAGGTATACATACTTAAAATCTTGATAAAAATCTAACATAGATATAAATAATATAGAAATAATATATCGAGATTACTTTACTTAATTAAAAATTTATTCTATCCAAATATATCATTTTTATTATAATGATTATATATTATTTCATTTATTTCCTTAAGATTGATTAAACTAAGTGCATCAGTATTTGATATATTAAATTTATTTTATTTACTAACCAATCTCTACTCCCCACTTACGAATTGACATCGTCTCGATGTGTAATGAGTAGTAAAAAGTTGGTTGAGGAAATAAATTTTTTTTTTAACGGGTGAATATTGTTACGTGTTATATAGATTAGCGTTTATATAATATAGCATAAAAAAAAACATTAACACAAACAAATATATTACAATATTAAAAAGTACAAGTTAACTACTAAATACTACTATAAACTAAAACTAAGTTAATCTAAGTTATGATTAAACTAATTTATTCTAAGTTAATTTATTCTACCATTATTACCTTTGATATTCCTTACAACTATCATAACTATCTAATTTTCTCCACTTGAAGATCCTCCCGGAATATCGACGGTAGTAGCCCTACCCGAGGAAGGCGAGCCGGAAAGTACTCATCCGTCGCTCTTTTCGGTACCCTAGCCAAACGAACACTTATTCGGAAATCGGCCATGCAAAAGGCATAGGTCCGACGGATCGGTCCGCTTCCAAATGCAAAACTAACAACTTGCTTTCGAATCAATATTCCCCAATCTATAACAAATTTCCCGCTCGTTATAGCATACAATAGTAACAATTCATCATCACTGATTTCCGAGAAATCATCAGTTGGATAAACTCGTGAATTGATGAAACGTTTCCACGTTCTCAGATGGGGAAGTAAAGCGGCAGTGGAGACAACTCTATCCCTATTATAATGTTGGAATAAAACTTGATAAGATTCCGAACATTTGTTAATAAATCCTTCAGCGGTATCAAGTCTCCACTGATACTCATAATGACTAGAGGGTGATGTTTGGACTGGTGGTATATGAAAAATTTGATTGATTATGGTAGAAGTAAAAGGAACAATAGTACCTCTGATGGTAACAGACTGTAACGACTCTAGAGTACTAGCCTCTGCAAGTACTGAGTAAAACTCTCTTACCATTGTAACATTAATTCTTCCTCTGGGCATACGACAAAAATAGTCCCACCCATCTGCTTCCATTCTTATGAATGCCCAATTATCCACTTTTCGAAAATTTAGACCTCTTTCAACCAGCACCGGTGATTGGTTGAAATTACTCAAAAAGGGTTTGGATTTGCTTCATTCATATAATTGTAAGGAATGGGGTGGAAAAACGGATAACCACGAGTACATTAAACCGTCTAAAATAAAAATCAAACCAAAGTATATCGTCATACATCGTAAAATAGGAAAAGTTTACTTAACTACTCATCTCCATCGTAATCCTCATCTTCATCATAAGATGAGTCGAAATGAGCCGAAAAAGATCCAAACATACTAGAAGTAAAATCAGTCCCGAGAGACTGAGTCGTACTAAAATCATAGTTAAACTGTTGTGGATCCACTGACGTAGAAGCTTGAAATGTAGCCCGAGTTTGCCTAGTCGTCATCGTCACCGAACCTTCCAATCCAAACGAGCCGAGACCTGCTGTCACATCTGCTACTGAAGTTACACCTCCCATGCCCATGGATGCATCAAACGAACCTGTAAACATACTACCATGTCCTACAGATGACGGCATATAGTCCTGGAATAAAACTGGTGGTGGGACAGGTGGAATCCAATCTGGCATAGTATATGGGTCAGGCTGACTCTGAGGGTAACGTGTAGAAATCTCTCGCATATCCGGGTTCTATTGCACCGATGAAAGCCCCGTGACCTCTTTGGCCAATCCTAAGATCTTCACCCACTTCCTATTCGTTCACAAGCTAAGGCTATATTAGCATCGCCTAGCCCGAGCCCGAATCATATGCTTTGAAACATAGCCTCTACCGGCTATTCCGGCCCCGAAGTGGCCGCGGCCGCGTGGGGATTGCCTAGGAACTCGAGATGTATGAAGAGGGGATGGTTGTGGTGGTTGTTGATGTTGCTGGCGGTTAGGATTATTGTAGTTGATTCTACCAACAGGCAATGCAGTTAGTTTCTGGCCAATAAGTGGAGCAAAAGGTGACATAATCCTATCTGAGGGTAGTACTGGTACTTCATGAAGATCACACAAGGCAGAAATAAGATTAGGGAAAGGCAGACGTCCTCCTCGAGTTCTATTCTTAGCAAAATCACATGCCTTGGTAAAAATTAACTTCCCTAGATTTATTGGAATGTCATGCACCATAGCCCAGGTCAAAACAACATCCTCACGACCATAAGCACAGAGATGAGTCGAAGGATTAACATTATATCCTATAAATTGCTTGATAGCCCCGATGTCCCTTATACACTTGTCCATAAGGAAACCTATTATCCTTCCAAACTCTTGTGGGATCAAAGGCGACTGAGCTTCAAATGATTTAGCTAGTAGTCTACCAGCGAGTCTAAATTCCAAACGGTCGATAATCATCATCCTCAAGTATCTCGGGTAACCCATAAATAGAATTTATCATGACGGGATTGAAGGAGACATTAACCGTCCTAAGAGGGATACTTTCTAGATCATCAAGAGTAGCCCTATCATAAGTAGATAAAACGTAATAAAATTCGGCTACCATTGTGACATTTATGTTACTAGTGCGTTCCATCGCAATTTCCATCCATTCCCTATCTTGGAAGATTTTCTTCACTTCTTCTCCTAAACAAATCAAAATCCATACCACGTTCTAGATTGACCCCGCACTTACTGAAAAATCCATCATAGGCATTTTTAGCTTCAATACTAGCGGTTTTTTCAAAAGAAACGGCTTCTTCAAGTTCAGTTAAGGGTCGCGGTTCATGAACCGGTACTACTACAGGGTTATCTGGTTTTCTTTTCTGAGAGCTTCTCCTAGATGATGAGGCCATCTACGAAATTGGAATGACAAAATAACAACAAAAACAACAACAAACAACAAACACAAACAAGTACTTAGACCAAATTATAGGAAAAAAATAAAATTAAAAATTAAAAACTAAAAGCTTGATAAAAATTGAAATGATTGATATATATATATATATATATATATATATATATATATATATATATATAGTTACCGTAGAGAGCTAGAAAGAGTAGATAGTTGCCGGAATAGATGGTGGTGCCGCCGAAATGTGTTGAAAAAGAGAGGAGCTTTGCTTGAAAAATCTATCCTTTTATGCAATGTTGATGAATTTGTGGAGTGGAATGGAAGAGAAGATGATTAATTAAGTAATTTGGGATAGAAAATTTGGTGAAAAGTGATGAAATTTTTGAAGAGGGGAAAAGGGGTGGGGGTCGGCCTCCTTGGTGAAGAAATGAGGAAGATGAAGATGAAAGTGTGATATTTTTAGGTTATATAGCTAACGAATCGAATCGAACTCCTATCGACTCGAATCGTTAGTAATTACTCGATTCTCCTTTCATTTTTTGTTGTTGTTTTTTTGTGTGTAATAATTTAAATTATATCATAGAAATATTTTTATAAAATCATAAAATTATTTAATGATAATATAAATTATTACGATTTTTTATAAAAGCTTTTTAAAGAAAATATTTTTGGTATGATAAATTTTAATTCTATCATATGAACCATATATGATATAATCATAAATTTATCATAAAATTTTTATGAAATTTTTGAAAATAAAAATAAAAGACAAAAAATAAAATTTAGTCTAATTCTACTCCTATCATCTTTAAATCTTCGAGATTTCTATAGTAACGGTACATCAACCTAATTCCTAGAAATGATGCGTTTGAATTCTCTCTTTGTTGTCCATCGGGATTTTCGGATAACCACCTAGTCGTTCCCATCTTAATTACATTCAAACATTCATCCTGGGATTTGGTTGTGCTTTCCCCACATTTTCCATTATGTTCACTTTTGCCACAGATTCTACATCTCTTTAGAAATCTTGCCCTTCTCTTTATAGCACTTCTTGAATTTCCATTACAAAGATCTCTTTCTCTACGATTTCGCGTATCGCTTCCTTGTTCAAGTTAGAAACTAAGGCTTCTATTCTAAAGGCAACATCTTTATCTAAACCTAATTTTAAAAGTAAAATAAAAACTTCTATTCTATCAATAAAAGGCATTCCGCTTTTTTACGTCTATCCGGTAAAAGACGAAACTACTTAAATTGCATATAAAAAAAGTGAATTTAGAAAGATAGTACCCGTAATCGGTTGAGTTTAGAACTCCCGCTTCCTTAATCCGCCGGAGGGTCGTTAAGCAATAATATTTCTTCGTTTGAGGTATCCCTTCGCTTTCCACGAATAATTTTACCTGTGACCATTGGCTATAAAAGTTGTTTTTCCATCAGTTAGTTCAACAGCTCCAGACTTATAGACTTTAGTTACGTCGTAGGGACCTGTCCATCTAGATTTAAGCTTTCCTGGAAACAACTTTAAACGTGAATTGTACAAAAGCACTCGATCACCTACATGGAACTCACGATTATAGATTTTCTTATCATGGAAAGCTTTCGTGCGTTCCTTGTAGATTCGAGCATTTTCATAAGAATCGAGTCGAAACTCCTCCAGGTTACGTTAACTCGAAGTAATCTATGATCACCAACGACTTTAGGATCAAAATTTAGGAATTTAATAGCCCATAAAGCTCGGTGTTCTAATTCAACGGGAGATGACAAGATTTACCAAAAACTAATTTATAAGGAGAACAACCAATTGGTGTTTTAAAGGTACATTCTATATGCCCATAATGTATCATCTAGTCTTTCTGCCCAGTTTCTACGATTTGAGTCCACTGTTTTCTCCACGATTCTTTTAATTTCTCTATTAGACACCTCTATTTGTCCACTAGTTTGCGGATGATAAGGCGTTCCTAGTTTATGAGTTACACCATATTTCTCAATTATCCTAGTAAATGGTCGGTTGCAAAAATGTGAACCTCTATCACTAATGATAGCCCTCGGAGTGCCATATCTTGTAAATATATTCTTTTTAAGGAACCTTAGCACAACCTTGGTATCGTTAGTGGGAAGAGCTTCAGCTTCTACCCCATACATCAAAGGTCCCATGAAATCTATACCCCATACATCAAATAATTCACATTCTAAAATCGGTTGCATAGGCATTTCATGTTTTTTCGATATATTTCCCCATTTTTGACATGATTTACAAGATTTTACATATTTATACGCATCTTTATATAGTGTAGGCCAATAAAAACCACATTGTAAAACTTTAAAAGCAGTTTTCCATCCTCCATGATGACCTCCTGCCTCACGATCATGACAGAACGATAAAACACTTAAAATCTCACTACCAGGAATACATTTTCTGATTATTCCATCCGAGCATCTTCAGAAAAGATCTGGTTTCTCCCAATAGTAAAACTTTAAGTCGTAAAAGAATTTCTTTTTCTGCAGCCAAGTCCAATGAGACGGGACGTAATTACAGGTAAGATAGTTAACGATATTCCCAAACCATGGTGAATTTTCTTTTAATGGTATTTTATCTTTTAATAATTGCATGGTTAAGGGAGTATCTATCCTAAAAAGTTGTTCATCGTGAAATGAATCTCGTATTTCATTTCCTCTTCCTTCATCATTTTCCATTCTACTTAGATGATCCGCTACTACATTTTCACTTCCTTTTTTATCCTTGATTTCTATATCAAATTCTTGAAGTAACAAAATCCATCTAAGAAGACGTGGTTTAGCATCTTTCTTACTTAACGAGATACTTCAAGGCTGAATGGTCTGTATAAATAATAACCTTAGATCCAACAATATACGATCTAAACTTTTCTAAGGCAAAGATTACGACCAACGCTTCTTTCTCTGTAGTTGCATAATTGAGTTGAGTTGCGTTTAGAGTGTGAGATGCATAGTAGATCGCCTTGAGTACTTTGTTATATCGTTGACCTAAGACAGCTCCTACAAACTAAATCACTTGCATCACACATAATCTCAAATGGTAAATCCCAATGCGGTGCTACCGATCTTGGTGCGGTAGTCAACTTCGCTTTTAGGGTCCGAAATGCTTCCATACATTTATCATCAAAGTTAAATGGTACCTCTTTTCAAGCAAATGACTTAGAGGCTTTGCTATTTTTGAGAAATCGCAATAAATCTCCTATAAAATCCAAGCATGTCCGAGAAATCCTCTCAAAGTTCTTAAATTGACTCGGTGGAGGTAACTTTTCAATTACTTCGACTTTAGATTTATCTACTTCGATACCTACTTCGAGATTCTATGACCTAAAACAATTCCTTCGATACCATTAAGTGACATTTTTCCCAGTTTAATACTAAATTGGTATCTTCACAGCGTTGTAACACTCGTTCTAAGTGTGATAAACATTCATCGAAAGAATCTCCGTAAACACTAAAGTCATCCATAAAGATTTCTAAGAATTTCTCGACCATGTCAGAAAATATTGCCATCATACATCGCTGAAATATAGCTGGTGCATTACATAAACCAAATGGCATTCTTTTATAAGCAAAAGTTCCATACGGACAGGTGAAAGTAGTTTTTTCTCTATCTCCTGCTGCAATGAATATCTGTAAATATCCTGAATAGCCATCTAAGAAACAGTAATATTTATGTCCACTTAATCGTTCCAACATCCGTACGATGAATGGAAGTGGATGATGATCTTTCTTAGTATGTTCATTCGAGTTTTCTAAAATCAATACACATTCGATATCCCGTAATTTCCCTTGTCGGAATCCATTCATTTTTATCATTTTCTTTTACCGTGAAACCTCCTTTCTTTGGTACTACTTGAGTTGGACTCACCCATTCACTATCGATATGGGAAAGATTATCCCCATTTCTAATAGCTTAATAACCTCTTTCTTAACAATGGTTTGTAAATTTGGGTTGAGGCGGCGTTGTGGCTGAATACAAGGTTTAGCTCATTCATTTAGGATGATCTTATGAACGCATATCTCAGGGCTAATTCCTTGAATATCTGCCACTGTCCATCCAAAAGCTTTCTTATGATTTCTTAACATTCTAAGTAATTGATCTTCATGTTCATTAGTTAAGGTTGATGATATAATAATCGGTAGTAGATTATCAGTTTCAAGAAAAGCATACTTAAGATTTGTAGGAAGTGGTTTCAACTCCAGATTCCTTGGTGGATCTTCTACTGAAGGTTTTAGAACTGGCCCTTCTAGTTCTAATTCCAAATACTTATGCCACGGATTTTTAGAAAACAGCCCCTTATCAAGATAAAGGATCACTTCTTTCATTTCAGTATCATTTTCATCTTCTTTATAGATAGATAATGCTAAACATTCCTCTAGCTTATCTTCATAATCTTGCAATTGATCACCACAGAGTGTAGATATCTCATCTATAAAAGAACACGATTCTGGTGAATTGTATGGATGATTCATAGCTTTGAAGATATTGAAGTAAACTTCATCTTCATTAACTCTTAGTATCAGTTCTCCCTTCTGAACATCGATTAATGTTCTTCCTATTGCTAGAAATGGACGACCTAGAATAATTGGCGCTGAATATCCTTCTTCCATTTCCATTATTACAAAATCTACTGGAAAGTAAAATTTGTCTACTTTAACCAACACGTCCTCAATGACTCCCTTAGGATGTTTAATTGATCTATCTGCCGTCTGAAGGGTCATTTCAGTATTTGTAAGCTCTCCTATGCCTAGTTTCTTATAATCCTCATAAGACATGAGATTTATACTTGCTCCTAGATCACATAGTACCTTCTTAAACGAAATCCTCCAATCTCACATGGAATGGTAAAACTACCGGGATCTTTAAGTTTAGGAGGCGACTTATGTTGGAGTATGCTGCGAGCATTCTTCATTAAGGCATATATTCTCATATTCTTCTAACCGTTTTTTGTTTGATAGGATATCTTTAAGAAACTTTCCATAGGTAGGCATGTTGATTAGGGCTTCGATAACGGGGATATTGACATGAATATGACGAAAAGTATCAAGGAAACGAGCATACTTCTTATCGGTTTTATCTTTCTAATTTGATCCTTAGGTGGGTAAGGTAAAGATTCCAAATCTATAACCTTTGGTTCTGAAGTTATACCCTCTTTTCCTTTTTCCTTAAATCTTTGATCAGTACTTGTTCGCCATGTTTCATTCTCATACGATCTTTTCTTTGAAACATCTTCTGTATCGATTTTCCCTTTTTCGGTTATTGGCAAATCTTCCTTCTTTTCTTCAGTATTGTTTTCTCTAACATGTTCCTTAAATAAGGTTCTCAGGTCACTGTCCATTGGATTTTTTAGAATCCTTGGAGTTTTAACCCATTCCTTATTCTTACTTTCAGGTTCAACTTTACTATTTTGTTTTAAGAAATCTTCAATAATTTCTTCTTCTTCATCAGTAAATTCAAGTTCAACTGAGGTTTCCATATTCGTCTCAATTTTTCCATTTAAATCATTCTCTACTTCATTATCTCCTGAGTTTTCTGTTCTAGTATTTCCACAAAGTTTTCTACTTCTCGTAATAACAGCATTTACTTCTCTCGGATTTCTTTCGGTATTACTTGGTAATCCTCCCGGAGGTCTCTTGTTTTTACGTTCTCCTTCTCTACTCAAATGATCTTCCATATTCCTTATTGATGCTTCTATAGTTCTCATTACGGTATCATGTCCACTCATGGATGTTTTCAACGTACTCATATCCTTAGTGATTTGTCCCTATAGAAGTTATCATAGTTTCTACATTTTTAGCTTGAGTAGAAACTACACCCATCATATTTTCCATTAATTTCTCCCATTTATCAACTCCTTCAGTTGAGTTGAACTTTGAGTGACTTGGTATACTTTGAGTAGTATGTTGTGGATACGATCTAGGTAATGATTGTAGGTTTTGATTTGCGGTATCTCCTTGATAAACTTGATTACTATATGAATTCTTATATTGAACTGGATACGGTGGTTGTCCTTGCTTACTAGGGTTTTCAGACCAACGATAAGTAGGGTGATCTCTTCTAATAGCACTAAACGAGTTTGAATACGCGTTGTTCAAATTCTTATGATGTTGTAAAAAACTCACCTCCTCCCTTGAATATCCTTCTGGTTCTTCTTTCCCTAATGACACATTATCATGATTTGAGTAGTCATTTGTTAAATTATTTTCCAAGTTAGCATTCTTACTGGTTTGTAAGCCATCAAATTTCCTACTTAAATTCTCCAAGTGTGCTAGAACTTCCGTATTCGATGTACATTCTCCTGCAAATGCTACTTTTCTTGTGCTAGAACCGGTTTCCCACATTCTGTTATTTTTGGAAATCTTTTCTATGGCATCGTAAACTAATTGGGCTTCACTCATCATTAAAGAACCACCACATGCATGATCAACGTCTGCACGTGAGTCTTTCCTCAGTTTACGACAGAAAAGTTGGATTTGTATATCTAAGGAATAATCATGATCGGGACAAGCTCTTAATAGTTTCTTAAAACTCTCCCAAGCATTCCCAAGCGTTTCTTCAGATCCTTGTCTAAAGTTAGCAACTTCGACCTTTAATTCCAAATTTCTACCAGGAGTAAAATATTGCTTTAAGAACTCGGTTTGAATCTCCTCCCAACTTGTCAATGAATGATGTGGGAGTGACATAAACCAATCTCGTGCTCTTCCTTTTAAAGAAAAAGGAAACATAGACATCCTTGTTAATTCACGATGAGCACCTTGACTTTTGGCTGTATTACACAATTCTTCGAAAAGATAGAGATGATGATGTGGATCCTCATCATCTTCTCCTAGAAATTGGGCTCTTGTGTCAATTAAACCAAAAAGATGAGATTTTATTTCGAAATTATTCGCTCCTTCATTTGGTAAACGAATTGGATTATTAGTCTGGTTTCTTCTTACGGTCGATCACGAGATAGGTCTCGGGTTTGGTAGGTTAGGATTATTATGATTATTCGGTTCCGATTTTGATTATTTCTATCATTAGGATTTTGATTATTTGGTATTGGTGGATTCTGATTAAGGTTTTGTCCATGTCCTTGGGCATGTACAATACCTTGTTCAGGTGTTTCATCACTGATTTCGGCCATTATTGTTTCTCGATTTGATGATGATTCGTCAGGATTTCCCTGACTAGTATGACCACGTTTACTCTCTACTCTTAACTGCCTTTCGTAAGTATTTATGTCAGGCTTATAAGGAGTGAGTGGGGCCTTACCGCTTCTGGTCATCAACTATCGAAAACAGAAAATAACTTGATAAAAACAGAAGTAAAAAGATTGGTAACTTACCTACAAGGTAAGTACCAACGAAAAATAAAAAGAAATGTGATAAGAAGAGTGTTGACTTATCCTCGAGAATTTTGAGCTAATACAAGTAGAAACCATTCGAACACAATGAATTAGCGTCGTTTCCCCGGCAACGGCGCCAGAAAGCTGACGTGGCCTTTTCTAGTGCTATTCCAGTCCTTAACCGACAGTGTATCGGGTCAAACTGTAGTGCTAGTATGGTGAGTCAGGTGTCGAATCCTCGGGGAAACGTAAGGTAATTCGAGTGTGGCTAAACACCAAAAAGCTATTATTAACTCAATCTAAGTCGCAATTTTTCTTTTTTCTATTTAGTAACCTTAAAACGAGTAAATAAATGCATAAAACTAAAACGGATATATATAGATACAAAAATATATATATAAGCATATAGAAATACAAATATATATATAGATATAAATATATATAGGTACCAATACAATATATAAGATATAAATACTAGTAATATTATTAAAGACTAGCCAAGAATATGTCACCGAATCGATCTCTTTTTAGTAGAAATAGATGTGCTCGAACTTTCCTTATTTTAAGGTGAATCAATTATATGTGAATCGGTGTATTCCTAAGCTAGACAACTCCTTCTCACACGAGCGTATGAAATTGTCATATGTCAAATTGTCATCGCTTTAATCGCACAACCGCCCCATGCTAATCTCGGTTAGTCGAACAGTACCGAGTACAAATCTACCCCGGATAAAAGAGGTTATTCCGTTTGTCGGACGGCCGATGTTATTCAAGAGGCTCCGGTTGTCAAGCGGATCGATTTAACACAAACGGTGTAGTTTCAATTAAACTCGTGATTTTAACATTATTAAGATCTCGAGTACAAATTTCAATAAGATTCATCTTTCCAGGACAAATCTGCCCCCGGGTAGGAAATCGGATTCCGTTGTCACGTTTTCACTCGGCCAATTTTACCCTCCGATTTTTCTATCCTTTATCTCATATCCTAACTTCTCTGGTCAGTTCATCATTAGGTTATATGTTGCGATTCATCTTGATTAATTACGTCAATCCGAATATTATCAATACGTTGCAAGATAGAAAAAGATTCATTATAATCGATTTTAATTCAATTTTAACATAGTCATCATCTATTTCCCTAAAAAGATAAACTAATTCAATTTCATATCTTGGCTAGATATAAAGTTAGCCTAATATCATTATAACTAATAGATAGATACTAATAACAACAAACAAACATAAATACATTAAAAAGTTACCGATTACAATTGTAGCGTCGAGCCGTATTCTCCGGAAATACCAACTCCTTTAGCAACAACGAGCCTTGATAAACCTTCTAAGTACTAAAACGATACTTATACTACGGTATTATTTCGACGAGTGTCGTTTACGGTATTTACGAGAACTACAAACTAGATTAAGATAATATATATATATATATAGAAGTGATATATATATATTGGTACCACTCCATCAAGCCGCAAATGAGGAGTATTTATAGAGTGCATCACAAGGCCGGCGCGGGCCGGTGTAGTACCGGCGCGCGCCGGTGCTACGATGGAGATTCTCTCCCGACGGTCCCCGTGTCTTTGGTGCGAGAGAGATTCCGGCTCGGGCCGGGTTTTTTCGGTTCGGGCCGGATCTTGAAAAATATCTTTCTTCCGTTTCGTACTGTTTCGGTTTTAATTCTTCAGTTTTCTATCACACGTACCCTGAAACAGTCAAAAACACGAGCCACAGTAATTTTGATCATAAAAACTATAAATTTTACTAAAATAATAACGATAATATCTATTTATAACGATTTCGATTTTTATGTGTTTTTAGATATATTTTTATAGAATTTATACGATATTATCGTAAATACGATATAAAAAGTCATATAATATAGTTATATTTTTATCATACATCAGCCGTCATCCTCAGAAAACAAGTCAGGCGAAAACTCGTCAAACTCATCGACTTTAGGGGTGCTACACCCGAGGATATCGAGAAATTTAACAATCAAAGGCTTTTCTTGAGGTGCACCTATATAGTGCTTGCACCTTTGACCATTAACTCGAAAAGGTTTACTATAACCACGTAGTTCTAGAACGCCTCCAGGAATGATTTGGAGAATCTCAAAGGGACCGGACCAACGTGTCCTTAACTTCCCAGGGAACAAATGTAACCTGGAATTGTAAAGTAACACTTGCTCTCCAACTTGAAATTCTCTCTTCTTGATCTTTGCGTCGTGAAGGAGTTTCATTTTGTCCTTACTGATCCTGGCACTTTCGTAATCCTGAAGCCTAAACTCGTCCAACTCATGCAACTGCTGCGGTCGGTGTTTGCCACGGGATTGGGAATCGAAGTTAAGAAACTTTGTAGCCCAATAAGCTCTGTGTTCTAACTCAACTGGCAAGTGGCATGATTTACCATAAACCATCTGGTAGGGTGATGTACCCATGGGGGTCTTATAGGCAGTTCGATATGCCCATAGTACATCATCCAACTTTAGACTCCAGTCTTTTCTATGACTGTTCACTGTTTTCTCCAGGATCTTCTTCAAGCTCTGGTTGCTTCGCTCAACCTGACCACTAGTCATCGGATGATATGGCTTGCCAGTTTTGTGACGAACACCATACTTCTCGAGGACTTTTTCCAAAGGTCGGTTACAAAAGTGCGTCCCTTCATCACTAATCAGGGCACGTGGACATCCGAACCTCACAAAGATATTCTTTTTTAGAAAATTCATGACCGTTTTATGATCATTGCGAGGAGTGGCTATTGCCTCCACCCATTTCGATACATAGTCTACGCAGACTAAGATGTATTTATTCCCACAGGAAGATGGGAATGGACCCATAAAGTCAATCCCCCATACATCAAAGACTTCACATTCAAGAATGGGTTTCAATGGCATGTCAAACCGCCTTGTTAGAGTACCGGTTCTTTGGCACCTATCACAAGCTTTACAGAAAGCTTCCGTGTCCTTAAAGATCGTTGGCCAGTAGAAACCGGACTGGAAGATCTTGCAACCGTTTTCCAAGGACCAAAGTGACCACCAGTGGGTCCACTATGGCATTGCTCAATGACATCACGTTGCTCAGATTCCGGAACACATCTCCTAAGCAACCCATCTTTACAGATTTTGAAGAGGTAAGGTTCATCCCAAACAAAAGATTTCATATCGGAGAGGAACTTCTTCTTCTCTTGATAAGACATTTCAGGGTCAAGATATTGGGAATGAAGGTAGTTGACGATGGAGGAATACCATGGGACGTCTGGAGCACAACCATCAATAAGCATGATGTTTTCTAGAGGAAAGTAAAGATCTATATCATCAGGATCACCCTTTTCCTCAGTTAACATCCTAGAAACATGATCCGCCACTACGTTTTCACTGCCCTTTTTGTCTTTAATGTGGACATCGAACTCTTGTAGGATCAGTATCCAACGTAGTAGGCACGGTTTAGCTTCTTTCTTGGTCATGAGATAGCGCAGCGCAGCGTGGTCAGTCCATACAGTAACTACGGCACCTAACAAGTAACTACGGAATTTGTCCATGGCGAATACCACATCCAACAATTCCTTTTCAGTTGTCGTGTAGTTAACTTGTGCGGGGCTCAGTGTGTGACTGGCATAATAGATAGGCTGGAATTTTCCTTCGATCCTTTGGCCTAAAACTGCACCAACTGCATAGTTGGATGCATCGCACATAAGCTCGAAGGGTAGGTTCCAGTCAGGCGATATAAGAACTGGAGCGGAGATTAATCGACTCTTAAGCTCCTCAAACGCTTGCTTGTAGCTATCATCAAAGGCGAATGTAACGTCTTCCTTAAGTAAGGTAGACAGGGGCTTGGCGATCTTTGAAAAGTCCTGAATGAATCTCCTATAGAAGCCGACATGTCCGAGAAAACCTCTGACTTCGCGAACGTTCTTAGGATAACTCATCTTTTCGATAGCTTCCACCTTAGCCCTATCTACCTCGATACCTTTGGACGACACTTTGTGGCCAAGAACTATTCCTTCATCTACCATGAAATGGCATTTCTCCCAATTGAGTACTAAGTTCTTTTCCACACATCTAGATAACACCTGATCAAGATTAGCGAGGCAATCATCGAAGGATTGACCGAAGACCGAAAAATCGTCCATGAAAATCTCCATACACTTTTCGACTAGCCCGTCAAAGATAGCCATCATACACCTTTGAAAGGTGGCTGGGGCATTACAGAGACCAAATGGCATTCGCCTGTAAGCGAATGTACCATAAGGGCTGTTGGTCCCTTGAAAAGGCTTTGGTTAAGTTTAGAGGGGGGGTGAATAAACTTAACACTTAAAACTTTGGAGTTAACAAATTCTGCAACTTCGGAGTCTGCTGATACTTCAGGAGTCTGCTTTGAGACTTCGATAACTGTTTGATAAACGATAGTCTGCGAAAGTTGAGTTTGCTGAATTTGTGCAGCGGAATAATATCAAAATTAAGCCTTAATACTTGTTGTGAAATATGATACTAAGTATTAGATACTCAGTAGTGCAAGTGTGTGATTTCAGTTGCTAGATTCAGTAGGTTGATGAGTGAAATAAACTAAGTGCAGAAAGTAAATGCTGAAAGTAAATAGTCAGATTTTATAGTGGTTCCGGGTGATGTAATCCTATCGGTCCACTCTTCTCCTGTGATGTTGGAGGAAATTCACTAGAGATCTTTGATGCAGCTTTTACAAAGATTCCTAAGTTGTTTGTCCTTCACCAATAGCTATGGCTTCACAAACCGAAAGCGGGAACAAGTAGGATTGCTTTGCTCTGAGTCTTCCTTGGTCCTTGAAGGGTAGGATTGCCTCTTCACCGGCTCCACCACAAACAACGATCTTTCACACCTAACAAATGCTTCACTGTCTTCGTGCGGATTCTTTATAAAATAAAGAATGAATCAAATAAATGATTCGGTTGCGGCGGCTTGATTAGGATGATGTAATCGGCGGCTTGCGGTCTTCAAGTGTGTATGCTTGATGTAGCTTGAACACAGAATGCACTTGAAGAAAATAACTAGATCAGCAGCCTTAAGCTCAGTAAGTTCAGCAGGGTGTTTTTCAGCTCAGTATTGTCACTTAAAGTTTATCCCAAAATTCATCATCTTTTTCTGAGTTGAAAGTCCTCTATTTATAGGTAGGAATGCATGCGACTTGTATTTGAAATTCAAATGTGACCGTTCCTTGTTTTTGTCCAATCTGATAAGCAGTCTGTCACTATTCATAGGACTGACACTGTCAGAATTCCTTTTTGACAGTGCAGTCTGTCCACCCTTTTGACTTGTATCCAATGGATAAAAATATGGATCATCCCAACGTCTTTTTAATCTCAGCCTTTGATTTTCTTGATAAGTCAGAGGTAGTTGGCTGTCCTTATCCATGTAATCTTCCAATAAACTTGAATTAATCGAGGTAACATATCAGCAGGTTCGTAAGTCTGCTGAAGTACCAATCAGTCTGCTGATCATCATATTTCTGTATGTAAAATATAATGCAGCTGATTACTTTTATCTAACTTTTATTTGTGAAGTTAGATTACATCATTTTAAATATAACCAAGTTCCAAACATCATCCAACTTATGGAACTTAGACACAAGGTATATGTAATCAGTTTAGGTCATCACAGACTTGCCTAAATTCGATTCCATATCCTTGACATTAAATACTAAGTTTGATCCCTTAGCCTTCATTTGCGAGTTTGAACCCTCGGCCTTCGGTCTTCGGTCTTCGGTCTTCGGCGGGTTCACGACTAGTCTGCGACCTAGCTACCCTGCGACTAGACCGATCTGGCGATATCAATCGGCGGGCCTTTACGATGCTTGTTTGATCAAACCTATTTATGAATCAAACTCTAATAAACCTATACATTTAATCTAGACATCTTTTTGCCTTTGCACTATAACGACTAGTATGGCACTCATCATCAAAACTAAGAAATAATTCCAACAATTTCCCCCTTTTTGGTGATGATGCCACTACCCTCACCTAATCGGCAAAGCAAAAAGATAAAGACAAAAACGAACAAATTCGAGTCAATTCTCATTATAATCATTGTTCGGTTATTACAACTAGATACGCAAAGATAAAGAATAATAAGTATATGCTTTGATCTATTGTCTCTTTTCTCTTTCTCTTCTAGCCTTCTCAGCTTGTTCTTGATAGGCTCTGATTTGTTCTATCATATCCCTCATCCATTCATTTTCAATCAGTGTAAAATCAATGTAGGGATTGACTTGCTTCCACCGAGTTCCATGCTTCAGGGAGGATAAGATTAATTTCATTCACTCTGAATCCAAACTTCATATACAGCTCCTTGAATTCATCCAGTGAGTCCCTTGCTTTTGTAATAGGTAGCACCTTTTCACCTTTGCTACTTCTTCTGCCTCTGTTGCTTGCCCTTAAAGCTCTGATTCTTGCTTCCCAAAATTTCAAACCCAAGAAAGAGTTAAGACCTTCATGAAACCCCATGTCATGATAAGGTCTCCTCCTGTTGTAATACTCTTTCTTGTACTGTCTAAAAAGATCATCGGTGAGTTGAACTACGCAGTGCGGGTTGCTGAAAGCATTTGTATCATCTGTCCATCTCTTGTGCAAAGAGTCTTGCGGCCTCCTTTCTTTGCGGTGATTGGCCTTCTTTCCCCTTAGTGACATCATCAACAAAACGGGATATAAGGCCATGAATACCTTCTTGTGATACTATAACTCTATTTAAATGACCTTCCATAGTTCCAGTTCTAGTATCAATAGCAGTGATCCTGGATTGCAATGTCTCCTCCAGTCTGTTGATCCTTTCGGTAAGTTTGGGATCGGGCACGGCGAGTTGTTGTGCGGCGGCGGAGCTCGGCGGGTTTAGGTGTTGCGGCAAGGTTGTCAAGTTTCGATGGATAGAAATGAATTGGTCTTTCGAAACTTTTCTTTGGCGATATTTCCAACCTTGATGCCCCTCACATCTAATATCGGATCATTCACGGCATTTTGAGTAGATGTGAAGTTTGAAGCAAGCTTGTGGCGAGTTGATTGTACATTTTCATTTACCATCTTCATCGAGTTCTTCAAATCTCTCTTCTTGTCTATCCGGTTGTGTCCTTAAGCTTGTTGCATATCATGCCTTACGGTTCTTAACTCATTTAGTACTTCAATTTGGTACTTCACTTGGTCATCCTTCCACCGGTGACTTCATCATCGAGCTCCTCTACATTATACTTGTGGCCTCGATTGCTTACTACCATTGCCTTACTCCTATCCGGTCCGGCGGGGTTAGGTCCTTCATATTCATCCAGGATAGGATCAATGGCGGGTTCTTCAAAAACGGTACAAATGCACGAGGTGGATCAACATCAATATTTTCTTCTTCGGGCACACGAAATTCCTCATCAACGAAGTTAAAGTCCGGCGGTTGCTCATCTTCATTAACGACGGTCTGGCGACTATCTTTCCTTTCGGGGGTCTTGCCTCCGAAGGCTCCACTACGGCGACCTCATCAACAACGGGGGTTTCCTCCAAACCCAAATCGGGTTCCAACCTTTGTCCGAGTCTTGTTTGAAACTCAGCAGCCTGTACCTCCTGTTCCAACCTTTGTCCGAGTGCTGTTTGTATCCCAGCAACCTGTACCTCCTCTTCAATTCCTTGTGGATTGAATATATTGGTATTATCCACTTGGAAATCTTCTGCATGACCAATCTTGTGTAGGATGATGGCAGTTTTAGTAAGAGTGCCTTCAATGTCAAATCTATCTTGATATTCAATGGACTCTTCAGAACTGGCACTAGGTTCATTAAAATCAGCAACCTTTTCTCCATCCAAATCCTCACTCTGTCCAACATCAGTTAGTGCAGTAGGCTCTACAACATGGAATGTGCTTGGTACATCAGTCAGCCTACTAGCACTCAGAGTAATACCTTCATTGATCAGTGCCTCCAGATCATCCATGGTGAGATCATGTAGATCCTCATCCATTTCTCCAGTCAGCTGTCTCTCAGTAGACACTCCAGCACCAGTAGACTGCCTTTCAGTAGGGTCAATTAACATTGCAGTCCCACTGGTTTCTCCTGGACCAGAGGGGTGATTGTCATCAGAATCAGATGATGAAGAGTCATCACCATCATCTCTTGGATCCCTGAACTTGATACCCTCCTCCTTCTGTTGTTCATCAAACAATTCCATCAGTCTTGATTGCAGCAAGGTGGTATCAACTAGATCCAGCAGGTTCTCTACTCCCAAATTTTCAAAAGCCCATTCTTCAAAATCTGTCATAGGTTCAGCAGATGGCTTTTGCCTCTTGTAGAAACCAAATTTCCATTGGAAGTAGTCAGCAATTTTCTGAAGTTTGGGATCTACATACTCTTCAGTTTTCTTACTTTCTTTTACATGCCTTTCAAATGGCATAAAAGATCTTCTGGGAGCAGCTCCTGTGCCTTGTTGACCTCCAAAGGTTCCAACAAGTTGATTCAAAGTTTCTTCAACAGATGTTTGAAAGTCAGTAGGTTGCTGTGATTGTAAATTTGTGCCTACTACTTCCATCTGTACCACACTTGGTTCCCCCTGACTTACATGCTCATCAGCAGGGTTAGCAGCAGACTGCTCTTCCCCCTGAGTTCTTGCCACACTTGCAGGGTCTTCAACCAAGTTTTCTGTTACTTCTTCAACTACCACAGCAGGTTCAGGTTCAGTGGTTTGCTGTGGTTCTTCAGTAGATATAACAGCAGGCTCTGGTGCAGCAGACTGCTGTATATCTTCAACAGATTGCTCAACAACAACCTGTCCAGCATCAGTAGGCTTGACAACCTCTTCAGGTGAGGAGTCACTAATTACTACAGGCGGAATGATAGTTAAGGGCTCAGCCTCAACAGCCTCTTCTTCCTCTTCTATGCGATGCCTCTTCTTGGATTCTTTGAGCCTCCAAGTTTTTAAGTTCTTTTCCCTTTCCATGCTTCTTCTTTTTGGTAATCACCTTCATTCTTTTGGAGAGGGGTTCCTTATCATCTTTTCCAGTAGATTTTCTCTTTCTACTAGCTTCCTTCTGTTGTTCTCTCAAAATTTCAACAGCAGTTCTTGTTGCAGCAACAGCAGGGTCAGTAACCTCCACTTGACCCTCAGCAGACTCAGCAGTCTGTGCTTTGTTTCCTTTCTTGTCTTCTTTGAAGGCTTTGAAACCTCAGATGTTTTCTTTGTATTTCCACTTTTTCTTTTCTCAGCAGTTTTCTTTGGTGCAGCAGGTTTGATAGATATCTTCTTGGTTTGCTGAACCTGCTCACCTCCGGCATCATTATCATCATCATTATCATCACCAGTAGCCTCTCCAGCAATCTCTTCATCATCATCAAGTCCAGGAATTGCATAATCAATCTCCTTCTTGTATCTGGACTGATTTATGTTTACAGGTTCAAGATCAGGAACCTCCAGATGATTCAGCAGAGTCTGGACCATCAAACCTAGGGGTAAGGCCTTTGATTTCCTTTTCCCTGCTTTCTCTTCCTTGGCAACTTTCTTCATATAAAAAATGAAGTAACCAGCCCAATCAAACTTCAAACTCCTGCAAATGATCATCATTAACTCTATCTTGGGTCCGGATAGAGTATCCATACTGCCAACAAACCCCAGTATGTTCTTTGCAATCGGTTGCTCGGCGAGGTTGTACTCGGGCCAAATATGCTGCAGGTTGATGCCGAGGCTGATTTTGTGTCTTGATTTGTCTTAATCTGATCCACAAATGCCATCTTGTTCAATCCCATTGCTTCAGGATTGACTGGACCATCCACAACTTCTTCAAAACCAAACACTTCTCTCAGTAGACTTGAGGAGATTACAAGCTCCTCAGCATTCACAGTTGTTTTGAATGCTTCAGTTCCTTCTTCCACGATCATGTTCTTCCAGAAATCAATAACATTGGTGTATGAGATTGTTTCTAATCTGATATTGAGTTTATTCTCCAAGCCTGCAAACCTCCTTATTCTTCGACCTATATTGATGGACAACTCAGTTCTGTTTGCATCTTCAACAAAACCTCTGACACTTTGGCTTGATTCAATTTGTACATCAACTTTTTCCGCCATTTTAATGAGAAAGAAGAGATGAAGAAGATTGAATCTCAAATCTGTGTTCACACAGTGTAAAAGATTGCGGTGATAAAGCGATTTGCAAGTGACGATTCTGTTGTGAGATAGCTTTGAATATATAGACGGTGGGTAGTTGAAACTTGTCATTGCACGTACATTGAGGTAAACCACGATTAAATTGAATAAGTTAAATGTCTTGACACGTGGACCATTACTCCTCCATAACGTTTGTAACCGTTGGATGGTTTAACTGTGGTAATAATGGATAAAATAAATATCCCGCCAATATGCTTTTTGACTTTAATTACTTTGACTGAGTAACGTTCCTCCCAGCAGGGTAATCCTCAGCAGGGTGGGCTCAGCAGTCTGCTGATAAGTAGGCTTCAGCAGCCTGCTGACAAAAGCACTCTGCTGATCCTTGTTTTCTTCTTGTTTTGTTCAATTGATAATACAAGATGAAGTTTAATACCAATGACTGATCTGTCAAGTGAGCTCACCCATCATGACAAAGACCAATCCCCTTGGCAACCTCATTTGCTCAATTGTCCAAATATAAGTACATGGAATTGTTGATACCAATGACTAATCTGCTAAGTGAGCTCACCCAACATAGCAAAGACTAATCCCCTTGGTGAATTCCGATTACCTTTCTTTGAATTTCGATCAACCTTTATGATTCCAAGTTCGATCCTTAACTTAGCAAATCTTTCACTATCAAGTGGCTTAGTGAAAATATCGGCAAGTTGATCTTCGGTAGGGATGTATAGAACCACCACATCTTTGTTTTCAACATGATCTCTTATAAAATGATGCCTCACATCAATGTGTTTGGTTCTTGAGTGCAAAACGGGATTTTACTGTGATTGCAATTGCACTTGTGTTATCACACATAATTGGAATTTCCTTTTCTTCAATTCCATAATCCCTTAATTGTTGTCTTAGCCATAGTACTTGTGCACGACAACTTCCAAAGAAGACAATGTATTCGGCTTCGACGTGGAAGTTGAAATAGAATTCTGTTTCTTGCTAAACCGGGAGACCGATCTATTTCCCATTAACTGACAGGTTCCTGTTGTGCTTTTTCTATCAATCTTGCATCCAGCATAATCAGAATCTGAGTAGGATATAACTTTGAAGCTTCCTTCCTTGGAATACCATATCCCTACTCCCAAAGTCTCTTTAAGATACTTGAGAACTCTCTTAACTGCACCTAAATGACTTTCTTTAGGTTTAGATTGAAATCTTGCACAAACACCTACAGCAAAGGATATATCGAGTCTGGCAGGCGATTAGGTACAATAGACGCCTATCATCCTTCGTATAAGGTCGATCAACATCTTTGCCTTCTTTATCTTCATCCAATCGATGTTTGTACTCATAGGAGTTGAATTCTTAGTGTTATTTTCCATACCAAACTTCTTCAAGAACTCCTTGGTGTACTTGGTTTGATGAATGAAGATTCCATCCTTCATTTGTTTAACTTGCAATCCCAAAAAGTAATTCATTTCTCCCATCATACTCATTTGGAATTTACTCTTCATTAGATTTGCAAACTTTTCACAAAGTAAATCATTTTCGAACCAAAAATTATGTCATCCACATAAATTTGTACCGGCGAGTCTTTGTCCCCTTCAACGATTCGAAAAGTGTATTGTCAATGGTGCCTTTTGTAAAACCATTGTCTACCAAGAATTGAGATAGAGTCTCATACCATGCTCTTGGTGCTTGTTTCAATCCATAAAGTGCTTTGTTGAGTCTATACACTTTATCTTCTTGATCTTTAACTTCAAATCCGGGAGGTTCTTGAACATACACTTCCTCCTCTAGAATGCCATTCAAAAATGCACTCTTGACATCCATTTGATATACTTTGAAGTTCTTGTATGCGGCATGTGCCAAAAATAATCGATAGCTTCCAATCTTGCAACAAAAAGTGCATAAGTTTCATCAAAATCTATTCCTTCGCTTGAGAATAGCCTTTTGCAACTAGTCCGGCCTTATTCCTCACAATGGTACCGGATTCATCAAGTTTATTTACGTATACCCACTTAGTACCAATGATATTTGCATAACTTGGCCTTTCAACTAGTGTCCAAACTTGATTTCTTTCAAATTCATTTAATTCCTCTTGCATAGCAATTATCCGATCTGGATCCGAAATTGCTTCTTCAACAACTTTTGGTTCCATTTGAGATAGAAAACAAGTAAACATAGCTTCCAATTTGTCTTCGGTCCTCACACCTTGCTGTACATTGCCAATAACTTGTTCAGCAGGGTGATTCCTTAGCCATTGTGGATTTTGATTATTTTGATTTTCAGGAACATCATCTTCAGTAGGGTCTGCTGTAGTTTCTTCTACGGGGGGTCAGCAGATCCTTGAACTGCTTCAGTTGTTGCATCAGTAACATTGTCAGCAGGGTGTTCAGCAGGGGCAGTATCAGAAACTTTCAAGTCATTGAATCTTTCCAAAACTTCAACACAATCTGGATCAGTGACTTGTTGATTATCAGCAGGTCCACAATCTTCATCTTCCATACCAGTAAACTTAGGTTCATCAAACACAACATGGATTGTTTCTTCATGTTTCAGTGACCTCTTGTTCAGTACCCTGAATGCTCTGTGACTGAAGAATATCCCAAAAATATGCCTTCATCGATTTTGGTTGGAATGTTTTCAAATGAACTTTATGATTTAGAATAAAGCATTTGCTTCCAAATGGATGGAAGTAGGATATGTTAGGTTTCCTTCCATTCCAAACCTCATAAGGTGTCTTCAGCAGCTTCTTGTTTACTGATGTTCTGTTTTGTGTATAGCATGTGTATTCTTGCTTGACCCAATATCTTTCAGGTAGCAATGCTTCACAAATCATTGTTCTTCCTACTTCCTTTAAAGTTCTGTTTCTTCTTTCAACAACCCCATTTTGCTGTGGTGTACCAGCAGCAGCAAGTTGATGTAGTACATCATTCTGTTCACAATATTCTCTTATAACTTTGTTGAGAAATTCAGTCCCCTGATCTGATCTTATCTTTATGACTGTTAAACTTTTCTCATTTTGTAATCTCTTCAAAAGATTAGGCATGCTTTGAAGTGTTTCACTTTTCTTGTTCATAAATATCACCCAAGTATACCTTGAATAATCATCCACAATCACTAAAGTGTACTTCTTTCTGTTACACTTGTTGGAGTTATTGGTCCAAAAAGATCCATGTGCATCGGCTCCAACACTCTATTAGTTGATTGTTTGGTCTTTGATTTGAAACTTGACTTTATCTCCGTTTACCTTGACGACGGCATCACATATAGCATCCTTTTTGAATGTGATCTCGGGTAAACCAACCACCGATTTCTTCTTCACCAACTGATTAATATCATCAAAGTTTAAGTGATTCAACTTCTTGTGCCATAACCAATTTAGTTCAGACTTGGTATGCACTATCAGGCAGGTTTCTGGAACTGCAGTAGACCAATCCACAACATACATGTTCTGTTGTCTTCTACCAGCAAGTACAACTTGATCACCTCTTTCACTAATGACAATACAGTTGTCTTTTTCAAAAGTGACCTTGTATCCCATGTCACAGAATTGTCCAGTGCTCAGCAAGTTGTAGTCCAGTCCTTCCACATATGCAACATTCTTGATTGTGAGTCCATTTCTGATAAGTGTGCCATATCCTCTTGTATATCCAGGTGTATTCTTGTTGCCAAAATTCACCCTTGGACCATCTTTTGCCACAAAATTTGTTAGACAGTGCTTATTCTTTGTCATGTGTCTGGAACATCCACTGTCAAAGTACCAGACACCCTACAAAACAAGATTAATGCCTTTTAGGTACCCAAACCTGTTTGGGTCCATAGTGGTCAGTAGCAAGCATGACCCTTGGTATGTTTCCATAAGGTCTTCTCCTGAATGTGTCATACTTTGGTTCATACTTTGGTTCATACATGTATTCCACACATCCATAAGTTCTAACAGTAGGTTGTGTAGGAATCACATATGTTTTCTGGCCTTTTGGTACATAATGCTGTTTGAAATGATTCTTGTTGTTAGAAACATTTGCATAACCATAGGTGTGCTGTCTGTTAGGACCAGCCCTATAATATGGAGTCTACTGATGTCTCTGTTGAGGCCTTGTATAAGTCCTCTGCTGAGATCTTTGCTGATTCCTTTGCTTTGGTTTTACCCAAGCAGTATGGTTATACTTACTGTTTTTAACAGTAAATGCAGGAATATTCCAATCATCATCAGTAGGGAACAATCTACCTTTCCCCCTGAGATAAGTATCCTTAGAATGATTAACATTTTTGGGTTTAGGATTCTTATCCTTGGAATATTTCTGTTTCTTACCATTCTGTGGTCCAGCAGACTTGGTAGCAGGTCTGCTATCAGCAGGCTTAGAAGGCACAGCAGTCATATTTTTAGATTTATTCTTTTTACTAGGAGCTGTTGACTTCTTAGACTTTTGATTTTGCTTCCTTGAAGCATTCTCATTGGGTTTTACTGCTTCAGCAACCTTACTGGGAGTTGGATCTAGTGCAGGCACAAACTTAGGACCAATTCGGTACTAGGTTCGGTAACCTTCTTGGATCCACTCTTGTTAGATTGCCGAGTTCCAAATCCAAGCCCCGTTCTATCTCCATAAGGCTTTCCCGATTTGTATGCGGTATTGGAACAAGATGGTTCGAGCGATTCGAGGGTCGCTTGGATGTTCGACAGACTTATTTTGATTACGTCCAAACTCTTTTTCCTTACCCTTGAGAACTCTTAATTCGACTTTCAATCTTCCAACTTCTAACTCAAGAGTTTCTTTTTCACCTTCACAACCTCATAACCAGATTGTATTATCCTCGGTTGATTAAGGATGGCATCCAAAGTCTCATTGTTGTCGAATTTCTAGGATTTGAACCACAAGTTGATTCACAATCACTTCCGGCGGGAGTGTTTATAGATACGGTGTTGTATACCTCCTCGCTTTCATCCATATTGGCCATCGGTGCATAATCTTCCATCTCAAAGCAACCAATGCCGTGTCATTTGATTCATTTCCCTTTTCGATTCAACTTCATAGCTTTGATTCATCTTCACAACCATAGCCTTCTTGCCAAGTCTTCTTTGTTGACTTTTGGTCTTCGATGGTCGGGACAATCGTGTCTAAAATGTCCGTGCTTCTTGCGGTTGAAGCAAAGATAATCGTGTTCCTTGCCTTGTTTTAACTCGGGACGATCGGGTTTGAAGTGTCCTGGTTTCTTGCAATGAAAGCACGTATAGTCATTATCTTTCCTTGGTTCATCTTTCCTTCTTTCGGTAGGCCTTTTTGTAAAATTTCTTGCGGGGGCCTTTCCGGTCTTCATCATCCCGATTTTCTTGCTCGGTAGGGCAATCGTTCTTGCATCTCATCCAAGCATATCATCCTGTCCTCCCGATGTTTCTTCATGATGTGAAGCGCCCAATGCGAGGTCTTTGGCTCTTCCTTTTCGCCTTCGGGCACAAGCTTTTTGCTAAATTCATAAGCCTTTAAATCCGAAAATAATTTGAAGGTGTCTTCTTCATGCAACTTTCTCATTTCTTCAATAGCAGTCACCTTCATTTTCCAAACATCTTTTGCAGGTAGAGCTTCCAGGATTTTGGTGTTTATTTCCTCTTTTGAATAGCTTACACTCAGCAGGGTAAGTTCATCCAGGATTGCATTGAATCTTGATTCCATTTGCTCAATGGTTTCATTTGGCGAAATCTTGAACTTTTGAAATCTCTTTCGGCCACACTTGATTTTGTTCTTTTTTATTGCATCGGTGCCTTCACGATTAAGTGAATCTTATCCCAAAGTTCCTTTGCGCCTTGCAATCTTTAACCTTCATGTACATATTGCTATCCAAGGTTCGTAAATGATATCAATAGCAATGTTGTTGAGGTTTGCTCTTTTTCTCGTCTTCTCGCATTCCGTTCTCTTTTTGGTTTAGGAATGTACTCGGTCCGTCACCCACTTTATTCTTGCCTTTGTAATCTCCAGGTGGTCCTTCGCTTAGTACATCCATCATCTCATCATGAGTAGCAGCAAGATATGCCCGCATTCGACGTTTATACTCATCAAATCTATCAAGAGAACACATCAACATAGTTCTAGCATACTGTGTGTTGTCCATGATGCAAGTCTTGAAAATCGGTAACTTGAAAGAAAGTTTTAAAGAATTTTCACAAGCACAACAAGTAGGATTCCTTCGAACGAAGCTAATCGCTCCGATACCAATTGTTGGTCCCTTGAAAAGGCTTTGGTTAAGTTTAGAGGGGGGTGAATAAACTTAACACTTAAAACTTTGGAGTTAACAAATTCGCAACTTCGCAAGGTCTACGCGATACTTCAGAGTCTGTTGAGACTTCGCAGCTCCGCGATAAACGTAGTCTACTGAAAGTTGAATTTGCTGAATTTGTGCAGCGGAATAATATCAAAATTAAGCCTTAATACTTGTTGTGAAATATGATACTAAGTATTAGATACTCAGTAGTGCAAGTGTGTGATTTCAGTTGCTAGATTCAGTAGGTTGATGAGTGAAATAAACTAAGTGCAGAAATAAATGCTTTGAAAGTAAATAGTCGATTTTATAGTGGTTCCGGGTGATGTAATCCTGTCGGTCCACTCTTCTCCCGTGATGTTGGAGGAAATTCACTAGAGATCTTTGATGCAAATTTTTACAAAGATTCCTAAGTTGTTTGTCCTTCACCAATAGCTATGGCTTCACAACCGAAAACTCGGGAACAGTAGGATTGCTGCTCCCGAGTCTTCCACCGGTCCTTGAAGGGTAGGATTGCCTCTTCACCGGCTCCACCACAAACAACGGTGTTTCACACCTAACGTATGCTTCACTTGTCTTCAAGTAGATTCTTTATAAAATAAAGAATGAATCAAATAAATGATTCATTTGCGGCGGCTTGATTAGGATGATGTAATCGAAGACTTGCGCTTCAAGTGTGTATGCTTGATGTAGCTTGAACACGAGAATGCACTTGAAGAAAATAACTAGATCGGCGACCTTAAGCTCAGTAAGTTCAGCAGGGTGTTTTTCAGCTCAGTATTGTCACTTAAAGTTTATCCCAAAATTCATCATCTTTTTCTGAGTTGAAAGTCCTCTATTTATAGGTAGGAATGCATGTGACTTGTATTTGAAATTCAAATGTGACCGTTCCTTGTTTTTGTCCCATCTGATAAGCAGTCTGTCACTATTCATAGATCGACACCGTCGAAATTCCTTTTGACAAGCGGTCTGTCCACCCCTTTGACTTGTATCCAATGGATAAAAATATGGATCATCCCAACGTCTTTTTAATCTCGGCCTTTGATTTTCTTGATAAGTCGAGGGTAGTTGGCTGTCCTTATCCATGTAATCTTCCAATAAACTTGAATTAATCGAGGTAACATATCAGCAGGTTCGTAAGTCTGCTGAAGTACCAATCAGTCTGCTGATCATCATATTTCTGTATGTAAAATATAATGCAGCTGATTACTTTTATCTAACTTTTATTTGTGAAGTTAGATTACATCATTTTAAATATAACCAAGTTCCAAACATCATCCAACTTATGGAACTTAGACCTTCTACACAAGGTATATGTAATCAGTTTAGGTCATCACAGACTTGCCTAAATTCTGATTCCATATCCTTGACATTAAATACTAAGTTTGATCCCTTAGCCTTCATTTACTGAGTTTGAACCCTCAGCCTTCAGTCTTCAGTCTTCAGTCTTCAGCAGGTTCCTGACTAGTCTACTGACCTAGCTACCCTACTAACCTGGACTGGTCCGTCGATATCAATCAGCAGGCCTTTACAGTGCTTGTTTGATCAAACCTATTTATGAATCAAACTCTAATAAACCTATACATTTAATCTAGACATCTTTTTGCCTTTGCACTATAACAGCTAGTATGGCACTCATCATCAAAACTAAGAAATAATTCCAACAAGGGCAGGTGAAAGTGGTCTTCTCTTGGTCAATAGGATCGATGGGTATCTGGAAGTATCCTGAATATCCATCCAGGAAACAGTAGAATGCGTGCCCCGCCAGACGCTCAAGCATCTAGTCAATGAAAGGAAGGGGGAAATGATCTTTCATTGTGACCTCATTGAGTTTTCTATAGTCAATACAGACTCTATAGCCTGTAACGAGCCTCAATGCTATCTCTTCTCCTTTCTCGTTCTTCTCAATAGTAATCCCTCCTTTTTTGGGGACTACTTGAGTAGGGGATACCCATTCACTGTCAGCGATGGCGTATATGATACCCATATCTAGAAGTTTGATGATCTCCTTCTTGACTACTTCTTGCATGTGAGGGTTAAGCCTCCTTTGGGGCTGTCTTACACATTTAGCACCCTCACTAGTCTTGATCTTGTGCATGCGGATGTCAGGAGATATTCCTCGGATATCTCCCACCTGCCATCCAAAGGCTCTTTCGTTTTTTCGCAAGACGGTTAACAGTTTCAGCTCTTCTATTCGAGATAGCTTGGCAGATATGATCAAGGGAAGCTTGTCACCCTCACGTAGGAACACATACTTAAGATGTTTAGGCAACGGCTTCAGAACTAGATCTGCGGGGGATCCTCTAAACTCGATTTAAGCCCTCCACTTTTCAACTCAGCATTGCTGAGCTTACTTAGTGGCTCCACTGCCAAAGCTTCTTCTCGTAATAACTCATCCTCAAAGTCAGCTGCTAACTGATCTAGATTAACCACACCATGACTATTCAGATTATCGATCAATCGCTCATATTCCGCCTCCACAGCCTTGACTTGCTCGTCCAGACAGTCATTGAAGTCAGTAATTGATTCCTCAATGGAAAAGCCGGTTGGAGAACCAGAGGGTACTTGAATAGATTTAGAGACACTATAGCTCACCTCCTGGTCACCAACTCGAATAGTTACTTGTCCACCATCACAATCGATGAGGGCTCTAGCTGTAGAAAGGAAGGGTCTTCCAAGAATCAGGGGAACATCCTCACCTTTCTCCATATCTAAGACGTACCAGTCAACTGGGAAGGTGAACCTATCAATTTGAACTAATACGTCTTTCAGGATCCCCGAAGCTTTCTTGGAAGATCTATCGGCGAACCGAAGGTTCATGGTTGTGGGTTCTAGAAGATCTTGTAAACCAAGCGATTGCAAACGTACAACGGCATCAAGGCGATGGATGCCCCCGTGTCACATAAAGAATTTGGGAAGACTAGGCCTCCCATCCGCAATGTGAGCACAAACTTGCCTGGGTCACCTCTCTTGATTGGTAAGTCTTGATAAATGACCATTGAGCAGTCCTCACCAATTGCTCGATCCATGTCTGCTAACTTCTTTTTAGAAGAAACAACATCCTTGATAAACTTGGTGTACTTAGGCATTTCAACCAAAACTTCTGAGAGTGGAAGATTAACCTGAGTATTTTTCAGCAAGTTAAGCACCTTTTCGTACTTCTTATCTTCATGCAAGGGAATGTTGCTTTTTCTAGGTGGAAATGGAAGCTTTTTAAGGTCACTCTCAGAAAAGACTTTCTTTGAGGATGCACTTACGGCCTTGTCTTCCAGATCTTTCCACCTCACCACTTTTTCAGACTTCTTATTGGTTAGGGGATCAGCCACCTGACTCTCAACCGAATCTTTTTTTCGCAGGGGTACAGCCACCTGAGGTGTTTCAACTCTTTCATTTCTCGGGGAATCAGCCACCCGAGTATGCTCTTGCAGGACAGGGGATAATGGGTGCTCAACTTCCCCTCCTGCACCATCATTGGCAGGAGGGGCTAGTGGTTTCCCTGGAAGCCAGGGGGACCACTCACCGAGTGCCACTTCTTAAATTCATCGCACCGGCCTCCTCTTTACTTGTATTGCATTGTTGGCACGAGGACGGTGCATTGGCCGTTGCTTATATCGGCTCGAGCAACCCGACCACCTTTTGGATTCTTTTCCGTAAAGGCTGGCGCCGCCCGACGGTCCGGAAGCTAGCGCTCGGCCCGGTGCCCGATTTGCCTCTCAAGACTTTTCATCGTCTCGCTTTGCTCCTCCCGAAATGAATTCCATTCGGCTTTTATATCATTTGAGTGGGAGGGGCCTTGAGAGTTTTGGAAGTTCTGGCGAGATGGCTGGCTAGGCCGAGTTTGAAACTGAGAATTAGAATTGGCAGGCCAATTCTGATTGAACCTTTGCTGTGGATTCAAAAAATTGGAATTCTGGTTCTGATTGAACCCAGGGTTTCGATTAAAGCTCTGATTTTGAAAATTCGAATTGGGGTTGAAATTTGGATTATGATGAAAACCCTGATTTTGAAAATTACTCTGGCCAGAGTATTGATTATTAAATCTCTGATTGGACTGGCCAGAGAAAGCATTAATTTCGACGTATTCGCGCCCAATCATGGGACGAAGCGAGCAAAGGTGTGCCCGGATCATCACATACTTGGCATGTGATCGGATTATACCGTCCATTATTATGAACGCATTGACTTGATGAGCGAGAGGGGACCGAAATTGACACCGGCCGGACATGTGACCGGTCGACGACAATTTTCACGCATGAGAACTTGAGAGTTCCGTAAAAGTGAAAGAGCCCGATAACTCGGATTGGGACAATTCCCCGAGACGCCGTCATTTGAGAATGCGCCACCTGCTTTTGCGGCATGGCAATGAGATTTTGAACATTCACCTCTTCAACCTTGGGAGGAGGAGGAGATGCTCGTATTGCTTGATAGGAGGGGGCATAATTGTATTTGGCAATGTCCTCGAACAATGCCCACCCCTCATCGGCGTCTTTTTCGAAACGCCCACCGTGATGAACTCGTTGACCATGCCTTTAGCAAGCTCGGTCAAACCACTGAAGAAAGTATTGACTTGCCTCTCCAAAGGCAAGCCATGGTGGGGACATTTACGCAGAAGAGACTTAAACCTTTTCCATGCCTCGAAGAAAGATTCATTTTCCTTCTGATAGAATGTGAAAATTTCATTCAGACACTGGGCCGTCTTTGAAGGTGGAAAGTATTGACTCAAAAACTCCTTTTCGAGTTCGGCCCAGGTGTTGATGGATTCAGAGGGAAGAGAGGTGTACCACTCTTTAGCCTCTCCTTTCAAAGAAAAAGGAAAAAGTTTCAGCTTTATCGCATCCTCACTTACTCCTTGGATGCGTGTAGTACCGCATATCTCTAAGAATGTGTGTAAGTGGGTATGCGGATTCTCTGATTGGTAGCCATGAAAAATGGATGCATGCTGCATCATCTGGATAAGTCCTGGCTTGAGTTCGAAGGTTTGTGCGGTAATGGCTGGAATAACAATAGCCGGGTTGACTTTGACTTCGCCTGGCATGGCGTAGTCTGCCAACGTACGTCTATTATTAGCGGCCATTATCACAAAATCAGTGATTTCCTTTGCTAGTTGATCTTCAAGGTCTCGCTCGGCTTTGTCTGCCAGAACCGCAGAACGGAAAATCCGCATGTTTGGCCGGACTACGGTTCGCTCGGGGTCAGGGGTGTATAATAACGGTCCCTTTTGACCCCGAGTTTGCATAAACCGGACAACAAACAGGTGGTTAAGAACTAAAACTAAGAATAAGGAAACCTAAACTTAAAATTTAAAGCCTAAGGAAAGAAAAAGAAATAGAAATAGTTAAGACAGGGGAACAGACGGACGTCCAGAAAACTGGACGGGCGTCTGCCTAGAAGTTGAGCTAGACGGGCGTCTGATAGTTCAAACGCTCGTCTGACTAGCTGAAGAACTGGACGGACGTCCAAATTGGATGGACGCTCGTCCGAAAAGCTAAATATGATTTAGAGTCCAGAAATTTAGAACAGACGGGCGTCCACTGGTCTAGACGCCCGTTCATAAGCAGAAAACGAAACAGGAAAAGAGAAAAACAGCAGAGAAAAGAATAGAAAATCTAATCACAAGAGAACTATAAAAGAAGATCTTAAACCCTAACTAAAACCCTAATTAACTAGTTACCTAAACGTTTATCAACTAAAACAGGAAATTAAAACGAAATAAACACAGGAAAACAATCAGAAAAACGAAACAAACAGAAACAAACAGAAAAACGAAAACCAAAACTAGACAACCGTCCGGTTCCCCGGCAACGGCGCCAAAAACTTGTCACGGATTTTATTAACACAAAATAAACAAGTAATAATCCGGTTAACCTCAAGTATAAGGATCGTAGTAATAGTGGTTAATGCCGGGTCGATCTTACGGGGAACTAGACTGTTGTTAATCCTAGCTTTTGTTTTAACTAACTATGTCACGAAAACTAAACAGGGAATTATACTAAACAAATATGCGTAAAACTAAACAAGACAGAGGTAGGCCGAACACCAATGCTAGGAAAGATACGGGTAACGAACTTATTAACTAAACTAAACTACGTGCAAAAAGTAAACTAAATTAAAGCTAAACAAAACTCAAGTTGCAAGGATTTAAAATCAAATTATAAAAGGCAAACGAGGATTGATCCACCTATCAACATGTATTGATCTCCTATCTCGATTATGTGTGGTATTTATCTAGGTTGTGATTCACCTTACCTAAACATGAACCCTACTTCCTTAGGTAATTCATCTTTTAACCTAGTATCTTCCAATGCTAGATTAACGCGTTTTAAGATCGAAGGTGTCAACTTTTACGTTTAAATCTAAGTGATTAGACTTATTAACTTCCGTTATTATAAATCTAAGGACTATTCTTATCTATGGTGATCTAAAGGTTAATCATGACTTCCATCAATCATAAACATAATCTTGCATGCAAATCTTCCGATATAAACGCAATTAAGCATGGATAAACATAAATAAGAAACAACCTTAATAAATCACTCACATTATAATCGAAACACAGAAATCAATCCAAGTTGATGACTTCACAATTCTCGTTTGAAAGAAGCTTTAGCTCCTGGGCATCCTCAGCAACTCAGTTTTGCAGAAAAAGAACATAAAAACTGCTCTAAACTAATCTAATTTAAAGTTGCAGAAAAGTGAGAGGAAAAGAAGTAAAACCGCAGCCTTAGCCGCCCCTAGGGTTTAGGGTTTGTATAATGTCGAATTGTTGTGTTTATGTGCGAAAATAGGCAGGTATTTATAGAGGTTAAAGTCGGTTACGGGCCGAGTCGGCGGACGGACGAGCGTTCGGGCCGTGGACGCTCGTTCACTTTCTTGAACTCTCTTCGGACGCTCGTCCGTCCTCGCTTCAAACTCTCTCGATCTCTTTTTGGCACCTTGGACGCTCGTTCGACATTTCGTACGCCCGTTCGATCCGGACGGAGTACGGACCGAGTATAGACGCTCGTTCAGGGTGACTTGAAGGTGATTTCTTCATATTTATCTCTTTTTCTTCACTCCGCTTGATCATTATCTCTTTCTTCAATCACTTAGCTCGAATTTTAATCTCTTTAAATCATCATTTGAGCCTTATAATTGCACCTATAACACATGGAAAATGTCGCAAACTGTAATAAAGTCCACATAATCATAATTTCACCATAAAACCACATGATTATATCAATATTGCGATTAAGTCTTTAAAAACATCGTTTGCTCAATATTTCAATATAAGACCTATTTATTATGCAAATTATACAATTAAGAGGAAAAATATCATAATATATACTCTTAAAAACCATAAAATTTCACCTTTAACATCTATGTTGGTCTTCACACTGAAACTCCTTGTTGCGCCAAAACCAAATACTTGAGATTAACTCCCGAAAAAGGAATCGCCAAAAAATTATGTTGTCTTTCTTGTACATATCATTTTGGAGACAGATATCAAGCCAATGTGGGACATCGTGGATGTTAAAGAATTCGTGCCAGTGTTGGTGGTGCACAACATCCTTCCACATTCCATACACCCAAGTACAATCTCTAAGAGCGTGTAATATCCTCATCAATAATATTCCATGTAGCCAGTGTGTCAGCCGTGGCGAGGGATTTTTTCCGTATTAGCCAGAGAAGATTATTACCTCGAAGCGGTCCTTTGATGCTCCAAATGCGTTGCCAGTTTGTTTTTTCATTATTGACAAGGGCCATGGGTTTGCAGGCTTCATGATATGCCGAGCTGACTGAAAATTTTCCAGATGAATATATGTCTAATTGATTATGATATAGTTTTATCAGATTAACCGTAAAGAATTTGGTGTGTCACAATTACTTTACAATTTCTGTACCCGTATCATTATTATTACTCCATTCGTCTCAATTTGTTTAAGACTTATTTTTTTTTTGACTGTCCCAAAATAAGCCTCATATCTCTAAATAGACTTAAAGTTTTTGCTTTAATTGCCTAAATTGTCCAACTCATTAATTAATGTCTCTTAAATATTGTGAAAATAATACTACATATAAAAAAGATAAAAATATAAATTGATCAAGTTTTAAATAATCAAATAACTCATTAATTGATATTTGTAAAATGTCTTAAACAAATTGGGACGGATGAAATATTATTTTCTTTTCCAAATGGAAATTGGACATGAGGCTTAAACATCGGCGGCGCTGAAAAATCAATTATCCTTATGCTTATACGTGCCTGACTGCACACCCATTTGTTGCCAGAAGTTTCTATTTTTTTTTTTGGCAAAAATCCAACAAACTTGGAGAAAAAGAAAAGGACAATGGAGTAATTTCGTCTTCGTGCTTCATACCGAATAGGAATAAGCAACCGTCAACACCACACCACATTCAAGTCAGACCGTCCGACTGCCTGAGAGACGAAGAAGATCTGTTTCAGTACGTTGCCGGCGTGAAGTTGTTAGTTGCGAAAATGAACCACTTATTGGCGAAGTCGTTGTTGAGGAGTTTATCCACAGGTGGAAATGGAAGTAGGTGTGTCTCCCACTCCGTTGCTGCTCCGGTGTCCGGGAAGATACTGAAGTTGACTTCTGCTAGTTCTCTAGCCGAGATGTCTTTGCTGAGGAGCTTTCAGGATTCTGGATTTTTGGTTAGTATCTCGACAAGGATGATGAGCACTGGTACAGATCCTACAAGAATGGATGAGAACGGTGTTGGTAAAGGAGAGAAGGATTTTGGTACAGTTTCCGTGAACAAGGATGAGAACGACGTCAACAAGCAGCAGCATGCGGTTTCGAGTTATTGGGGAATTTCTAGGCCAACAATTGTCAGAGAAGATGGCTCTAACTGGCCGTGGAACTGCTTCATGGTAATATATACATATATATATTGATTTGATTTATATCCATATCCATGTTCTAATTTCTCTATGAGTGTATTTAACTTGCTAGTTTTTTCTTTTGATCCAGACGGAGACTGTTTTATCTTTCCTCTTGTGCCATTTAACAATCATGTTAGCTACGTTGGTTTGATTTTTGAACGCATCTACTGACTAGGCAAATAGTTGCTAGACGACATACTATTCTGTTTTTTTGTAGTATCCGGTTAAGTTGAGATATTGAATCATGTACGAGCCTACCTGGTTGATTTGTTATTCGTTTTGATTAATTGTTCCTCTTACTTGATTTGTAATTCTTTTTGACTGTTCCTCGACTTTGCTTCAAATTGCTTCACTTGACCGTTAAGTAATTGAGAGGATCCGGATCTATATTTCTAAGGTGTTGTATGTTGATTTACTTCAGGTAATTTCATCAATCCTATATTGTTAATCATTTGGAACTCACAATTGCCTATGGTAAAAGGAATAGTGGGTAAAAGACAGACATTATCAGAGTTTGGGCTTAAAGATGCATGTTGCTGTGCAAATGTTAATCCCATTTTACCCTCTCTTTATTATTCTGAACAGTGGGGGCAAACATTGAAGTTATATAGGTGGAAACAGTTGCAACTTAAGACTAGAGTGCCCATACACTGAACATGTATAAAAGTTGGTATCAATTGCTGGTTGGATAGATTAAAGTTTTTGAGTCATTTACTGTTTTGGTAGGAAGCAGCATTTGAATATTTTTTTTTTTTTTGAGCTCGGCATTTGAAATTTTGAATACGTGATTTTGTCACAAGAATTTCCTAATTAGTATATACTATATCCCTTACTTTGATCACCAATAACATAATGTGAAAAATGTTTGGTGTTGGTTGTTAAAGTTTATGTTACTAACGGTGATAACCATTTCACAGTATAAAGAAGTGCAAATAATGAAGAGTAACATGTCATTTATGTAGATTTATTTGATTTCTCTTGTTGGTGTTCTTAGATCAAGTTTCCTTTTCCCCCTGTTGTGGGTGATTCAGGGCAAGGTACATAGTTGACTGTATAGCCTTAAGATCTTATTTTGGAGCATTTCTTTCTTTATTGGCATCAAGCAGATGCATGCAGTGTTTCCCAGTCCAACTTTCCGTTGAATTTGACGGCCGCTAGGTTTGTACTTGGATGCAAAACGAGCTGATCAGGCAATTAGTCTACCATTTATCTTTTCAGAAAATGGCCATATCTTGTTGTTCTTAGACTTATGGCTGCCTCTTAAGTGTATTATCCGTTCTACATACAACACCAGCTTTGTTGAAGGAGCTATTGCCTATTGGAACTGATCAGTTATTTTTATTTGTGCAATCTCATACTCTATTTTTCTTGCAAATATGCTTATTCTATTATCATGTAACATACAGAAATTCGCAGCTACCCTGCATATACATATGACTTGTTTTTTCTTGATTATTCTTTTCTGGGTTTTTCTTCTTTTTCTTGTGCAGCCTTGGGAAACATACCAGTCAAATCTGTCAATAGATCTAAACAAGCACCATAAGCCTACAACATTTCTTGACAAAGTTGCTTTCAGGACAGTAAAACTTCTGAGGATACCCACGGACGTCTTCTTCCAGGTGTGCCTTCATCTATCGACATTCTTATTTCATGTTAAACTGCATCCTTTGAGATAATCACTAAACTGTCAAAAAAATTGTTTATATATTTCGCAATGGAAAGAGTTTGAATGCTTTTGATTCCAAGTTCATGCTTGACCTACGTGCTATTAGATATCTTAGCTAGTAAGTCGTTTGATCACCAGATGCTTGGGAGGAAATGACCTGTTACACAGTTGTTAGTACTATAGTCTAGCTGGTTGCTTAACAAATTAACTACTTCCCTTAGCATGTAATTAGTAAATAATCTCTTGCAATGCTCTTTGTAGTAGATAGGAGTTGAAAATTGCTATTAAACAATAGCTGTGGGACAAAAAACTAATGATATAATGCTTTGAGTCACCTCAAAATATTTAATTTTGATGCCTGAAACTCGCAAATCATGATAAGGTAATCTGTTGAATAAAATCAGTGTGCTGCTGCAATTTGGAACCATTTTTAATGCCGAAGCTTGTTAACTAGCTGAATTTACTTCTATGTATACGTGAACTTATTCATGTTTCCATGGCTAGTCTGATCTGATAATAACATGTCTAAATTTAGAGAGAAGAGATTGGAAGAGAAATTATTTTTTTGTTTCCATCTCAGCAGTCAGCAGAGCCGAGGTCATTTAAATAGGGAGCCAAAGGGCTAATACAAGGAATTAGGCAGCTATATAGACTCTAAACAGTTGCCTAAAGGCCAGCTATTAAACATAAACACCAGCTTAACTACACCAAGAAATAAATACAAGAAAGAGAAGAAAAAACAGACTGTAATCCACTGATTACTAATCCATGTTGGCCAACGAGAGTATTTCAAAATAACAAAGTTGGATGCTGCTGATAGTCTGTTTGATTTTATTTACTTATCCATGCTGACCAATGAGAGCTTTGAAGATACTTTCCATGTTATTTGTTTGCACGCTAGTCGGTCTTTTTTGGTGTTTGGGGTTTGTTTGTAATCATTCTATTAGCCGCGTATGATATGTTGCCTCCTTTACTTGCTTCCTGTCGTATTATTTTCTGATGATTGTATGTGATTTAAGTTCTGTTGTTATGTTAATATCATGGAATTCTTCGGTCAGCAAGTTGCTTCTGCCTTATGTATTTCTTTTTGGTGGGAAATATTCATTTATTCGCGTAATGAAAAGAGCTGTTGTGCTATGCTGTCTGCTGCAGAGACGCTATGGTTGTCGTGCAATGATGCTTGAAACTGTTGCAGCTGTTCCTGGTATGGTGGGAGGCATGCTGCTGCATCTCAGATCTCTAAGAAAGTTTGAGCAGAGTGGTGGTTGGATTAAGGCATTGCTGGAAGAAGCAGAGAACGAAAGGATGCACTTAATGACTATGGTGGAGCTTGTGCAGCCAAAATGGTATGAAAGGCTTCTGGTTCTGACGGTACAAGGAGTCTTCTTCAATGCTTTCTTTGTGCTCTACATCCTGTCTCCTAAACTAGCACATAGGGTTGTCGGATATCTGGAAGAGGAGGCTATACATTCGTATACCGAGTATTTAAAGGATATCGATAATGGTAATATAAAGAATGTTCCTGCTCCTGCAATCGCAATAGACTACTGGAGGCTGCCAAAGGATGCAACTCTGAAAGATGTTATCACCGTCATCCGGGCAGATGAGGCTCACCATCGGGATGTCAATCATTTTGCTTCTGTGAGTTGTTTCATTATTATTATTATTATTATTATTATTATTATTATTATTTGATGAACTTAATTTGGCAATGTATAAATAGGGGATTCAACAAAATCGGTTGTGTGGTTTTTTTTCTTGATGCAGGATATCCATTTCCAGGGTAAAGAACTGAAGGAGGCACCAGCTCCACTTGGTTACCATTGAGGGTTGGTTGCTTTGCTTACTTGCTGTCTTGGTCTTCTTATGTGAGTGTAGCTTTCAATTTATATATGCTTAAAAAAAATTACTACTACTAAATCTAAGGCAATTTGAGAAAGGGGAAAATTTACCATGGTTTTATTATCATATTATGGTGGTCTCGGACACTTGCACACGGTCCTACTTAGTGTGTGTGATGTGTAAATCTATCTATCTCTCTATATAAATGGATATCTTTGTCTTACAGTATATTTCTTATGTGTGTGTCATATGGATTTGCTCTTCCATTTTACTACTTATTAAACATGTTATAAGGTTGGTATACTACAAGAATACAACACGTATTTATAGTCTGTTTATGTATGGTGTAGCGTTAAATACATGTATATATGTATTTATTGCTGAGTAATGCTACCATCATAATCATTCGGCCATAATGAGTGACACCATCTGCTTGTATTGAGACATGAACCACAAAGTTTTATTTTGTTTATACCAAATGATATGCATTATAACTACACATTTTTACTTCGTCTATGTGAAGATAATAGAAATGTGTGGCTAAAATAACCATGTTACAACTCCAGACCCCGAAACACATCAGTATTCAGAAGAAGAAAAGAAAAACCCCACAATCCCCTGCAATCCCCCACCTTCCCAAACCCCAAAGTGTAAAGACCATGTTCAATTAAGCGAAAAAGTAGAATGGATATAAAGTGAGATACCAATAAGATATGCTCAATTGATTCGATCCACTTAAGTGTTTCGTAATGAACAAATTTTTTTTTTTTTTTGAAGAAGAAAAGATATTTTCATCACGCACGATCGGCGGCGTCTAGAAACTAGCATTGTTTTGGTGATTGTTTTTGTTGGGAAAATTAGTAGTGTAGTACCGGTTTACTAATTTTTTGAAAATCGAATAACATAAACTTGTAGAAACATATTGCGGGCATGATGAACACATAAGAAGAACGAACATTTCATTCAATAAAATTACTGCAACACATTCGAAATAAAAATGCAAAAAGCAAGAGTAAAAAACGAAAGCTTATTCGTTAGACTTAGGCGCGTAGAACATTGTCCCTAAGACTTTATTGCCCCGATTAAAATGCCCACAGTTGTGGCAAGAAGTCTCCCACAAATATAACAGTCTTTTCCTTGTTCTGGTTGCGGCACTTCAATGCGAACAAACGGTGAACTGATCCGGCCTCGATATATCTGACTATTGCCAATGTTTATGCAGAAAAATGTTTTTTATTTTGGCAAAATCTTGGTTTGCAAAAAGTGCAGAAAATCTATGTTTTTTTCATTGACAAATGAGGGAATTTATAGGAGTAAGAAAGTCATTCACTACTCGTTGCATTCTTTTAAAAATGATTCAACCGAACAGATACAACCTTTAACTGAAATGATTCAACCTCTTATGTAGTTGTAACTTTTCACCGAATCGATACGATCCTCCGTAATTTTAGAATTAATTTTAATTCAAACTCTCCAATAATTTTCACAACCTAAGTTTGAGACGTTCCTTAGCGAAAAGATAAAGGTGTTTATTTTCATACGTGATAACAAAAGAAAATGAATAAAACAAAAGGGTGACGGTATGGCCAGGGCATTAAATTTTAAGGGAAAATTATGAAAAATGACAAGATACTTTTTAAAATTATCAAAAAATACATAAATATTTGCATTTTAGTAAAAATGACAAAATATGTTGTATTAAGACAATTTTACCCCTCTATTTACATATGAAAACTCCCATGAATGAAAAAATAATAATTCAAACCCATGATCCCACGTTTGCTGCAACAAAAAAAACACACACACACACTCCCACGTTATATATATATACTAGTGGGCATATACCGTGCAAGGCACGGGTTAAGCCCACTGCAGTACTTGTAGAAGATTTGTTTATATAGATTGATGGGGTTATCGTGCAGCAGATTTGTATTGTAGAATTTTGTTAAAAAGTAGTATAAGAAATATTGATGGAGCAAAAATTATAAAGGTAGCTAAGTGTAGAAACAATTGTAAAAGCACAACAGAACTTACATATTACTGCAAACAAGGCTTTGATACATAATAAATATTCATGGTGAGATTGTTACAGAAGAGTTTTGATACACCAAAAGAGTAAACAAAAGGCCATACGCGTTACGGTAACACCAGAGACGTATGACATATGCCTCACCATGATATGAAAAGAGGACTACTTTATTTATGAAACATGTCTTCAACCATACATACCAAGATTGCATACAGAGAGATATCAGTTTTGCTTAGGTTTGGCCCTTGCCTTCTTTGATGGAGTAGTCTGAAGTGTCGGCATCTTCATGAGCAGGAACTTGAGCGACGGTATCATCGTGGGTAAGCAAGGCTGAATTTCACTTGATGTCGAACTCCGTTGCAGTGGCACTGGTGTTTTCTCCAAAGGCAAGCATCCTTTTAGTACCACTTGTTTCTTGTACTTGCAGTTGCTCAACTGACTGTTTTGCAGACACTTCTTCAAGCACAGCTTTTGTGCTCGGTGTAAAGAACTCTTTCTCAACAACAGCAACTTGTGGAGTAAAAGTCGATGATCCAATGTGTTCTAAAGGCGTAGGGTTGGCAGTTGTAGCTTCAGTTCCTGCACTTGCATGGTGATTTGCATCATATGTCGCAATGTCAGCCTCGTTGTAGATCTTAATGATAGGGTAGTGACGAAGCATTATGCCTCGAGCTTCGTGGTCGTAGTACTTGATGAAACAAACAACATGCTTATCTTTCAAAGCTTCTTCGATCTCTTTTGTGAGTGGTTCGCCCTAAAAACAATGGAAGTATCAAATGTGATAAGGTAGAATATCAACAAATGTGATAGGTTGGAATGTTAGTATGGACAATGGAATAGGCAAATGGCATATACAAACAAACACATAAGTACAATTTTTTTTTACTATACTAACTAATGACTCTTTAGAATGTTGTTTTTTTTTAATATTTGATAACATGGATAGCTTTTAGTTTCAATCAGTAGGCAGTAGAAGTTTTGAATTGTTTAAATATGTAATGAATATTTCTAATGTATTGCATTAGTGTGTGATTTTGTAAGAATCATGTTATTATAGTAATGTAGTTTCTTTTGTTTTGTTGTATATATAAACTATTATTTTGGAATCTTACCTTTTCAGCAGCAAGTTTTAGCCGAATGCCCGTGTGAAGGCGTAGCTTGTCAATTTCTGTGGATTTGATGATTGCTTCAATTGTAGTTCGACCATGCTTTAGAGTGATAGGAATTTCAGACCTGTAGTAAGTGAAGTTGTGCATGGTAAGTAGAAGGGAAAAGTAAAGCAATAGCAGCCGGACAAGTGGGCAGAAACATGTAATAAATGGGGAAAAAGAAGGATTATTACCGAATGCACACGCGGGTGAATTCTTGGCACACAGAACACCTAATCTTCCAATCTATGTCTACGTCCAAGGGTGTCAAACATTTCTCGCATGCTTCAAACCGGAGCTTTCTTTGTCCAGGCAGATAGGTCAGCTTGCCTTCAGTCCAAACTGTTTTTGCCTGCAATGTTTACATGTTAGCGATGTCATAGTAAACATAAGTAGAAGAAAAAGCTAAAGTATTGGGATAAGTAGTAACATTTTGAATAGATGCAAGGGCAAAATACAGTGGCAAGATTTCTGAAGGGCGTGGTGGATGGAAAAGTCTATTTGGGTCCAAGTAAGCTCGAGTTTGAACAAGGGTCGTGATTTTTGGTGCATGGGCAGCATACCTGTCAAAGCAATATTGTACGTGTTATTTATAGTAATTTTGATTGCCAAGTTTGGGATTGTGTAAATAGATTTACCATTCTTGTAAATGAGGCTGTTCTTCCAAGGGCGAGTTTTCCAAGATGTAAGCACCTGTTTTGGTTTTGAGTGACAGCCCTATGTTGAAATTTGTGTATTTTAGTAATAAAACAGCTACATGAAATATGCAGTTGTATAGTGCGTATTCAATTACTTTAAAAGCTTATGTATTATAGAGTAGTAGCGTACCATTAAGCGTAGTTACTTTCAGCCCGTATGCAATAATGAGGGTTGGAGTCTTGTATCTAGTGTAGATATTGATGTCTGTGTCAACCAATAGATCATCCCATGCCCTCATCGGTATTGGGATCATTCTGCAAAAAATATTTAAACAAATAAGGGTACATCGTTATTTTTTCTAAAAGGTGTTTGTATTTATGGAAATTAACAATAAGGAACAGAAGAAAAATGGTTTTACATACTCTTCATTAATCACCACAAAGTCTCTGGTAGCTGAGGTTGTGCCCTCTTGTACAGGTAGAGCCTGAATGATGAATGCTCTTATGTCTAATAGAAAGTTCATAATGATTGGTAAGTGAGAGCATAATTAGAATGAGTCTTTAGTTGGTGAATGTTTTGAGTGGTCACAGGGGGTTTAATGCTTACAGATAGAGTGTTCTTGATCAGCAGTGCGGTAGAACTCGCTAAATTTGGCAAAATGGAATGTACAAGGCAGTGGAGGTGGGATTGGATCATCGTAAGCTTCCACAAGGTTCTTCCGGTAAAGAGTCCATGTGTATGGATATTCGAGTACCCTGTATGGCTGTGGAGTCTCCTTCACATATGCATTTGAAATGTAGTATCGCTTGAATGGTAGTAGAGTGTTTGCAAAATGAGCCACATTTCGATCGAAGACGACAATGGGTACCTTGGTTCCCTGTTCATAAGGTCAGGCAAATCGAAAGCAATTATAAGAAACTTAACAACAAAGAAACAGAAACTGAAATACATATAAATTCAGAAGTGAAATGCTTCAAAAGTACATGCACCTGTGAGTCAGTGACCATGTAGTTCCTGTAGAGAGGACCGTTGTCCTTTTCTTGGCATTGCGACGCTCAATTACTTGAACTAAAACACACCATTTGCCAATAAATGTAGGTGTGATTTGGTTCGCATAAAGTAATGGTCCGTCCATTTCGAAAGCGAAGAACGAGATGGTATAGAGATTATACGAAGTGAATGATGCAATTTTGTTTTTCTCTCGCATTTGAACACGGTGTGACGACATGGTGGGAAAATAATGCATACGGCCAAATTTGAGACACATGGGTGGAACTCGGGACATGTTTACGTATCGGTTATGTATGCTTCGGTGTATTGTTTGAATAACATAACCGATCCGTGTCAATTGGCAAACTGATTGAAGTGTAATTTGAATGAAACTAAATGGTGGAAGTCTTTGAGAGTACATGGGCAAAAACCAAGACAAAACCAAGTCGTGAGCGAGTAAGCTACAAAAGTACAAAAGATTGCCATGCATAATGTCTGCAGATAAATATGTGTCATACTAACTGTACATCAAAAACCACATTGTCAAGCATAAAACGAGCAGGTGCTTTTTTTTGGCAAAATTAAATGTGCATTGTCAGAATTGTAACACCTCTTTGTACACAACATTGCGTGTTTTTGTTGGTGCGGGCGGTTCAGCAATACTGTTGCATATAAAAATCTTAACGTGGGAAGAAGTTCGTGCACGTGATAGTGCAACATAGAGCTGGCCATGTGAGAACACAGGTTCTTTAAGGTAGACTCCAACAAAATCAAGAGTTTGTCCCTGGGATTTGTTAATCGTCATAGCAAAACACAAACGCAGCGGAAATTGTATTCTTTTATAAGGCACGGGGCAAAACTCACCCTTGTTTGGTTGCAAGGGTATTCTAGGTATGAACACGTGCTTTCCAGCAAAATCCCCAATTACAATTTGGCAGTGAAGTACATTTTTCGAGAAAGACTTGCAGACCATACGCGTGCCATTACACAACCCTTCACTTGGGTCTATATTACGCAACAAAATAACCGGTGCATTGATTTTTAGAATTAATTTGTGTGGAGGCAGGCCGTTAGGGGACAAACTGTTTATGAGGTCATCATATAAACCTTGGTCAGATGGGTTAATAGCTTCATCGAACCCAATGTATTCAACGGTCTCACCTAGGAATTTATGGATAATGGCTTCATTTATCTCGTCAACAAAAATGTTTTTGGTTGTTAAGATAGCTCGATTAGCAAATGCAAGATGAGCAGTATCTATCTTCTCAAGGTCTGGGTATACCACAGAGATGAATTCATTCAAATCATCAGCTGAAGAGACTTTTTTTATGGCAGATGTGATCAGGTAAAGAAACATTGTCAATATCCTTAGATTGGTGCATGCCATTTCCTATAACAAGGAGAACAGAGGTGAATTCTGGGTCTAGGCGTGCACGCATGTTAGAGAAGAGGCGTAATTGTGTTAGATATGGCCAGAGTGGAGACCTAATTAATGATGCATTGATAGTTTCTGATTTGGTACCTTTAGTGACAACGGGCAAGGTCTGACGGAAGTCACCACCTAACACAACTACTTTGCCACAAAAGATTGTATTAGATTCCATTAAATCCCTTAGCAAACTATCTAACGCCTCAATCGCAGTTCGCTTCGCCATAGGGGCTTCATCCCAAAGGATAAGTTTTGCCTCTTTGATAAGCAAACCCAAAGACGATTGTTTACTTACTCTACACATGGAAGCATCCTCTAAGTCAATCGGTATTTTGAATCTGGAATGAGCAGTGCGACCACCAGGAAGCAATGAGGCAGCAATACCAGACGTAGCTGTGGCTAAAGCTACGTCGCCTCTTGATCGTACATGAGATAAGAGAGCACGATAAAGGAAGGTCTTCCTAGTTCCACCAGGGCCATCAATGAAGAATACACAGGTTTTAGCCTCATATGCAGACGCAATTATGCAATCAAATGCATGTTTTTGTTCAGTATTTAGTAATATTTCTGATGCTAAATCTGAAGCGGAGACAGTAAGGGCCTTTTCTATTCTCAGATCTCTTGTTGTGTCACGGGATTCATCAGTGTCGTCTGTCAAGGTGGTAGGACAAAATTTATAATATTTAAGGCTCTTTCCCATACCAATTAAGTATGAGTTAATTTGGTCCAACACCTTTTTCCTAATCAGACTTGCTGACAAGTTTGTACGGTAAGCAATATCGATCGACATGCTGCTTTCAAACATGGACCACAGGTGAGAAGGATTATTCGGGCAGGAATGCACAAGCAAATCTGCAAAAAGTTTCCGGAGTGCAGATGGCATGTTATAATTTGCAGCCTCTGACATGCATTGTTGCTGGCTGTTATTCTCTGCCAATAAACCTCGTTCTAAAGCAGCTTCACGAAAAGTTTCGAAAAGCCGCCCATTTATGGTTCGGAGATATGTGTAAGACATGGGGCACCGGATTTTACTGAGCAATAACTAGAGGAAGTAACGCTCGCCTTCTGCAGGCTGCACAGTAACTACTCGCCCAACAGAATTTCCCCTTGCACGGAGCTTCCATCTTCTCTTGTCTACTAACCAGACAAAATAATCTGGAAATTCTGAATAGGTACAATTATGTGTCTTTGCGTTGGCATCAGTTGCATTCATTGAAAAGAATTCAGTGAGCATAGTTCTTTTGTTCATTGGATTGTCAAGGACATTTGAGAGCAACTGTTTTTGTTTGAAGGTCACGGGTTGGTAATTTTCTAGGTGAAGATGCATTTGGATGACAGGTGGCTTCATTTCAGTAGTAGGGAACCTGAACATGCGCCATAGAGATTCGGGGGCTGAAATCCACCGGCCACTCCTGTATTGATCGATCTCGTTCACTTGAACGAGATTATCAGGAGAAGGGTCAGGTTGATTTTTAGCTGACAGGCTGAATAATATACGATCACTACCCTTACAAATGTACTTGTAGATGTACTTGACAGCCTTGATTGTCGAGCACACCTCAACATTCATGTGGCAGTCAAATCTAGAAAGCAGGTAAGGGTTGTAGGGTCCAACCCACCGGTTATCTAGCCAAGCATTTCGTACCTTTACGTGAGTACCGTTATTGCGTCTACGGTAGTTTGGGTATGCATCATCTGTAACATTTGTTTCATCGTAGAAAGACATAGGGTACAAATATTTGCAAGTCCCATGTTTTTTCATGCATACATTAGAAGGATTCTTAGCACCACAAGGACCATGGAGCATGTGTTTCAGAACTAATCTGTGTAAATGGGGATAGCTAAGCTTATCTGGAATCTCAGCACAAACAAGTGCATCGAATTGCTCAGGACGATATAACTTAAACTGTGGTGTAAGTATGAGGAGGAAATGTGCATGTGGTAGCCCTCTTTTCTGAAACTCAATAACATATGTGTATGCAGCAACCTTGCCGAATACGTTTTTTTCCAGGAGTTCATTCTTGAGTTCCTCTAACTTAGATCTAAAGACACGACAAACAATATCAGGCCTGTCTTGAGATAATTCACCATGTTTCAGGTGTTCCTTTACCTCCGGGCAGTTTGCGTTGCATGTCATTGTAAGGAAGATGTCAGGCTTGCCAAACTTTTGGACCAAAGACATGGCATCCAAGTATTTTTTTCTCATGTGTCGTGGGCCACCTATAAATGTAGCAGGAAGGACAATACGTTGTCCTATCTGGCCACAAGCCTTTTCACCCGAAGCTAAAGCATCAGCTACTCCTTGAAGGAATTCTTGCCGAATATTTTCTTGTTGGGATTGGAAATAGTCTAGGTGTTGAGTTTCAAGCTTAACAAACATGTCCACAGCATATTGCTGGAATAGACGGCCAAAGTGCAGGAGATACGATTGGTCTGATTGCCTAATCTGGAATCTGAAACAATAGTACTCGCGTATGGAGACAAAGTTAGGGCTGTCTATGCCAGCATTCATTGTTTGTTCCTCATAGTTAAGCAATGTTTCAGCATCATGCGCATGCACAGGGTCTAAGACAGCGTTGCTAATGCTTGATCTGGGCCTTTTTCTACCTCTTCCCCTTATGCCCTGTTTTTCAATCCCTTGGTGCCAGCCAAGCTGGCTATAAGGAAAGAGCAAGGGATACTGCAGAGGGTCATAGCATGCGTAGTAGTATTGTATGTTGTGAGAATCACCACTAAGGCTGTATATTTTAATGCTTCTATGCTGATTTTCACTCCCGTCTACTAAAATACCAGCAACCTGATTAACCGAAGGCATGTTATAAGTGCGTTGATCTATATCCGGGTTACAGTAGAGTAAAATCGCATGATCCTCAAGTCCAACCTCATGCCTAAGGCTTCTAAAGAATCTTGCATATGGGTTGGCTTCAAGAACAAGTAGGATTTTGGATAAAGACATTTCATACAACCTAGGGCAGCTGGCCAACCTACTTGCCACCTCATGTTCAGTATCATGAAGGTAGAACTGTAGATTCTGTGAAGAATCGCCTGAGCCTGCAAGAGGTGGCATGAAATGGTAGACTTGTCCTTGGACCCTAAAAGTGTAAATGCCTTTATTTCTCTTAGAGAGGTCCTTGTCATAGGTTGCACCTAAAGATGTAAAGGCCAGATGATTGTTGTAAGTCCTTATGCATGATCTGAAATTCTTGGATTCGTTAGATCCTGAAATCAGTAGGCCCACTAAGATGCCGGGAAGCGGGGTGCTAACAAGAATGATATCCCTACAACTACAGCAGAAGGTAGGAGGCTCGTGAGCAAATCTCACAGCCCCCAACAACTACAGTTGGGAACTGGACATAAGATATTAGGAGTTAAGGCAACCGCTGAAAAGGCATCTTTCGCAAAATGTAGGGCTGAATCTGGTTGTTTTTTTTCCTGTGGATTCTCCTACGAGGAAGACTTGAATTAATAGGTTCCATAGCAGGAGAGCCAGCACAAACTGAGGCAACAGTAGCGTTTACTGGCGGTGGAAGTGGTGAGGAAACCCCAGAGGATGAAGGTGGGAATAAAACCGTAGGTAAAATTTCTGAACAGTCTAATGATGGGACCAGGCCAACCTGACTGTGGTTAACACCATCATTTAGGTGTAAGCTATCGAAGGAAGGGTGTGAACCACGAACTATATCCGATTCACATGCTTCAATGGTACACGAACGAGGAAGATGCATGTCAGACTTTTGACCACTACACTTGTCCTGTGACCCGACAGACAAACCAACAACTTTTACACATTTTCTAATTTTGGGCAAAACAGGTAGGGTAACTGGAGGAGAAGGAATAGCCATATTTTTTGGTAGAACAGAAGAAGACTTATGACTCGTACATTTTTGGGTTTTCTTTTTTTTTCATGCAGTCTATTTGTAGCTACCTGGCGCTACTTACGAGTTCTAGCTATTCTACCTGAAGAAAGATTAGGTGCAGAAGGCAAAGCAGGAGCTAACACCTCCGAAGAAGGTGGGATAGTCTGTGAACTTGTGTGTGATCCAACCATGGTAAATGGTATGACACACCTCTCGAACCAAACGACAAGAATGTGGTGTCCAGGGATAAACTACGTACGAAACACACATGGGAGTAGCAGGATATATCTATACTTGCAAGGAAACCTAGGAAACCCCAATCTAACAACTACAATGACCGTAACAAGCCAAAAACTATGTGGCGTGGATGTGCAAAGTGTTAGCCATTATTAGAACGAGCAGGCAAAACATGACTTTCTATACTAACTATTACTGTAAACAAGTGAAATGGGATTTGCTGTAGATCCCGTAACTACATGGATTTGAAATAGATCCCCTAACTACGAGGTTTGCAGTAGTACCCCTAACTACACTCATCTTAAGCAGTGATAACCTTGTTTGTAAATGTCAGAGCTCACTAAGCACAATCACCTTGAACATCAACAACTGCACAAAGCATTAGCACGATTAGTTTTGGAATAGCCTAACTATTATGTGTAGACAAAATAAAAGGAACAATCATGGTAGGCTAACAAAAAACCAGGGTGTACAAAATGTGAATCTTTAAAAGGTGTGTGCATAAGTGTGGAGTTGGTTTAGCATGAGCACATGTGTGTGTACACATACAATCAACACATCTGTAAAAGAGGAAAAGTATCAGGTACAATAAACACACTTGTAAGCTAAACGTAAGTGTTGGACTTGTTTTTATGTTTTGATGATGAGTGCCAGACTAGCTGTTATAGTGCAAAGGCAAAAAGATGTCTAGATCAAATGTATAGGTTTATTAGAGTTTGATCATTGTATAGGTTTGATCAAACAAGCACTGTAAAGGTCAGCTGACTTGTTTCAGCAGACTGGTCTATATCAGTAGGGTAGATAGGTCAGTAGACTAGTCAGGAACCTGCTGAAGACTGAAGGCTGAGGGCTCAAACTCAGTTATAGAAGGCTAAGGGATCAAACTTAGTAATTTAAGTCAAGGATATGGAATCAGAATTTAGGCAAGTCTGTGATGACCTAAACTGATTACATATACCTTGTGTACAAGGTCTAAGTTCCATAAGTTGGATGATGTTTGGAACTTGGTTATAATTAAAAAGGTGTAATCTAACTTCACAAATAAAAGTTAGATAAAAGAAATCAGCTGCATTAACTTTATTACACAAAAAATTTCTGTTCAGCAGACTGATAGGTATTACAGCAGACTGATGAACCTGCTGATAATATACCTCGGTTAATTCAAGATAACATTGGAAGATTACATGGATAAGGACAGCCAACTACCTCTCGATTTATCAAACAAATCAAGGGTGAGATTAAAAGAACGTTGGGATGATTCGGATTTTATCCAATGGTTATAAGTCAAAGGGTGGACGATCGCACCGTCAAAAAGGAATTCTGAAAGTGTCAGTCCTATGAATGGGGACAGAAAGCAAGTCAAATGGGACAAAAACCAGGAACGGTTATATTTGAATTTCAAATACAAGTCACATGCATTCCTACCTATAAATAGAGGACTTTCAACTCAGAAAAAGGAAGATTGATGATAACTGAAAAAATTTAAGAGTAAAATATAAGAGACTATTCTGAGCTGAAAAACACCCTGCTGAACTTACTGAACTTAAAGCTACTGATCCAGAAAGATTCTTCAAGTGTATTCTCGTATTCAAGCTACATCAAGTATACACACTTGAAGACCGCAAGCCGCCGATTATATCATCCTAATCAAGTTTCTTTCAACCGAATCATTTATTTGATTCAATCTTTATTTTATAAAGAACCCGCCGAAGACAAAGAAGCACGGTTGTGTGAAAGATCGTTGTTTGTGGTGGAGCCGGTGAAGAGGCAATCCTACCCTTCAAGGACCGGTGGAAGACTCGGGAGCGACAATCCTACTTCTCCCGGTTTTCGGTTGTGAAGCCATAGTCATTGGTGAAGGACAAGCAACCTTAGGAATCTTTGTAACTGCAACATCAAAGATCTCTAGTGAATTACCTCCAACATCACAGGAGAAGAGTGGACTGACAGGATTACACCACCTGGAACCACTATAAAATCTGCCTACTTACTTTCGGCATTTACATTCTGCACTTAGTTTATTATACACATCAATCAACTGAGTCTAGCAACTGAAATCACACACATACACTACTGAGTATCTAATACTTAGTATCATATTTAACAACAAGTACTAAAGCTTAATTTTGATATAATTCCGCTGCTCAAATTCGATGAACGAACTATCGGTAGACTATGCGATTATCGCGAGCTACGAGGTATCGACGGACTATCGAACTTCGGCGAGCCGCCGAAGTTGCTTTGAATTTGTTAACTCCAAAGTTTTAAGTGTTAAGTTTATTCACCCCCTCTAAACTTAACCAAAGCCTTTTCAAGGGACCTACAATTGGTATCGGAGCGATTTCCGTTCCGAAGAAATCCTACTTGTTGTGCTTGTGAAAATACTTTGAAACTTTTTCAAGTTACTGATTTTCAAAAACTTGCATCATGGATAACACCCAGTATGCTAGAACTATGCTGATGTGTTCTCTTGATATATTTGATGAATATAAACGTCGAATGCAGGCTTACCTTGCTGCAACTCATGATGAGATGATGGATGTACTAACTGATGGACCACCGGAGATTACCAAGGCAGTAACAGTGGGTGATACTACAGAGTACATTCCAAAACCAAAAAGAGAATGGAATGCAGAAGATAGAAAAAGAGCAAACCTCAACAATATTGCTATTGATATCATTTATAGAACCTTGGATAGCAATATGTACATGAAGTTTAAAGATTGCAAAACTGCAAAGGAACTTTGGGACAAGATACAGTTGATCTATGAAGGCACTGATGCAATAAAGAAGAACAAAATCAGTGTGGTCAAAAAGAGGTTTCAAAAGTTCAAGATGCTACCAAATGAAACCATTGAGCAAATGGAATCAAGATTTAATGCTATCCTGGATTAACTTACCCTGCTGAGTGTAAGTTATTCAAAAGAGGAAATAAACACAAAAATCTTGGAAGCACTACCTGCTAAAGATGTTTGGAAAATGAAGGTGACTGCAATAGAAGAAATGAGAAAGCTGCATGAAGAAGACACATTCAAGTTATTTTCAGATCTTAAGGTTTATGAATTTAGGAAAAATCTTGTACCTGAGACTGAAAAAGAAGAGCCAAAGACCACTGCATTGGCTGCTTCACATCAGGAAGAAACATCTGGAGGACAAGATGATCTGCTGGATGAGATGCAAGAACAGATTGCTCTACTGAGCAAGAAAATCAGGATGATGAAGACTGGAAAGGCCCCTTCAAGAAATTTCACAAAAAGGCCTACTGAAAGGAAGAAAGATGAATCAAAGAAAGACAATGACTATGCTTTCATTGCAAGAAACCTGGACACTTCAAACCTGACTGTCCTGAGTTAAAACAAAGTAAGGAACCTGATTATCTTTGCTTCAACTGCAAGAAGCCTGGACATTTTAGACCTGATTATCCAGATCTACTGAAGACCAAGAGTCAACAAAGAAGACATGGCAAGAAGGCTATGGTTGCTGAAGATGAATCAGGGTATGAAGTAGAATCTGAAAAGGGAAATGAATCAGATGACACAGCATTGGTTGCTGATATGGAAGATTATGCTTTGATGGCTAATATGGATGAAACTGAGGAGGTATACAACACTGTATCAATAAACACTCCTGCTGGAAGTGATTGTGAATCAACTTGTGGTTCAAACCCTAGAAACTCTTACAATGAAGAAACTTTGGATGCCATCTTCAATCAATTGAGGAAAATACAATATGGTTATGAGATTATGAAGGCTGAAAAAGAAGCTCTTCAAGTAGAAGTTGAAAGATTGAATGCTGAATTAAGGGTTCTCAAAGGTAAGGAAAAAGATGTTGGTCATAATCAGTATAAGCCTGCTGAACATCCAGTAGCCTCTGAATCTGCTGATCCATCTTGTTCCTTCACTGCATACAAATCAGGAAAGCCTTATGGTGATAGAACAGGGCTTGGATTTGGAACTCAACAATCCAAAAAGAGTGGATCCAGTAGGGCTACTGAACCTAGTGCCAGAATTGGTCCTATGTTTGTACCTGCACAAGATCCAACTCCAAGTAAGGTTGCTGAGGCAGTAAAACCTACTGAGAATACTTCAAGGAAGCAAAATCAGAAGTCAAAGAAGTCAACATCTCCTAACAAAAAGAACAAACCCAAAAATAGGACTGCTGGACCTTCTAGACCTACTGATAGCAGACCTGCTACCAAGTCTGCTTGGACCACAAAAAGGTAAAGGTCAGAAATATTCCAAGGATAAGAATCCAAAATCTAAAAATGTTAATCATTCAAGGGATACTTATCTCAGGGGGAAAGGTAGACTGTTCCCTATTGATGATGATTGGAATATTCATGTACCTGCTGATAGAAACAACCAGTATAACCATTCTGCTAGGGTAAAACCTAAGCAATGGAATCAGGAAAGGACTCAGCAGATGACTTATAAAAGGCCTCAGCAGGGACCTCAGCAGACTCCATACTACGAGTACATTTCCTAACAGACAGCAAACAAATGGTTATACTAATGCTTCTAACAACAAGAGTCACTTCAAACAACATTATAAATCAAAAGGCCAGAAAACATATGTGAATCCTACACAACCAACTGTTAGAACTTATGGATGTGTGGAATACATGTATGAACCAAAGTATGACACTTTTAGGAGAAGACCTTATGGAAACTTACCAAGAGTCATGCTTACTACTGACCACTATGGACCCAAACAGGTTTGGGTACCTAAAATGTATTAACTTTGTTTTGTAGGGTGTCTGGTATTTTGACAGTGGATGTTCCAGACATATGACAAAGAACAAGCACTGTTTGTCAAATTTTGTGGCAAATGATGGTCCAAGGGTGAATTTTGGCAACAAGAATACACCTGGATATACAAGAGGATATTGCACACTTGTGAGAAATGGACTGACAATCAAGAATGTTGCATATGTAGAAGGACTGGACTACAACTTGCTGAGCACTGGACAATTCTGTGACATGGGATACAAGGTCACTTTTGACAAAAACAATCGTATTGTCATTAGTGAAAGAGGTGATCAAGTTGTACTTGTTGGTAGAAGACAACAAAACATGTATGTTGTGGATTGGTCTCTACTGCGATTCGAAACTCGCTGATTGTGCATACCAAATCGAACTCAATTGGTTATGGCACAAGAAGTTGAATCATTTGAACTTTGATGATATCAATCGGTTGGTGAAGAAGAAGGCCGGTGATTGGTTTACCCGAGATCACATTCAAAAAGGATGCTATATGTGATGCATGTCAGCAAGGTAAACAGATAAAGTCAAGCTTCAAGTCAAAAACTAAACAATCAACTAATAGAGTGTTAGAGCTGATGCATATGGATCTATTTGGACCAATAGCTCCAACAAGTGTAACATGAAAGAAATACACCTTAGTGGTTGTGGATGATTATTCAAGGTACACTTGGGTGATATTTATGAACAAGAAAAGTGAAACACTCAAAAGCATGCCTAATATTTTAAAGAGATTACAAAATGAGAAAAGTTTGACAGTAGTAAAAATAAGATCAGATCAGGGTACTGAATTTCTCAACAAAGTGATAAGAGAATATTGTGAACAGAATGGTGTACTACATCAACTTGCTGTCTGCTGGTACACCTCAGCAAAATGGGGTTGCTGTAAGAAGAAACAGAACTTTAAAGGAAGCAGGAAGGACAATGATTTGTGAAGCATTACTACCTGAGAGGTATTGGACTGAAGCAGTTAATACAGCATGCTATACACAAAACAGAACCTCAGTGAACAAGAAGCTGCTGAAAACACCTTATGTGATTTGGAATGGAAGAAAACCAAATATATCCGATTTCCATCCATTTAGAAGCAAATGTTTTATCTTAAATCACAAGGTACATTTGAAGACATTCCAACCTAAATCATATGAAGGAATATTCTTGGGATATTTTTCAGTCAGCAAGGCATTCAGGGTACTGAACAAGAGGTCACTGAAACATGAAGAAACAATCCATGTTGTGTTTGATGAACCTAAGTTCACTGGTATGGAAGATGAAGATTATGAACCTGCTGAGACTCAACAAGTCACTGATCCTGATTGTGTTGAAGTCTTGGAAAGATTCAATGACTTAAAAGTTTCGATCGCCCTGCTTTGAACACCCTGTTGGCAATATTACTGATGCAACAACTGAAGCAGTTCAAGGATCTGCTGAACCCCCTGTTGTTGAAGAAGCTACAACAGACCCTACTGAAGATGAGGTTCCTGATAATCAAACTAACCATAATCCACAATGGTTAAGGAATCACCCTGCTGAACAAGTTATTGGCAATGTACAGCAAGGTGTAAGGACTAGAAAACAACTGGAAGCTATGTTTACTTGTTTTCTATCTCAAATGGAACCAAAAGTTGTTGAAGAAGCAATTTCAGATCCAGATTGGATAATTTCTATGCAAGAAGAATTGAATGAATTTGAAAGAAATCAAGTTTGGACACTAGTTGAAAGGCCAAGTCATGCAAACATCATTGGTACTAAGTGGGTATACAGAAATAAACTTGATGAATCTGGTACCATTGTGAGAAATAAGGCTAGACTAGTTGCAAAAGGCTATTCTCAAGCAGAAGGAATAGATTTTGATGAAACTTATGCACCTGTTGCAAGATTGGAAGCTATCAGATTATTCCTGGCACATGCTGCATATAAGAACTTCAAGGTATATCAAATGGATGTCAAAAGTGCATTTTTGAATGGCATCCTAGAGGAGGAAGTGTATGTACAGCAACCTCATGGATTTGAAGTTAAAGACCAAGAAGATAAAGTGTATAGACTCAACAAAGCACTTTATGGATTGAAACAGGCACCAAGAGCTTGTTATGAAACTCTATCTCAATTCTTGGTGGACAATGGTTTTACAAAAGGCACCATTGATAAAACTCTTTTCAGAATCAGTGAAGGGGACAGCTCCCTGCTGGTCCAGATTTATGTTGATGACATAATCTTTGGTTCGAAAATGAAATTGTTATGTGAAAAGTTTGCAAATCTAATGAAGAGCAAATTCCAAATGAGTATGATGGGAGAAATGAACTACTTTTTGGGATTGCAAGTTAAATAGATGAAAGATGGAATCTTCATTCATCAAACCAAGTATACCAAGGAATTGCTGAAGAAGTTTGGTTTGGAAAACAGCACCAAGATATCAACTCCAATGAGTACAAATATCAGATTGGATGAAGATAAAGAAGGCAAAGATGTTGATCAGACTTTATACAGTAGGATGATAGGCAGTCTGCTGTATCTCACTGCCAGTAGACCTGATATATCCTTTGCTGTAGGTGTTTGTGCAAGATTTCAATCTAAACCTAAAGAAAGTCACTTAGGTGCAGTCAAAAGAGTTCTCAAGTACCTAAAGGAGACTTTGGGAGTAGGAATATGGTATTCCAAGGATGGAGGCTTCAAAGTTATATCCCACTCGGATTCTGATTATGCTGGATGTAAGATTGATAGAAAAAGCACTACAGGAACCTGTCAGTTGATGGGAAGTAGACTGGTCTCCTGGTTCAGAAAGAAACAGAATTCAATATCAACTTCCACTGCTGAAGCTGAATACATTCTTCTTTGGAAGTTCTTTGTGCACAAGTACTATGGTTAAGACAACAATTAAGGGATTATGGGATTGAGGAAAAAGAAATTCCAATTATGTGTGACAACACAAGTGCAATTGCAATCACTGAAAATCCTGTTTTGCACTCAAGAACCAAACATATTGATGTGAGACATCATTTTATAAGAGATCATGTTGAGAAGAAAGATGTGGTGGTTCTATATATCCCTACTGAAAATCAACTTGCTGATATTTTCACTAAACCACTTGATAGTGAAAGGTTTGCTAAACTAAGGACTGAACTTGGAATTATAAAAGTTGACTGATAATCAGCAATGTACTGGAATTCACCAAGGGGATTAGTCTTTGCTATGTTGGGTGAGCTTACTTAGCAGATTAGTCATTGGTATCAACAATTCCATGTACTTATGTTTGGACAATTGAGCAAATGAGGTTGCCAAGGGGATTGGTCTTTGTCATATTGGGTGAGCTCACTTGACAGATTAGTCATTGGTATTAAACTTCATCTTGTATTATCAATTGATCAAAACAAGAAGAAACCAAGGACCAGCAGAGTCACTTTGTCAGTAGCCTGCTGAAGCATCTTTATCAGCAGACTGCTGAGCCAACCCTGCTGAGGACTACCCTGCTGAATGGAACGTTACATAGTCAAACTTTATTAAGGTCAAAGAGCAATTGGCGGGATATTTATTCTATCCTTTATAACCACGATTACACGATCCAACGGTTACAATACGTTTTGGAAAGTAATGGGCCACGTGTCAAGCTAGCATTCACTCAAATTAATCATGGTTAACATCAATATTTACAAAACTTTCTCCTTCATCTTTTTCTTGTAACAATGGCGGAAAAGATTGATGTTCAAATAGAATCAAGCCAAAGTGTGAGAGGCTTTGTTGTTGATGCTAACAAAACTGAATTAGCTATCAACATAGGTCGAAGAATAAGAAGATATGCCGGATTGGAAAATGTACTGAACATTAGATTGGAAACAATCTCATATACTAATGTTGTTAGTTTCTGGAAGAATATTGTTGTTAAAGAAGGTACAGAGGCATTCAAAACAACTGTGAATGCCCAGGAGATTGAGATTTCCCCAAGTCTACTGAGGGAAGTTTTTGGTTTTGAAGAAGTAGTAGATGGTCCAGTAAATCCTGAGACAATGGGACTGTCAAAGATGGATTTTGTTGATAAAATTAAGACAAATAAAGACACCAAATCAATTCCAGGCATTAATTGTAGACACATTGGGAATGAGTACAACCTGCTGAGCAAACTCATTGCAAAGAATATATTAAGTTTGGTTGGAAGTATGGATACTCTATCAGGACCCAAGATAGAGCTGATGATGATCATTTGCAGAAGCATGAAGTTTGATTGGGCTGGATATTTTATTCATTACATGAAGAAAGTAGACAAGGAAGAAAGAGAAGGGAAAAGGAAATCCAAGGCCTTACCCTTAGGATTGATGGTTCAGACCCTATTTGAATCATTTGGAGATTCCTGATGTTGCACCTGAGAAGATCAATCAGTCCAGATACAAGAAAGAGATTGATTATGCTATCCCTGGTCTGGATGATGATGAAGAAGATGTTGCAGAGACTGCTGATAATGATAGTGTTGGAGATGATGGTGATTCTGGTGGTGAGCAGGTCAAGCAAACTGTGAAGAAATCTGTTAAACCTGCTGCACCAAAGAAGACCACTGAGAAAAGAAAGGCTGCAGATACAAAGAAGATTACTGAGATCTTAAAAGCCTAAGAAAACAAAGAAGCAAACAAAGACAGGTATCGTTAAGTTTGCTTTGAGGGTCCAGCTGAAGAAGAGATTACTGACCCTGCTGTAGCTGCAAGAAAAACTGTTGTTGAAATCTTGAGGGAACAACAGAAAGAAGTCAGTAGAAAAAGGAAGTCTACTGTAATTGAAGTAGAAGATGAGCCACTTTCCAAGAGGATGAAAGAGATTGTTCATAAAAAGAAACATGGAAAGGGGAAACAATTGAAAATCTTAGAGGCTCAAAGGGCACAAGAAGAAGAAGAAATAGTAGAAGAAGAAGTAGAAGTAGTAGGAGAGGCTATTGATGCTGAACCAATAACTATTATCAAGCCTACTGAGGATGCACAGGTTGTTGTTGAGCAATCTGTGGAAGAATCACAGCAGTCTGCTGCACCAGAGCCTGCTGTAGAATCTGTTAAATCTACTAGAGAGGCACAAGTTGTTGTTGAGCAACTTGTGGAAGAACCACGACAAATCACCGAACACTCGCCTCTCGTTGTGGAAGTTGAAGAATTGGTTGAAGATCCTGCAAATGTTGCAAGAAGTCAGGGGGAAGAGCGATCTGCGCTAACCTGGCGATGAGCATGTAAGTCAGGAGGAACCAAGTGTTATACAGATTGAAGTAGTAGGTACAAATATACATCCTCAGCAACCTACTGACTTTGAAGCATCTGTTGAAGAGACAATGAATCTACTTGTGGGAACTTTTGGAGGTCGGCAAGCTACTTTGAACACCTTGCCACTAGGAAGCCATCTATGCCATATGAGAAGGCATCTAAGAAGGACAAAGTAGATCCTAACTTCAAAAAGGTGCAAAACTATTTTCAGTGGAAGTTTGGATTCTACAAGAAACAGAAACCAGCTGCTGATCCAATGAGTGGATTTGAAGAATGGGCATTTGATCAGCTGGGTGTGGACAACTGTTGGACTTGATAGACACAAGCATCTTGCAATCTAGGTGATGGATCTTTTGGATGAAGGAAAGAAAAGTGGAGCAATTATGTTCGGAGATCCAAAGTACACACCGGACGGTGATTCATCGGATTCGATGATGATCCCCCCATGTTCCCTGGGAGACCGGTGGAGTGGCTAGAGAAACATCAATTGAAGCCACCGGTCAAGGAGCCACCGATGGCAAAGAAGCCGAACCCACCGAGATCGGTAAGTCCGCCGAGGGCCGACGGACTTGGAGAGATGGATGACGATCCGAAGGATCTCACCATGGATGATCTGGAGGCACCGATCAATGATGGAATAAGTCTTTGTTGCAAATAAGTTAGTTAGTGAATCTTCTACTTTACTTGATGAAGAACCTATTGCACAATCGAGAAGATCAACGAGTGCTTGATTTGGATGATGAGAGGGTTACTCTCCACGGTGAACCTAGTGCCGGCTCGGAGGAATCTATTCAATATCAAAACCGGGTTGACACCGAAGGCACCCCGTCCAACACCGCAAACCTGCGAGAAGAATTGGTGATCTTGGGGAATTTCAAAAAGAAAACATGGATATATTCCCGATCAAGTTGTTGTGGCATTTATTGCACCTGTTCAAAGAGTTGAAGAGGAGGCACGGGTTGCGAGGATCAAACGGCACACTGGACACGGGTTGGAACAGAGGTACAGTGTCGAGTCTCAAACGAAGATCTGGACACGGGTTGGAACAGGGAGGTACGAGTGGCCGAGTCTCAAATAGCACTGGACAAAGGTTGGAACAAACTTTGGGTTTGGAGGAAACCCCGTTGTTGAAGAGGCTGCCGTAGTGGAGCCTACTTTGAGTCAAGACCACTATAGGGAAAGATGGTCGACGGACTAGCGTTAATGAGGAAGAGCGAGCTTTGGACTATGACTTTAGTGATGAGGAGTTCCAAATGCCTGAAGAAGAAGATTTTGCTATTGATCCCCCACAGGCATTTGTACCTATTTTTGAAGAACCAGCTCTTGATCCTATCTTGGAAGAATATCAAGGACCTAACCCTGCTGGATTAGATAAGAGTTGGGCAATGGTTGTGAGCAATCAGAGGCCACAATATAATGTGGAAGAGCCTGCTGATGGTACTGATGGAAGAATGACTGGAGAAGTGCCTGAGGAGGTCTTGAATGAGTTAAGGATCGTGAGGAATGACATGCAACGCTTAAGAACTCAACCGGATAGACAAGAACAGAGATTTGAAGAACTGATGAAACTGGTGAATGACAACAGACAATCTGCTGATACAGTTGCTTCAAATTTCACATCTACTCAGAATGCTGTCAATGGTATGATGCTAGATGCGAGGGGAATCAAGGTAGGAAACACAGCAAAAGAAAAGTTTATGAAAAATCAACTTGAAACCATCCACCAGAAACTTGACAAACTTGCTGAGGCACCTAAGACTGCTGAGGCTGCTGGAACATCTCAACCTGCTGGATTGGATCCTAAGCTCACTGAGAGGATCAATCTACGGAGCGGACTTTGCAATCAAGGATTACTTGCGAGTTGATACAAGAACTGAGATTATGGAAGGACAACTGAGTAATCTGATTATCACACAGGAGAGTGTTCATGTTCTTTTATCCCGTTTTGTTGATGATATCACTAAGGGGGAAGAGGGCCAAACAACAGTAGCAAAAGAGGCTGCAAGGATTTTTGCTAAGAAGAAATGGGAGAATGAGATAAATGCATTCAGGGAACCTGCACCTGGCATAGTTCAACTTACTGATGATCTCCTCAAGCAATACAAGAATGAATACTATAACAGAAGGAAACCTTACCATGACAAGGGATTTCATGAAGGTTTAAACTCATTCTTGGGATTGAAGTTTTGGGAAGCAAGGGTTAAAGCCTTGAGGGCAAGTTTTAGAGGTGGAAGAGATGGAAGAGGTGGAAGAAGTGGTAGAGTTGAAAGGAGCTTGCCTATCACAAAAGCTAAAGACTCTCTGAATGAATTTAAAGAACTTTACATGAGAATGGGATTCAGAGTCAATTAGATCAATCTCCTTCTACCAGAAGCTTGGAAATGGTGGAAAGAAGTCAATTCCTACATTGATTTCACTCTGATTGAGAATGAATGGATGACAGAAATGATAGAAGAAATCAGAGCCTATCAAGAACAAGTGGAGAAGGCTAGACAGGAAAGAGAAAGAAGACAGTAGATCAGCATACTTATCATATTCTATCTTTGCTGCATCTAGACCGTAATAACTGTGAACAAATGATTATAATGAGAATTGACTGGAAATTTGTTCTGTTTTTGTTTTAATCTTTTTGCTTTGCTGTTAGGTGAGGGTAGTGGCATCATCACCAAAAATGGGGAAATTGTTGGACATATTTTTATGTTTTGATGATGAGTGCCAGACTAGCTGTTATAGTGCAAAGGCAAAAAGATGTCTAGATCAAATGTATAGGTTTATTAGAGTTTGATCATTGTATAGGTTTGATCAAACAAGCACTGTAAAGGTCAGCTGACTTGTTTCGAAAGCGGATGGTCTATATCGATGGGGTAGATAGGTCGGTAGACTAGTCGGGAACCCGCGAAGACCGAAAGGGAGAGGGCTCAAACTCGGTTATAGAAGGCTAAGGGATCAAACTTAGTAATTTAAGTCAAGGATATGGAATCGAAATTTAGGCAAGTCTGTGATGACCTAAACTGATTACATATACCTTGTGTACAAGGTCTAAGTTCCATAAGTTGGATGATGTTTGGAACTTGGTTCTAATTAAAAAGGTGTAATCTAACTTCACAAATAAAAGTTAGATAAAAGAAATCAGCTGCATTAACTTTATTACACAGAAAATTTACGTTCAAATAGATCGATAGGTATTACGACGGATGATGAACCTGCTGATAATATACCTCGGTTAATTCAAGATTACATTGGAAGATTACATGGATAAGGACAACCAACTACCTCGATTTTTCAAACAAATCAAGGGCCTGAGATTAAAAAAACGTTGGGATGATTCAGGATTTTATCCAATGGTTATAAGTCAAAGGGTGGACGACCGCACTTGTCAAAAAGGAATTCTGACAGTGTCAGTCCTATGAATGGGGACAGAAAGCAAGTCAAATGGGACAAAAACCAGGAACGGTTATATTTTAATTTCAAATACAAGTCACATGCATTCCTACCTATAAATAGAGGACTTTCAACTCAGAAAAAGGAAGATTGATGATAACTGAAAAACTTTAAGAGTAAAATATAAGAGACTATTCTGAGCTGAAAAACACCCTGCTGAACTTACTGAACTTAAAGCTACTGATCCAGAAAGATTCTTCAAGTGTATTACGTATTCAAGCTACATCAAGTATACACACTTGAAGACGCAAGCCGCTTGATTATATCATCCTAATCAAGCTTTCTTTGCAACTAAATCATTTATTTGATTCAATCTTTATTTTATAAAGAACCCGCGAAGACAAGTGAAGCACGGTTGTGTGAAAGATTGTTGTTTGTGGTGGAGGCTGGTGAAGAGGCAATCCTACCCTTCAAGGACCGGTGGAAGACTCGGGAGCGACAATCCTACTGTTCCCGAGTTTTCGGTTGTGAAGCCATAGTCATTGGTGAAAGACAAGCAACCTTAGGAATCTTTGTAACTGCAACATCAAAGATCTCTAGTGAAATTACCTCCAACATCACAGGAGAAGAGTGGACTGACAGGATTACACCACCTGGAACCACTATAAAATATGCCTACTTACTTTCAGCATTTACATTCTGCACTTAGTTTATTATACACATCAATCAACCGAGTCTAGCAACTGAAATCACACACATACACTACTGAGTATCTAATACTTAGTATCATATTTAACAACAGGTACTAAGGCTTAATTTTGATATAATTTCGCTGCACAAATTTAGTAAACTGAACTGTCCGTAGACTACGTATCATCGGAGCTGCGAGGTATCGACGGACTGCGAACTTCGACGGCTGCGAAGTTCTTGAATTTGTTAACTCCAAAGGTTTAAGTGTTAAGTTTATTCACCCCCTCTAAACTTAACCAAAGTCTTTTCAAGGGACCAACAGTAAGAAGGTAAGGTTAAGAAATACACGCTGTCAGTACATGTATCTTAAAAACAGGAAGTGATCCACAGGTCAAGAAATAATGGATCGGTAAACAGTAACCAGAGTGTAAGAAGAAATTGAATGTAGCCTACATCCGGATCATATAGGCTGATAGGCATTATGCTGATATGCTTGTATCGTTGTGAAATTAATAATGTCTCAATTGTAGCACCAAACCATCCAATGAAAACAGATTGACATTGTTTTCAGACAGAAATAATTCACGATATCGTACCAGTTTCTAAGTAAACAAATGAGACAACTACATTTTTGTTAGACCATAGACTCAGAGCTATATAGAGCAACAAAAAAACCAGAGTAAATCAGTAAACAAATGAGCAAAACAAGAGAAGCTGAATACACAAGCTAATCATAAAAGCAGGAGCCACATGAATGTGCAATTTGGCGGGTAATGTTACGGTAAATAAAGAAAGTGGGATTTTGTGTAAAGCTCATAATTAAGGGGTTTGCCATAGATCCCCTAACTATTCATATTATTGGGGTTTGCAGCAGTACCCCTAACTACACTCACCTTAAGCAATCTTTTCCGTTTCCTAGCGAGTAAATTGTGAATACCTTCAACGCTGAGAAACTGCAAAAAAATAGGAAGCATGTGAACATAGGAAGACCCCAAAGAAGATTCAGGAAGGAAAAGAAGCCAAAAAAAGAACTTAATCTTAGTACTAAAGCACTGCACACAAAACATGAATGGACACAAGTAGTAGGATTCAGTTTGAACACATGTGTGCACACACACATAGACAATACGTTTATTGAGACTTAAAAGTGTATTATACAATGAAGGCACTCATGGATGGGACATACTCAAGTAAAAGAGAAGTAACATATTTTGAATGCATATATAAGAAAGATCATGTAACTGACAGGCAAAACGGTAAGACCAGATTTCATTTTCCTATATTGTGAACACATGATCACTATGCCTATTCGGTTGCAAACTGGGAAGAGGGAAAAAATTGGATCCTGTAACAATACTATAGAATGAAACCAATTTAATATATTTACACACACACACACCATTTTCTTTATTGCTTCAAAACACACCAATAAGCAATTCACTTAATCACACATATTTTTGAATGTTATATTCATAATAGGCATACAGGAAAGTAAGCATATGGTAATTCAGGAACAGGACAAAAATCACATATAGAAACACAAAACAAAATTCAATGGTAAAACCAAACCGGGCAGGAAAATACAATTCTTAAAGACAGTGAAACTAAATCAGAGTTTAAAACCAAATTCAAACCGAAATATGAAACTAAATTTTAATTTACCCACACCCATAAACTAAAATCAGCGTCATGCCATATCTCATTAAATCAAACCCTAAATCGAGCAATCTGACTAAGGCTTGTTCTACAAAGAAAAAGTGCAAACCCAATCTGGAATGGAAAATCAAATAATAACAAATTAGGACCCTAAATAGGAACAACCCGCATGTTCTATATATATAGGAAAATAAACGAAGAGGAAATAAATATACATTTTTTCGAACCTGAACCGTGTGAAAAAAACTGGAACCTTTCTCCGTGCTTATAAAATGAGAAACAGAGGGTAAGATTTGGTTCCAAATCGGAGTCAGTAGAATGATCTTTGCTCCCCGATCAACAATAGGTGTAAACAGGAGAGAAAAGTACCAATTCAGCACTTAGAAAGGTGAGATTGGAAAGGAGGTGGTTGGGGCAGGTGATGAATCAGCTGGCGGTGGCAGACAAAGTTGGGTTGGGAGGTATCACCGTTTGAGGGGCGAAGAAGATGAGAGGGTAGGTGGTGTTGGGTGGGAGCATCGAAGGTGTTCACGATTGAAAGCTGAAAATAGGGTAACACGTTTTACCCCTATAAGCTCAACCCCCCCCCCCCTCTTCCCCTATCTAGTAAAATATATTTCAACGGTATGATATATTAACTTTTGTAACTTTTTCCCTATTTTATTTATTAATTCTGTATGAAATGTGACACATAGTAAGAATTATCACACAAAAATAAGATAATAGATATATGAGATGGACCAAAGAAAATATCATTGTGATGATACCCTAATGATGATACCCTAATAATATATAATATCAAATATCATAAAACAACATATATTAAGATCGATAGAGCGAGAAATAGTAAAATCGTAAATAATTTTTATATGTACAAGAAATAAAAGTTTATCAAGGCGAGACTAAAAGTAGAAGTGTATACAGATACGAATAATCCGAAAACCGAATCAAACTGAAGCAATTTGGTTCAGTACGGTTAGTTTAAATTTTTTTCAGTTTAGTTTCGGTCCATGTGATTAAAAAAATGGAAATTATCAATGTGATGATACCCTAACAATATATAATATCAAATATCACAAAACAACATATATTAGAGCGACGAGAAATAATAAAATCATAAATCATCTCTATGTGTACAAGACAATAGAATTTTCCAAGGGCGAGACTAAAAGTAGGGATGAATACGGATACGAATAATCCAAAAACTAAATTGAACCAAAACAATTTGGTTTGGCACGGTTAGTTTAATTATTTTCAATTGACAACCGAAGCAAATAAATATTTAAAAATAAAAGTTTATCAAGGCGAGACTAAAAGTAGGGACAGATACGGATACGAATAATCCAAAAACCAAATTGAACCAGAACAATTTGGTTTGGCACGGTTAGTTTAATTATTTCCGATTGACAACCGAAGCAAATAAATATCTAAACCATTTTAATAAACGTAAAGGAAAAAACGGGAAAGTATTTTAAAAAAAGAAATGGAAGGCAAAAGATGAAAAAAAAGAAAAAAAGAATGACCCGTGTCGAACGAGATAAGGTAGAAGAAAAAAAGAATGACCCGTGTCGAACGAGATAAGGTAGGATATCTATATTATCTAGTAAAAAAAAAGTGATTTATTTAAAGAATAAGTAGGGAAAAAAAAACATAAAAAAAACAATCCGCCACGTGTCGGCACAAGGGCAAGTGCCCCTTGTCTTTGTATAAGTAAGTAAGATATATATATATATATATATATATATATATATATATATATATATATATATATATATGTATGTATGTATAATAACTCTAATGTTCAACTATAATGGTATGCTAATAGTAGTGTTACATAGTATAACAATGTCAAATGGTAGTGTCAAATAATTTTACAATGTCAAATGGTAGTGTCAAATAATATCACAATGTCAAATGTTAGTGTCACACAGTAGTGTTACATAGTATAACAATGTCAAATGGTAGTGTCAAATAATATTACAATGTTAAATAGTAGTGTCAAACAATAGTGTCATATAGTATACAAATGTCAAATGGTAGTGTCAAACAGTAGTGTCAAATGGTAGTGTCAGTCTGATTAAAAATTGATATATATATATATATATATATATATATATATATATATATATATATATATATCTTATCTTACTCTATATAATAAAAAGACAATGGAAAGAGGGTGAATGACAAGTGTTTTTTTTATTGGTCCCCCTTTTTTTTTTTTTTTAACTGTTCATGGCCCAGCCCATTTTTTATATTTACTGTTCATGGGCGGCCCTGCCCAGAAAAATTTTTTTTTTTTTTTGTTTTTTTTGAGAAGAAGGGTTTGAGTTAAATTGTTCCATTTTTGAAGACTCAATTGTATCACCTTTTAATGTGCGAATATATGTAGCAAAGGTACGACTATTTTCAAAATATAAGGGCACGACTTGTTGCCGACACGATCTTTGTATCATGCCAAAAAAATTGTGTTGACGTTTACATGAAATATTATAAATTTCTTAAAATAAATTCATTTCATAAAAAAACATATCGTTTGTACACGGCGATATGACTATTTTCAAGATATAAGGCCACGACACGTTGCCTACACGATCTTTATATCATGCTTAAAAATGTTTATCTACCTATCCGGTTTAACCCCTTCCTTCCATGTGTCCTAAATAAGTGTGGTGACACTTGTTTTCTACCAACACAATTTTCAGAAAATTCAATCGAGTCCTTTAAATTTTACGTTATTATTGTTCCATGTCATCATCTTATCTTACTATATATAATAAAAAGACAATGGAAAGGGTGACGTGTTCAATGGGGAGCCAAACTACCGTTTTTTTTTTTTTTTACTACTGTTTGGACGAAAAAATGCTCCTTTTGGGGTGGGCTTTTGGCTGTTTTGGGTGGGCTTCTGTTATATAAATTTTATTAAAAGTAGTAAGATAAATAATAGATAATTAATGTATAGATAATATAGAAATTTTATTAGTATTACTACTCCTCTTGACATTAAAAGTCAAGAAGAATATCCCAAAAAAATGTACGATGTATTTTTTTTATTGATGTGCCAAATAGATTTTAATTAGTAATGTTAGTTACTAATATTTTTTCTTAAGTGAATGAATTTGCTGTGTAACAATCTTTATTAAAAAAAAGGTATTGAACTTTCAAAAAAAAAAAGGTATTGACAGTGTGGAAGAGGTGTGATTGTGAGATAATCATGGTTTTAATAATATGTTATATATTATTATATAACAACATAAGGTAGTAAATGCGTAATGGAGTCTAAAAAAAATGTCACTAATGTTTTAATTTAAAGTTGGTTTCTAAATAGCTAGAACGGATGAATATCAAATTTATTGGAAAGAAATATTTCATTATAATAAAAGGGGTGTGCTTGTACATTAATCATGGGGTTGGTAGTTTCTATGCAATGTAATAAATAATATTTCCTAAAAGTTCTGGGGTTCAAGATTTCACGACAAATTAGGACGGGGAGAGTATTTTATGTATTTCATGATACACCCGCCATAGATATAAATACACATAATATATACACACATAATATATAGCTTAATGTTACTAATGTTTAAATTTAAAGTTATTGGTTAGATGTTTACAACGCACATATATTAAATGGATATAGTTGTAATTTAATCATGCTTTTATTAACTACACAATGTAATAAATGATATTCTCTTAATATACAAGAGTTTCAGAATGTTTCGCATTTACATATTCCAACAATGCAATCATTGTACAGAGCTTAATGTTGATAACTCATAGCAATAATCCCCTGAATGGAAGAGTGTTATAGAGTGGACTTACAGTTCCGGAATCCATAATAAAGAGTGTTATGGAGTGAACCCAGATAAAAAATGTTGAATATGTTTTTGGCGATGTATTTTGTTTCTTGGATGTTTGATGTTCCACATTTTTCCTATATCCTTTACATATTCCAACGTCTCTTCATTTATTATAATATGCTGTTACATCTGTGGCTTGAAACCAAAAATCCAATTCATCAACAATGCATACATACGTTAAATTGCATTGTATATTTACAATCTGGGACACCGGGAGTGCGGAGCACGGGTGCCTCTTTTCCTAGTATCCTACTATATAATACAAAGAGAAGGGGGCTTTGTTATTGAGCTGAAAAGTGTCGCCATGCTATTGGTCCGATTTTCCAAGGTTTTTTTCCTTTTTTGGGGGGGGGGGGGGTGGGGGGTTTAACGTGGCTATTTTTGTTTTTGTCGAGGAAGACATCTGCTCCAACCTCACCCTCTCTCACGCCCACTTAATCCTTCAACTGCTCCATGAAATCCTTCAACTGCTCCATCAAATCCAGCTGCTCCATCAAATCCTTCAACCATGTCCCTTGTCTAGCCACAAGCCCAAACCCCTTTTCCGTCACCAGATCTTTCTGCCGCTAACGCCGGCGATTGCGCATTCTGTTCAACGGCGATTGCGCGTTCCATTCAACGGCGTTTATGCGTTCCGTTCAATGGCCGAATTTGTTCCTTTCACCGTCCGATTGCGATTTGGCTGAAGGTAAAGTATAAACCTAATGGTTTGAAATGAAGACTCAATTCTTGTGATTAGCTGTAGCACTACGAAGATGAACATCGGACAGGTAGGTTTTAAGATCAAGTACATGACAGACCATGTAAAATTTCCTTTATGTATATCTATTTTGTGTTTTTTTTGTTGATTTGTGATTATTTTCTCCTTTCTATGACATTCTTCTTCCTATTTCTTTTACAAGACTTATTATCGGTATGATGGAAGCATTATCCCCAGACTTTTGAGGTAAACATTTTATCTTATGATTCCCATTTGTCAATGTTTCGAATTTGGTTTATATAGGACATAATCATTCTTTTGTCTCTCAATATTTGATGGACAAAGATGATTCTCTTAGTTTATTTTTTGTAGTATGCATTTTTTCGTTGCTCAAATAGAAAGCTTGGGGTTTCTTATAGAGGATGCTGAGCAAGTGCCAGAAGAAAGCATCTGTTCATTTTGCCTGGACAACAAAATCTTGTCAAGATATTGCATTTGCATTTTAGATAATGATATTTCATTGATACAGTCTTGCTAATCAAAGTTTTACAACTATGTTTCTTGGATGTTTGTGGTGTTTATGCTTTTTGTATTGTCATGCTTATGTGGCTTTCAAGTTTCTATATACTTTGTGATTTTAGATCAGTTAATTCTTGAAGCAGGAGTATAATTCTCATTTTGAATTTTAATGTCATTTAGTGTAATTTACTTTATAAGATTCTTCATTTCCCTGTTCCTTCATAGTCTCCCTGGAAGCTAAGGTATAAATAGGTGTACTTGAATTCTATTATTGATTGCAGATATGTGATTTCGGATTATAGGACTTCAATTTTTGTTAGATGATGTAGCAGCTTTTTAGCTAACCTCTCTTCCCCTTTTAGCTCTTAGTTATTATGATTACTTATAAAAGAACATATGGTAGATGAAGTATCTCACTTTTTGGGGGAAAGATAATTTGGGGCTTTTTAGTCTATTTATAAGCACTTTCTTAAAATTTTCATTTGCTTTGTTCTCTGTTTGTTAAAATTTTAATCCTGGGAACAAGTTTCGGTCTCGTGGTAAATTCGCTATAATTTAATAAATGTTTTTTTACCTTTAAACATCAACCTTTATCAATTTGTTACCTATTAATCATAAACTATGGGAAGCTTGAGTTTCGTGTTGTGACCTTCAACTTTCAGATTTTGTAATTGATGGAATAATTTTAAATGTGATCATGCTGGAAGAAGAAAACAAGTTGTAGGATCATGTTGCAAAATCATTTCAGCCACTTTTACAGAACCCTACTCCACTGTTCTCCGTGAATAGCTGCACTTTCATCCAGAAAGATCGGTCCTTTTTGCTTCTCTTGACTTGATATATTGAGGTCTCATTACCTGCTTTCATATAATTTCTTAATTCAGTAGCTATGACATTTTATTCCCTCCTTTTAATATGTATGGGAATATGTTGGAGATTGCTGAAGTTTATAGATAGAAATCGGTTTTACGATTTATGTGTTGCCTTAGCAAATAAAGAGATTTTCTCGTACAATTTTGGAGAACCGACCTTATTTCCCTTTGAATAGATGATGTGTTTTCTAATCCTTGATAAGGTGAATTTGTTTGTAAGTTCTATTTTTGTATAGATATAATTCAATCTGAGGAGGCTATATATTGACACTATTGTTTTGTATGTAACACCGACCAATATATATGCTTTATTTGACAACGAGAGATGCCGATTATGCAGCTTATGGCAGATGTAAACGATGTCCAAATTGTAAGATTTATTCTTAGTATATTATGGTTATTGAGCTTGAATTAGGTGGAAAAAACTGAATGGGTAAATAATTTCTGCATCATGCAAGGCCTTCAGTGTATGAGGTGGTAAATGAAATGATTGAGAAGATGGCAATGATGTAAGTATGAACTTTCTTGATGTGTTGCACAATTTATGGCAACTATCATGTATGGTTGTTGATCATTGAAACCCATTAGTTGATCAACAATTGTTGTTGGTAGTTTTGTGATTAGAGTTGTGCATGTATCTTTTCGCGTATACAACGCTCATGCTCAAAATTGAAAAAGTTTTCTCACGTTTATGTTGTTCAAGACATTCAGGTGAATTTTTCTTGTGTCACTGATAGGGCATTTGGATCATACTTTGCTCAATTATATTTAACAAAGGTACTAGAGCTGTGTGTTTCATTGAATTGTTGTAAATCTTTATGATTAGTGTTTTTTCGACAGTTTGTTCATATGATCTTAGGTTGGTGAAGAAGCAGAGAATATATGTTAAATAAATATTAAGACACTTGACGTAGCCCGTTAAAATGTTCTTCGCAACTACAACTTAAATACTTCTTATGTCTACAACTACAACTAATTTTGTGTCTTTGTATTGGCAGTGAGGATGGAAGGCTCAGTTGTGGGTATTCGAGTTTCAATGGAAACGTACTATGGAATATTTCTACGATATTAAGGCCTCAGAGATTGCCGGTAGCCTGTTTGGATATTTGGAATCTTTGATAGTGAGTTCTTTACTTTGATCATATTTATTGAGTCATGTATCTGAGCCATTTGAAGATAGCTGTTTGTGAATAATGTGGTTAAATATCGGGATTCGTGACATTCGTCTCTAATAGCCTAATTATATTTAATCTGCGTGTTGAGTTAGCATTAAGAAACTACCACTTGCTAACCTAACCTAATGTCCAACTAGATCCTCGCTGTTGAGTTTTGATTGTTTTCTAGAAGATTGTCATTATTGTCTACGGGTCATGACCAATGTCTAGGTGCAGAAATGGTTCTACCGCAATATGTTTGAAATGTTTTCTCTTACGGAAGTACCAGTTACTTAAATGCCTGATCTAAGAAGTTTTTCATTTTCCCCTTTCGATCATGATATGACATGACATGGTGATGCTCGTGCTAGATTGTGGACCTAGACCGACTCTGATGGTGATTTCTTCATCGGAAGCGGTAATTGAAGCTCATTAGAATTTGAGGGTAGGGGCAACGATGAATAATCAATCAGCCGGTGGTAGAAGATCGACAGGGACCAGAGGAGAAGGAGAACCACCAGCGTAGAAGCCAAAGCAGCAAAGGATGAGAGCCCAGAGAGGACAAGCCACAGATCCCCACATAATTTTGCTGAAAGGGTAACCATATATAGTTTGCGTTTGATTTTTGAATTATTGGTTTTCAGTTTGAAGTTGTTTGTTTTGTGGTAATGAAAATTCATTCACGGCAACACAGGGAGAGAATTCCAGAGAGGATGAAGACATTGCAGGAACATGTCCCTAATGCGGATAAGGTTGTTTCACATAATTCATTCTCTAATTTTTTCCCTTTTCAATTTTGTGATATTAATAGTGCCTCTTTTGTTTTTCCCTTCTTCCCGGTTTAGCTGTGTTCATCCCAACACTTAATAATAAAAAGTAACAAAATGGGGATGATATCTATTTATTTTCCATATGGACATGGACAAATTTGTTTTAAGGTTCACTTGGTTATGTATTCCTTTTGACATTTTTACATGTTTTGCAGGATATGAAGCACCAGATCTGTTATGCATATATTTGTTTGAGAAATAGTTACAAATTTATGGTCACTTTTGGTGGACGTGTTCCTTTATTTTTAATTGCCATTTGCTTGCATTTTTCTTTACATTTTCCTTATTGTTGAGCTTATTCTTAGTTTCAAATCTAATATTGTTTAAAGAAAACTTGCTGGCAAAGTTGCACCAGCTGGATTTTATGTGGGGGTGCCTGATTTATTGTATGGTGATGTGTATGATCCTTCAATTGTAGAAAAGCATATTCCTGTATGGATAAAATCACATGGAACGGTTGGTTTTTTGAATCTTATTAATTTATCGGTACGTGCCAATCATAGGAATGGAATCACGTATATAATGTGTACAAGAAAACTTAAAACGACATTTTCACATTTTGTTAAGTGTTTGAAGATGCACAACTAGTAGTTTTAGATTTAGTTAGCAAAGGCTTTTACAGAATCGGAGCTGCTGGATTCTGTTGGGGTGGTAACTAACTATTTAATTGTATCTTGTTTCTGTTTCGAGTATGCACATTAATGCCCTTTTCATATTAATTAATGTTTCAGATCCAACCATGTAGACTTAATTGTTTCCTTCATCTCATTTTCCTTTGTGATCTCTTGATGCTAAGGCAGCTGTACAACTAGCCAAAACAGGTGGTATTTAAGCTGACGTGTTGCTGCACCCAACATTTGTTACGGTGGAAGAAATCAACGGTACCTAGATATCTACCTACCTGATTTAATTTGTCCCTTATTCTGTTTCTGCTTGCTGTCTATTGGTCGATTAATTTTGTTTTAGATAGCTGAAGTGTGTATAGTTGACTCTTCGGCACACTTTCCCCTTGAATCATTGCATTGTTCATACCATGTGATTCATCTTATTAATTTGTGGTATGCTCTAAAGTTTGATTGAGTGTCAAATATGCTCTTTCATACTATGTTGAATGATAGTTACGTAGGTGGGGATTCTCAGTACCGCCGCCCAAAAAGGTTTTCAAGTGATGGAAGTTGTCTGTCAATCGAAGAATTTGTACCGAAATTGGAAGAATTTATCCACGCTGATGTCAATAATCAAATGAGGAGGACGAATAACCATTGGTTTACGCCCCCACCCCCATGGCCAGAATCGCTTCGAACGATAACCGTCAAGTTCAACAGCAAGGAGAAGCTTGATGTTGATTTCGAGGTTACAAAGAAAATACACCATTAATACTGCAGTGGGCATTCACCGTGCCTTGCACGGTGTTAGCCACTAGTGTATATATATATATATATATATATATATATATATATATATATATATATATATATATATATATGTTTGAACGTGGGCATTGGCTTGATCGAAACGTGGTATATGCTTTCAGTGCGGGAGGTTTTTTTTATTTTAAAAAAGAAATATATGATAAGGGTAAAAGTGTCATTATAACGTGTCTGTCCTTTTTGATAATTTTGTAAATCTTTTTGTCCTTTTCAGGAAGTCTTCTAAATTTTAATGACATGTCAACATTTTATTCTAAATCATGAAATGACAATATTATCCTCCATCTATCTTTTCCGGTTTCTTCTTATGCTACCACAGCTTTCCTCATGTTTGAAACCCAATGAACAACTCCTCCCTTCCACTTCTTTTATCTCAGTCCCGACACTTCTTCTCTCACCCAAACAGAAATGAAAAACCCCAAAACAGAAGAATTACTTTCACAAATAAATAGAAACCACCAGACATTACATTACTCTAACCATCAATTATGCTCATGTCCAACCATCACCACCAAAAATCAAACGCCATAACCATCATCATTAACCATTGAGAACAAACTAAACCCAACAACCAATGCATACATATATCAATTCCTAGTTTACCCCACATTTAAATTAATTTATAGTCCCGAATGATTTGAGCACTAAGATGCACGGATACGGATATGAGGATACGGGATTTTCGTATAATATAGGATACGGATACGGGGTGTATTTATAAATAATGAAAATATATGGACCAAACTGTAAATAATTAAAATGCAAGGACCAAATTTATGCAATTATTGTGATTCTTAAAAACCCAAAAGTTCATATTGGGATTAACAAGAAGATGAAAGGAAAAGCTATTATTCTTGGGACGGTGAAGTTTTGGGCTTTGAAAAGACACACTGGCACACACATTTTCACGTCTTTATGGAAGAAAAAAACACCAAATTTTCTCACAGTGGGCGTATCCGAAGGTTGATACGCGTATCCTAAATGCCGTATCCGAAGTTTTGAAACTACAAATCAGTCCTGATACGTATCCTATGGCGTATCTGCTGGATATACAGAAACCTGAATCCGGACCGATCCATAATTGGATCGTCAGATCTGATTCTCAGCACCGATCGAGACGCTCGATCATGCACAGTGATGAGAGTCAACTCGACTATGTTTTTCTACTACTTTTGTATCCCTTAATGACTCGTTTTGTACAATTCCGGGAGATTTTGGCTAGGTTTTGATGCTTTATACTCCATTTTGCTTTTCCCGAGTTCCGGATGTATAATCTGGAAATCTTGATCCTTTTTGGCGTTTTACTCTCATTCTCGGTTACCCTAGCGTCCCGTAGGGGTTACGTTTGGTGTGTGTTTTGTTGTTTTTCAGGAACTAGGTGTTCGAGAATGCCCGAAAAACGTGTTACGGAGCTTCGGGATGCATGGAAGCTCATGTAGGAGTAAAAGTGTGCCAGGCGTGCGCTTGGCTTACCATAGGCGCACGCCTAGAGAGGGGAAAAGTGCCAATGTTTTAGTCTGTGTTTCTCCATGTTCCTCAAAAGATAGGCGCACGCCTAAGAAAGCCTAGGCGCACGCCTAGCAAGTACTCTGCTGGTGGGATATTTTTGAAATTGTTGCCAGGCGTGCGCCTGGAATTTCATAGGCGCACGCCTAGCTATCTGTTTTGGCAAACACTATAAAAAATCAATTTTGAGTTTTGGATAGATATATATCACTTTTCACAGCATTTTTTTGGTGATTTTCTCTTCCAAGAACACCATAGATTAGGTTTTTAAGCTTCCTTAGTATAATCTTTTGTAACAAACACTTGGATCATCTTGGATTGCATAGCTATATATTTAGTTTTCTCTTTCTCAGATTTCTATCGGTTTTCAGAGTGTGTAGGTATTTCTAATATTTATCTCTTGTTTGATTGTACTTACTTTTATGATGAAATCTTGTGTTTTAATAGTTAATATGAGTAGCTAATCGCCTTATAGCTGAGTTATGCGATAATCATCGAAACTGGATCCTAGCTTGTTCATGTGTTATTCTTGTTGTTTGATTTGATCATTCTTGATGTGTTTGTAGTCCTAGAACTTATTCTTAAATAACTTTTATTGAACTCGCGACTCGATAATCATATATCACGCGTCTTCTTTATAGATGTATTTTGCGAGAGGATACGGGAAAAGGGGTTCTAGGATCACCCTGTAAAACCGACTGAGTTGTTCAGATTCGGCTTCGTGTGTGAGGTTTATATCGACTTGTCGAGTGTTTCATTGGCCGTAGACCGTGTGAGGTCAGTTAAATCCGGTCAACAGAATGTTGAACCTAACATAGGAGGGTAGATTATTGAAATAATGTCTATTCTCGGAAATAGGAAATGACACCCTACGTATGGCATCAAGACGTTTAAGTAAATCAAGAATACATCCGGACTTAGCTAGGGTTTGGTAAGTAGTTGATTGGACCATAGCTCGGCTATCACCTTTAATCGTTTAAAGCTCTCGTTTTTAGTTAGTCATTGTAAACATAGCAAGTTATAGTTTAATAACCTCATCAAAAATCTTGTTGATCTAAACTAGAGATGACACTAGCTTTGGTACTTAATTAAATTCCCTGTGTGATTACGACCTTGCTCGCTAGTTTTATACAACAACCGACTCGGTACTCTGCCGGTCAAAGTTGGTATACTATAAAACGGCCATCAAGTTTTCTGGCGCCGTTGCAGGGTAATAGAGTTAATATCTTATAAGTTGGTTAAATCTTCAGGATTAGGTCGTTGTTTCTTTTTAATTGTTTGTTGTTGTTTCATTGTTTGTGCAGTGTATGACCCGTAGTAGCAACGAGGAATTGGCTGAATATAATCCGGAAATCGAACTTTACTTCCGTCGACAATTGGCTTTGAGGAATATGACGATTGATCGTCGAGCAGCTCAACAAGCCAAATCATCTAATCTGGAAGTTGAACCCTCAATGGCTACGAATACACCTGCAACCAGAAGACAAGGCTCTTCAACCGGGGGAGGAATACACGAGCATCATGTTCAGGAAGTTGAGTCCATAGAACAGCGTAGCGAATCGAGTCCTCCGGTTGAGGGAGGAATTGGACTTCACCTTCGGGAACCTATTCAAAACTTGAGGCAAGAACAGAATCAGAGGGAACCTCCGCCTCAGAATGTTCAACAACAACCTCAAGTTCAAGGGGCGAATATGAATCCGAATGCTTTTGTGCAACAACCCGTACCTCATGTTGATCCGAACCAAATCATGCGACAGTATCAACAAATGATGTTGCAAATGGCTCAGATGAACCCAATAGTGAATCAATAAAATCCGATGGCTGCTCAGTATAACCTTATTCTTATGAATCCAATGATTGGGCAGTATCAGAATCCGTATCAACAACCTAACGTGCAAATCCCACAACCGAAACCAGTTCCGGTGCAATAAGCCACTCAGAACGCACAGCCTTATCAGGCACCGGTATTCCGACCCCCGATTATCCAAGGTATGGTGAGAGTCCCTGGCAAAACACTGAGGGATTATGCTACACCCGCTATTGGTGAGGGGCATGCTCCTATTCGTATCCCACCGATCCAGGCCAACAACATGGAAATCAAAGGTCATGTTTGGAATTTGCTATAGAAGATCACTCAGTTTAGAGGAAAACCCGAGGAGGATCCGAACAAGTTCTTAAATCACTTTATGCAAGTATGTAAGACGGTGAAGATTAACAGGGTTTCAGAGGAGGCGATTAGGTTGATATTGTTTCCACATGTCTTGAAAGAATATGCTATCGAGATGGGTCAATGCAGTGTCGATTGAAGAAACAATGGTTAAGGATGATGATCTCGGTATTGAGAGAAATCTTAGGCCGGCGAATCCGGTTAATGCGATCTATACCCGGAGTGGTAAGAAAGTTGGAGTTGATGTTGAGATAGCTCGAGATGAGAAGAAGAAAGCACCAGTGAATGATGATGAGAATGAGAACGGCGGGGTCAATTCTGAATTGGTAAAGGTGAAGATTGAGCCGGTGGATAGTGATGACGACTGTGATGAGGTCGTGGAGATTCCTAATCCTATGAGGAAGGATGCCGAGTCTAGCAAGCAAGCACAATCGATCAAGGCACGCGACAAAGTAAACATGGTATGAATCTTACACCTACTACTATTGATGTTAATTCGTTACCCTATCCCCGAGAGGTCCTAGAAAGACTATCTTATCGAAAAGTCAGAATAGATTCCTCGACATTTTACGTAGAGTGGAGATCAATATCCCATTTGTTGATGCATTTGCGAACATGTCTTCGTATGCAAAATTTCTGAAAGGAATATTATCTAACAAAGCAAAAATGGAGGAAGTTGTGTGTTAAAATGAGAATTGTTCCGCCGTATTCCAGAATAAGTTACCCCAGAAACTTAAAGATCCGGGTAGTATTTCAATACATTGTACCATAGGCTCTAAGACGTACCCGAATGTCATGTGTGACCTAGGTACGAGTGTGAGTTTGATGCCCCGCCACATTTACGAGGAATTAGGTTTAGGTAATCTTACCAAAACCGCTATGACCTTGCAAATGGCGGATAGGTCTTTAAGGAAACCGTTAGGAGTAGCCGAGGATGTGCTAGTACGGGTAGACAAGTTCATTTTTCCCGCGGACTTTGTGGTTCTAGAAATGGAAGCCGATAGTCGCACATCCCTATTGTTAGGAAGACCTCTTTTAGCAACCGGGAGGGCAATGATAGACATCCAGAAAGGCGAGATTGTATTACGGGTAGATGAGGAAAGTGTTACTATTAATGTTTTCACGTCCATGAAGCACCCGTATGATGAAAAAGAATGCAATTTTCTGGATACTATTATGCCTCTTGTTGTTGAAAATGTTAACACACTGGGCTACAAAGAGGATGATTCTATGGAGGAATGTTTAGTAAAGTCAAGCTCGATTGATGATGAAAACGAAGAGTTGGCAGAAGCCGCCGGTGAGCTCGAGATCACCGATTTTGTGGATGCAAGATGGCACAAGTTCTTGGAACATGAACTAAATGATGAAAAAGCAAAGCACTCTATAGAAGATCCACCCCTAAACCTAGAGTTAAAGGACCTCCCGGCTCACCTTAAGTATGCTTTTCTCGAAACTGATTTACTCCTGTTGATTATTTCTTCTATTTTAACTAAACTGCAGGAAGAAAAGTTATTGCGTGTTTTGAGAAGTCACAAGAGTGCTTTGGGGTGGAAAATGGCGGATATACGAGGAATAAGCCCGGAGCTTTGCAAACATAAAATCATTCTTGATGAGGGCATGAAGTCGGTAAGGCAGCCCCAAAGGAGGTTGAATCCGCATATGCAAGAGGTCGTGAAGAAGGATGTGATCAAGATGCTTTAGATGGGTATCATTTATGCTATAAGTGATAGTGAGTGGGTCAGCTCGACACAGGTCATACCGAAGAAAGGAGGAATGACGGTGCAAGCCAATGAACATAATGAGCTCATACCCACTCGACTGGTCACCGGATACCGCGTGTGCATAGACTACCGGAAGCTAAATGATGCTACATGTAAGGATCACTTTCCTTTATCTTTCATTGATCAAATGTTGGAACGTTTGATTGGACATGCATATTACTGTTTTCTAGATGTCTTTAGTGGATATTATCAGATTATAATCGACCCTAAAGACCAAGAAAAGACCACTTTTACGTGCCGTATGGCACTTTTGCTTACACTCGAATGCCATTTGGGTTATGCAATGCCCCGGCGACATTCCAACGTTGCATGATTGCCATATTTTCTGATATGATTGAGAAGTTTTTAGAAGTGTTTATGGATGATTGCAGTGTCTTTGGTGATTCTTACGATGACTGTTTAGATAATCTTAACAAAGTGTTGCAACGTTGTGAGGACACTAATCTCGTGTTAAATTGGGAGAAATGTCACTTTATGGTAGAAGAAGGTATCGTGTTAGGGTATAAGATATCAAGGAGAGTTATTGAGGTAGTTGGAGCGAAACTTGAGGCTATAGAACGATTACCACCTCCCACGAATTTGAAAACGCTTAGTGGTTTCTTAGGACACGCAGGTTTCTATAGACGGTTTATACCGGATTTTTCGAAACGTGTTAAATCTCTTACGCATTTACTTTCGAAAGATGTGCCCTTTGTGTTTGATGATACTTGTTTAGATGCCTTCTTAGACATTAAATGTTTGTTAGTGACCGCCCCGATTTTGATAGCACCAGATTGAAGTCAGGAATTCGATGTCATGTATGACGCTAGTGATATGGCAGTTGGGGCCGTATTGGGCCAGAAATGCGATAAACTATTTAAGCCTATCTACTATGCGAGCCGTACTTTGAATTCGGCTCAAATCAATTATGCGACCACTGAGAAGGAATTGCTAGCAGCAGTTTACGCCTTTGATAAGTTTTGTTCTTATTTGATTGGTTCGAAGGTTGTAGTTCTCAATGACCACGCAGCACTGAAATATCTTATGAATAAGAAAGATGCGAAACCTCGACTCTTGAGATGGGTACTTTTACTCCAAGAGTTTTTTTGTTGTGATTAGAGACCATAAGGGCTGTGAGAATGTGGTCGCAGACCACCTCAACCGCTTGCAACTGACCCCTGATGCTATTACACGAGAGAGAGCGATAGGTGACGAGTTTCCAGATGAACAGTTGTTTGCTATCGATGCAGCTATTCTGGAAATGAGGGTGAGCCCTCTGATTCCCGGAAAGTGCGGTAACCCATGGTACGCTTCTTTTGTGAATTATCTTGCGTGTGAGTATTTAGAGCCCGACTTGACCTACCAACAACGTAAGAAATTCTTTAGTGATCTTAAGTATTACTATTGGGATGACCCGTATCTATTTCGTAGATGTTCTGACAGTATAATTCGTTGATGTGCTCATGATGGCGAGATACCGAGCATTTTGTCGTTTTGTCACGACAAGGAAGCCGGTGGCCATTTCTCCGGACACCGAACAGCTTTGAAAGTTCTCCAGAGTGGTTTTGATTGGCCCTAGATCTTCCGTGATTCACACAAGTACGTGAGTATGTGTGATGTGTGTCAAAGACCGGGGAGAAACTCGAGACGGTTTGAAATGCCTATGCAACCGATTCTTGAGTGTGAGATCTTTGATGTTTGGGGAATAGACTTTATGGGAGCATTCCCATCCTCCTACAATAACAAATACATTCTTGTCGCGGTCGACTACGTCTCAAAGTGGGTCGAAGCAATGGCTTCTCCTACTAATGACCGTAATGTGGTCATCCGTTTCTTGAAAAAGCACATTTTTACGAGATTCGGAGTTCCTCAAGCAATGATTAGTGACAATGGCAGTCATTTTCAGAATCGGATTTTCAATAAACTTCTGACCAAATACGGGGTTCAACACAAGTTGGGAACCGCGTATCACCCCCAAACGAGTGGGCAGGTCGAGGTTTCGAATAGAGGTATCAAACGAATTCTCGAGAAAACGGTGGACTCGAATAGGAAAAACTGGGCTGAAAAGCTTGATGACGCCGTTTGAGTGCATCATACCGCTTTTAAGACCCCGATAGGAATGTCCCCGTATCAGTTGGTGTTTGGTAAGGCCTGTCACTTACCTATCGAGTTGGAACATCGAGCCTATTGGGCGACTCGATTCCTAAATTTTGATGAAACAGCCATAGGTGAGAAATGGTTGTCACAGTTGGCCGAGCTTGATGAGTTTCGATTACAATCTTATTAGTGCGCGTGCACTTATAAAGAGAAGACGAAGCTTCTCCACGACGCTAAGATTCAAAAGCGTGAATTCAAAGAGGGAGACGACGTCTTGTTATACAACACTCGTTTACACTTCTTTCAGGGTAAGTTAAAGTCTCGGTGGACGGGACCTTATAGAGTTTCAAAAGTTTTTCCCTCAAGGGCTGTCGAAGTGACTCATGGGACCAAGGGGACGTTTTTGACAAACGCCCTTCGGTTGAAAAAATATGAGAAATCATACTTTGACGCTAATCTCGTGCTCGTGACCTTGGAAGATCCTCCTCCTTGCCCCAATGATTGTGAGTCATGTAGATGATTCATTTCTTTTTGGAAGTAATCTCTTTTCTTGATGCCGACCCCTGAATAATCCAAAGTTTCCTCACCTAACAGCAACGAATAAGTTTCCATTGACGTTCGTTTTTAACCCATTTTCATCTCTTTTTCTGTCGAATCATCACGCCGATCTAACGACGTTAAAAAACAGTGCTTCGTGGGAGGCAACCCATGTTTAATTTAAGTTTTGGGAGTTTTAGGGAAGTCTCTTAAGTCGAAATACCCCGAAAAGTCGATTTTCGATCATCCTAGCTTTATTGATGCTAGGCGTGCGCCTAGCATACTTTAGGTGCACGCCTAAAAGGCATTTTTGGGTGCAATGTTTCAGTTCGTGATTTGAATTTGGGTATACGTTTTTTGCTTGCTAGGCCCGCGCCTAGCGTCCTTAAAATAACCGGCTTTTCTTCTTCTTTCTCTTCTTCCTTCCTCCTTCTTCACAAACCCAAACCCCAGCCGTTCTCCTCCCCCGTTTTCACCCACTTCTCTTCCAAAAATCATCACGGTTCATCACAAAACTCCCTCATTTTCCCACCAAATCGCTCCCAATCATCACCTCTCTTCAATTTAACTTCAAAATCACCAAACCCACTCAATTTTAAGCAAGTTTGGGGCGAAATTTGGAAGATTTTTGTCACGTTTTTCCGGTGACCTTCATCAACTCCGGCAAGCACCAACTTTTTGGTAAGGGTAGCTCCTTGTTTTCTTTTCCTTTTGGCAACCCCAATTCACCCATTTGAGATTAATTTTTGTTTAATTTAATTATTTGTATTTCTTGTACTTGTTCTATATTTTTGTCATTTAATCTTTAAGGGGCAATTGTGAATTTTTTTGTGTTGTGATTTTGGGTGTTGGGTGGTGTTTTGTGTAGAATTAATGACAGGTGCAAACAACAAAAGGAAGAACCCCTATGTGTCCGGTAGTAGGAGAGGTAGTGGTGGTGGTGGTCGTTGGAGAGTTAGTGGTAGAGGTGATGGTGGCAGCCACAGTGGGGCTGCACCATCTGGTGAGAATGAGCCTATTGCTCTTGTCGAGTAGCCTGAGGAAGAACCTACGCGAGAGCAACGAGCCGACCCCCTAGGCAGCCGCGTAACCGAGATGAGTTGAACCGTTTCATAGATGACAAAGCCCTAGACTTCTTCAATGGAAAATTTAGGTCCAAGACCGCGCTTATTGAGAGAGAGATAAATAAAGCGGATGTGAATGAGACTTTTTGGTTTAACGTGCAAACCTGAGGGTGGGGAAATCTTCTTACGGTTAAGCCCGAGCCAATAAATTTGTCCATTGTTAGGGAATTCTATTCGAATGGTAAGGCCGTAGGGGCGGCTATGAATTACATTCTGTTGAGGGGTCAGAGATTGAATATTAGCCGTGAGGGAATAGCTCGCCATTTCCGCCTTCCAAGTGTCTCCTTTGATGATGAGTACACTCAGGTCTTTGCTAGGCTTTCCCAACAACAACCCCTGGTTGATGTCCTTGAAATCATAAGAACAGCTGTCTGTCCCAATTGTGAGTGGATCCCCAGTAAACAAAACCCTCGACATGCCATTAATACATCTGAGTAGAATCCACCCGAGAAGATTGTCGTCAAATTCGTAACCAACCGTCTTTTTCATACTTCTCAATCCACCACAATGAGTTCTGAAACTCTTAAGATTGTCTACGCCATCCTTCATAATATTCATGTTGACGCGACAAGGATCATTAGGGACAAGCTTTCCTCGTATATAGGGAAGCAAACTCCCAATATGATTTTTCCCCATTTGATCACTGATATGGCTGTTATGTTAGGTTTAGACAACATGCCTGGTGATGTGTTGATTCGTAGGAAGTTCCCACCAATTGTCGAGAAGTCCAACCTTGCGTGACATGGAGCCCAGCACCAACCTCAACCACCCCGCCAACCAACCAGGGCCGCCCGTTCTGTTCTAGAACAAGTCACCTATGCCGCCCTAGAAGCTCAACATGATTGATTCAATGACAAACGTCTAGCCATGTTGTCATTACAAACAATCAGTGATGCGGTGGCCAAACATCATGACATTGCCACTTTACACCTTCCCAATGTTTCCCAAAACCCATACAATACCCTCCCTTCGTCCAAGATTTTGTCCCCGCCTTTTCACATCAAAGCTTTGCAAGCTTTGACCAACCTTTTGAGAGTGGGGAGCCTAACCAAGGGGGTGAGTCGAGTGGAGCGGTATTTGGGGATGTTGGTGGTTCGAGTGGTGGTGTCTTTGGAGGTGGTGTAGGCGGTGCTAGTTCAAGTGGGGGTGGTTTCGATAATTTTGGTTTGGCGGCTACATTGGGAACAGATTTGGTGATCGACCCCGACGATTATTTTTATGAGGACATCGGCACTCAACAGGGGCATGGGACAGAGAGAAGTGATTCCGAGACAGATGAAGAGTAGGTAGAAGACGAGAAGACCGGTTATTTCTAGCATTTTTTTCGAGGCTTTCAGATTATTTTTGCAACTTTTTATGATGCTAGATTGAGTTTATTTTGGAAATTTTGTTGTACGCCCGGAGGGTCAATACTTGTCTCTTTTCTGGTTGTTTTTGTTCATTTTTTATCTTTACTTTATGCACGTAAGTATATACTTTTGTCTGCTTTTGGGTAGGCCATTTTTGGCCTCTTTAAATATGTTTAGATATTTTTGCTTCTTACATGGTGTGTACTATTTTTGCATTGTACACGATGTATGATAATTTTTGAGTGATGCTACATGCACGTTTTTGACCTTTTGTAGCATTCCCGGTCCGGTCATTTGCGTATATATGTATATATTCCCCATTCCTGTCTACTTGTATTGGTAGAATGTGTAGTTGATGGAACATGTACCCCGGACGTCCATTTTACGGATGCAACTGCTAGAAGTAATATCACCGGTCAAGACACTCGATCTTAGCACATCGGAAGCTTATGCAATTTACGATATGAGACATAACTAATTAACAACTACGAGAAGGTTAGTAGATTTACTCAAACCGGAGAGAGATGAAAAATCGACAAAAGGGAGATGCCGTAGCCTTCCGGATTGTGTTTCCTAGCGACGACTGGTGAACGTCGATCCTCGCCGTAGAACCTCCTCGAATATGCACAAGAAAAATGACTAGAACAAGAAACTAATTTTCTCTTCTTTATTTGTGAAAGTGGCGCAAATCTCAATGTGAATTGTGTTAGGAGGAACTCTCTTTATATAGGAAAATAAGTAATCAAGAGAATTATCCTTTTTACACCACAAAAACATATTCCCATAAGGAAAAGATATTTTGCTACAAAATAAGAGATAATTCCCAAAAAATCAATCTCTTTATTTTTCCATTAATTATCCAACAAATAGATAATTAATTAATTACACATTTGAGATAATCTAGGAAAATTTCTTCTCCTAATTATCCACAAAGTATAGGTGCCACTTGTCATTAATTTTTTAATAAGAAAATGTCTTTTCTATTTTACATATTATTTACCAAATAAATAATATTGCATATTCACTAAATAGACCAACTATTTAATTTATTCTCGAGGTTCCATAAAACGAGAAAACACTCGCGTGTTAGGAGCTAACCCGGGGACCATGGACCTATAACCAGTAGCTACAATAAATTAAATAAAATATTCATCGAACATAATATATCTACTTAACTTATTAATTCCGGAATTACGCCACCATAAATCCGAAACTGAACTCTATCGATTATAGATATAACTTATTCTCAAAACGTCGAGTCGAGTCGATAAGTGTCCATTGATATAATCATTACATATAAACTAACCCTCCATGGACTATTCGTACTGAAGTAGGATTATTTCCGTAAACCTTCTTCACTACATCTTATCTTTATTTACCATTAACCCACTAGTGATCAATAAGTTCATAACAAATACGAACTCCCGGGATTGATCGGTTTTTAGGACAAACAAATAAGGGGATCGTCTTTCTACTTCCCGTATGAAGGAATGGATTCCATGTCTGTGAGACACACACTTCTCACTTATTCTAGAATAGTGCCAACATGAAAGTCTTAGCGATTCTTAACGAACACATCAAACCCTATCCTGAAACCAGTAGGAGTATGCAATCACTTCAGGATTAAGTTTAATCCATATATGATCATCTTGTGATTTAATAAGATTTCTCAATCACGGAATTATATGAGAAAATCAGATTAAATCGGTCCAGTCCTATATGACTCATCATATATAAATGCCCCACTTAGACAACCAATGTTGACGGTCCGGATAAGACGGTCACACCATAAAGTGTTCTTGGCGCATTAATGGTGGTTTAATCAATAGACCCCATACTTTGATTAAGTTCACCACGGACTAACATTTCAAGTGTATCACCATAAACTTAATCCTCCTGTGTGTCACACACTAAGTTATATGGCTACATATGATATAACTTAGGGTTTTCAGTAGTGCATTACTTACAAGCACGAAGCAAGTAATAAGATGAGAATAAATCTGTCATTTATTAATTCTAAAAACAATTACATAAATTGTCTTTCGGGCGCTACTTCCAACAATCTCCCACTTGCCTGTAAGGACAAGCAACAATTGTCTTTCGGGCACACTATATCTAACAATCTCCCACTTGCCCGTAAAACAAGCAATGATTGTTTTTAGAGCACCACACCTTTATTCTTTCTATCCACAAAATTCTCCCACTTGCTCTAAAGCAGATGAGACATATATCCCAATTACATACCCGCCAAGCGCTCATCAGTGACATTAGATGCCACGCGTCTTGGTAAACTGATCAGCTAGGTTGTCGGCTCGAGGCGATCTTTTAGGGCCGATACGTCGCCTGTTTGCACGATCTGTCTGACCAGGTGGTACTTACTTTCAATATGCTTTTGACCTCTTGTGATTGCGAAGATCCTTTGCATGAGCTACATCTCAACTATTTTCACAGTGAAAAGATATCGGCTCAACTAGACCTGGAATCACTTCCCGATCCAACAAATAACTTCTCAAGCCACACTGCCTCTTTAGCTACTCCGAAAGCTGCTATGTATTTTACTAATAGAGTCAAATTGGCAGTGCTAGATTTCTCCAGACTATAGCTCCATCACAATGAGTAAACACTGAGTCTGAGATTGATTCACGATCATCCTTAATCCGACAAAAATTTAGAATCAGTGTAGTCAACGACACTCAGGTTCGCACCTAATTACACAAGCATATGATTCCTCGTTCTCTAAAGGTACTTGAGGATGCACTAAACCGCTTTCAATAAACGAATCCAAGACTCGACTTTAATCGACATTTAATAACCTGACATTCTCTATCCAAAAGAGAATTTATCCCATTTTCTCTATATCCGAAGATTGAGAGAATTATTCCGTGAGGGGTTGGGTAGGAAACCTCTCATTGAATATCGCATATGAATATGCGTTATCATCTTAAGCAATAAGATGCATGGGACGTTGCCACAATTTGTTCTCATGAATTTGACCGAATTGATTCTAAGAATATAGTCCACTTCTCTGATTCAAAGAATCTTGGCTTATCAGTTTCTGACTTCAGATAACACACTCAAGTTGTTCCCAACCGTTGCACTGTAATCTCTTATAAGCACTAACGTCTACTACTTTACCAATATTGATTCTTTGGTCTACAAAAGACTCATCAATATTCTGGTCAAGCCCACACATTTCAAAACATGTGACCTTTAAAGACCTAGAGGTTTGCTTTAATCCACCAATGGATATAAGCATAGGCAGTCAATCTGCCATTGGATTTAAGCTAAAACCCTTCTGTTCCGAATGAATCTAAGCTCTATTGATGGGCAAGAAAGTTTCAGGGCATCACCCCTGGTAATATTTCTGCTTTTCATGGAGTCAAGCAAGGCTGAATGGTGAGAGAGTTCAGGGCATCACCCCTATTGAACTATCTACTACTCAGGGAATTACCCCTCGACCACTTGGCTTTGCTTAGAAAGAAAAACTTTACATTCATTCGACTCTTTTGCATGTAGATCTGATTACTCCCACTGGGCCTGAGACACTCAGGTGGTTCCACAAGAGTATGAACATAACTGGAGTGCCAAAACTCCATTTTCAGAATTTATGGCTTTAAACCAACCTATTTTATCAGAATCCTATACAGTCCTTCAAAGGGGCCATAGGTGACCAACTACCTCCAGCAGACTGTAGAGTCTGTTTAATCATAGTGAGTCAATGGATGAATCATACTCCCACTGCATTTGGGTGGATTGACATTCTGATCTGGTTCATTAGTATTTATCAGCGTAACCCCCAACAACCAATGTTGGATGTGGTCTGATTAAATCAGATAGTAACTCCTTGAGTAACTGTACTTCAAGGTATAAGGTAGTTATCTAAACATCATTTTAGAAAGGATGTAACAGTGTAACCGTCACAATCCGATCTCAAGAATCTTATAACCAACCTTTACTCATTGCATTAAGATATTTCACGAACAGTCACCATCTGAACGTGTAAAAAAAATTCCAATCATACCTTCAAGCACTAGTGCTAAATGCCTCTCTTTGCGGAAGTGGTGGGGTAAATTTAATTCACTTCTTATCCACAAATTCATAGGCATCTTCTAGGTAGACTTCTCGGTATTACATAATAATGTATACCGTTATTTTGCAACCAATATCTTAACTGAGTTAAGCAGTGTATTGTAGCATATCAATAACTATACAAGACAGTCTATGGTTTATCCTTTTAGTGAAATCAATTCACTCGGATGTAGGCCAAGCATCGGTGACAAAACCATGCTATAGCCTATATCTGAGCATGGAATACTCGTTTCTCTGGTAATATCAGAGATTCCTCCAAATATTTAGACAAACTAATCGGCGTTTCGAGTAGTCAATAGACAAAAGAGTCTATTACCCAAAAGCTCCCACTAGCTTGTATCCTTCTTAAGAACCCCAAAGTAAATATGAACAAGCTATGGTACTTCTTTAGCTCTATTAACCTTTTCCTAATTGAAAGGTAACTTAGTCATTTTTCCTTTGAGATAGTGTTCTTAGACTGGGAGATAGGAATCACCCTTAGCCAGTCTTAAGATCTTATCTCTAGGATATATGAACTAATTAATAGATGCTGAAGAATCGTTTATCTAAATACGGAAACCATTTGTCTTAATAGTTTATGATGTGTTATATATACTTTTTTAGTATTACTTAGTGGTTTTGACTTTATCAGACAAAAGTCCGAGTTTCAAAATCGTATACAAATGTCATATTCACTTTCTTTAAGGCAACAATATTATCGATGTGAAAGTGAATCAATTTGTTCCAACAAATCTGAAAACAAAAATTATATTTCTTTGATATTTAAGGATTAAAATCCGAAATTTATTTCCTTATATCACTCCCACTATATTAGCTGAAATAACTGCCCGTTGTCTACTCTTCATCATGAATGCCCAGCTATCTTGTTTTACAAAAGAACTTTAGCTTCGGAGTCAAATTACTCGGATAAGAAAGTCTCTAAGGATTCATAGGTTAGTGATCTGAAATCACTTTCCTTATCCTATACTTTCTTTTATTAATATTTCGGTTTAGCCTTTAACTTATTTAGTTTAGATGACTTACATTTGTAGACATTTTCCTTCCTATTCTTGGCTTTCTTTAAAGGAAATGGTTGTGAACTAGCAGTTCATTTGAGTAGACACTACTCGTGAACCGTGGGATGTCTAGTGAGATTGATACCAAATCATTCTCATCATCTTTGAACTAATTTTGTTTTGTCTCCCGTTTAACACGAGTGACAGCAGTGACATAAATGTCACTTAAGTCTGTAGGCTTAAGAGGAACATCCTCTTCCGAAGAAATAATTTGCATTCTCGATTATTGAGTTCAACGTTCTTGTTACTTTTCCACTTTTACGAAGTCGTTACCAGTCAATATATCAGGTGTAGCCGTTTAGATACCATGAGATAACATGCAGTTGTAGAAAATAAATCATGACAGAAATATAAATCAAATCATACACCACAACATATAATAATTTTAGGAATAATAAACGTGATGTCATGCATGCAGTTTATCCTACCATTCTAAGGATTTAATCTCACACCTACAGTGCCGTCGTAAGGTAGGTCAAAGAGGTGACGATTAAATTGAGACAATCTCTCTCAACAGTTACGATTAAGAATCGAACATCTCCTATTTAATTGTTGATTACCTTCCTTTTTCAGCCAAGATATTTCCAAAAATACCCTTTAGAGTGTGACCTACTGTTTCAGATTTTTAAGTAGACCCCGAGTATGCCGCCGAAGGGTAGGTCAGTGACCCGACGAGTACTCAAAATCTATCCTTTCGGAAACCAGGGCTATAATTTTGATAGCGGTGAGGGCCATCCGAAGGGGGCCGAAATCAAAGCGGCATGAGGCGTCACCATTCTCTCACGGTGCTTGTGTCAACAGTAGAGGCCGAGGGGTTGGTTGTCACCTTCCCCGCTCCCACTAGTTATTTTGAAAATTAGGTAGTCTTTTAGGATTTTCAGAATTTATTTACAATCCGAAAAACAATAAATCATGAATATTTTAGATTAATCCTCCCACTAGTTCATCGGTTCCAAATATTCATGATTTATTGTTTTAGATTAATCATCCCACTAGTTCATCGGTTCCAAATACTGTCTAACTAGTGTCACTTATTCACGACTTTCCAATTTCACGGATTTATTAAATCTTTGTGTAGACACTACACAATTTAAAATTCACCATGAATTTTATAATCCTAATATATTAGGACTTATGAATTTTCCACCAAATCGAAAAACAATAAATCACAAATTTAAAGATCCCACTAGTTTATCGGTTCCAAATACCGTCTAACTAGCGACACTATATTCATGATTTTCCAATTTTTTCGATAGAAAATCTTGGCGTAGACACTACAAAATTAAAATTCACTAGAATTTTATAGTCCTAATATGTCATGATAAAAGTTTTAGGATTGTAGAATTTCATCTCAATAATTTGAAAACAAAAAATCTTGAAAGGCAATCACCAACTTATCGGTATTAAACCCTGGCTAAGCTTTAACCGAGTTCACCGAACGGTGTCGGGATTGGCTAAGCCGACCCTTCCTGTTCGTTGGTTCATGTGCGACTGCTGGATGAATTGGGCTAAGCCGACTGCGGGATTGGCTAAGCCGACCCTTCCTGTTCGTTGGCCTCAGCTCGCCAGATAGCTTGACCTTGCCGGACCCCCGACACTAACGTCGCACTTGGACGGACAAGTCGAGTCGAGCCGAAGCCCTCTTGACCGCCAGAACCAATTTTCGAACCTTTTGCTCTGTTGGTGTCCAACTTCTCCGGATTTTCCAATTTTAGATTATCAAAATTCAAAATTTATGTAGACACTAAATAATTAAAATCCACGAATGAATTTTAGATCCCAAAATTAAATTTACCGAGTAAATTTTATTTTATCATGTGAATTTTATATCTCGATAAAATTCTGTTCGTTTTAATTAATTACCTAAATTAATTACGTCTCATACATGCCTAATTAATATCATGATTAATTATCTACATGTATGCATATGCTAGGAGTGGAATTCATGAATATGATGCATGTCATGCCATGGTTATTTCATATAAATTATTAAATTTGAAAATAAATGCGTAAAAGTAAACCACTGAGATGGACCGTTGGTACCCCGTATCTAACCTATTTAAACTAGGAAAAGCAACAAAAAAAAAATAAATAAATAAAGCCGCCGCCCCTATTTTTTTTCCTCTCTCATACCATTGATGCAACTATTGATAACTTTTCCTCCTTTTTGCACTTCAGCGTCCCTTTTTTTTTTTTTTTTTTTTTTTTTTTTTTTTTTTTTTTTTTTTTTTTTTTTTTTTTTTTTTTTGCTCTTGGGATTCCTTCTTGCAGCCGCCCTTTGCTTTTCCACTTGGAGATTCTTGGCCGACGGATCCACCGAAAAGAAAAAAAAACTACTACTATGAAATTTAAAATTGTAAAATAAATTACATATGCCCTATACTCGTATAATACCAATTATACGAGCCTACAATAGATCTAACGGTAAATCTAAGCATCAACTCCAATCCATCTCGTCAACCAAATAATTTAATCGCATATATATATATATATATATATATATATATATATATATATATATATATATATATAATAATATTAAAGATGCAATATTTATTCAATTTCACTCCTAATTTAATTAATTATGTTCTCGGTATCGTAAAAATTGAACCTTGGCTCTGCTACCACATGCTAGAAGTAATAGCACCAATCGAGACACTCGATCTTAGCACAGCGGAAGCTTATGCGATTTACGATATGAGACATAAGTAATTAACAACTACGAGAAGGTTAGTAGATTTACCCAAATCGGAGAGATGAAAAATCGACAAAAGGTAAATGCCGTAGCCTTCCGGATTGTGTCTCCTAGAGACGACTGGTGGACGTCGATCCTCGCCGTAGAACCTCCTCGAATATGCACAAGAAAAATGACTAGAACAAAAAACTAATTTTCTCTTCTTTATTTGTGAAAGTGGCGCAAATCTCAATGTGAATTGTGTTAGGAGGAACTCTATTTATATAGGAAAATAACTAGTCAAGAGTTATCATTTTCACACCACAAAAACCTATTCCCATAAGGAAAAGATATTTTTGCTACAAAATAAGAGATAATTCCCAAAAAAATCAATCTCTTTATTTTTCCATTAATTATCCAACAAATAGATAATTAATTAATTACACATGTGAGATAATCTAGGAAAATTTCTTCTCCTAATTATCCACAAAATATAGGCGCCACTTGTCATTAATTTTTTAATAAGAAAATATCTTTTCTATTTTACATATTATTTACCAAATAAATAATATTGCATATTCATTAAATAGACCAACTATTTAATTTATTCTCGAGGTTCCATAAAACGAGAAAACACTCGCGTGTTAGGAGCCAACTCGGGGACCATGGACCTATAACCAGTAGCTACAATAAATTAAATTGAATATTCATCGAACATAATATTTCTACTTAACTCATTAATTCCGGAATTACGCCACCATAAATCCGATACTGAACTCTATCGATTATAGATATAACTTATTCTCAAAACGTCGAGTCGAGTCGATAAGTGTCCATTGATATAATCATTACATATAAACTAACCCTCCATGGACTATCCGTACTGAAGTAGGATTATTTCCGTAAGCCTTCTTTACTACATCTTATCCTTATTTACCATTAACCCACTAGTGATCAATTAGTTCATAACAAATACGAATTCCCGGGATTGATCACTTTCTAGGACTAACAAATAAGGGGATCGTCTTTCAACTTCCCGCAGGAAGGAATGGATTCCATGTCTGTGAGACACACACTTCTCACTCATTCCATAATAGTGCCAACGTGAAAGTGATTCGGACCGCGCCTCTTAGCGATCCTTAACGAACACATCAAACTCTATCCTGAAACCAGTAGGAGTATGCAATCACTTCCGGATTAAGGTTAATCCATACATGATCATCTTGTGATTTAATAAGATTTCTCAATCACGGAATTATATGAGAAAATTAGATTTAATCGGTCCAGTCCTATATGACTCATCATATATAAATACCCCACATAGACAAGAAATGTCAACGGTCCGGATAAGACGGTCACACCATAAAGTGTTCTGGGCGCATTAATGGTGGTTTAATCAATAGACCTCATACTTTGATTAAGTTCACTACGGACTAATATTTCAACTGTATCACCATAAACTTAATCCTCATGTGTGTCACACACTAAGTTATATGGCTACATATGATACGACTTTGGGTTTTCAATAGTGCATTACTTACATGCACGAAGCAAGTAATAAGATGAGAATAAATTTGTCATTTATTAATTCTAAAAACAATTACATAATTGTCTTTCGGGCACTACTTCCAACAGCTACATGCCGAAATTATGCCTTTTGCTGGGTTTAAGCTAAGTCTTTGACCCCTCGTTTTTATTTATTTAAACACCGAGGGTGGTGTTCAATTTTTAAGTATGGGGTGGAGGCTAGATAGCTAATTTTCCGTTTTTATTTATTTCGAGTCATGACTCAGTGGTTATCGCTTTTTTTTGTCAAATTTTGGGCGATTTTTTTTCAAATTTTTATAGTTTTGACGTTGTCTACTGTATCACGAGCTTTCATATCCCGTAGTGAGACATGTGTAGCTACTCGAATACATTTTACTTTGTTGTGTTTATCGTGTGTTGAAAAATTGAAACAACTTCACGTAATAAGCTTCGACGTCATTAAATACTCAACTAGGGAACGATTATAGTTGTGTTGTGACCCGGTTACCTTGAACTTATATTAGTAACTTCGAGGCGAAATAGAAAGGTCGTCGTTGTTAGGTACGGGATGACGGTTTTGGCATTTATTTTGACCCGATCAGACCCAAAAGCCATCCTTATACATATATCCACAGTTACCCCTCTAAGCCTTTGTAGGGTGGCCAGACCGCCACCCGAACTAGCCTTTCATGTTACTAACCCATAATCCGATGCCATGAGCTTTATTTCGGTCTACGTATCTTTGATAACCTTGCATCTGAGCTTTTAGCTCCGCACATTTCTTATACGATGTTGCGAGGTATTTTTTGAGACAGTGATTATGATTTGTGTCGTGAGTTACGAGTTGGTTGGAAAGAGGAGAGTAACAACGAGCCGGTTGTGGCTTTTGATCCAAAAAAAAGAAAAAAAGAAGAAGAGAGTTTGTAATTATAGTTTGTTATAAGTCCAAAAATGGACTATGGTACTATAGTTTTGTGGAGTCGAAGGAAATAAAGAGAAAGTTGAAGTTAGGGTTTGGTTTCCGAAATTGTAAATAGTCGGAAAGATTGAAGTCGAAGTGATAGCCGAGTTTTGTATATATATATCGGTTACAACTCTTTTGCACCCTCTCTTTTCTTTTTTATCGTAAATATCCTTTCGTTGCCCAAACCCTAGCCTAACAATATAACCTTGCAAGTCTTGCTCGACCGTACTAGATGACGACAGACCTCGATTAGTGAAGATGTTTACGACATATAAGCCTATGGTGTAACCCTGGTACATAGGCGTCTATAAACCGAACCGGTCGTCAGTAATTAATGCCGAAGAAGCTATTTTCACACACACACCTTCATTTTTCAACACAAGGTAGACCAATGTTTTATGTATTCGTGTCTTTACTTTTGCATTATCTATTTGATACGGAAGGTTTGTCATACATGTGACAATGTTGACTCTATTTCTGTTTGGAACGCTCGGTTTTGCTCGGGGGCGAGCAAACGCTAAGTAGGGGGTAGTTGATGAGAGTCAACTCGACTCTGTTTTTCTACTACTTTTGTAACCCTTAATGACTCATTTTGTACAATTCCGGGATATTTTGGTTCGGTTTTGATGCATTATACTCCATTTTGCTTTTCCCGAGTTCCGGATGTATAATCCGGAAATCTCGATCCTTTTTGACGTTTTACTCTCATTCTCGGTTACCCTAGTGTCCCGTAGGGGTTACGTTTGGTGTGTGTTTTGATGTTTTTCAGGATCTAAGTGTTCGAGAATGCCCGAAAAACGTGTTACGGAGCTTCGGGATGCATGGAAGCTCATGTAGGAGTAAAAGTGTGCCAGGCGTGCACCTGGCTTACCATAGGCACACACCTAGAGAGGGGAAAAGTGCCAATGTTTCAGTCCGTGTTTCTCCATGTTCCTCAAAAGCTAGGCGCACGCCTAAGAAAGCCTAGGCGCACGCTTTAGCAAGTACTCTACGGGTGGGATATTTTTGAAATTGTTGACAGGCGTGCGCCTGGCATTTCATAGGCGCACGCTAGCTATCTGTTTTGGCAAACACTATAAAAACTCAATTTTGAGTTTTGGATAGATATATATCACTTTTCACAGCATTTTTTTTGGCGATTTTCTCTTCCAAGAACACCATAGATTAGGTTTTGAAGCTTCCTTAGTATAATCTTTTGTAACAAACACTTGGATCATCTTGGATTGCATAGCTATATATTCGGTTTTCTCGTTCTCAGATTTCTATCGGTTTTCAGATTGTGTAGGTATTTATAATCTTTATCTCTTGTTTGATTGTATTTACTTTTATGATGAAATATTGTGTTTAATAGTTAATATGATTAGCTAATCGCCTTATAGCCGAGTTATGCGATAATCATCGAAACTGGATCCTAGCTTGTTCATGTGTTATTCTTGATGTTTGATTTGATCATTCTTGATGTGCTTGTAGTCTAGAACTTATTCTTAAATGACTTTTATTGAACTCGCGACTTGATAATCGTATATCAAGCGTCTTTTCTATAGATTTATTTTGCGAGAGGATACGGGAAAAGGGGTTCTAGGATCACCCTGTAAAACCGACTGAGTTGTTCAGATTTGGTTTCGTGTGTGAGGTTTATATCGACTTGTCGAGCGTTTTATTGGCCGTAGACCGTGTTAGGTCAGTTAAATTCGGTCAGCGGACTGTTGAACCCAACATAAGAGGGTAGATTATTGAAATAATGTCTATTCTCGGAAATAGGAAACGACACCCTACGTATGGCATCAAGACGTTTAGGTAAATCAAGAATACCTCTGGACTTAGCTAGGGTTTGGTAAGTAGTTGATTGGACCATAGCTCGGCTATCACCTTTAATCGTTTAAAGCTCTCGTTTTTAGTTAGCCATTGTAAACATAGCAAGTTATAGTTTAATAACCTCATCAAAAATCTTGTTGATCTAAACTAGAGATGACACTAGCTTTGGTACTTAACTAAATTCCCTGTGGGATTACGACCTTGCTCGCTAGTTTTATACTACAACCGACTCGGTACTCTGCCGGTCAAAGTTGGTATACTATAAAACGGCCATCACGCAGCGGAAGCTATGAATTAAATTCGTTTACGATTTTACCACAATATGATTCGCATAATAAATTAATCTACAAGAAGGTTTGTAGATTTACGCCAACCGGAGTGAAATAGGCAATCGACCAAGGGAGTGCTCGATATACAGAAACCCGAATCCGAATCCGATCCATAATTGGATCATCAAATCTGATTCACAGCACCAATCGAGACACTCGATCATGCACAGCGGAAGCTACGAATAAATTCGCATGCGATAATACCACGACTTGATCTATATAAATAATTAATCTAGCTATGAGAATGTTGAAGATTTACCTTATTTAAAGGGAATAGTAAATCGACATATGGAGAAGCCGCAGTCTTCCGGATTTTATCTCCTAGCGACGACTGGTGGACGTCGATCCTCGCCGTAGAACCTCCTCGAATATGCACAAGAAAAATCCTAGGTTTTTCTTCTCTAAATGACTAAGGCAAGAAACTAATTTTTCTTCCTTTTATTTATATTGTGGCGCAAATTCATGTGTGTATTGTGCTAGGAGGAACTCTCTTTATATAGAAAAATAACTAGTCATGAGAGTTATCATTTTCAGACCACAATTGCCTATTCCCATAAGGAAAAGATATTTGCTAAAAGATAAGAGATAATTCCAAAAAAAAAAATCAATCTCTTATTTTTCCATTAATTAACCAACAAATAGATAATTAATTAATTACACATGTGACATAATCTAGAAAATTTTCTTTTCCTAATTTATCACTAAATATGTGGCGCCGCTTTTGTCAAATTTTTAATAGAAAATGTCTTTTCTATTTTACATATTATTTACCAAATAAATAATATTACATATTCATTAAATAGACCAACTATTTAATTTATTCACGAGGTTCCATAAAACGAGAAAACACTCGCGTGTTAGGATCCAACCCGGGGACCATGGACCTATAACCAGTAGCTATAATAATAAAATAAAACATTCATCGAACAAAATATTTCTACTTAATTCATTAATTCCGGAATTACGTCACCATAAATCCGAAACTGAACTCTATCGATTATAGATATAACTTATTCTCAAAACGTCGAGTCGAGTCGATAAGTGTCCATTGATATAATCATTACATATAAACTAACCCTCCATAGACTATCCGTAATGAAGCGGGATTATTTCCGTAAACTTTCTTCAATACATCTTATCCTTATTTACCATTAACTCACTAGTGATCAATTAGTTCATAACCAATACGAACTCCGCGGATCGATAAGTTTCTAGGATCAACAAATAAGGGGATTGTCTTTCTACTTCCCGCATGAAGGAATGGATTCCATATCTGTGAGACACACTCTTCTCACTCATTCCAGAATAGTGCCAACGTGAAAGTGATTTGGACCGCACCTCTTAGCGATCCTTAACGAACACATCAAACCCTATCCTGAAACAAGTAGGAGTCTGTAATCACTTCAAGATTAAGGTTAATCCATATATGATCATCTTGTGATTTAATGAGATTTCTCAATCACGGAATTATATGAGAAACGCAGATTAAATCGGTCCAGTCCTATATGACTACATCATATATAAATGCCTAACTTAGACAACCAATGTCGACGGTCCGGATAAGACGGTCACACCATAAAGTGTTCTGGGCGCATTAATGGTGGTTTAATCAATAGACCCCATACTTTGATTAACTTCACCACGGACTAATAGTTCAAGTGTATCACCATAAACTTAATCCTCATGTGTGACACACACTAAGTTATATGGCTACATATGATACGACTTGGGGTTTTCAGTAGTGTATTACTTATAAGCACGAAGCAAATAATAAGATGAGAATAAATCTGTCATTTATTAATTATAAAAACAATTACAGAAATTGTCTTTCGGGCGCTACTTCCAACATGGAGAAGCCGTGATCTTCCGGATTGTATCTCCAAGCGACAACCGGTGGATGTCGATCCTCGCCGTAGAACCTCCTCGAATATGCACAAGAAAAACCCTAGGTTTTTCTTCTCTTAATGACTAGAACAAGAAACTAATGTTTCTCTTCTTTTTATTGTAATGTGGCGCAAATTGTGTGTTAAATTGTGTTGGGAGGAACTCACTTTATATAGGAAAATAACTAGTAAAGAGAGTTATCATTTTCACACCACAATTACCTATTCCCACAAGAAAAAGATATTTGCTAAAAGATAAGAGATAATTCTCAAAAAAAATCAATCTCTTATTTATTTCATTAATTATCCAACAAAATAGATAATTAATTAATTACACATGTGACATAATCTAGGAAAATTTCTTTTCTTAATTTATCACAATAGGGGGCGCCACATATATCATTAAATTAATAGAAAATGTGTTTTCTATTTTACATATTATTTACCAAATAAATAATATTGCATATTCATTAAATAGACCAACTATTTAATTTATTCTCGAGGTTCCACAAAACGAGAAAGCACTCGCGTGTTAGGAGCCAACCCGGGGACCATGGACCTATACACAGTAGCTACAATAAAATGAATAAAATATTAATCGAACAGAATATTTCTACTCAACTTATTAATTCCGGAATTACGCCACCATAAATCCGAAACTGAACTCTATCGATTATAGATATAACTTATTCTCAAAACGTCGAGTCGATAAGTGTCCATTGATACAATCATTACATACAGACTAACCCTCCATAGACTATCCGTAATGAAGCAGGATTATTTCTGTAAACCTTCTTCAATACATCTTATCCTTATTTACCATTAACCCACTAGTGATCAATTAGTTTATAACCAATACGAACTCTGTGGATCGATCAGTTTCTAGGATTAACAAATAAGGGGATTGTCTTTCTACCTCTCGCCGGAAGGAATGGATTCCATATCTGTGAGATACACACTTCTCACTCATCCCAGAATAGTGCCAACGTGAAAGTGATTTGGACCGCGCCTCTTAGCGAACCTTAACGAACACATCAAACCCTATCCTGAAACAAGTACGAGTATGCAATCACTTCAGGATTAAGGTTAATCCATAGATGATCATCTTGTGATTTAATAAGATTTCTCAATCACGGATTTATATGAGAAATGCAGATTGAATCGGTCCAGTCCTATATGACTACATCATATATAAATGCCCCACTAGACAACCAATGTCAACGGTCCGGATAAGACCATAAAGTGTTCTGGGCGCATTAATAGTGGTTTAATCAATAGTCCTCATACTTTGATTAAGTTCACCACGGACCATTATTTCAAGTGTATCACCATAAACATAATTCTCACGTGCGACACACACTAAGTTATATGGCTACATATGATACGACTTAGGGTTTTCAATAGTGTATTACTTACAAGCACGAAGCAAGTAATAAGATTAGAATAAATCTGTCATTTATTGATTCTAAAAACTATTACATAAATTGTCTTTCATGCTCTATTTCCAACAATCTCCCACTTTCCCGAAAGGATAAGCAACAATTGTCTTTCGGGAACACTACATTTAACAATCTCTCACTTGCCTGTAGAGACAAGCAATGATTGTTTTTAGAGCACCACACCCTTATTCTATCTATCCACAACATTCTCCCACTTGCTCTAAAGCAGATGAGACATATCTCCCAATTTTATACCCGCCAAGCGCTTATCATTGACAATCGATGCCACGAGACTTAGTAAACTGATCAGCTAGGTTGTCAGCTCAAGGCGATCTTTAGGACCGAAAATGTCGCCTCTCTGCACGGTCTGTCTGAGCAGCTGGTACTTTCTTTCAATATGCTTTTGACCTCTTTTGACTGTGAAGAACATTTGCATGAGCTACCTCTCAACTGTTTTCACAGAAAAAATGGTATTGTCTCATCGAGACCTGGAATCACTTCCCGATCCAACAAAGAACTTCTCAAGCCACACTGCCTCTTTAGCTACTCCGAAAGCTGCTAAGTATTCGACTAACATAGTCAAATTGGTAGTGCTAGATTGCTCCTGATTATAGCTCCATAACTATGAGAAAAACACTGAGCCCGAGATCAATTAACAATCATCCTTAATCTGACTATAAGTCAGAATCAATGTAGTCAACAATACTTAGGTATGCACCTGAATATAGACGCATATTATTCCTCATTCTCCTAAGATACTTGAGGATGTACTATACTGCTATCCAATGCTCGCATCCAAGATTCGACTTTACTCGACTTTTAATAAACTGACTTTCTCTATCCAAGAGAGAATCTATCCCATTTTCTCTATATCCGAAGATTGAGAGAATTATTCCATGAGGGGTTGGGTAGGAAACCTCTAGTTGAATTTTGCAAACAAAAATGCATCATCATCTTAACCAATAAGATGCATGGGATATTGCCAAAAATTGTTCTCATGAATTCAACCAAATCAAATTATAAGAATATAGTCCACTTCTCTGATTCAGAGAATCTTGGCTCGTCAGTTTCTGACTTCAGATAACACACTCACATTGCTTACAACTGTTGCAGTGTCACCCTTTATTAACACTAGCTTTTACTACTTTACCAATATTGATTCTCTGGTCTACAAAAGAGTCATCAATATTCTGGTCAAGCCCACACATTTCAAAACATGTGGCTTTTAATGACCTAGAGGTTTGCATTAATCCACCAATGGATATAAGCATCTGTCATTGGCTTTAAGCTAAAACCCTTCCGTTCCGAATGAATTCAAGCTCCTTTGTTTGGCAAGAAAGTTTCAGGGCATCACCCCTGGTAATCTTCCTATTTTCCAGGGAGTTAAGCAAGGCCGAATGGTGAGAGAGTTTCAGGGCATCACCCCTGGTTAACTCTCTACTTCTCAGGGATTTACCCCCAGACCACTTGGCTTTGCTTAGAAAGATAAACTTTCTCATTCATTCGACTCTTTTCCATGTAGATCCAATTTCCCCCATTGGGCCTGAGACACTCAGGTGGTTCTACAAGAGTATGAACAGACATGGAGTGCCAAAACTCCATTTACAGGTATATGGCTTTAAACCAACCTCTAATTATCAAAATCCTATACAGCCCTCCAATATAGACCATAGGTTATCAATCACCCCCAGCAGACTGTAAAGTCTGCATAATCATAACGAGTCAAGGGATAAACCATACTCCCATTGGATTTGGGTGAATTAACATTCTGATCTGGTTTAGTAGTGTTTATCAGCATAATCCTCAACAACCAATGTTGGATGTGGTCTGATTAAATCAGATAGTAACTTCTTGAGTAACTGTACTTCAAGGTCCAAGGTTGTTATTTAAACATTCTTTTAGAATGACAGTGTAACCGTCACTATCCGATCTTAAGAATCTTACAACTACCCTTTACTCATAGCATTAAGATATTTCACGAACAATCACCATCTGAACGTGTATGCAAAATCTCCAGTCCTACCTTCAAGCACGAAGTACTAAACGCCTCTATTTGCGGAAGTGGAGTAAATTACTTCACTCCTTATCCACAAATTCATAAGCATCTTCCAGGTAGACTTCTCGGGTATTACATAACAATGTAAACCGTTTATTTTGCAATTAATATCTTAATTGAGTTAAGCAGTGTATCGTAACATATCAATGACTATACAAGGCAATACATGGTTTGTCCTTTCAGTGTAATCGTTTCACTCGGAGGCAGGTTGAGCATCAGTGCCGAAACTATGCTACAGCCTATATCTGAGCATAGAATACTCGTTTCTTTGGTAATATCATAGATTCCTCCAAATAGTTAGATAAACTAATCGGTGTTTCGAGTAGTCATCAGACAAAATGTCTATTACTCAGAAGCTCCCACTAGTTTGTATCCTTTATAAGGCCCCGAAGGTCAATATGAACAAGCTATGATACTTCTTTAGCTCCATTACCCTTTCCCAATTGAAAGGTTACTTAGTCATTTTTCCTTTGAGATAGTGTTCTTAGACTGGGAGATAGGAATCACCCTTAGCCAGTCTTCATATCTTATCTCTAGGATATATACTCTAATTAATAGATACTAAAGAATCGTTTATCTAAATACGGAAACCATTTGTCTTAATAGTTTATGATGTGTTAGATATACCTTTTCGGCATTACTGAGTGGCTCTGACTTTATCAGACAAAAGTCCAAGTCTCAGAATCGTATACAAATGTCATATTCACTTTCTTTAAGGCAACTATATTATCGATTTGCAAGTGAATCCATTTGTTCCAACGAATCTGAAAACAGAAATTAAATTTCTGCGATATTCAAGGATTAAAATCCAAAATTTATTTCCTTATATCACTCCCACTATTTCAGCTGAGATTACTTGCCCGTTGTCTACTCTTTAATCATTAATGCCTAGCTACCTTGTTCTTACAAAAGAATTTAGCTTCTGGGTCATAATCCCGGTTAAGAAAGTCTTTAAGGATTCATAGGTTAGTGATCCGAAATCACTTTCGTTATCCTTTAATTTCTTTTATTAATATTTCGGTTTAGCCTTTAACTTATTTAGTTTAGATGACTTATACTTGTAGACATTTACCTTCCCATTCTTGGCTTTCTATAAAGGAAATGGCCATGAACTAGCAGTTCATTTGAGTAGACACTACTCATGAACTGTGGGATGTCTAGTGAGACTGCATCCAAATCATTCTCGTCATCTTTGAACTAATTGTTTTTGTCTCTCGCTCATCACGAGCGTCAGCAGTTACATTCTTATCAACGTCACTTAAGTTTGTAGGCTCAAGAGGAACATCCTCTTCCGAAAAATTAATTTGCATTCTCGATTGTTGAGTTCAACATTTTTGTTACTTTTCCACTTTTATGAAGTCATTATTATTCAATTTATCGTGTTTAGCAGTTTAGATACAGTGAGATGATATATAGTTGCGAAAATAAATTATGACAGAAATATAAATCAAATCATTCATCACAACAAATAATTATTTTAGGAATTATAAACGTGATGTCATGCATGCACTTTATCCTACCATTCCAAGGATTTAACCTCACATCATGTTGCCGCCGCAGGGTCGGTATCAACACAATGATAGTTAAATTGAGACAATCTCTCTCAACAATCAAACCATTAAGAATCAACATCTCCATTCAATTGTTGATTACCTCCATTTTTCAGCCAAGATATTTCCAAAAATATCCTTTTGAGTGTGACCTACTATTTCAGAACTCAAAGTACGCCCCGAGTATGCCGCCGCAGGGTCGGTCAGTGACTCGACGAGTACCCAAAATCCTATCATTTCGGAGACCAAGCCTTGAATCTTGATAGGGGTGAAGGCCATCCGCAGGGGGCCATAATCAAAGCGGCTCGAGGCGTCACCCTTCTCTCACGTGCTTGTGTCAACAGTAGAGGCCGTGGGGTCGGTTGCCACATTCCCCACTCCCACTCGTTATTTTGAAATTTTGGTAGTCTCTTTAAGATTTTAGAATTTTATAATAATCAAAAAACAATAGTGTAACATCCCGACTTTTCGGAAAAGGACAAAAGAGTCTTTTAACTAAACTCGCATTTTCGTGTTATTTAATTAAACGATTTAAAGTATATATATATATATATATATATATATATATATATATATATATATATATATATATATATATATATATATATATATATATATATATATATATATATATAATTCGAAACCTATATATTTAAAAGGATTTTGGGGTTAATTGGTAATTAGGAGGTTGTTTTGAGGACTTAAATGGTAATAACTCTTTGGGGAGTTATTTTCTACATTTAAACCTCCCACTAATAAGAAAGGGAGTTATCGTGCAAAGAGTTATATGTTTAAAAAAAAAAGAGAGAGAGAGTCTGTGAATGGTGAGCAAAGGAAGAAGGAGAAGAGACTTCTTCAAATTCACGGTTCATCTCTACTCCGATTTCAGTTTCGTCTGTAGCAGGAGCATCGTGAGTTTTCGAAGATCGTTTTGATACCAAAATATTCAGGTTTTATCGAGGTAAGAAAATAACCCTAATCTTAGTTTCTTCACGCTTTGATCGTGTTTGCTTGTAGAAAGTTGTTAGTATCGTAGTTTAGATTGTCTAGCAACCTTTGATCATAATTAATTTAGGTTTAATTGTTGATCAATTAGGTTTGAGTTGGAGTTTCAGAATGGCTGCCGTTTGCTTTGCTTTTTGCTTGCTTTTGCTTTGGATTTAAGGTAAGAGGCTCTTCATAATGTTTAATTAAAGTTTTTGGTGTTAAGGTTGTGTTTTGGGTATGATTTGTGTTTAGAAATCATGCTAGTTGTTGTTGTTGTAATACAAAGTTTTATAGCATGTTTAAGACATGTTTTGATGCTATTTGGATGTATATTTGATGTTTAAACTTGGTTGGGTTTGAGTAGAAATCGATAGAGTGTAGAAAACTGTGTTTTATGCAGTTTTGCCCAGTTTTGGCGCCCACCAAAGCTTTTGGCGCGCCCCAAACATGAACCAGAGAGTTCAAGACTTTCTCGGGATATTTTTGGCGCGCCCCAAAGGCTTTGGCGCCCCCCAAACCTGAACAGAGAGTTTAGACGAGTCTCTGAAGCAATTTTGGCGCACGCCAAAGGTGTTGGCGCCCTCCAACACTGTTTAAATGTTATTTTGATTGTTTTAAGCTACGAGATGAGTTCTAAATGTTATCTCTTGATTTAATAACAATAAATGAACATGAACAAGCCTGGATTAAGCTTCTGATGCGTTTAGTTCCGGCACCGAATGTACTCTTCAAGGGAGTTGAAGTTCGGGACCGTCGGAAGGGTATGAATGGCTTGTGCTTTGCGGAATTAGTATTCCTCAATGTCTCGTGTATGTGCTAGCGATTGTCCTTGTCTAGGGTCTAAGTAAGAGAGTAGTATTTGTGAGGGAGCTTACTTGAAAATATTTAGGTGGCTAGTTAACAATTAATAATAAACATACTTGTGTAGTAAAAAGACTAAACATCGTAACACTCTTGGTAAGGCACCTAGCTATATCGCGATGTGTGGGCGGTCGATAAAGTGAATAACTCGCCGGCCTATAAACGGCTAAATGGCGGGGGACTTCGCCGAACGTGTGCACCATCGGGCTTTCCCCCGTGGCTATCGGTGTGATCCACTGATAGGTTGCAAACGATACCTCGTGGTGGGTAGCACCATGCGTTGTGCCCTTGAGTGCCGATGTGACAAAGATAAGTTATGTTAGAAACGTTTAGTCACGACATGTTGATGGACATGGAGTGAACCCTAGATCTAGTCGGTCTCATAAAGATAACATAAAAATAATTAATGAACCTTTCGTTGTAAGTCTTGATTATACATTAGCTTCTTCCTCTTGCTAAGTAATTTGTACTTACCTCAATTGCATATGTTGTTTTGGTGTGCTTTTGGGGTGAGAAGACGAACAGGTTAGCCTTTAGCTCGTTGAAGAGTTCAATGACGATTCAGTGACATTGACACCATGATGACGTCTTATTCTCACTTTCTATTATAGGTTGTACTAGATTTTGTACCTTTTGTTTTAAAGAACTCCGTTGTACCTTCTTCTAAAAGAATCTTTGTAAGACAAGTGTTGTATCTTTCTTTTGTAGCATCGTACGTTGTAAGCTTTATCTCGTTATTGTAAGGTTTTCCTTTCTACCCATAGTCGGTTTGTATTCTATTCTAGTAGCATTTATGGTTCTATCCGAGCCTTTTTAGCTTCCGTTGCTTTAATTTTGATACGACGACGTAGAGGCCGGCGTATAATATTAAATTTATTTAATGCTATACGCGCCGAACGTTCACTTCCGGATAAGGGCTCGGTATCCGGGAGCGGGGCGTTACGCTTGGTATCGAGAAAAGTGTTCCTTTCTTTTCTAGGTTTCCATCTCTCCATTCCTTAAGACAAGATCTTCTTTAGACCACTTAGAACCATTCGACTTCTTGATCTTTCAAAATGGTAGGAACCCGTAGAAGTTTCCTTCACTAACCTAAGTTCTCGTTCTCAAGATAAGGTGTCTTAGATCTTTAGAACCTTTCCGATCTCTCTTGCTTCTTGGTGGTAATTTTCGTAAAGCTAATAACCTTATACCGTGGTTAGTTTTCACTAGAGCCAAGTGAAGAGTCTTCTTAGGCGAAGGTTATGTTGAGTTCTAAGCTCACATCTTTTATGTGATGCCCTCAAGTTTGTTCCTTCTCGGATCCTTAATATTTCCCTATCTTCTTTCGGAGCTTTCGAGACTTTTCTCTCATTGCTCTTTTCTTTGAGGATTTAAAGTTTTCTTATTGCGACATTTTGATTTAATCATTTCTCCTTATTTTATAAATTGGTGTTATGCAAAATGAGTAAACGATTTTATTCATGTTTCTATAAGTCTTGTAATATCATTTCGATGTTCCAAAAATTCTATAAATTTTCAGTCACTTAGAAAATTGTCTTTCTACAATTTCTCTTTTGGCATCAACTTAGTTTTCAGTAATTGTTCATAAATTGCTTAACAAGGAGGAATACTCGTTCAGAAAATTCTGCAGCGGTACTCTTACTTATGAATCTGTTTTGAATGAGCTAAACCCTTCAAATGACTTGAATTTTTGATATGTTGTAGATAACTCTCACCCTGAAAATTTTGTTATGGAGTCAAGTGCCAATTCTTTCTGGTTTGAGTACAATCTGCAACACAATGCAGATTATAAATTTCTGAAATTTTTGACAGCTTGCGGCGGTATCGACGAAAATAATTATTTTAACCAACTTATACTTTTCCAAGAATTCTGAATTTTGAGTAGCATATGTAAAACTTATATACCTACAACTTTTATTTTTACATCATGTTCAAAATCATTTTGGTTTGTTTTGTGTAAGTCAATAATTTCATGGTTGATTTATGCATATAATACTTTTAAAACCATTTAAATACTTGTTCATGAAAGTCTAGACAACATTCTTTCACCTTGGAAGTTTAGGTGTTGGGTTATAGGTGTTGGGAAGGCTTTGAAGCATAAGACTTTTAACTTAGTGGTTATCCGTAATAAGAGTTTAGTAGGTAGATATTAAGTGTTGTAGATTTAATACCCTTGTGTGACAAGAAACAATTACATGGTGACTTTCCAATCTCCACGTTTTCTTTGACGAAGTGCTCTTTTATAATTATTTGGTTTCATACATAGATACCTCGATTTCAAATGTTTTCCCATTTATACTATTTGTAATCCATGTTCTAGCTAATTCATCCATTGAAACCTGGTTTTTTTTTAAAACTCGGTAACGGTTCTTTCATTGCAATGTTTATTTTCCAAATGTATACATACTTTGATGTATTTTTTTTTATTTTTATGAAGATGTTTTCATAAAGTCAAATGTTTGATTTAAGGAAACAAGTTTTCTTATCCTTCGAACTTTCGAACTAGCAACTCGCATATCCTTTCATTGCATCATGTTTAACAAATTCGGGACAATACACCTTTGCATCCTAGTGATTACTTCAATGCATCCCCTACAAGATGTTTTAGTGCACATAACTTTTGTTTAAAGACTCAACTCTTTTATTAGAATTTTATACCATTTTGATAACCGGTTGAAAGATCAAACTTTCTCAAAACATCCATTTTAATTACATATCATTTTGTTTTCCGGTAAGAATACGTGAAAAAAAACCATTTCTTACCAAAGTGTCATTTAATAGTCCCGTACTACTTTTTTCAAGATACATATATATATACATATGTTCAAAAGTCCTATCGATAATTACTTTCAAAGTACCGCAACTTTTACTCCCTTAGAATTTTTTTTTTTTTTTTTTGAATAAGCGAGTAGTCGAACCTCTTTCACGTCTCATGCATGTCTTTTAAAGTTATGTTTTGATAAAGAATTTTAACTCTGCAACTTATTTTGTTAGGAGTACTCCTCACAAAATTTGCTACAAGTGTTAAGTTGTTTTGTCTTATTTTAAACCTTCCTTCTTCAAATTGGAAGAAATGGCTTCCCGATTTTTTTTAAACAAAGGGTTGTCCTCATTCCTTTGAACATTTGCACCATTGATGCAAACCTTTTAACAATTTCACAATAGCCCTTCTTGTGTTAGTCTTTGAACGACACGAAAACATGCATCATTTGGAACTTTTGTGTCTTCTTTACACACAAATCACTTATGATTTTTTTTTCACGAAGCATTTTTTCGATTTACCTTTATCATTGAACCTTTGGAGAAGATGTTCCCCGCTTTAAAAAAAAAAAAAATTTTAACCGCAACGGTTGTTGAAAGAAATAGAAAATGCATTCTCTCGAGTTCATTTACTTTCTTTCCCACGTTATCATTCATGACCTCTTTGCAACATTTCTCCAATTTACTTGGATTTTCATCATGAAAACTTTCGAGAGAATATTACTCGTCTTCAAATTTTTTATTATATATATATGTACATATTTGAATAAGATTTGAAACTTCTTCTACTTCCAGACCTTTTCTGTTGAACTCTTTAATAGCGAAGTAAGAAAATTTATTCGTTTGTATTCAATCATACCAATTACTTCAAGGGAAAGGAAAGTGTTTTCATTATGGATTATATAGGATGATCTTTTGGTTGCAACAAATGTCCCGGCCAGGGGAACTTTTGTTTTATCGATTTTATCACAAGTGACCTCATCTTGGTAATTTTTATATGTCATCCATTTTGTGTTATCCAAACAGATGTTGAACCAAGTTCAAACCATCTTTCATTTTGTGTTACGTGTCTCAAATTTCCCATTTGTTATCTCCTTTAGTAGTTTCAGTTTTCAAAAGACTTTTATAACTGATGGGTATAAATAATTCCACCACCTCAACAGTAGGAATCAGCCCACTGTGGCCACCCTCCGGAATGACAAGAGAGATCGCAAAAGGGGCGGCCACCGTGTCTCACCTCGCCGCGACCACAACACTTGCGGTCCCGTGCAAGTAGCGCATCCCGTGAATCTCCTTCAAGCGGGTCAAGAGGGGTCGCCCGGGGGGGAGGCCAAAGAGGGCTTGCTCCTTTCGACCTCGCAGAGATGGCCGCCGATTGATCCGGATCTTTTCCCCACTTGTAACTTAGATATTTCGTCTTGCTTAGTATCTAAGTAAGACCTAGCTATTAGTAAAATATCTAAGAGGTTGCTTATTCCCTAAGTTATCCACCTCTATAAAAGGGGTGGTCATTGTAAACAAAAGGGATATATATGAAATACACACTATATTTGCAAGCAAAAGCTCTCTCCATTTTAGTTCTCTCCATACCACCACCCACCGGAGCAACACTACACCTTAAATACAGCCAGATATCCACCATCCAAACACCGCAAGGACACCCGTGAGGATTTAGACATCTTCAGTTGGCTCCGTTACCGGGAAACCGATTGTGTAAAAAATCACCTAGAGCTCTCATTCAGGAGGAGTTAAATCTTACAAAGAAAAGTCCTCAAACTGCCTTTATTTCCTCCCTTTACCAAAGAAATCGCTCAAAAAGCCACCACGCAGAGATGGCTGGAAGTAAAGGGCATCTAACACCCCAAACCCCTGCAAAAGGTACTATGCTACATCAAGCTCGTGGGGAAGGCGCAGGAGAAACGCTAGACAATCTCCCTGCAGAAGGAGAAGGATCCCAGAGAGGGGTCTTAGCACCTAGCGATGCTCGAAATGTCATTAATCAAAAAACCAAGTCGAAAGAGGCTATTGTTGCCCTGGATGGAACTCGCAGAGAGAGGTCACAGCAAAGCCAAAGATCGATCCCAGAAATACAACCGGGCTTTCAGGAGGACCCAGAGGTCGCCGAAATGAGGGAATACGCCAGGTACGCTGAAACTATGTATCTCACCAATTCCCGCCTGGTGGCTAAGGGCCAGGCCCCTATGACGATTCGACCCCAGAATCCTCCCAGAAACGAAATCCCTCTTGCGGTCGCAGACCAAGGCCGCCAGAGCCAAATTCAGCAAATCGACGTAGAGGAAAGCGTCCACTCTTCTGGTCGCAATGGACCGAGGAAAGAAATTCCACGAACCTCGGCCCCCCAAGATCGCGACCATCAAAAAGAAAAGAGGATCGACAAAGGGTCCGCGTTTAATAGGTTGGGTGAGAAGGACAAGGCTTTAGCCCCAAGTCGTCTCAGCCTTCCTAGAAAAGAGATGCCCATCCAGCAGGATAGACACGCACAAGATGCCCGTACAATTATCAGGGAAAAAAGGGCCCGCCAAGAGGGATCACAAAATCATAGGGAATCAGAGCGTAGAACGGAGCGAGCCGATACGCAAGCACAGTCGCGACCTAGAATCGACCCTATTTTGGCAGAGCAGATGGAGGTAATGAGAAAAGAGCTTGCGAGAATTAAAAAAGTCGAGGCCCGTCGAGAAAATCGCCCCTATTTCGGGGATCGACGTACTCGCTAAAGGGATTACCGAAACATTGCCTCCCGGCGAGAGAAAAGGTTAGTTATCCCGATTACAACTATTACAATGGGAATTCATGCCCAAACGATCGGCTCACCGCGTTCCGGGGTCGCATCACCCTTGCTACACAAAATAAATCCGCCTGGTGCATCGCATTGGTTGGCGGCATGCGGGATAGGGGCTGCGTCCCGGATACGCGGGCTCCCTCGCGGCTCGGTTGAAAGTTGGGAGGACTTGTCGAAAAGTTTGTCGAGAGTTTGAGTCGGCAAGCGAGGCCAAAGAAAACCATTGAGGACCTATATGAGGTTCGTATGGGAGGGCATGAGTCCGGAAAAGAGTATTACGAACGGTTCGTCAGAATATATGATCAAACAAGGAACATTCCAGACGATGCGGTCATAACATGTTTCCTCACCGGAATCGCCAAAGGCCCGATGAAAACTGAATTCAATCTGCGGCCCCCCAAAGCGGGTCTCAGGGAGATGTTGGAAAGGGCCAGAATGATGGGGGTAAGCGAGGCGCCGTCTCGCGGGGAAAGCAAAGCCTAAGACAGAGCCACGTTCGCCAAAGGAGGATCGCGTGGATGACCGTAAAAAGGAAAAGGGACGAGATACTAATCGCGATCGTGAGGTAAAGAAGCCATACAAATTTAGCGAGGATAACTTTACCCCGCTCAACACCAAAGCATCCCAAATACTGTTTGAAATTCGTGAACATTTCGACAAACCAAAGCCTATGAGGGGCGATCCTGATAGCCGCGATAAATCCAAATACTGCGACTATCACAAGGACCATGGCCACATCACCGATGAATGCTTCACCCTGAGGCGCGAGATAGAAAGGCTGATCCGTGAGGGACCACCAATAAATATAAACGCGAGGGGAACAACACTCCTAGTCAAGGACGCCAACCTCGCGTCTATCGGAGAGAGGTTCGGGTCATCCACGGGAATATTCCCGGCAACCATCAACGAAATCTCGGATAAATCAAATCAATACCCGCGGCTTCGAAAAGCGATTGCGTTGGGAGAGAATGAGAAGGGAATCATGTTCACAAAAAGCGAGGCGACAACGATCGGTGGCCTATGGAGATACCCCTCATTCTAAAGGTGGGGGTGAACGACAAGCACGGCGTCAACCGAGTAATGGTCGATACGGGGGCCGGCCGCGACGTCATCTATTTCGACCGTTTAAAACAAAACGATCGGATTCGGGGAGGCCAAGTTAAAACCCTATCTTGGGGTCCTCGAAGGTTTTACCAACGACACAGTACGGGTCAAAGGCACGATCGACCTCAATATCATTTTGGGCGACTATGAGCCCTGTAGAACGGAGATAATAACTTTCTTGGTAATCGACCTGCCCTCTTACTACAACATGATTTTGGGAATCCCAGCTATGAAGAAGTTCCAAATGGTGGCGTCCGTTCCCCACCAACGGGTCAAATTTCACGTAGGGGAAGAAGTTGGGGTCGCCATCAGCCGACCTGGAGCTTTCCTCGACTATATGACCAAAAACAGGGTCGACTCTAAGCGACCCCGACTGGATGGTCTTAACACGGCTACGGATCGATTGCTATGATGAAAGAAATCTCGGAGAAGGCCGTAGAGGTAGAAACATTGCAAGTTCGGGACGAGCCCTGACTTCACTGCCGAAGACGAGTTGGTCGAAGTTATAATAAACGACAAATATCCCGATCAAAAGATAAAAATAGGATCGAGAACTACCGAGGAAGAAAGGGAAGAACGATCGAGCTTCGAAAGCAAACTTAGACGCATTCGCACGGGAGGTAACGATATGAGAGGTGTGGAATCGGAGGTCGCCTTGCACAACTTGAGTGTCGATCCCAACTTCGAGGCCAATACAACAAAGGGCGCGTCAATTCTCTACGAGAAAAGGAGGTCGCGATAAAAATTGAGGTTGAGAAACTTTTAGCAGCAGGCATAATCAAAGAGCTTCAATATCCCACCTGGCTGGCGAATGTAGTAATGGTGAAAAAACACAACGGCAAGTGGCGGATGTGCGTCGACTTCACCGATCTAAACAAAGCTTGCCCAAAGGACCCCTATGCGCTCCCTCGAATTGATAAAATGGTGGATGGAATCGCGGGTTTTGAGACCTTAAGCTTTCTGGACGCCTATTCCGGCTACCACCAGGTCAAAATGGCCGATGAAGATAAGGAGCTAACGGCCTTCAGGGCCGCCGGCGGGCTATATTACTATGAGATGATGCCGTTTGGCCTAAAGAACGCAGGCTCAACCTATCAAGAGAATGGTAAACGAGTTTTCAGCACGCAGATAGGCAAGAACATGGAGGCCTACATTGATGACATGGTCGTGAAATCAAGTCGCCAAGATCACTTGGAGGACCTTCGCGAAACCTTTGCAAACGTGAAGAATCACTCAATGAAACTAAACCCTACGAAATGCACTTTTGGGGTCCAGGCAGGGAAATTCCTGGGCTTTATGGTAAGTCAGAGGGGGATCGAGGCAAATCCCGAAAAAATCGAGGCCCTGGTCAACATGAGCGAACCTACCAGTATTAAAGAAGTACAGCGGCTCAACGGCAGGATCACAGCTTTGGGTAGGTTTGTCTCGAAATCTGCAGAAAGAAGTCTGCCTTTCTTCAAAATTCGAAAGGGGCTGGTACCTTCTCTTGGACGATGCGGAATGCTCCCAGGCATTTAAAGACCTCAAAGAATACTTATCAAGACCGCCGTTGCTAACCAGCCCGAGGCTCGGGGACACTCTGTTTTTATATTTGGCAGCCTCAGATAGGGCCGTAGCCGCAGCACTTGTAAAAGAGGAGGGAGGCTCGCAGAAGCCAGTTTTTTATGTTTCCAAAGCTCTAAGCCCCGTTGAAAGTCGTTATTTTAATATAGAAAAGTTGGCTTATTGTGTTGTTATAGCTGCCCGCAAATTAAGGGCTTACTTTTCATCGCACACCATCGTAGTATTATCAAATGCATCGCTAAGACAGGTCCTTCACAAGCCAGACCTGTCCGGTCGATTGCTCCGATGGGCCATCGAGCTTACTGAGTTCGATATCCGATATGAGCCCCGGAAGGCTGTAAAGGCCCAAGCACTCCCAGATTTCATAGCAGAAACAAGCTTCAACGAAGAGGTGAAAGAGCAGCTCTGCTCCGAACGCGACCAAGATAGGGTCACCGCAGAGGACGAGCCTATCAGGCCAAGTCACTGTTGGCAGCTCTACGTTGATGGCTCCGCTAATCACAAAGGGTGCGGCGCGGAATAATCCCGTTAGAACCGGGATCATCGAAGAAATTGAGCAGGCTCTGAGATTTGATTTCACCGCCTCTAACAACCAGGCAGAATACGAGGCCGTCATTGCTGGGTTGAAACTCGCCAAAGCCATGAAAGTCGAAAATATACAAGTATTTTGCGACTCACAGTTGGTGGTAAATCAAATCAATGGGTCATATGGCATTCATTGCGAAATTTTACAAAGATATATTAACCTCGTCAAAAGACTCGAAGGCAGCTTCGCATATTGTCAAATCAAAAACATCCCTCGAGAGGACAATCATAGGGCAGACTACTTGTCCAAATTAACCAGCGAAGACGCGTCGTACGATCCCAGCATCATGGTCGAACACTTATCGGAACCCGCCATCTCCCAGGGCGAGATCATGGATTTCCAACCCAGTAACACTTGTTGGGTCGACATCATGAAGTCTTATATTGAGTTAGGAGAGCTTCCGAGCGACCCTTGCGAAGCTAGGGCCTTAGCAAGAAGGGCAGCAAGATATACGATTATGGACGACGTGCTTTACCGTCATTCATTCTCGAAACCGCTTCTGCGATGCGTACGACCTGAGGAGGTAACGGGAATCCTAACAGAGCTACATGAGGGAATGTGCGGCGGCCATTTCTCCAATCGAACACTAGCGCAGAAGGTACTTCTAGCCGGATATTATTGGCCAAAATTAGATGAAGACGCCAAAGCTCATACCCGCGCATGTGATACTTGCCAGAGGTTCGCAAATATCCCCAGGCTACCCTCAGTCGAACAAAGCATAGTGGTAGCTGCCTGGCCTTTCGACATGTGGGCAATCGACCTCATCGGACCCTTGAAGAAGGGTCGCTCAGGTTGCGAGTACGTTGTCGTCGCGGTGGATTATTTTACTAAATGGGTCGAGGCTAAGGCCTTGGTAAAAACCAATACCAGGGACATAACATACTTTTTGCTCGATCAAATATGGACAAGATTTGGTGTTCCAAGAGTGATGGTTTCCGATCACGGACCTCAATTCAGAGACGAATTCGACGATTCGTGAAGAGAACAATGTTAAACATTGGCAATCGTCCGTGTGCTACCCGCAAGGAAATGGGCAAGCCGAAAATGCCAACAAACGGGTCCTAAGTGTGTTAAAGAAGAGCCTGGGTGAGAAGGCGGGCCACGGCCGGATCACCTTCCGGCGGCTCTATGGGCACTCGGGACGTCGCGAAAAATCACAATGAGGGAAACTCCTTTTGCTTTAACATATGGGTCGAGGCTATGGCACCCGTGGAAATGGCCTTACCAAGTCCCAGGGTCGTTTTCTACAGCGAGGTCAATAACACAGCGGCGCGTAAACTCGAGCTCGATCTAGTAGAGGAGCGGCGCATCCAGGCATACAGTCGTCTGGTCAACTATAAACAGGCGGCAAAGCGTCATCACGACAAACGTATTCGCAATCATCACTTCGCCGTCGGGGATTACGTTCTACAAAAAAGACAAGCCACGGGCCACGAAGCGAAAAAAGGAAAGCTATCGGAAAACTGGGAAGGCCCCCTACGGATTTCGCGAGTTATCAAAAAGGGGACGTACATGCTAAGTGACAAAGAGGGCCGCGAGTATAATAGGCCATGGCATGCAGACAATCTGAAAAAATACTATATGTAACGGGCCAATTCAAATAAAGCTGTTCTTCCAAATTGTATTTACATTCTTGTCTTTTTCGTCGTCATCAAAAAAAAAAAAAAAAAAAAAAAAAAAAAAAAAAAAAAAATTGACGATGAGAAGTTTTTTCAAACATATCGATCAAGCCTGGACAAACTTCCATCAACTGCAGGATGGTTATCTTCCTCCGATCACATGTGTGGAGGTCCAAAAACGGCATCATGCCTGCAAAGGGCTCCACCGAATAAGTTTTTTCAAACATATCGGTCGAGTGTATGGAAGGGGACCCTGGCGCCACTGCATAATTTGGATATCAGCGATGCGAAAGGCATGCGGCGACCAGTACCACGGCGACCTTGAACCGCCGAGCACGCATATCTTAGAGCCTCGCGATGGATCAACACTCCCCAGTCTATATCCACTCGATGGTCGCGAATGGCATGCAGAAGGAGCGCTTCGCTCTCACTAACAACATCAGCATCGGCAGTGATAAGAGCGCGGGAATTTATAAACTTCTTCCACTCACGGTCGCTGCGAGAGAGGTCGGACGCGATCACTCCCAAAGACAAAACCCGCTGATTCTCGGGGAACAGCTCGCACATTGCAATACCCAGACGAATCTGCCTATTTTCCTCATCCGCAAGGTCCCAGGCGATCTCATAATGGGAGGAGGGATTTATGGCGGGTATGTTAAAAACTTGGTTAATTCTCTCCGGAGTAAAGATAACGGGAACACCCCGGAGAGAAATGCTGCTCACTGCCCGCCAGAGGCTACATCAGACAACACGGAGTAAAATTCCCGTATCATGGTAACATTAACCGCTCCCAGAGGCTCAGCAATAAACTCCCACCAGCCAGAAAGCCGAACGCGCAGCATGGAGCCGTCTTCTATTCGTTGTTCATGTAAGCCCCTCTCCCTCATAATATCACGCCACTCAAAAAAATCCCAGAAATAAACCTTGGCTACGGGGGAAGCAGTGGTGAAAAAAGGGGAAACATCCCGGATGGGACGAGCTTTGAATATCCGAACCTGGCTGCTTTCCCCTGGATGGGACATAGAGTTTGGAGGATAAACAGGGAGGAGGATAATGAACGATTGAGGGAAGAAAGCAAAATTCGGTATGAGGCCAGAGGTAAAGTGAGTTCCAAAATAACCCCCTTTTATACCAAAGAAGGGGTATAATCAACGGTTGGGATTAACCGGATCCTAGGGCCAGATATGCAAACTGACCCGAAGACCGAGGCAACAGGAGCGCCAGACCATAAAGAGACCGAAATTTATGGCTACGGTTACAAACCGACACCTAGTCATTAGGGGTCATAACTGCGTTAATGACACGGTCAAAGGCCGCTTTAACAGCTCTATCTTCGACAAAAGCACCGCTCTCAATGAGGCCGCTGAAACTTTGAAAAATTAGCGTCGCTTGGCGACTATGGTTAGAACAAGACGACGACGTTTCATGACAGATCGACGTCGCCAAATTATTAAGCGACCTCGCACGAATCAAGAAAGCACAGAAAAGTCAAGTATAAATTGAAAAAATGCAGAAGATAAATTGTCAAGCTATTACAAATCAAGGCTATTACAAATCAAGATTCAGTCAAATCACAAAGTAAATAGTCAAAGTTACAAATCAAATTTTCGAAGAGCTCGCAGAAAAGTCCAAGAAATCTAGAGAGCATGCGGAGTAGGCGGGGTGCTGATAAACTCGTCGCCTTGCTCAGAGGGCGGCGGCTTCTTCAACGTCTCAAAATTCACAGGATTGACAGGAGCAGGATCCCAAACAGGCTCGCCACGTTTAAGCCGTTCGGTCCGAATCGAGGTAATGAGCTCGTTTGCATAGGGGATTTCCGGGTGAAAGGCCACTAAGTTGGGATGACCTTGATGCGTGTTCACCCACCGCACCATATCCTCCGAGTGATGTGCCCCCCGCCTCGATCGGCCCGGATACGGCGAGCTAGGTGACTAACCCCCGGTCAAAGCTATTCTCTACAAGGTCGAAGAAGTCATCCGAATTCTTGTAGGCGACAACGGCCCCGGACTTGGCCTCCTCGACGGCCTCGGCCGTTTTCTTCGCGGCTTCCTCCATGGCTTTCTCGGCGGCCTCTTTGGCGGCCGTCTCCGCCTCGGCAAGCTTAACCTCAACACGGCGATCTCCTCCTCGCGCCCCCGCATAATCCTTTGTCGAGATGCAACTTTCTCATTGACCTCAGCATCCAATCTAGAGTGCTCCTCCATGATTGCCTTCATCTTCTCCATCTCGCCGGCCGCATGTTTAGCTTTCTTTTCGGCGGTAACCCTCGCCTTATCAGTCGCTCCCAGGTTGCGCCGTCACTTTCTTCACCTCTCGCATCGCGCCTCTCGGCGGCCTCAAGTACCCTTTGTTTAAACGAGCACCGAGCCGTGGAAAACGGGGGATGATTAAGCAAAAAAAAAAAAAAAAAAAAAAAAGAAACAACCTGGTCTTACCGAGAAGCGCAATACCAAACCGGCCGCTCAAATCCCCGATTTCGAATCTCATCTTGAGGCGGAGAGTCGTCTTGAGCCGCAAAGCGGGCTAATATGCCCCGGCCAATCTCCACTTGAACATGATCGGGGTAACCGAGAGGGATCGTCCCAAGAGGAATCACATCGCAATTGCTTCACCAACCCGGCGAGCTTTGGATAGGTCAAGATCCCGGGTAAAGCTCGGATCCAACCATAGGGCCTCTTTCCCAGAGTAACCTCGGGGCAAAGTCCTTTGTGGCAGCGTCTCAGCGGGTGCGCTCTTCTCCGCGGGAGTTTCAACCTCTTCAAGATGCGCCGGGCTGGGAGCGGACCGTTTGGGTTGGCGATCATCCTTCGCCTTCTCTGGTTGAGGTCGCTTCAGGCCGTGCGACTCTTTAGTAGGGGATGGGTCTTTTTTGAGGCACCGGCCGACTCGGGCCCGCAACAACGGCGAGAGGAAGTCGCAACAAGAGCGAAGAGGTCGCGCTTCCGGATTATGTGTCTCTTCGACAATCGAGGCGTCTACAGTTCGGGGCACCATCCCTAGAGCTTTCTTCAAAGCCTCCTGTCGAGCACTGGCCGCCTTATCTGCCTCCGCATTAAGCTTGTTTCGCTGAGCCCTGCGAGCATTTGGATCCATACCTACAAAAAGAGAGCGGTTTAGAACCCAGGAAAACAAAATGAGCATTTACGAATAAATACAAGTGGACAAAGAAAGTTACAAAGCGGCCTAAGTATAGGATCGCCCCCACATTCCGGACACTCAGAGGGGAAACATTTGTTGATATGACAACCCCCAATCCAGTCCGGATCGCAGCTCTCAGGACCCATTCGTACCAAGGGCGCAGCATTCCCTCTGCCCACTAGGCCCGCCATACATGCAAAAGGCTCGGCCAGATCAAGAAGATCAACCCAGGAAACATTTCTCCGAGATGGCGCCGCCCCGTCCGACTGAATCAACGTCATCAGCCCCTTTACGTAGCGCCGCTAGTACTCGGGACCGCAGTTTGTCCTTCGATCGGGAAAGCGATTTCTTCAGCCCCACGAGCTGTTGGAGACTTTTGAGCCCGCGCCTTCTCCTTAAGGCTCACTCGGCGCGGCGGATTTCGGGCAGAGATGAAGGCCTCCAACTCAAAAGGGTCGACATCCATATGAGCGACCTCAGCAGCGGTAATCTCGCCAATATCGCGCGACTACTTTCCACTTCAACCTCGTCCAACGGATCGCCAACGGAGGCGGCGGATAGTACGGGGTCGTCCTCGCATAATCGTAAATCTCCCTTTCCGTAGAGTCGTCGCCGAATAGTCATTCCCCGACATCCCGCAAAAACAAGGGAGGAAAAAGGTGGAGCTTTCGGACACGGTATAATAATATATTAACCCGGAAGGTGATCGCACCCACTTCAATACCGCCTCCTCCGTTTTTACAAGAGATCGCAAATAAAACTACGAGAGGATGGCGGGGGAGCGGGTGAAACCCCAATTTTCCCAGGAAAGCTATAATCTCTCCCCGGGAAAAATCCCCGTTTTTAATCAAAAACAAGGCAATGTTGCATTTCCGTTGCAAAAAGAATGACAAAATTGATGTGTATGGAAAAACAAGGCGGGGATGGATGAATAAACGAGTTAACAAGAAGGATTTCTTACCGATTTGCTTTGAGAAAGATTGGAAAACCGCTTGAAAACGGGAAATACTCAAAGAGGTGGCCGGAATCTTCAAAAGAACCGCCGTGAAATCCTAGAACCACCGCAGGAACGCCGCCGAACCTTCAAAGCTCTGCCAGAAACTTGAGAATTCTAAGAACAACAAACAACGGAGAAAATGAGAAACACTAAAAGTGTGAAGGGTGAGAAGCGAAAGCTTTATATAGGCAAGGGGGCCACGATCGAACGGTTGGGAACGCTTCATCCAACGGTTCGATTAGGGCGGCGCTTGTCGGTTTGAAATACGAAAAGGCGTCCCATCAATACCCACGTACAACTACCCGGCGATTCTGAAACGGCCGCATCACTCCGCAGAAAAAGACCTGGAGGGCTGACGTCAGCCGCGATTGATGGCCTCGCCCCGCAAAAACCAGGCCCGAAGTTACCTTGAGGTCGCTTGCTTTGAAAGCACGGCCCTTAGAGAACAAGTCGCATCAGACGACAAGGTCGCAAAAACAGGCCCGAAGTTACCTTGAGGTCGCTTGCTTTGAAAGCACGGCCCTTAGAGAACAAGTCGCATCAGACGACGAGGTCGCAAAAACAGCCCAAAGTTACCTTGAGGTCGCTTGCTTTGAAAGCACGGCCCTTAGAGAACAAGTCGCATCGAGCGACAAGGTCGCGAAAACAGCCCGAAGTTACCTTGAGGTCGCTTGCTTTGAAAGCACGGCCCTTAGAGAACAAGTCGCATCAGACGACAAGGTCGCAAAAACAGGCCCGAAGTTACCTTGAGGTCGCTTGCTTTGAAAGCACGGCCCTTAGAGAACAAGTCGCATCAGACGACGAGGTCGCAAAAACAGGCCCAAAGTTACCTTGAGGTCGCTTGCTTTGAAAGCACGGCCCTTAGAGAACAAGTCGCATCAGACGACAAGGTCGCAAAAACAGGCCCGAAGTTACCTTGAGGTCGCTTGCTTTGAAAGCACGGCCCTTAGAGAACAAGTCGCATCAGACGACAAGGTCGCAAAAACAGACCCAGAGTTGCTTTGAGGTCGCTTGCTTTGAAAGCACGGCCCTGATAATTACTCCATCCTTCATATCCCCAGGGAATGTCATTAAAGCACGGAGTAGGGGGCCATTGATGGGTATAAATAATTCCACCACCCTCAACAGTAGGAATCGCCCACCGTGGCCACCCTCCGGAATGACAAGAGAGATCGCAAAAGGGGCGGCCACTGTGTCTCACCTCGCCGCGACCACAACACTTGCGGTCCCAGGCAAGTAGCAGATCCTGTGAATCTCCTTCAAGCAGGTCAAGAGGGGTCGCCCGGGGGGGAGGCCAAAGAGGGCTTGCTCCTTGCGACCTCAGAGAGATGGCCGCCGATTGATCCAGATCTTTTCCCCACTTGTAACTTAGATATTTCGTCTTGCTTAGTATCTAAGTAAGACCTAGCTATTAGTAAAATATCTAAGAGGTTGCTTATTCCCTAAGTTATCCACCTCTATAAAAGGGGTGGTCATTGTAAACAAAAGGGATATATATGAAATACACACTATATTTGCAAGCAAAAGCTCTCTCCATTTTAGTTCTCTCCATACCACCACCCACCGGAGCAACACTACACCTTAAATACAGCCAGATATCCACCATCCAAACACCGCAAGGACACCCGTGAGGATTTAGACATCTTCAATAACCATTCTTACCTTTCTTCTGGAATCAAGGTGAGAATAAGTTTAAAACTTTGTTTCTTGTGTATGCTTTGCTTAAAAATGAAATATTTTACAACTCCAGTCTTCTGTTGGACTATAAAATCATGGTTGCTGATAAACACACTGTCAAAAGTTGTTTTCTTGTCTATAGGAATTGTAACATCCCGACTTTTCGGAAAAGGACAAAAGAGTCTTTTAACTAAACTCGGATTTTCGTGTTATTTAATTAAACGATTTAAAGTATATATATATATATATATATATATATATATATATATATATATATATATATATATATATATATATATATATATATATATATATATATATATCGAAACCTATATATTTAAAAGGATTTTGGGGTTAATTGGTAATTAGGAGGTTGTTTTGAGGACTTAAATGGTAATAACTCTTTGGGGAGTTATTTTCTACATTTAAACCTCCCACTAATAAGAAAGGGAGTTATCGGCAAAGAGTTATATGTTTAAAAAAAAAAGAGAGAGAGAGTCCGTGAATGGTGAGCAAAGGAAGAAGGAGAAGAGACTTCTTCAAATTCACGGTTCATCTCTACTCCGATTTCAGTTTCGTCTGTAGCAGGAGCATCGTGAGTTTTCGAAGATCGTTTTGATACCAAAATATTCAGGTTTTATCGAGGTAAGAAAATAACCCTAATCTTAGTTTCTTCACGCTTTGATCGTGTTTGGTTGTAGAAAGTTGTTAGTTTCGTAGTTTAGATTGTCTAGCAACCTTTGATCATAATTAATTTAGGTTTAATTGTTGATCAATTAGGTTTGAGTTGGAGTTTCAGAATGGCTGCCGTTTGCTTTGCTTTTTGCTTGCTTTTGCTTTGGATTTAAGGTAAGAGGCTCTTCATAATGTTTAATTAAAGTTTTATGGTGTTAAGGTTGTGTTTTGGGTATGATTTGTGTTTAGAAATCATGCTAGTTGTTGTTGTTGTAATACAAAGTGTTATAGCATGTTTAAGACATGTTTTGATGCTATTTGGATGTATATTTGATGTTTAAACTTGGTTGGGTTTGAGTAGAAATCGATAGAGTGCAGAAAACTGTGTTTTATGCAGTTTTGCCCAGTTTTGGCGCCCACCAAAGCTTTTGGCGCGCCCCAAACCTGAACCAGAGAGTTCAGTGACTTTCTGGAATATTTTTGGCGCGCCCCAAAGGCTTTGGCGCCCCCCAAACCTGAACAGAGAGTTTAGAAGAGTCTCTGAAGCAATTTTGGCGCACGCCAAAGGTGTTGGCGCCCTCCAACACCGTTTTAAATGTTATTTTGATTGTTTTAAGCTACGAGATGAGTTCTAAATGTTATCTCTTGATTTAATAACAATAAATGAACATGAACAAGCCTGGATTAAGCTTCTGATGCGTTTAGTTCCGGCACCGAATGTACTCTTCAAGGGAGTTGAAGTTCGGGACCGTCGGAAGGGTATGAATGGCTTGTGCTTTGCGGAATTAGTATTCCTCAATGTCTGTGTATGTGCTAGCGATTGTCCTTGTCTAGGGTCTAAGTAAGAGAGTAGTATTTGTGAGGGAGATTACTTGAAAATATTTAGGTGGCTAGTTAACAATTAATAATAAACATACTTGTGTAGTAAAAAGACTAAACATCGTAACACTCTTGGTAAGGCACCTAGCTATATCGCGATGTGTGGGCGGTCGGATAAAGTGAATAACTCTCGCTGGCCTATAAACGGCTAAATGGCGGGGGGACTTCGCCGAACGTGTGCACCATCGGGCTTTCCCCCGTGGCTATCGGTGTGATCCACTGATAGGTTGCAAACGATACCTCGTGGTGGGTAGCACCATGCGTTGTGCCCTTGAGTGCCGATGTGACAAAGATAAGTTATGTTAGAAACGTTTAGTCACGACATGTTGATGGACATGGAGTGAACCCTAGATCGAGTCGGTCTCATAAAGATAACATAAAAATAATTAATGAACCTTTCGTTGTAAGTCTTGATTATACATTAGCTTCTTCCTCTTGCTAAGTACTTTGTACTTACCTCAATTGCATATGTTGTTTTGGTGTGCTTTTGGGGTGAGAAGACGAACAGGTTAGCCTTGAGCTCGTTGAAGAGTTCAATGACGATTCAGTGACATTGACGCCATGATGACGTCTTATTCTCACTTTCTATTATAGGTTGTACTAGATTTTGTACCTTTTGTTTTAAAGAACCTGTTGTACCTTCTCCTAAAAGGATCTTTGTAAGACAAGTGTTGTATCTTTCTTTTGTAGCATCGTACGTTGTAAGCTTTATCTCGTTGTTGTAAGGTTTTCCTTTCTACCCCTAGTCGGTTTGTATTCTATTCTAGTAGCATTTATGGTTCTACCCGAGCCTTTTTAGCTTCCGTTTGCTTTAATTTTGATACAACGACGTAGAGGCTGGCGTATAATATTAATTTTATTTAATGCTATACGCGCCGAACGTTCTCTTCCGGATAAGGGCTCGGTATCTGGGAGCGGGGCGTTACAGTTGGTATCAGAGAAAAGCGTTCCTTGCTTTTCTAGGCTTCCCTTTCTTAAGATGAGATCTCTTTAGACCTCTTAGAACCGATCTGATCCTTTCTTGATCTTTCAGAATGGTAGGAACCCGTAGAAGTTTCCTTGCTAACCTAAGCTTCTGTTCTCAAGATAAGGTGTCTTAGATCTTTTAGAACCTTTCCGATCTCTCTTATTCTTGGTGGTAAATTTCGTAAGGATAAGATCCTTAAACCGTGGTTAGGTTTCACTAGGTCCAAGTGAAGAGTCTTCTTAGGCGAAGGTTATGTTGAGTTCTAAGCTCACATCTTTTATGTGGTGCCCTCAAGTTTGTTCCTTCTCGGATCCTTAATAGAATCCCTATCTTCTTTTGGAGCTTTCAGACTTTTCTCTCATTGCTCTTTCTGTTGGAGGATTTAATGTTTTCTTATTGCGACATTTTGATTTAATCATTTCTTTTATTTTATAATTTGGTGTTATGCAAAATGAGTAAACGATTTTGTTCACGTTTCTATATGTCTTGTAATATCATTTCTGATGTTCCAAAAATTCTATAAATTTTCAGCCACTTAGAAAGTTGTCTTATCTATAATTTCTCTCTTTACATCAACTTAGTTTTCAATATGGAGTGTTCATAAATTGCTTAACAAGGAGGAATACTCTGTTCAGAAAATTCTGCAGCGGTACTCTTACTTATGAATCTGTTTTGACTAAGCTAAACACCTTCAAATGACTTGAATTTTTGATATGTTGTAGAAAACTTTCAGCTCTGAAATTTTTGTTTTGGATCCAAGTGCCAATTCTTTCTGGTTTGAGTACAATCTGCAACACAATGCAGATTATAAATTTCTGAAATTTTTGACAGCTTGCAGCAGTCGACGAAAATAATTATTTTAACCAACTTATGGTTTTCTAGAAATTTTGAATTTTGAGTAGCATGTGTAAAACTTATATACCTACAACTTTTCTTTTGTATCATGTTCAAATCATTTTGGTTTGTTTTGTGTAAGTCAATAATTTCATGGTTGATGTATGTACCTAAACTTTTAAAACCATTTAAATACTTGTTCACGAAAGGCTAGACAACATTCTTTCACCTTGGAAGTTTAGGTGTTGGGAAGGCCTTGAAGGCATAAGACTTTTAACTTAGTTGTTATCCAAAATAAGGAGTTTAGTAGGTAGGTACTAAGTGTTGTAGATTTAATACCCTTCTGTGACAAGAAACAATTACATGGTGACTTTCCAATCTCACGTTTTCTTTGACGAGGTGCTCTTTTATAATCATTGGTTTCATACTTAGTTACCTCTAATTTCAAATGTTTCCCCATGCATACTATTTGTAACCAATGTGCTAGCTAGATCATCCATTGAAACCTTTTGGACTCGGTAAAAGTTCTTTCATTGCGAAGGTTTATTTTCCAAGTGTGCACATACTTTGATGTATTTTTTTGTGAAGATGTTTTCATAAAGTCAAATTTTCGATTTAAGGAAATGATTTTCTCATCCTTCGAACTATTTTGAACTGACAGCTGCATATCATTTCATTGCATCATGTTTAACAAATTCGGGTCAATACACTTTTGCATCCTAGTGATTACCTTCAATACATCCCCTACAAGATGTTTTAGTGTAGAAAACTTTTTGTTTAAAGACTCAACTCTTTTATTAGAATTTTATACCATTTCGAAAACCGGTTGAAAGATCAAACTTTCTCAAAACATCCATTTTAATTACATATCCTTTTGTCTTCCGGTAAGAATACGTGAAAAAAAAACCATTTCTTACCTAAGTGTCATTTAATAGCTCCAGACTACTTTTAGAAAGTTATATACATACATATGTTCAAAAGTCCTATCGATAATTACTTTCAAAGTACTGCAACTTTTACTCCCTTACGATTTTTTTTTTTTTTGAATAAGCGAGTAGTCGAACCTCTTTCACGTCTCATGCATGTCTTTTAAAGTTATGTTTTGATAAAGAATTTTAGCCTGTAACTTATTTTGTTAGGAGTACTCCTCAACAAAATTTGCTACAAGTGTTAAGTTGTTTTGTCTTATTTTAAACCTTCCTTCTTCAAATTGGAAGAAATGGCTTCCTGATTTTTTTTAAACAAAGGGTTGTCCTCATTCCTTTGAACATTTGCACCCTTGATGCAAACCTTTTAACAATTTCACAATAGCCCTTCTTGTGTTAGTCTTTGAACGACACGAAAACATGCATCATTTGGAACTCTTGTGTCTTCTTTACACAGTCGTCACTTATGATTTTTTTTTTTCACGAAGCACTTTTTCGATTTACCTTTATCATTGAACCTTTGGAGAAGACGTTCCCCGCTTTAAAAAAAAAAATTTAACTGCAACGGTTGTTGAAAGAAATAGAAAATGCATTCTCTGAGTTCATTTACTTTCTTTCCCACGTTACCATTCATGACCTCTTTGCAACATTTCTCCAATTTACTTGGATTTTCATCATGAAAACTTTCGAGAGAATATTACTCGTCTTCAAATTTTTTATTATATATATATGTACATATTTGAATAAGATTTGAAACTTCTTCTACTTCCAGACCTTTTCTGTTGAACTCTTTAATAGCGAAGTAAGAAAATTTATTCGTTTGTATTCAATCATACCAATTACTTCAAGGGAAAGGAAAGTGTTTTCATTATGGATTATATAGGATGATCTTTTGGTTGCAACAAATGTCCCAGCCAGGGAACTTTTGTTTTATCGATTTTATCACAAGTGACCTCATCTTGGTAATTTTTATATGTCATCCATTTTGTGTTATCCAAACAAATGTTGAACCAAGTTCAAACCATCTTTCATTTTGTGTTACGTGTCTCAAATTTCCCATTTGTTATCTCCTTTAGTAGTTTCAGTTTTCAAAAGACTTTTATAACCATTCTTACCTTTCTTCTGGAATCAAGGTGAGAATAAGTTTAAAACTTTGTTTCTTGTGTATGCTTTGCTTAAAAATGAAATCTTTTACAACTCCAGTCTTCTGTTGGACTATAAAATCATGGTTGCTGATAAACACACTGTCAAAAGTTGTTTTCTTGTCTATAGGAAAGCCTTATAAGTTTGGTAGAAGATGTTTATATGGTTTCCTTTTTGAAGACTAGTAAAGATTGAAGTATGTCTATGGTTTGGGTGTGCTATAGATGGTTTAGTGATGAATTGATAACAAGACGGAGTTGAAGTTCCTTAAGTTAATAGCTAGTTTCTTGAAGGTAAGGCGGATGTATAGGTCAAAGCAACCCTCGTATAAGTATGGAAACAGCTGTAAGGGTGACAAAGTGGACGAAGAACCTAGAAGAATACTACATGTTAATTAGTGGATTGACATTTGACTTTTGGGACAAAGTGTTATAGAAGGAGCTCAAGAAGTTAGGTTAGAAGAGTTGAGTATAAGGTAGATGAAATGTGTGTTTAAGATAGAGTGGTTCTTGGGTCTGAAGTACTAGATTAGTTGTGATGGACGCGTTGAAGTCTTCATGACAAAAGTACTAAGGTTCAAATCAATTGGAGATAACGTTTTGTTGGTTTGTTTGAAAGTGAACTAGAAGGTAGGCAAGCTGGTATCTAAGATGAGAGTGGTGTTGGTTCTGGCAAGTTTCGAGGACGAAACTTCTTTAAGGGGGGAAGAATGTAACATCCCGACTTTTCGGAAAAGGACAAAAGAGTCTTTTAACTAAACTCAGATTTTCGTGTTATTTAATTAAACGATTTAAAGTATATATATATATATATATATATATATATATATATATATATATATATATATATATATATATATATATATATATATATATATATATATATAAACCTATATATTTAAAAGGATTTTGGGGTTAATTGGTAATTAGGAGGTTGTTTTGAGGACTTAAATGGTAATAACTCTTTGGGGAGTTATTTTCTACATTTAAACCTCCCACTAATAAGAAAGGGAGTTATCAGGCAAAGAGTTATATGTTTAAAAAAAAAAGAGAGAGAGAGTCTGTGAATGGTGAGCAAAGGAAGAAGGAGAAGAGACTTCTTCAAATTCACGGTTCATCTCTACTCCGATTTCAGTTTCGTCTGTAGCAGGAGCATCGTGAGTTTTCGAAGATCGTTTTGATACCAAAATATTCAGGTTTTATCGAGGTAAGAAAATAACCCTAATCTTAGTTTCTTCACGCTTTGATCGTGTTTGGTTGTAGAAAGTTGTTAGTTTCGTAGTTTAGATTGTCTAGCAACCTTTGATCATAATTAATTTAGGTTTAATTGTTGATCAATTAGGTTTGAGTTGGAGTTTCAGAATGGCTGCCGTTTGCTTTGCTTTTTGCTTGCTTTTGCTTTGGATTTAAGGTAAGAGGCTCTTCATAATGTTTAATTAAAGTTTTATGGTGTTAAGGTTGTGTTTTGGGTATGATTTGTGTTTAGAAATCATGCTAGTTGTTGTTGTTGTAATACAAAGTGTTATAGCATGTTTAAGACATGTTTTGATGCTATTTGGATGTATATTTGATGTTTAAACTTGGTTGGGTTTGAGTAGAAATCGATAGAGTGCAGAAAACTGTGTTTTATGCAGTTTTGCCCAGTTTTGGCGCCCACCAAAGCTTTTGGCGCGCCCCAAACCTGAACCAGAGAGTTCAGTGACTTTCTAGAATATTTTTGGCGCGCCCCAAAGGCTTTGGCGCCCCCCAAACCTGAACAGAGAGTTTAGAAGAGTCTCTGAAGCAATTTTGGCGCACGCCAAAGGTGTTGGCGCCCTCCAACACTGTTTAAATGTTATTTTGATTGTTTTAAGCTACGAGATGAGTTCTAAATGTTATCTCTTGATTTAATAACAATAAATGAACATGAACAAGCCTGGATTAAGCTTCTGATGCGTTTAGTTCCGGCACCGAATGTACTCTTCAAGGGAGTTGAAGTTCGGGACCGTCGGAAGGGTATGAATGGCTTGTGCTTTGCGGAATTAGTATTCCTCAATGTCTGTGTATGTGCTAGCGATTGTCCTTGTCTAGGGTCTAAGTAAGAGAGTAGTATTTGTGAGGGAGATTACTTGAAAATATTTAGGTGGCTAGTTAACAATTAATAATAAACATACTTGTGTAGTAAAAAGACTAAACATCGTAACACTCTTGGTAAGGCACCTAGCTATATCGCGATGTGTGGGCGGTCAGATAAAGTGAATAACTCTGCTGGCCTATAAACGGCTAAATGGCAGGGGGACTTCGCCGAACGTGTGCACCATCGGGCTTTCCCCCGTGGCTATCGGTGTGATCCACTGATAGGTTGCAAACGATACCTCGTGGTGGGTAGCACCATGCGTTGTGCCCTTGAGTGCCGATGTGACAAAGATAAGTTATGTTAGAAACGTTTAGTCACGACATGTTGATGGACATGGAGTGAACCCTAGATCGAGTCGGTCTCATAAAGATAACATAAAAATAATTAATGAACCTTTCGTTGTAAGTCTTGATTATACATTAGCTTCTTCCTCTTGCTAAGTACTTTGTACTTACCTCAATTGCATATGTTGTTTTGGTGTGCTTTTGGGGTGAGAAGACGAACAGGTTAGCCTTGAGCTCGTTGAAGAGTTCAATGACGATTCAGTGACATTGACGCCATGATGACGTCTTATTCTCACTTTCTATTATAGGTTGTACTAGATTTTGTACCTTTTGTTTTAAAGAACCTGTTGTACCTTCTCCTAAAAGGATCTTTGTAAGACAAGTGTTGTATCTTTCTTTTGTAGCATCGTACGTTGTAAGCTTTATCTCGTTGTTGTAAGGTTTTCCTTTCTACCCCTAGTCGGTTTGTATTCTATTCTAGTAGCATTTATGGTTCTACCCGAGCCTTTTTAGCTTCCGTTTGCTTTAATTTTGATACAACGACGTAGAGGCTGGCGTATAATATTAATTTTATTTAATGCTATACGCGCCGAACGTTCTCTTCCGGATAAGGGCTCGGTATCACGGGAGCGGGGCGTTACAGAAGTTTCCAATAATCGAAAACTATAAATAATGACAAGTAATCACCAACTTATCGGTTCCAAATACCGTCTAGTTAGTGTCCAATCTTTTTATGATTTTCCGAATTTTGATTATTAAAATTCCATTTATGTAGACACTACATAATTAAATCCTCAAAGAATTTTAGGTCCAAAAATTAAGTTTATCATGTGAATTTTATATCTCGATAAATTTCGTTTCCTTTAATTAATTTAATTTATTTTTAATCTAAATTAATTATCGTATTCATACATGTCTAATTAATGTCAATATTAATTTTCTACATGTATGCATATGCTAGGAGTGGAATTCATGAATATAATGCATGTCATGGTTATATCACATAAATAATCACAAAAGAAAATAAATACGAAAAATAAACCATTGAGATGGACCGTTGGTACCCCCGTATCTAATCTATAAATTGAATGAACCCTAAGCATAAAAAAATATTAATCTACTATTTTCTTCAGCCACCTCAGGTATTTAATTTTCTCCTCTTGTTCCTTTATCAAAAACTGCTCCAGTTGAGTTGGTTAAAGTCTCCTTCTTCTTTCATCACCACCCGAATTCGATTCCCCTTTCCCCCTTTATATTTTTCCGATTTCGTTTTTTTTAGTCGATTCGTTTTTTTTTTCCCGAGCAGAAACAAAAAGAAAGATTTTCGAACAGGAACGGAAAAATAAATATAGGAACGGAAAAATAAATATAAAAAAAAATTCAGAATTAATCCAGCCAGGGGGATTCAAACTATTTTTTTCCGATTTCGTTTTTTTTTTCGAGTAGAAAAAAAGAAATATTTTCGAACAGGAACGGAAAAAAAATATGAAAAAAATTCAAAATTAAAATTAATTATGCTAGGGGGATTCGAACTCAGGTCTACACACAATTGATCATATGTCTTGACCACTATACCACTAATTTTATTATTTACAATCTTCATCCGAATTAAATAAATAGGACTCGGCCGAATTAAAAATAAATGCAGAAAATTAAGATTGCAAAAAATAAATTACATGATATCCTATACCCTAAAAAAACCGGGTTTACAATAGATCTAACGGTAAACAGGTACCAACCCTAATCCATCTCGTCAACAAAAACATTCAATCGCATAAAAAAAAATAAAAAGATACAATTTTATTGTATTCCACTCCTTATTAATTAATTATGCAATCAAGTTCGCAAAATCGCTTAAACCTGGCTCCGATACCACATGCTGGATATACAGAAGCCCGAATCCGGATCCGATCCATAATTGGATCGTCAGATCTGATTCTCAACACCGATCGAGACGCTCGATCATGCACAGCGGAAGCTACTAATTAAATTCGTTTACGATTTTACCACGATATGATTCGCATAATAAATTATTCTACAAGAAGGTTAGTAGATTTACCCCAACCGGAGAGAAATAGGCAATCGACCAAGGGAGAAGACGTGATCTTCCGGATTGTATCTCCAAGCGACGACTGGTGGACGTCGATCCTCGCCGTAGAACCTCCTCGAATATGCACAAGAAAAACCCTAGGTTTTTCTTCTCTTAATGACTAGAACAAGAAACTAATTTTTCTCTTCTTTTTATTGTAATGTGGCGCAAATTGTGTGTTAAATTGTGTTGGGAGGAACTCTCTTTATATAAGAAAATAACTAGTCAAGAGAGTTATCATTTTCATACCACAATTACCTATTCCCACAAGGAAAAGATATTTGCTAAAAGATAAGAGATAATTCCCAAAAAACCAATCTCTTATTTTTCCATTAATTATACAACAAAATATATAATTAATTAATTACACATATGACATAATCTAGAAAAATCTCTTTTCCTAATTTATCACAAATAGATAATTAATTAATTACACATATGACATAATCCAAGAAAATTTCTTTTCCTAATTTATCACAATAGGGGGGCGCCACATATATCATTAAATTAATAGAAAATGTCTTTTCTATTTTACATATTATTTACCAAATAATATTGCATATTCATTAAATAGACCAACTATTTAATTTATTCTCGAGGTTCCACAAAACGAGAAAGCACTCGCGTGTTAGGAGCCAACCCGGGAACCATGGACCTATAACCAGTACCTACAATAAAATGAATAAAATATTCATCGAACAGAATATTTCTACTCAACTTATTAATTCCGCAACTACGCTACCATAAATCCGAAACTGAACTCTATCGATTATAGATATAACTTATTCTCAAAACGTCGAGTCGAGTCGATAAGTGTCCATTGATATAATCATTACATACAAACTAACCCTCCATAGACTATCCGTAATGAAGCGGGATTATTTCCGTAAAACCTCTTCAAAACATCTTATCCTTATTTACCATCAACCCACTAGTGATCAATTAGTTCATAACCAATACGAACTCCCGGGATCGATCGGTTTCTAGGATTAACAAATAAGGGGATTGTCTTTCTACTTCCCGTAGGAAGGAATGAATTCCATATCTGTGAGACACACACTTCTCACTCATTCCAGAATAGTGCCAACGTGAAAGTGATTCGGACCGCGCCTCTTAGCGATCCTTAACGAACACATCAAACCCTATCATGAAATAAGTAGGAGTATGCAATCACTTCAGGATTAAGGTTAATCCATATATGATCATCTTGTGATTTAATAAGATTTCTCAATCACGGACCATTATTTCAAGTGTATCACCATAAACTTAATCCTCGCGTGCGACACACACTAATTTATATGGCTACATATGATACGACTTAGGGTTTTAAGTAATGTATTACTTACAAGCACGAAGCAAGTAATAAGATGAGAATAAATCTGTCATTTATTAATTCTAAAAATAATTACATAAATTGTCTTTCGGGCGCTATTTCAAACGGTATCTTGCGTATCCTTGCCGTATCCGTATCCATGGCGTATCGGATACGCGATACGACTGAAAACTCACGTATCCATGCATCATAGTTTGAGCATTTTGGCTCGATAATATGCAAAGCAGTAAAAGGCAGGTAGCAAAATAGGTGGCTAGAAGGGACAAGGAACCACAAGAGAATCGGGATACAAGATTGATGGGTTGTGGGTTGTACGTATTTGATGCGTATGTTCAAGATTGGGAGGTTGATTGAGTTTTTGTGAAAACAATATAGCAGGCAATGGATGGCTAACGAGTTGCAATAGATATTTTTTTTCTTCTTGTTTTGTTTTGCTGGGGAAGGTGTCGCAGAAATTGGGAGGAAGAAGAATGGGGAAATTCTTGTGTGCTATCTTCATATGCACCGTAGTGATCCGTGGGTTGATCAGAACCACACAGTTTCTATCCTGGATGGAAATTGTGTGACTTCGATCAATTCACAGGTCACATCGAGGTATATATTCTCACACCACACAAGAACTCCCCAGAAGAATGGGGAGAGTGGGACAGTGGCTGAGGGTAGCTGGGGAACGGGTGAGTGTGTGGCCGGAGGATGATGTTTTTATTATTATTCTTAGAGTCGTTCTATTGGCATCCCATTTTTACTTCCGGTATTTTTTTTATATATATTTTTAAAACTTTTATACACCACAATTTAATTAATACACCACATAAAAAAACAAATATGATATAACTACATTTTAGTCCCTATATTTTTTCTTGATTTTTTTAAAATTCCATAATTATTGTAAGTACAAAATTTTTCGGCATAATGGCTTAAAAGACCCATGTTCACAAAGTTTAGGCGTAAATAATCTTTGACCAAAAAAAGGTTTTAAAAAAAAGGAAAAAAGTGAAAAGGATTAAAAGCATGGAACTTCCCATTATGCCCTGCCATTTTCACTCCTATTTCCAACACTTTAACCCCCAAAATCGAGAAGCTCCCAAATCGAAACCCCAAAATCGATTAGCCCAAAAATCCCCAAAATCGTTCTCATCTTCTTCACCGCGGTAAAAACCTTTCATCGTTTTCACGAGTTCAACCGAAAACAAACTCAAACTTGTTTTTAACCAATTTGATTGAAGATCCACTGAAGGCTATAGGCTTTCTTTTTGCAAGTGTTTTCCGACGGTCAGTGGTGGAATTGGTTGATTTCAGGCTGCAAATCGTGTCAATTCAGTTCAAATTCAGTTTGTGTGGTAAGTACTTAAACAATAATTTATGGAATTAGAGTTATCGGATTTTTTGCCTTAATCCATTGAAGTGTGTTTATGGTAATCCATCTAGTATGTGATCGGTAAAGCTTTTTATGTATTTTTGTTTATTTTGTAGTAAATGGCGATGAAATACAACGTAACACATGCACAAAAGGCAAAAATTTGTGAGATTGTTAACAGGTGCATTGATGATAAAGCTAGGTATGTGTATGATAACCTAGACAATAAGCACAAGAAATTGTTTAAAGATAGTTGATTTGGACATTTAATTGGGCTTCATAAAATGAGTTGTTATCAAATTCTTCATCAATTGATCATGAGGCAGTTAAAAAACGATAAAAATGATCAATCGTTTTGGTTTATGATCGGGGACAAGCCTTTGAGGTTTGGTGTGAATGAATTTTTAGTTGTTGCGGGATTGAGAGCTGGTTACCGTGGGATGTTTGAAGAATAAGAAGGAAGACTTTGTCGGCTTGGACAAAAATACTTTAAGAGGAAGGGCAGTATAAACCGAAAGGATTTGTTGGCAGCTTTTGATCGAGTTAAGAATGGAAATCGTAGAGATAAAGATGCATCCGACGATAAATACAAGTTGGGATTGGTGGTTGTTTTGATTTTTGTTTTGTTAGCTACAGAGGAGAATGTGGCGTTTGAGTGGTGGTGGTTTGAGTTGGTGGATGATCTGGATGCATTCAACATGTATCCTTGGGGGAACCTATCCTATAGTTGCACGGTTAACTTGTTTAGGCGGAACTTAAGTGGGTTGTTCACAAAGCATGAGGATAAGATCCAATATACATCTTATGGATTGTTGCATGCTGTGTTGGTATGTATTATGATTTTGTTTTGTTATTTTAATTTGGAAGGCATATAATGTTGTGAAAGATCTTTGTAAATGTGATGTGTACGTAGGCATGGGCACTGGAATCCATTCCGTCTTTACAGAAATTGGGGAGGCTTGTTGATGAAAAGGCTCTCCCAAGAATGCTGAAGTGGGAAGTGACAAGGAGGGTGAGCGCATCGAAAGTCGTTGCGCTTTTTGAAGATAAGGAGGTTTGAATGTATTTCTTGTTAGGTAGTTCTGTCTTAAATTGTGTTGTGGTTGTTTGATGTTTGGATTTATGAATTCAATGTAGGTACAAGTGTTTGCAACGATTGTGGCAAGCGATGAAGAAAAAGAAAAACCGTACAACATTGAACTTAGTGATGATTCTGAGATCCCAATGTACGATAATCCTATTGAAGACGAGAATGTGGAACAACCATCGTCTGCCACTCCACCCCCCAAAGCATCAACTGGCTTAGATTATGAGAAGGTGAAAGATGAGGTTGTAAAGGTTCTTGAAGAGGAAAATAAGAAGTTGTATTCTCAGTTGGAGGCTATTCAGAAGAAGGTGGATTTGTTGGAAGCTAATTCCAAAAAAACTGTATGTTGTTCAAAATGCAATACTGTAATGAATATTGACATGGTTGGAGTTGAGGAGGTTGGGGAGCAATCTCAAGGTAAGGAGAAGGATGAATCTGAAGGTAAGGAGAAGGAAGGTGAGAAGGTTGGGGAGCAATCTCAAAGTGAGGAGAATGATGAATCTGAAGGTAAGGAGAAGGAAGGTGAGAAGGTTGGGGAGCAATCTAAAGGTGAGGAGAAGGAAGGTGATAAGGTTGAAGAACAATTTGAAGATCATGAACCTAAAATTCTTGAAGGACATGAACCTGAAGATCATGTCCATGAGATTGATGTTGGTGAGGATAAGGAGCAACCCGTTACTGATAAGGTTGGGGAGAAGCAAAACCCTAAAGACAAAGGTATAACGTTAACACGAAACACTTGTAGTTGATATATTATGTTTAGTAATATAATGAGTAGAATATGTTGTTGATTTTGTTTGATGAATGAATGAAGAGTTAATTGTTTAACATTTTGTTTCTTGAAATTATATATGTGTAGGAAAGGATATCATAGAAGACAACGTCGGGGTTGGCAATAAGAAATTTGTTGATGATGTTGGAAATGTGGTGGAGGTTGTTGATGATGGTGTTGTGGGGGATGAAAAGGTTGCGGGGAAGAAAAGGTTGAAAAGGTTGTGGGGAAGAAAAAAACAATACCTGTTAGATGAAAAGGTTGCTGGGAAGAAAAAAGCACAGTGTGAGCCATATCCTTATAATCAGAACGTGAAGAGAAGGAAAGTTGATAATGTTTGTGCTTTTGATCCGTATGGAGAGTTGGACCCTGTGTTGATGCAAGATCTTCAAATTTTTTTAGATAAGTGTGATGACAGGTATCGTTTTGGCTCACTAAACGTAAATACTTCAACTCCTTTATTGAATTGTCTTATTTAATTGTTTTTAACCGTTGTGTAAACATAGCAAAGTTGTGAGGGTGGTTGCTGAGGAAGTCGAAGCCAAACAACTGAAATCAATTGTGGCAGGGGGATGGTTGGGAACCCCGGTAAGCCCGTGATGTGATGAATTAGTGCAATAGATGGCGAATTAAATGAATAAATTATGATGTTGTTAATTAATAATTTGTAATATGTATTATTGTAGATTATAAATGCTGCATTTGCTGCAGTTCGTCGCCGCCAAACAGCGCACCGGGGGTTGTATGAACAAGATGCTCGCATTCTTGATACATACTTTTTGTGTGAGTTAAAAGAGATGCATAGTAAGAGGGACAATGATACCACAGTGGAGAACTTAGTATTTGGGAAAAAGTTTATTAATTATGTGAATGGCGTAGTTCCAGCAGACGGCAAACCATGGGAGGGTTGTAAATGTTTGTATATTCCGGTTAACGAGAATAGCCATTGGTTTCTTGTGAAAGTTGATCTTGGTATGAGAAATATCTATGTGTATGACAGTTTGGGGAATCATGTTAAAAGAGCACAACTTATTAAATGGATTGTGCCATTGCAACTTCTTATCCCTCATTTGATGAGGAAGCATGTGGTTGGTTTCGAGAAATATGGCTTGAAGAAGCTTGAGGTGGAGAAAGTGGAATGTCCTCTTCAAAAAAATGGGTATGTAAATTACTATTTATGCAAATAGTAATTTGGAGTATTAGTAGATTTTTAAGATGATTTACGTTGTGTTTAACTTATATGTTAATATTGTAGGTCTTATTGTGGCATTTTCACCATTAAATTCTTGGAGTTTTTGCTCGAAAGACTGGATATTAAAACGATTCAAAATGATCATATGCCAATGTGGAGAAAAAACTTAGTTGCCGAGTTGATTTGCATGCCATTTTGAGCCATAGAAGTTGTGTATGATGATGTACAAACAATTTATGAGGGTTTTGTAATGGGAAAAAGTTAGTATGGGAAACAGTTAGCATAATGGTATATTTTTGTAGTAAGAAGACTGTTATGGGAAGTATTAAGTTATATATGCAAAAAGTTTATATTTTTGCATTAATGCTGCATATTTATAGTAAAGAAATTACCTAAACCCTAATCTTGAAATAAATATAAAATAAGAGATAATCCTTATTTGAATTCAAACATAATAAACTATCTTATCACCATATAAAAGATTAGATGACTTTCAAACTATTAACCACCAATATAGTCGAATTTAATCATGATCAAATAACACCTTATTCTCCAAAACAAACTTGAACTTGTTTACTTAAATAATCAGACAAACTTGAACTTGTTTACATACATCAAACAAAAACTTGATTTCTTTTATTATTTCTTTTAAATTAACTTGTTGGCTTGAAAAAACTTCCAACTTTAATCAACTTTCCTCGTTGTTTTCAATTTGTTAAGTAATTAATCAACAAATACTCCAAAACAAACTTGAACTTGTTTACATACATCAAACTTATACATCATGTTAAACAGTACAATAAATTATTAATAGAGTTTTAATATTATATAAAAGGCTTTGAAATGAGATAATAATTAAAATAAATACAAATTAGATAATAATTAAAATAACTACAAATTAGATAATAATTAAATGAGATAATAATTAAAATAAATACAAAGACTTTTAAAGGAGGAGATAATTAAATTAAAAACTAACAGTTGGTGGTTATATGTCATTATAAAGAGGCATGTGAAGAGGTTTTTAAAGAGTTGTGTTTAATGAAGCGTCATGTGAAGAGGTTATTTGAATAATGAAACGGCATGTCAAGAACACCCTATTTTATGATCATGATTTTCAATTGAGAAGCACTGTTTTAGAAAGAAAGGAAAAAAAACGCGAAAATGAATCCAGAAATCCAACAATGTGATGTAAGCATTCAAGATTTGAAGAAGGCGTTCGATGCTATGCAGACGGAAATGATAGGTATGAAGAAGCGAATCGACTACTTGAATTTAGAGGTGAAGGAACAGGACATGGCGATATTACAACTAACTAATGATGTTCAAACAAGGGAGACTGAGATAGTGACGCTGAGATCGAGGTTCAAGTTCTACTTGGATAAGATCAATGAACTTGTCAAACTGAACAAAGTGTACATTGCAACTGTACATGATCTTCCTGTTCCTGAGATCCCTGACTGGATGGGTTGATTAATTAATTATGACATTACCTGTTTTATGTTTTAATATGTTTAATTATGACATTACTTGTTTTATGTTTTAATATTTTTAATTTGAAGTATTTAAATTTACGTTTTAATATCTTTAATTTTGACATTATGAATTTTGTATATCTCAAAGGTTTAAGTATGGAGGTTTTTGTTTCAGTTCTATCTTTTCCTCTAGTGTTTGTTTTTACCATTTTATTTATTTTTTTTTCTCACCTTTTATGTTTTCATTTCTATTATTGTTCAGATAAATAAATTTATCATTGATAAAAAGAATATTAAAAAAAAATTTCAGGGGTGAAACCCTAGTTTCAAAGGATTATTATACAACATTCATGAAAGGATAAATATTGCAGCACAAGTTTAAGCTTGTTACAAACATCATTAATAATACTCGAAACAGATCAACTTTTAATATATAAGACTTTTTCCATTACAAAAGAGATGAACATAAAAATAAAAATAAACATAAACATAAGAAATATATGTTTTCAAAAACAAACATGGACATAAAATAAAAATAAAAGTTTAGCAACAAGAAATGTTGAGAAATTATGGATATCGATTTTTTATGCACAACAACTTTTCTTTGAAATTGGGCAGGGGTTCTATCTTTTGCCCCGATGCCTTGTTGCGAATCTCGACCAGTTCATTAATCTTGCTCTCGTAGATCTCCATTTGTTCTTTACATTAGCCAATTCCAAATCCCTTGATTCTATTTCCTCAAAAAGCTTCATATTGATCATTTCCATTTGATTCGAAAGATCAGAACTTTGGTTTAACATGTCTTTTCTTTGTTCTTTCAGTTGATGCTTCAATTCCTTCAGTTGTTGGTTGAATTCGTTCCTCTCCGTCTTTTTCTTCGAATTTGTTTCTGATTAAATTATAATCTTGGTCAATATGTGAATTAGCCTATCTATATATATATGGGGGAATGAAGGTGAATATGGCGTTCCAATTCCCCATTAAATGATGTGTCGTTTTAGTTGAATGGATGCGGCGTTCCATTTTTTTAGGTACGCTTTTTGTTTTTAATTTTCTACAAACCCTAGTTTTTTTTTTTTTTTTTTTTTTTTTTTGTTTTAACAATACAACCCTTGTTATCCAATTGTCGGGGTATATTTCAACTTAAATGATGTGTCGTACCAGTTGAATGGATGTGGCGTTCCATTTTTTTGGGTAGCCTTTTTATTTTTAATTTTGTACAAATCCTTTTTTTTTTAAGAATACAAACCCTTGTTATCCAAACGTCGTGATATATCCACATTAAAGGGTTTTGAATCGTTTTTGAATCGGTTAAAAAAATTATAATAAAATTACATAAACCATCTATAAATACCACATTTTTCCCATTGTAAAATTACAATAAAATTATACAGAGAATACCAGCAAAGCAAAATCATGGAAGCAATTAGGAATGAGATTGACGTACTGAGATGAGAAATGCATTAGAGGTTGACTCATTAAGTAGAAAGCTTGATGAAGAGATTGAATCCAGAGATTGTGAGATTGCTTATTTGAAAGATAGCATTGAAGAATACAAGAAGAGGATCAATATTCTTGTGAACCTTTTCAAGATGATTCAAAGAGAAAGTGAATCCGTAAAGATTTTAGAGATACCGGAATATTGACGCATTCTTGTCAATGATTGTTTTTTGTTATTTGTTTTTTTTGAAGTATATGTTATTTGTTTTTGTTTTTGTGAATGTTAAGTTATTTGTTTTTGTTATGAACGATGTTTTGTATGATCTTTGTTTTTATTTATAAATGAATATATTTTAATCTTGATCACAAGTTCAAGCTTGGTACATTATTAAGATTTTTGTATGATTCCCTGAATAAATATCTAGTATATCCCATGTTTTGTGTATGTTAAAAAAATACTACCGTGCAAAAAAATTAATAATACATTTTTCATCTAGTATATCCCTTGTTTTGACATTTTGGATTTGACCCAAAATATAAGTCCGTTAATAGGGTTGTTTTAAGTATGTTAAGAAAATATATAAATGAATATATATTACAACAAATAAAAACAATATTAAATGGTTGTACATTATTTCCTATGATGTCATAATTAAATAATATTTCCTCATAATTAAATAATATTATAACGTTCCATTCATTATTTGATAATATCCATATTATGAGTTGATATAATATTTACATAGTAAAACAATAAGTCATGAAAAAAAAAGTGCAATTAATGGATCAGTCAAAAGCTGTGGGAAAAGATGAAAGGAATTCCTTTTGTTTTGTTTTGATGGAAATGCATGGGAATACGTAAATGTCAGCTGATGGGGGACAGGGGGACAAGGGAATGTCGGATGTGTTGCATCGTTGACCGTGCCCCTTTCAATAATCGAAGGCTTTGAAGGATTCAGATGATTTAATTGGGGTGGGGGCGAATTTTTTTTTCTTTATATTTTTAATATTTATAGACATTACTAGGGCGAAAAGGGGAACGATTGTGATTTGATTGGATATATCCACGATAAATGTATGATTTGATTTAACCCGAGATGACAAAGTGGAATAACATTTGGTAATCCGGAACACGATACCCTTTCATTAACCCGAGATGACATCTGGTAATCCGGAACGAGTGTGATAAACACGATACCCTTTCATTAACTTGTGATCGAGGTTCTGGTAATCCGGAACGAGTGTGATAAACACGATACCCTTTCATTAACCCGAGATGACATCTGGTACAACGAATGAGTGTGATAAACACGATACCCTTTCATTAACCGATACCCTTTCATTAACCCGAGATGACATCTGGTACAAAGAACGAGTGTGATAAACACGATACCCTTTCATTAACCCGAGATGACATCTGGTAATCCGGAACGAGTGTGATAAACACGATACCCTTTCATTAACCTGTGATCGAGGTTCTGGTAATCCGGAACGAGTGTGATAAACACGATACCCTTTCATTAACCCGGGATCGAGGTTCTGGTAATCCGGAACGAGTGTGATAAACACGATACCCTTTCATTAACCCGGGATCGAGGTTCTGGTAATCCGGAACGAGTGTGATAAACACGATGCCCTTTCATTAACCCGAGATGACATCTGGTAATCCGGAACTAGTGTGATAAACACGATGCCCTTTCATTAACCCGAGATGACATCTGGTAATCCGGAACGAGTGTGATAAACATGATACCCTTTCATTAACCTGTGATCGAGGTTCTGGTAATCCGGAACGAGTGTGATAAACACGATACCGTTTCATTAACCTGTGATTGAGGTTCTGGTAATCCGGAACGAGTGTGATAAACACGATACCCTTTCATTAACACGATAACATGGTTTATTGTAAGATATGTTTTTTTAATTTGTTTGGTAATCTTATGTTTTCTCATTTTAATGCAACAATAATAATGCGTGATGTATTCGTTAATATTATTATTATATATTTCATTGTTATTTTGTTGTAATAATTACTATTATTTATTTCACTATATATATACATATGCCTATGTATTGTTGTTATAAAAATAAAAAAATAAAAATGTACGGTATTGTTAGTACTTACCTCCCAAATTCGTCTGTTTCCCTCCAGAAATTTCCCCAATTCATTACCCTAAATTTAGTTTCCCGCTACCTTTTCCCCAAAATTCGAATTTTCTTTCAAATTTCAAACGAATTGAAGAAGGGTGCTGACTAATTAGAGCATAGGAACTCCTCTCTCATCCTCCATTCATCAAATTTGCCGGTTATGTCCCCTTCCACAGCTCTCACCTTCTCCCCTTTCTCTCACCCCAAGAACCTTAAATTACCTTATCCCCTCCATAATCAAGCGCTTAGACCAATGTTTTCATGAATTCGCAGGTATTTCAACCATTGTTATTTGTAGTATATATTAATCCTTAAAAAGTTATATTCTTATTTGATTAATTTATGTTTGGTTTGACGAATTTGCAGGTATGTCAATCCGATTACGGCATAAACAACCCATGTATTTCAGAACCTCTTATTGCAATATACATTCATCCTGAAAAAGGTTTTGCGTTTGGTGTACGATTTTGCAGGTATTTGTTGTGAACAAAAACGTATTGTTATTCTTTCAATGTTGCTATTCTTTTCTTTGTGAACAAAAATGTGTTGTAAGGGGAAGATAAGTACTCATTTTCTTTAGCACAAAATTAACTAAAATACTACAATCAGATTCTTTGTTTGACTAAAATTAACATACATCTGATTCATGTTATTTAAATACATCTGATGGTACTTAGTCTGCAGTTAGAGCTTTTTGACTTTTTGTTTAAGTTAGTTTGCAAAATCCATCCCCTGTTTTTTTTTTTCCATGAGCTTATGGGCTGCTATGTTAACAATGTGTGAGCAGATGGTATAGGCCATTTTGTCTTCTGGTAATCTGCTGAGCATATTGTTTGATATTGACTTTCTATTGAGCCTATGACTTATTTTCCAAATAATAAACTTTTGAAACTAAATTTGCTTGTAGCTGAGTACATTCTGGCAGATTTGAAGTAATTGATCTGAGTTTTTGAGCTATTTAGTTTTTTTTATGTAACATTAAATTCTTTGGATAATTTGTTATATTCCTCCTGTTGGTGGACTTTCTTGCCTAGGTTTTTTTGGCTCCTCTGTTTGATGGGATTGTTCTTCTGAATTTGGTGCAGGAAAGTTGTTTTTTGAGTTAGTTAGAGTTAGTTTCTTCCTTGATTAGTGAATACAAATGTATTGTAGAGAAGTTTTGTGAACACTAATTTATGATTTCTACCGAGTAAAGAGCTCAATTTCAAGTTTTGTTCAACTTGTTTTCTTCTTATGGAATAATAATGTTCTAAGTGTTCGGTCGTTTCATTTTTATATTTCAGCTGCAATGTCCACCACCAACAGTAGGCGTGGACGAACTGGAGGAACTCGCGACATTCTCTATGAGTATAGAAAGTGTAAGTGTGAAAAGAATGCAACTTTGAAAATCGTTGAATTGAGTAAGCCAAACAAGGGAATGTTGTATTTCAAGTGCTCTGTTTGTGACTTTTTTGAATGGTGCAACCCGATTGGTAGAGGTGCCTATGATGAAGTTTCCTCAATTGGAAATGGTGGTAGAGATGAAGAAATACAGCGAATTTGTTTGGAAAAAATTGATACCAAGATTGGGTACGTGGTTGATGGTGTTATTAGTTGTTATTCTTGTGTTGGTTGTGTCAATTCTTGTGTTGAAGTGAGTTGTATTGGTTTTTTATTGCTAGTTGAACTTGCATTTTCTAGGTATTGTTATGTTGCTTGCTTATCTATTGTACTGTTTAACATGATGTATAAGTTTGATGTATGTAAACAAGTAAACAAGTTCAAGTTTGTTTTGGAGTGTTTGTTGATTAATTACTTAACAAATTGAAAACAACGAAGAAATTTGATTAAAGTTGGATGTTTTTACAAGCCAAAAAGTTAATTTAAAAGAAATAATAAAAGAAATCAAGCTCCGTTTTGATTCATATTGTTAAAGAAAGTGGGGGAATTGCAAACAGTCAATGAATGGTCAATCTAACTGCAGTTCAACAGTCAATGAATGGTCACTCTAACTGCAAACAGTCAGATGATAAAGCTCTGATACATGTCCAATTTGTTAAGTAATTAATCAACAAACACTCCAAAACAAAATAACATCAAACTTATACATCATGTTAAACAAAATAACATCCAACATAAAAAATAGAACTTTTCACAAGGTACATCAAACTTAAACATCATGTTACAAATTCTAAACCAACCAATTCAGTGGTATAAATTCAGCCTCGGTATAAGTTTCTTGGGTAGTAGTATCAGTTTCTTGGGTAGTCAAACGCGAACAAGTAGTAACGTTATGGCCAGTTTTCTTGCACTTACGACAATGTACAATCCTTTTTCCGTCCCCGGCAAATGGTTTTCTCTTCTTTGATGGACGTCCAGGTGGTCTCTTTTGCGGGACCGGTGGCAATACCACTTTGCTCAACACGTCTTCAGGAAAAACACAATCCCCAGAATTCGGCAAGGGATACACACATTGAGCATAAGCTTTCCTCCAATAATCGGTGCTGTAATAATGAGAGGTATAATCCGTGGCATGCATCCCTATGTTCTTTGCCACAGCAACGGCATGCACGCATGGATACTTATCTAAATCGAAACACTTACAACTGCACTTCCTTACATCCAAGTCAACTTTGTAAGTCAAATGGCCTACGGTATCAAAAACCTCATACTTCTTTTCAACATCAGAAATTAATAAAACAAAATAATTATTTACCTTGTCGTAGTGGTTTTTTATTTCTACGTCCACAGATGGAGTGAGAACGGCACCACATTTTGTAGCAAGTTTACTTCTTTCAGCATACCACTTTTGTAAAAGTCCCCGGATAAAGTCAATTAACCCAATTATCGAAAATTCCTGAGGACGCTTAAGCACACTGTTCAAAGACTCTGCATGGTTAGTTGTCATTATATTGTACCGTTCACTTGGAAGTGACATCTAGACCAGTAAGCGAAAGTTGATTCATCCAAGTACGTTTTGATATCCCTCCCGACTTTTTCGGTTCTTACGTCCCATTCTCTCGTTAAACTCGCTTCGGTATAGGCCCGCGAAACCCTATAAAACGTATCCGACACATTACAACCCCGATAACGAGTCCTCGCATTCTTTTGAATGTGATAAGTACAAAACCCTTGATGCGCATTCACAAACTCAGTCTCAAATGCTGCTTTTATAGCATCATGACGATCAGAAAGTATTGCTAGATCGTCGGTGTCACCTGTAATCTTTTTAAGCCTTTCAAAGAACCATCCCCAAGATTCCGTCTTCTCAGCATCAACAACACCCCATGCGATTGGAAATATCATTCCATTTCCATCTTGGCACGTTGCCACAAGAAGAACACCTTCGTAAGACGTTTTCAAATGCGTCCCGTCCACAGAAATGACTTTCCGCATCCACTTATACCCCTCAATGCTTGCACTAAGTGCCATAAAAAATATAAGAATTCGTTGTTTGGTTTGGTTTCAATATCTGTCAAAGTACCCGGGTTTGCCAACAGTAACGCATGACAATACTTATGTAATTGTCCATAACTTGTTTTTGGATTTCCCCGGATGATTGACTCGGCATATTTCTTGGCATCAAGCGCCTTGTCATAATTTATGTCATATCCAAACTCTTGGAAAAAGTCATTAATGATATCCCTCGGTGGATTAACACGCTTAGGATCTTTAAACCTCCGAGAATAATGTCTACCGATTAGCTTGTAGGAAGCATGTTTGTGGTCTTTTGTACCAATCAAAGGTCGGCAAGTATGCTTAAATTCATACCTTGTCACTTCAAAGTTTTCACATCCACTAGTTTTCGTTGCTCGCAACCGCCATTTGCATCCGTTGGCTTCACACTTTATTGTAAAAAGGCTTTTGGTGGACTTCAACGTTTTGAAAAAAAATTTAAACTTCACAGCCAACATCTCAACCTTATACTGTAAATACTCCTTGGATCTAAACTTGTCTTTGACATGTATGTCGACATCTTCAGTAATGTTCACAACATCTACACCTTCGATATCGATTCCAGTTCCGGGTTCCGGTGCATTCAAAGATTCCACATTCGGGGGGGGGGGGGGGGGGGGCTACATTCAAACCATCACCATTTGGATAATCCACATTCATGGGCTCTTGAGATTCTAAAAATACATTTTGACCCAGCGACATCAATAAAGAATCTTCAAGCATCTCAACAGTTTCTCTACTATCCAAACCTTCATCAATCCCCATTCCATCAAATCTCTCATTTACCTCATTGTTTTCATCAACAACCATGTCAACACTACTTGCTTGAGTTCCCATCAAGTACACCAACTCATGTGTTTCTTGACTCTCCATAGCATGTTCATCAAGGTCAACACGTGATGCTTCCGGTTCAACATGAGTTGCTTCCCCTTCAAATTGTGTTCCGTTTTCCTTTGCTTTCAAACTTACTAATATCAAATCTTTCTTTAGATCACAAACACTAAAGAACCGTGTCACAACCTTATCACAATCAACTACTATCGGTGCAGCTTTACTAATAGGGGCCATAACTTTCAATTCAAAATCATTCAACCTTGTATCAAATTCCAATTCTTCTTTCACCAAATTTCATACAATTCAAGAAATGAAACGCTTTTTTTCACGTTTAACAAATTTGGTCACATGGTCTGTTTCATTTCCTACATAATTCCAAAACCAATCACCATCGACATTCTTCCCAAACTCAACCGGATAACATGCATATATCGAAACTTTGCGTTCCCTACCCATGACGAATCAACAATATCCCGCTTTAATCCATTCAATACAATGATTACAATCAAAAAGGTGTAAAAAACAAACAACAATGGACTTAAAAGATAACGAGTTCAAACTTTTTTTTGTCTATTACGCGCTTTAACTACTTTCACATGACCGTAGTTGAACTCAATTCAATACTTAGGGGACCGTAGTTGAAGAATTGCAATACCGAGGGGGAAAACATCAAACATACATAGTCAAATTAGGAAGTTTGTACAAGCCAACATCTCAATTACTTTCAATGCATCTTCTTCCCCACTTCATTACATTATATACTAACATGTTATTGAAAAATGCTCCGAAACTAAGAAAAATAATACATACCCGACAGAGATTTTGGAGGAATTTTGAGTTTGTTCACCTCTTCAAACAAAACCTGAGCTTCAGCTTCTAATCGAGTCACTACAATGGCGGATTTGGTTGCTTAATCGATTTTGGAGCTCTAATCGAGTCACTACAATGGCGGATTTGGTCGCTTAATCGATTTTGGAGGTTCACACGATCTGAAATGGTGCATTTTTGCCCACAGTCCCGACTTTATAGACAATACGGGTTGGGACAAGAGCGGGGGGGAAATTTGGGGGTAATTTTGGAGGGAAAATTTCAAAACCTACTTTGGGTTCGCCGGAATGTCGAAAATTAGGGTTGCCCTCACCGGATTGTTCGAAATGGGGGGGAGTTGCAAAATGGTATAATAGGTATCTTGCCTATTATTAAAAGTTTGGGTCTAATAAGCCAATACTTTGGTACGTCAGGTTAAGGCAACCAAAACTTTGGTCAACTAGGCCTTTTAACCAGCCGCCCCAAATTTTTCCCCTCATCTCCCAACCAAGCCACCACCGTCCAACCCCTTCCTCCTCCCCCATCAACCCCCTCCCATTCCCTCAGGCCTCAGCCGCCCATTCCCTAATTCCCTCCTACCGTCCCCAGCCACCATTTTTGCAAACCAGTTGTCACCTCATTTATCTACGACCAACCGCCGCTAGTCTCCTCCGGCCAAAAAACACCGCCACCAGCCCATCAACTCCGTTGGTGCCTTGCCAACTGCTCAACCCCGTTTTTTTATCGCTTTGTGGTAGAGAAAGATGAGAAAGAGAAGAATGGAGGAAAAAGAGGTGGATGTGGAGCGAGTCGGGCTGAGCAAAATGCGGCGGCGGCGGCGGCGGCGCACTTCCATCCACTCGTGGATTGTTCCTAATCAGATTTGGTGCATTTCGACACATCTTATCCATTGTTCTTGGAAGTGTTTTGTTGAGTTCGAGACATTAATTTCTTCATAATCCATGGTTGTGTTTCTTCAAATAGCTATGGCTGCACAAGGGAGAATCTTTTGGTTTCTGCAATTTGAAAAGTTTAGGGAAGAAGAAAGGTTTTTGTTGTTGGGTTGAAGTCAAACGGAGAAGAAGGCAGAGGGGCGGCGGTTGTTGGGTTATTTATTGTTTTTTTCAAAATATTGGATTAAAAGAGTATTTTAAAAAATGGTGGTGTAAAAGTAATTATTTTATTTTAGTAATAAAAATATTTTTGTGGTGTCGAAAATAATATTTTGTGGTGGCATAAGTAAAAATGTGGAAGTAGTAAAAGTTGGGTGTCAATAGAACCACCCTATTTTTTTTTTGTTGTTGAAAGGTAAGAACCACCCTATTTTTATCTTAATGGAAATGTCACTTTTGTCATTTCCGATTATTGCGAAAAATATTGCCCCGGCATTAATATTCTAGCACCGGCGATACCGGTGGCCAAAACAAAATGCAAGAATAAAAAAAAAGGAATGACAATCATCAATAGTTTTTTCAACTAATAATGTGATGCTAATTTCTTGTAGACATAGCTAGTGAACGTGAGCCGTGCAATACACGACGGGCCCAACATAAATCTTTCCCAACGATATTATCAAAGAATAGATCCCCAACATGGAATAAATCGCGTAAGCTTAAACCGTAACAAATTCAAGGCACAAGATAAAGAGAGCAACATAAACATATCATATTCTCTGCAAAAGCTAACTCTTTTTAGAGACGTGAAGATTGTGAATCACTTCTCTTCCAGCCCTATCAGAAGTTTCCACCTACAAAATAAACCACAATATAATGTATCGGAGAACAATGTCATAAAGTCGATCTCTTTAGCTTCGACTTTACGTAATGAAACATTATAGAAAATGTAATATTCCGATTTCGGGAAATGACAGACGTGTCATTTTGCGAGAACGAAATATTGGGTTCAGTTTATTTTATTCGGAGTTTAAGTATTTTATTAAATATATGTATATAATTTCGAGATTTATATATATGTATTAAGGAAAATCTGATTTTTTAAGGGTAATTAAGGAAATAGGTTATTTTGGGGAAAAAGCTTATTTAAGGAAAAATAATTTCCATTATAAGTAAAACCTATTGCAAAATCAGATTTTCTTCTTCTACGGGAATTAAGAGCGTATAAGATTAAGGAGAAGAGGCCAAGAGACTTTTCTTGATTTCTGAAGCTATCTTGAATCGTTTTCAGTTTCGAGAGAAGCATCGGAATCGTCGTAAGGAGGGCATTGTTTCAACCCAAGAAAGTTGAAGCTTTGGCTAAGGTATGAATTTCGTCCTAAGGGTTGTTCTTGATCATTCATGATCTTCCTTGGTTCGTATAATCGTAGTTTGATCGTTTTAGAAGCCGTTGATCGATTCTAAAGTTCTTGGGGTTAATCATATAGGTTTCTGTGAGGGGGATCATTTGCTGCTGTTTTTCTGAGTTTTGGTTTGAGATTAGCTTGCTTAAAAGGTAGGAAGCCCTTCTTACAATTTGATTATGGTTTAGGATGGTTAGGTTGTGTTTTGATGCGTTTTTGTATCAATAAGTGTGCCTAAAAATTGGTTAGTTTTAAGGATCGTTTTGGATCATAAACGGGTATGTTTTTTTGGTGTTTTTATGAGAAAAATCGTGTAGATCATGTTTGGATTTGATTAGAAATTAGTAGAGTGCAGAAAACTGCATTGGAGCAGTTTTTGACCTTTTTGGCGCCCCCAAGCCTTTTGGCGCCCCCGACCTGTTCAGAGAGTTCTGTGAACACTCTGAAGCAGTTTTGGCACGCCTCTAAGGTTTTGGCGCCCCCAAACCTGAACAGAGAGTTCAGAGAACTCCCTAGTGCATTTTGGCGCACGCCGAAAGCTTTGGCGCCCCCCGACACTGTTTGAATGTTAATTCTAATGTTTTTAAGCTATGAGGTGAGTTTTAAATGTCGTGTCTTGATCTAATAACATTAATTAAACATGAACAAGCCCCAATTGAGTTTCTGATGCGTTTGGTTCCAGCACCGGACGTACTCTTAAAAGGAGTTGAAGTTCAGGACCGTCGGAAGGGCTTGTGCTTTGGTGATCTAGAGTTCATCAATGTCTATGTAATTGATAGGTTACATTGTCTAGCGGTCTAAGTGAGGGAGTAGAGTTGATAAGGTGAGCTTTACTTTGAAAACACCGAGGTGGCTAGTTAATGTACCGTAATAAACACATAAGTGTAGTAAAAGCCAAAACGTCACTTATTCTCGGTTAGGCACTGATTCATGTTGGCGATGTGAGACGTTCGGTAAAAGCGAACAACGCTGTTGGCCTATAAATGGCTGAATGGCAGTGGAGGAAATTCGCTGAACGTATATGCATACTGGGGAGATCCCGGGACTATCGGTGCTAATCACCATAATTGGCAAGTACATCTCGTTGTGGAATTTTCACCATGCATAGTGTCCTTGAGTAATGATGTAACCAAGATAAGCTAAGCTAGAAACGTATAGTCATGACATGTCGATGGGAATGGATTGAACCCTAGATCGAGTCGGTCTCGTAAATATGATTATTATAATAAAACCATTTAATTATAAACCTTAATTAAATTGTAGCTTCTACTTCTTACTTTGTACAATGTACTTACCTCAAATGCATGTTTATTTATGTGTTTGGGAGGGAGAAGACGAACAGGTTGATCAAGATTTTGAGGAGGACTTTGACGACGACGTTTAAGGACGCCGGAGTTGAAGACCTAGATTATTTATATTTATTTTATATTTTAGACTTGGAATTTTGTGGAAACTTTTTAGTTTACTCTTAGTACTTTTTGGAGTTCGTAATTTTGGATTTCGTTGGTTTCTTTTCCAATATAATAATGTTACATTTCTATCTGTAGATCTTGAGTTTCTATTCTTGGATATTTAAAAAAAAATTACCCGAGTCTTTCTGCTTCCGTTTGTTTTATTTTGATACGACGTAGTAGGGTCTTACGTATAAAGTGAATTTATTTTTATTTTATACGTGCCGAACATTCCTTTTCCGGATAAGGACTCGGTGTCCGGGAATGGGGCGTTACAGAAAAACAATAAACGGACCATAACTACACGGTCAAATCTCCCGAGACGCCTTAGCTTTAGATCATTAATATGCTTGAAAATGTGTTTCACTCATTTTCTATACGACATTTCTATTTCTTATCATTAATGAATACGTCATTGATCTCGTGTTCATTAATTTGGTGAAAAAAAACACGTGTCAAACGGTCTGAAAAATATAAAAAGTGATTTGGTATTCAACGTTAATTTTAGTGACGCTCGTACTGCAAACGGCCGTCAATTCCACCAAGGTTATGTTGTTCAAAATAATAAAAACATTTAACGTGGTGTCTGCGTAGCCACATGTGGGCACACCTTCTTGGTGCGGATATTTGTTTGGCCATATTTTTTTGTTGTTGTATTTTATAGCTAAACTTGGCACATCTTCCATCGTACACTACACAGTAGAACTTCAAATCCGTCGGTCTTTCTTTTTTTTTTTCTTCCCTTTTTTGCAGAAACTACTAACGGTACACGTTTGATAAAAAAAGTACACGTGTTGATGTATTTTATAGCTAAACTTGGTTCATCTTCCATCGTACACGACACAGTAGAACTTCAAATCCGTCGGTCTTTCCTTTATTTTTTTTCCTTTTCTGCTCAAACTACTAACGGTACACGTTTAATAAAGAAAAAAAGGTACACGTGATGTATTTTATAGCTAAACTTGGCTCATCTTCCATCGTACAGTAGAACTTCAAATCCGTCGGTCTTTCCTTTTTTCCTCCCTTTTCTGCACAAACTAACGATGCACGTTTGATTAAAAAAAAGTACACGTGTTGATGTATTTTATAGCTAAACTTGGTCCATCTTTCACCGTACACTACACAACAGAACTTCAAATCCGTCGGTCTTTCCTTCTTTTTTCCCCCTGTTCTGCACAAACTACTAATGGTACACGTTTAATAAAGAAAAAAAGTACACGTGTTGATGTATTTTATAGCTAAACTTGGCTCATCTTCCATCGTACACTACACTGTAGAATTTCAAATCCTTCGGTCTTTCCTTTTTTTTCCCTTTTCTGCACAAACTATTAATGGTACACGTTTAAAATTAAAAAAAAACCACAAAGGTAAATAATAATAAAAAAAGGCACACATGTCGGCTAAGGAGGGTGTCACGTGGCCTCTTGAGGGCTCACCTTCTTAGCTTCTTATAGATATAAGAAATGAGTTGTCAGAGCTCTTGATCATGTCTAACCCCTGATTAAGAGTTAGACCCTACAGGCATGACACGGGCTGAACTCTGGATTATTTGGACCAGTTGGTTTCGGACGTCGGAGGCTTTAAGCAACCAAAAAAAATTGAGTCGTCTTTAAAAACCACTTTTGAAAACCCCCTTGTTATCACAAACACAAGAGCATGATATATTGCCCAAACCTCTCACATGTAGCCGCAACAAAAACACCGTTTAACTTCTCATAAAAGCTTCTCAAAATACACTCATCGTTATTTCTCAAAAGTCCTCGAATAACGGTTTTTGAATCATTAAATGTGTCATTAACATTTTTAGAAAACCAACATATTTTATTAAGGCAAATCTGCCAACACTGCAGAAGTTACATCAAAATGAGGAGTAATACCCCAAGAGACTCAGCCATCTGCTACCACACCATGTATACCAAGAACGTGGGCGGGAACATTTCCACTGCATTTGACGAAAGAAAATTGACAATAAGACAAAGCATAAATAACCGCCTGGCAGTCACGGACCAGGCATCCGAGCACCGACAAATCCTCTCCAGGCCGCATCAAAGCTTGCACACATGCCAAGCAATCACTCTCAAAAGTCACCGAATAGAGGCCCAACTGAGTAGCCTCGCCCAGTGATAGGCTAAAACTTCGGTCCAATCTAACCGGCAGTGTACCAGGTCAAATCGTAGTCTAGTCTGGTGAATCAAGGTCGTCTCCTCAGGGAACACGATTGTTCGGTAAAAACTCGTTTTAAATTTATAATTACCGGAACACCCCAAGTGCAAGGCTCGTAGTAAAGGTGTTACCGGGTCGTCCTAAGGGAATCGAACGTCTATCGGATTAAGTACAGTTATTGTATCGATTATGTCACAAATTATTATCTAGAGCTAAGGTATATATTAATTATAATCAAGAAACTATGACTAGAAACAGAAAACAGCAGGTAAAAACTAGGGTTTTAGAAAAACAACTAAACGAAGCAATCAAAGTCGATACGAACGATTTGGTTTATCAAATAATTAAGAGGAACGGCAAGGCAACGGGAATCCACCAATCAATCAACTAACCCCAACTAGATTGCGCGCTAAAGGTATGATTTTTAGTAATGATCAAATCCTGAATTCGATTAAATTCCTTTAAACAAATTCTAGGGTTTCGTTTTCTTTCTCAAGCAAAACTAAACGGCATGCAAAACAAGATCATGATATTGTCTCCAATATCCTACTCAACTAATCATAAACAATCTCTTGAATTATAACTAATTGCATCAATCGATATAAATCAAAGCTTGAACAATATTCTCATATAAATTCAATCAAAAAGATAGTTCCATCGATCTCACGATTCAATAAAACATAAACGATAAATCAATATCCAATTGATGAAAAATCATAAATTTAACTCACTAAGATATAGCTAAAAATCCTCTAGTTGGTGTTGATGTTGATCGGTTTCCTCCGTTGTCCCACCGCGAATTGCTTAGCCAACAATCATCTTCGAACTCCCAAGCAAGATTGAAAGAAAGAAACTCATATTTTTGTGTGATGTGGTGCTTTTTCTGTGTGTTCTTTTCTGCTCGAATGGTGCTGCTTATATAGGAGTTTCGCCGACATAAGGAAGGATCTAGAAAAACGCGTCGATTTTGCAAACTTCGGGGCTCGGTCAACCGACTTAAGACACTCGGTCGACCGAATAGCATGGCTCGGTCGACCGAGCCTACCTATTTACGCGTTTTCACACTGCTGCTTCGTATACCGTGTTCCCCACTTCACTCTTTCGATCTGATCTGATTTATCCTCTCTTCAATGCTCCGATTTTCTTCTTTATTTTGAAATCACTTGATTGAATGAGATTAATCTTCTCCATTAATGATATCCCCATGCATATCTTTTAATTTTCTGCAAGATTGTTCTTACACCAAGTCATCGAATAATAATAATAATAAAATTGTGTAACAAAATAACATTTAAACTCAATATTTCCTCATAATTAAATTATAACCCCTCAATAACCATTATAGGAATTTAACGGTTAAAACATGCTTTTCTCATTTATTTCCCATTAAAAATAAGGTAAATTGTTTAGGGATTAAGCCCGAAAATATAGTAAAATATACCCTAAACAACTCCCCCACACTTAGCTTTTTGTTCGTCCCGAACAAAACAATCAAAACTGGCTCGCTTTATATGCAATCCAAATAGATCCCTAACTCACGTAACAAAAGATACAACAACTATAGCAAGTGATACCAACATAGAGATAGATTCTGTGTGTGTGACAAGCCCTTCTCAATCTCCACAATCCTCTTAAACAAATATCCTCTCAAATAATTTTAATGACTATCCTAGGTATAGGCAGTAATTGTTCCACACAAAGTCTTTCTGCGCACTCAGTAGGATAATCCCTACAGCATATCATTCGGTTTATACTGGGTATAAGTTCAACGATAACAAAGTCTTTAATTTTTTCTCACTTTTTTTTCTCTTTTTCTTTTGACGCACATCAGAATGAGCTCTTACCCGTCATAGTAGAATAGGATGTTTCGGGATAACACCCTACCTTACTCAAATCATAGGGTAGCTTTTCCCGACTGTCATGAGCTTTTGGTCATCATAGTGGTGTAGGAAATTTCGAGATAATGCCCTACCGCACTCCAATCATCGACCAGCTTTCGACACACCCATTTATTTATTATTAACTCAACTTTTTCAAAAATAATAGTTACGTTTCACCTATCACATTCAAACCTTCAGATATTCACAGTGCACGTTCTGAGCTTAGGTGTTACTTCACTGTTACTATTTAGAACGAATCTCTCTAAGATAAATCACTAAAATAATGAATGGATAAAGTTCAAAATTATTGCTTCAATATCAAAGGCTTTCGTGAGTGTAAAAATGAATACTATCTCAAATCAGTAAAAACATGCTATAATCATCTCTCAAAGTCACATAAAATCATTGTCAGGAAACTACAACTAGCGAGCCTTTTTGTTTCAATTACATGCTCAAGATTTACAATTATCCAAGTTTGCTTTGAAAAATTTTAAAATTGTCGAGAAAATCACATTTACTCATTTTCAGAAATATAGCATGATAACATACCCAATTTAGACACCATAACATACCCAATTTAGACACCCCCCCACACTTAAATCACATTATGTCCTCGAATGTGCAAATAAAAGAAAAGAATACTTAGTGGTTTTCAAAGTGGTTGTCGGGCCGTAGGTTGGCAGAGGTCGTCGCCGTAGCATGAATGTACCGCCGCAACTCGTAGCATGAACATACAACACTAAGAGTGATAACTGGCAAAAGCCGCTCAACAATATCTGCAACACTCGACATAGCATATAATATCGGGGTACAAGGGGTATATGAGTAAACACGAATGCACACAGAAATGGGCAAATAAAGCATTCACAAATAGGACAGGGATAACCAACACACAAATCACCAAGGTTTTATTCCTAATGCCCTAAAACTTAACTAAAAAGGAACTTAAAAGACTAGGCTGCCTTCTAGTAGCGCTTCTTTATTGTCATTAGCTTGACAGAGTAAACCAAGTCAACCTGGATTAGGCCACTTGGGTTTGAGGCCAACCACTTCTCTGTCAGAATCAGAATGACTAGGACGGAAATGGTTTTCGCCACAACAACAAGTCCCGTGCGCGAGAAGATCATGAAATTTTTCTCTCCATACAGCACTGACTCTTTTCTTCTTGTTCTTGTTTCTCGGATTCGGCTGAGGTATGCTAACAGGCTCAGGAACATTGATAGAAGAATCTGCAAGGATAGGGGTAATAATGTCATCATCCACTCCAAAGAAGTCGGATGGAATCTCTTCACAAATAAATGACTCAACCGTTTCATTTCTCTTTTGAAAGTATAGGACCTCAGGTTTCTCCTTGGGTTGCCCAAAGTACTTCTTAATCCTGTGACCATTGACTTTGAACGGTTGATCGCCGTACCCTTTCAACGTAATGGCTCCACCAGGATGAACATCAAGAATCTCAAAGGGGCCAGACCATCTAGATTTAAGCTTACCAGCAAAAAGATGGAGCCGGTGTTATACAGCAAAGCCATGTCTCCCACTTTGAAATCCCGATCTTTAATCTCAGCATCGTGGAGTGCCTTCGTTCTTTCCTTACTGAATCTCGAATTCTCGTAGGCACGGAGTCGGAATTCATCGAGCTCGTTTAATTGCAATAATCTCTTTTCCCCACAAAGCTGGCTGTCGAAATTCAAGAATTTAATAGCCCGGTAAGCTCTGTGCTCAAGCTCGACCGGTAAATGGCAAGCTTTGCCATAAACCATTTGAAAGGGTGACGAACCCATAGGGGTCTTAAACGCAAAGGTGCGATAAGCCCAAAGTGCGTCATCCAACTTCGACTCCAGCTTGGATCTATTGGAATTCACGCTTTTCTCTAAAATCCGCTTTAGACTTCGTTGCTCACCTCGACTTGGCCACCTTTGGTTTGGGGGTGGTATGGTGTACCAATTCTATGCTTGACACCATATCTCTCAAGAATTTTATCCAAAGGTCTTTGCATTACAGAAATGCGAACCTTCATCACTGATAAGGGCTCTAGGACAGCCAAATCTAGTAAAGATTTTCTTTTGCAAGAATTTCTTTACAACTTTGTGATCATTGGTTTGGGTGGCTATGGCCTCTACCCACTTGGAAACATAGTCCACACAAGACTCGAATATATTTGTTAGAGCATGATGATGGGAACGGTCCCATAAAATCAATGCCCCGTACGTCAAAAACTTCACATTCCAAGATAGGCCTCAAAGGCATCTCCATCCTATTACCGAGTCTCCCTACTCTTTGGCATCTATCACACCTTTGCAAAAGGCTTCAAAGATCTTTAAACAAAGTAGGCCGGTAAAAACCACTTGAAGGATTTTTGTGACTGTCTTAGGTGCTCCGTAGTGCCCACCGGGGACCACTATGACATTGCTCCAAGATATCCAATTGTTCATGCTCCGGAACGCACCTTCTAAGCAACCCGTCTTTGCAGACTTTAAACAGATATGGATCCTCCCATATGAGATACTTTAAGTCACAGAAAAATTTCTTCTTTTCCTGATACGTCATTTCTTCTAAATGCCCACCGCTAAGTAGTTGACGTAATCGCATACCACGGCCTAACCGTATCAAGCTTCATCAATTGCTCGCAGGGGAAATCGATGCCTATTTCCTTGTGATTTACGCCACCCTCATCTACTAGGCGAGACAGATGATCAGCCACAACATTATCACTACCCTTCTTATCTTTGATCTCAAGGTCAAACTCTTGCAAAATTAAAATCCATCTGAGTAACCTTGGTTTTGCATCTGCTTTGTCCATAAGGTAGCGTAGGGCTGCATGGTCGGTCCAAACTACAACTTGAGACCCTAGAAGGTAACTTCTAAACTTGTCAATAGCAAAAACGACGGCTAAGAATTCCTTCTCGCCGTGGTGTAATTGCATTGAGCCGGGTTCAAGGTGCGGCTCGCATAGTAAATGGGCCCGAACTTTTTATCAATTCTCCGGCCTAAAACTCGCACCCACCGCGTAGTTAGAGGCATCGCACATTAATTCAAAAGGCTTAGTCCAGTCAGGTGCGATTAAGATAGGGGCACTTATGAGCTTATCCTTTAGGCAATTGAAAGCTTCTTTGCATTTCTCATCAAACAAGAACATAACATCATCTTTAAGAAGGTTAGATAAGGGCTTGGCTATTGTGGAAAAGTCCTTAATAAATCGCCTGTAGAAGCCAACATGACCAAGAAAACCGCGTACCTCTTTGACAGCTTTCGGGTACGACATTTTTTCAATGGCTTCTACCTTAGCCTTATCAACTTGAATACCACTTCTGGACACCTTGTGTCCCAGAACAATCCCTTCATCTACTAGAAAATGGCATTTCTCCCAGTTAAGCACTAAATTCTTTTCAACACAGCGTTGAAGTACCATATCTAGATTTTCCAAGATCTCATCAAAGCTATCGCCATAGACTGAGAAGTCGTCCATGAAGACTGTTAAGGCCATATTTATATGATTATTAAAGGTTTATTTCATTATTATTTTCCCCACATTTGCGTAATTTACATGAGAATTAAGGGTTTAAGTGTAAATATTGAATAAAGATGATTTTAAGAGGGTTGTATGCAAAATTGATGATTTTAAGTGTTTAATTTAATGGAATTATTATTAGTTGAGTTTTATTACATTTTTGCGTTGTTTATTTATCATGTAGGAGTTAATTTTCGTGCATATAATAAGGATAAATGAAGCTCAAGTCGAATTATAAGAGATAGAGTTGGAATTGGCTTGAAGAAATTGGATAAAGATGAAGAGATCCGATCCTCGCCAGCTCAAACGGGCGTCTACGATCTTGAACGAGCGTCCGTAAGTGAATCCGGCGTCCATGCAGCGTCCGTAATCGTATTTTACATTCGAGAGTTCGTACGGAGGATGAACGAGCGTTTACTCGCCGTCCGTGCATTCTGGACGGGCGTCCGGATATTCAGACGAGCGTCCGTTGCCGACTTAGTCATAACCGACTCAAAATTCTATATATAGCAGCAGCCTCTTAACCCTAATTTCATACCTTTATACCACATAATTGAGATCGCAATTTTACACCAAAAAGCTGCGGCCACAAGCCTTTTTACACAGAGATGAACTTCTCCAACCCAACAATCATCTTCAACATGATTGTTGGCTAAAAGCCTTGCAGTGAGTCGACGGAGGAAGCCTATCAACAACACAACCAACTAGAGAGTTCGATGCTTATGTTTAGTGAGTTTAAGATCTAGTTTTTCATCACTTTTTAACGCTGTTTTACATTGCCATGTTTTGTTGAATTATCAATTCTATGAAACGATCTATTTATCTATCTTTATGCTTGAATAAATTTACGAAAGTCTGTTTATTTGAGTTCTCTTTCGTTCAAAGTAATGCATCTAATTGTGTTTTAAGAGATTATGCATGATTAGTTGAGTAAGAGTTTGGAAACGATCTCGTGATCCTGTTTTGATTGCATGTTTAGTTTGTTTGAAAAGATAAACGAAACCCTAGAATTTGGTTGAAGAAATTTAATTGAATTCGTGAATAAATCACTACTAAAAACTATGTCTTTTTAATCACCATCTAGTTGGGGGTTGTTGGTTGATGGGTGGATTCGTTGCCTTGCTGTGTTTTCCTTTAATTGTTTATTAATCGAATCGTTTAGATTAAGTTTAGTTTAAGTTCTAGTTATATAAACCCTAAGTCCCCGCAACTTTTCCCCGCACTTTTCTGTTTCAGTTCGTAGTTAGACGCTCGTCCGCAATAGCAGACGCCCGTCCATTAGATTTAGTTTCCAGACGCTCGTTCATCAAAGTGAACGTTCGTCCGCCTTTCTGTTTTCTTATTTTCTGCTTGTTTTTATTCTTGTTTTAGTTTTAATTCTTAGGTTTAGGTTTTAGTTAGTTTCAACCTTAGTTTAGATAGATAATTGTGACATAATCGATAGAATAATTGTCCCTTGATCCGATAAACATTCCACTCCCTTAGGACGACCCGTTAACATCCTATACTACGATCCTTATACTTGGGGTGTTTCGGTTATAAATTGTAAAACTCGTTTTTACCGAACAAAGACTTCCATACATTTCTCCACAAGTCCATCGAAAATGGCCAACATGCACCGTTGAAATGTTGCTGGTGCATTGCATAACCCGAAAGGCATTCTACGAAAAGCAAAAGTGCCTGATGGACACGTAAACGTAGTCTTCTCCTGGTCATTGGGGTCGATGGCTATCTGGAAGTAACCAGAATATCCATCGAGGAAACAATAATACTTATGACCATTCGGTCTTTCAATAAGCCGGTCAATGAAGGGTAAGGGGAAATGGTCTTTGGCGGTGACTTCATTCAATCTCGCGATAATCGATGCGTACTCAGACTAGCGCGATCACAAGGCGTAAAGCTATCTCTTCCCCTTTTCATTCTTTTCAACGGTGATACCTCCCTTCTTTGGCACAACTTGGGTGGGGCTAACCCACTCACTGTCGGCGATTGCATAGATGATTCCCATGTCTAACCACTTTATAACTTCTTTCTTGACAACCTCCTGCATATGCGGATTCAGCCTTCGCTGAGGTTGTCTTACTTTCTTAGCTCCTTCCTCCGTTCGGATTTTATGCATGCACACATCGGGGCCGATTCCTCGGATATCACCCACTTGCCAACCGAACGCGAGGATGTTCTTTTCAAGCACTTTTATCGGCGGTGCTTCTTGCTCGGGCTCGAGTTTTGAAGAGATGATCAAAGGTAACTTATCACCATCCTTAAGAAAAATGTACTTAAGGTGTTGCGGAAGCGGTTTAAGCTCCAAGTCAGTAGGTGGTTGCTCAATACTGGATTTTAAGGGGCCACCTTTTTCCTTATATATGGGCTTGAAGTGGTTGACTGAAGAATACCTCATCTTCCCGAGGTACAACCCCGCAAAGGTACCGGATCACATCATCCATGTGGATCCTTCGTCGCACCCGCTTTCTCCTTCTCATGCTTGATCATCCTTCTCAACTCTTCTTCTTCTAGCTCCTCTCGCTAGCCGTTCCCAATCATCAATCTCCCAATGAGTAGTCTCTCTCCGTAAATCCACTTCATCCCAACTACCCATCGTGGCTTCCTCTTCTATAGGGTTAAAATCTTCCCGATGCAACTCTTTGAAATCATCGTTCATTGCCGGGTATCTCCATGTTTCTTGTTCATCTACGTGCTCGATGAGCAGTGTTGTGAAGATGATCCACGATCGCCTTGATCTTTAATGTTTATAGCTTCGAAAACACCTATCTCTCGTTAGCTCTAACGCTTCTTCGAATTGGCATCTTCATCGTCCTCATAAATTGCTTCAACGAACGAGATTTCTTCCATCGAGGTCTCCTCGGGACTTTTCCCTCGTGTGAAGGTAACGGATGTATCATCGACTCTAAGCGTAATCCGACCCTTACGTAAATCGACGAGGGCGGCGGAGGTATCCAAAAAGGTCCGGCCGAGAATTAGGGGCATCTCTTTGTCGGTGGATAGTCTAAGATAACCCGGTCGGTAGGGAAAACCAAGCCTCCAACATGGAGAAGGACATTGGCAACACAACCGGCCGCCGAGCGGCTTGATCGGTCTACCATCCGAAGAGAAATAGGGCGTTCCCGCATTCTTTTATCTAAACCGAGCTTTTTGCGTACGTTCAATGGCATCACATTTATGGAGGCCCCCGAGTCGCATAAGACGTTTTGGAACATGTGGCCTTCAATCTCACAAGAGATCGAAGGTCTCCCGGGGTCACCTCGCTTAGTAGCAACTTTCTGTGAAACCATAGAGCAATCTTCTCTTAAAACTTCTTCGCCATCCCTTGAAGCTTCTTCTTGCTCCCACAAACTTCCTTCGATACTTAGAGCATTTAGGCATTTCAGTCAATACCTCAGCTAGGGGTATACTCACTTTGGTATCTCTAAGCATCCTCCTCACACCGTCATATTGTTTGTCATGACTGAGGGTATTCTCTTTCTTCTTCGGTGGGTAAGGAAGGGCTTTATCATTGTTCATGGCTTGATTTTTTATGGCCTCATCTTCCTTATCCTTCCATCTGACAAACTTTTCCTCCCTCTTCTTTGTCGTGGGTACACCACCCGACCTCTCCTCATTTCTCTATCGAATCATTTTCATCACCCGAAGAATCATCATTAAGCTCCTCCTCGCCGTTGCTTCCTTCGGTATTTAACTTCGATTGCCCCCTCCCCGAACTTATGGCGTCGGGAGGGGCTACTCGTTTCCCGACATCTTTCCGGGTCCTACCTCGCTACCACTCCTTAAAGTAACCTCATTCAGCTCTTCGGTCCCATAATCCCATTGAGGTGTGATGGCAAAGGTGCAAACATTGATATCTCGCTTTAGATTTCTTTCGGTATAACTTGGAAGTTTACCGTGGGGTCTCGTTTGCTTGCCGGTCCGCCATCCGACCAACCCGTCTCTCTATTGTCTTGACACTAGTAGCCGTGGTCTTCACCATGTCTACTAGCTCATCGAACTTATGTTGAGGGACACAAGAGGTGGTTTGGTTATGAGGTTGGTTTTGATTCCAACCACCTTGAGGTCTCTGAGAGTTAGGATTATGAGATTGATTAACCATCCCAGGTGGTGGTCTTTGATAACTTGAGTTGAAAGAAGGTTTTGAAGTGGATGGGCCAGGTGGTGCATTGGCTTGATTAAAATTGGGACGTTGAAATCCGGAATGATTCTGATTCTGATTGAAGTTTCTGAAGGGTTGGTTATGATTCTCCATTAAATTTACTTCTCGCTCATCTCATTTCCCACCCGCATTCCCGTGTAGTTCACATCCGGCGCCCTTGTTGCCGCTTCTTGCATTTGTAACTCGGCTAGCTGCTTGCTAATTACTTCCATTTGAGCAACTAACACCTTAGTCTCAGAATTGCTCGCAGCAGATTCCTTCTTATTCCCACTAACATTGGTCTTCCTAGGACTTGACCACATGTTATTCTTGGCTATAGTTTCAGCTACCCTGTAAGCAGCGTCATCACCTCCCCCTAGGAATGATCCATGAGCGCTGAATCTAGGAAGTCTCTATTTGGTTGAGAAACACCTCTCGTAGAACAACTCTAAGTAGCTCATGTCTACCGTATCCATGGTTGGGGCACTTCCTCATCAACGATTTAGTCTCTCCCATGCTTTCCCCACACTCTCACCATCAAGTTGTTCAAATGTGGCTATCTCCTTTTCATGTCCATGATTGTCCCTGGTGAGACAAACTTCAGAGCAAAGGCTCTTTTGACATCATTCCAGGTACGGAGAGAATGATGGGCTAAAGATTTGAACCAACGGTTTGCTTCACCCTTTAGAGCAAACGGGAAGAGTTTTAACTTGACAATCTCAGAATCAACACCAGGATAATGGCCTGGCTTCACGATTTGAACGAAGGTGGACAAGAAGTCATGAGGATCTTCATCAGCAGTACCATGAAAAGAACTATTCTGGACCAGTCCTACCACTCCATTTTTCAGATCGAAGTTTGCTTGCCCCATGTCTGGAGGGCGAATTGGTCTATGTCCTTCCAGAAAGTCTTGGTCAAGATAGGGAGCGTAGGGGTCTTGGTTTAACTGGTTTAGCTGGTTTTGACGGAATTGTTGAAACTGATTATTTATGCCAGCTTGTTGATTCTGTTGTTGCTGTATTGCCTGCATCTGTTGAAGGATCAGATTCATTTGGGCTTGAGGATCTGGATTCGGAACTTCGTTAGCCATGATGTCTGGATTAGGGAAGATCTTTCTCCTGATAATAGATCGCTCAGGTTCGGGATTAAAGACAAGAGGTCCTTTCTTACTCCTGGTTTGCATAAACCAGAAGAGCAGAATGGAAAGAAATCAACCTTAGGGTTGATGAGAACGAATGAATAGAAGATTAGAAACAGAAACAAGAAAAGAAACCTACCTACGAAAAACTTAAAACAGGAAAAACACTAAGACGGTAAAAAACTTGTTGAAATCTTCTAGGGCTAAAATGGAAGGGAAAACAGCAGATTTTGACCTCGAAAATGGTGTTGAACGGCCTACGGCGTTCACCACGTCGTCGGCGTCGGAACGAGCTTTCCGAATTGGGGTCCTGCGCGCCAAACGGACACTCGAGCCGAAAGTTATGGCCAAAATACTGCCGACACAGAAGACTGCACTACGAAGAATCCGACAATCGTTACCGATTCCCCGGCAACGGCGCCAAAAACTTGTTCGGTAAAAACTCGTTTTAAATTTATAATTACCGGAACACCCCAAGTGCAAGGCTCGTAGTAAAGGTGTTACCGGGTCGTCCTAAGGGAATCGAACGTCTATCGGATTAAGTACAGTTATTGTATCGATTATGTCACAAATTATTATCTAGAGCTAAGGTATATATTAATTATAATCAAGAAACTATGACTAGAAACAGAAAACAGCAGGTAAAAACTAGGGTTTTAGAAAAACAACTAAACGAAGCAATCAAAGTCGATACGAACGATTTGGTTTATCAAATAATTAAGAGGAACGGCAAGGCAACGGGAATCCACCAATCAATCAACTAACCCCAACTAGATTGCGCGCTAAAGGTATGATTTTTAGTAATGATCAAATCCCGAATTCGATTAAATTCCTTTAAACAAATTCTAGGGTTTCGTTTTCTTTCTCAAGCAAAACTAAACGGCATGCAAAACAAGATCATGATATTGTCTCCAATATCCTACTCAACTAATCATAAACAATCTCTTGAATTATAACTAATTGCATCAATCGAAATAAATCAAAGCTTGAACAATATTCTCATATAAATTCAATCAAAAAGATAGTTCCATCGATCTCACGATTCAATAAAACATAAACGATAAATCAATATCCAATCGATGAAAAATCATAAATTTAACTCACTAAGATATAGCTAAAAATCCTCTAGTTGGTGTTGATGTTGATCGGTTTCCTCCGTTGTCCCACCGCGAATTGCTTAGCCAACAATCATCTTCGAACTCCCAAGCAAGATTGAAAGAAAGAAACTCATATTTTTGTGTGATGTGGTGCTTTTTCTGTGTGTTCTTTTCTGCTCGAATGGTGCTGCTTATATAGGAGTTTCGCCGACATAAGGAAGGATTTGACATGATAAGCTCTCGAGTACAACTAATCTTTCCCCGGATAAGAAATAGGATTCCGATAAACGGCCAATTTTACCTTCCAGTTTTTCTACCTCGTTCTCACACCTAATATCTCCGTTCGGTATCAATTACGTGTGTGTGTGTGTGTGCCAATATCAGTTAATTACTCCAATACAGGTTAAAAATCAATATAAGTAGAAAAAGATTCAACACAATCGAAATTAAAATTTACATTACATAATCATCATCCGTTTAACCAAAAGAGACCAAAATAATTCAATTACATTGTCCTGGCTAGTTATAAGTTTAGCCACTCATTACTATAAATACTAACTTACTAAAATTAGCATTCAAAATAATCAGATTAACAACACAAAATAATACTAGAATGTTACCGGTACAACCGTCGAATTAGTAATATACAACTTGCCTGCATCTCTGGTGTTCATCAACTGATTTGCATCCGACAGCCTAGCATTTACTTATCAACTATCATAACTTGATGTCCACATTCTAAGTGTTAATGGTGATGAAAAATATTTATAAGTGATATTACTAGTTTTTGGCTATATGAGCCTTTATAATTTTTTTTGTCTCCAAGATGGGAGTAAAATTCCTTGCCTCCATTCCCCTTTTGTTGTGGTATATATATAGGAACCGTCTCTGTATGTGAATAGTAAAAAAAATTAATTCAAGGCTTGTCCATCCGGCGTGTGCCGGTATTTCCCCGGTCTGCGCCGGAATCTTGGCATGTGGAGGGGTTGTCAGACTCAATTAATGCGTCTTAAATGCTCAAAATTTCCAAAATCTTCAAATATTCCGGCGTAGACCGGTATACACCCGGTCTGCGCCGGGTCTTGTCGAATCATTAATAATATTCGATCTTGGCCAGTAGAATAATAAGATTTTGATATTGGTAAATCCATTTTGCCGAGTTTTATGTTGTGACTTCAGTATTTCATCACGGTGTATCTGTACAAAATAAAACGAGAAAAACCACAAGTAAATCTGATAACAAAATTAGTTAAATAAATCTTAAATTAATTCTGATTTATTGGAAATTTATGATATATATATTGAAATAAATTATATAACTACGATAATTATTATTATTGATGCAAAACTTTGCTATAATTCTCAAAAATGTGATAAAAATGGAGTGAAATATATTATTTGGTTGACCTATATCACCCAGCGCTATCAAAATCGCACGCATCTCCAGCAGCTCAGGGGAATCTTTCGGATCCAGGTGAAAGGAGTAAACAGTCACTATGGCACCGGCACTATCACGTAAAATCACACCAATCCTAGATCCTGAAGTTGCCACTGAGGCATCTGTGTTACACTTCCAAGAACCCTGAGGCGGCGGAGGAGTCCAAGACGCAGGGTGAGAAGTTCCCTCGGTTGCGCCCGTAAAACTAGCAATCGTCTGACGGTACTCTTGTGCCCCAGCCTCAGACAAGGCCACAACACGAGAGATATAGATAGGCATATCATAAAAAAAAAGCACTACAGCGCGCCTTCCAAAGGTGCCACGGTAGCATAGACATCGAGGACACCTCCTCTACCGAGCAGTTCTCTAAAAGACCCCCAAAATACTCCATAAAGTTCGATCCCAACTGCAATTGCTGGCTCCCAAATAGAGAAGCCTGCCAAATCGCCAGAGCATAATCGCAGTCAAACATCACATGTCGCATAGATTCCTGCTCCCGACCACAGGCCAAGCACAAACCATTCCCAAACTGATGCTTAAGAAGTTTCTCACCAATCGGTAAGCACTCCTGCAAACAACGCCAAAGAAAGTGTTGCACACGTGGTGGAACTAACACCTTCCAAGCATCCCGCCACACTCTATCTACCCCAACTGAAGTCGACGCCTGGGCCGAGGAGTGAAGCGACCCACGCATTCGCAAAGCCAAAAAATATCCAGTTTTAACCGTATAACGCCCCCGCCGGTCATAATGCCAAATACGCCTATCATGATGAGCAGGCCCAGTAATAGGAGTCTGTAAAACCGCATCAAGCTCCCAGGACTGAAAGGACTGCTGAAGTACATTAAGGTTCCATTGTCGCCCGCCCGGTAACATCAAATACTAGACTAGAATATTCATGGACAACAGGTGAGAAGCTTGAGCAATATGGAATGTCGGGGGGCGCGCAATCCACGCATCATGAAAAACAAAACAGAGCTCCCATCCCCTATCCGCCAACGCAGCCCAAGCTGCAACAGATCCCTACCCTCCATCAAACTCCGCCAAAGGAAAGAAGGGAGGCGCCTCAGGCTAGCCGTCATAACAGTCGTCCCCGGATGATACTTTGCATTAAGAACCCTACTCGCCAATGCCATGGGTAAAGTTAGCAGCCGCCATGCCTGCTTTGCCAGTAAGGCTAGATTGAAGGATTCCAGTTCCCGGAACCCTAGGCCACCCATAGTCTTCGGCAAACAACATACCTCCCAATTCCGTCAGTGCACTTTTCGTTTAGCCTTTGTATCCCCCCAAAAGAATCCTCGGATTTAACGCTCCAACTCTGGAATCAAAGTAACCGAGACTTTAAAACGTTGCGTAATAAAAGTGACAGCATGGTCAGATATTGTTAAATTAAAGTTAACAATATCTGACCATGGTGGGTTGTCACTAATATTACGACTCAACTTTGGGTTATGCATGGCCCAATATACCATTTGTTTTTTTATTGAACAATGTAGTTGTAAAAATCACACGTATCAACGAGATTATTTAATATGTTGACTTTATGAATAAAATGATTAAGAAAATTATTTAAATATAATTAGTATAATTTATTTTAATTTCTTAAATGTTTAATAAATAAAAGTATACTGAATAAAACACAATAAATGATCCTATAAAAATAAAAAATAAAATCAGATAAGATAAAAACAAATAGTAGTACGTAGTAACACAAATTTTACTATGGTCCAGGACCAAATCCTACTTGGTGTGCCCAACCAATAGGAATTCAACTTCCACCAACGAAATCCTACCCGTAAATCTTTCCACCAACGTATCCCTTTTATAATATGACTTGATTTGGTCCAAAAACTCGGACCCGACCACCATAAAATTAGTGACGTAGTAAATAATTTAACGAAGTTAATCCTTTACCAAGTCCCGTGGAGTAGTATATATACTTGGAATGAAAACTGAAGTCATCTTCAAAGTCCACCTCCTGCCTGCTTCGGTGCTTCCCAATCCAATTCAAAGGTTGAGGCAAAAGCCATAGACATACAGAGAGCTGCTCTGTTACCTCATCAATGGAGTCTGCATTAATATCAACTACAACCTTTACACTTTTAACCCTCACCAAAACACTCAATCCCCGCCGTTATCCATTGCTTTCTCATCTCCACCGTCATCATTCTTCCCTGCCTCGCACGTTTCAGCTCTCTTCGCTCCAGCTTTGTCGGATTCTTAGAGCCCCCTCCTCTTTGGGAGTCGACCGATCATGCTGCGTTTCTCCGTCTAGGAGATTGAGCTCCCCAGGGTTGCGCTCGGTTGCAAGCGGCTTTAGATGTGTCTCTAATTCAGCTGCCTCGTTTACTTCTGGCGATGGAGGTTTTGGTGGTGGAAAAGATGGTAACAATGGAGGAGGAGGCGGCGGGAATGGTGATCATACTGCTGGGGATGGAGGAACGAAGCCCAATGTCGCAACCAGTGGAGGGACGGATGACGTCTCTGCTTTGTCTTCTGATGTCATTATCCTTGACGTCGGGGTGAGTACTTTCTACTGTGTAATACATTTTCATATCATTATACCATACTGCTGAACTTTCACTCTGTGAGCTTATGATCTTCAGGGTATGAGCTGCGGGGGATGTGTGGCAAGTGTGAAGAGAATATTAGAAAGCCAAGTAAGTCGTTTCAGTTCCCTTATTTTCGTTTCTGATGTTGCATTATTTACAGTAGAGATCAACGGGAATTTTTCGTAATCGAATTTCATTGACCTTCTTCATTTGCTAGCTGTTAAGTGAATAAAGATCATAGATTTCACTGTATAGCAGCGGTGCCATTAATCAGATTGGTGGGCTTTATGATTATCAAAAGCTACCCAACTTGCGCACTTTGAATCACTACCCTGAAATCTGCCTAGCCCATTGAGTTACATTGACGAGGTCGGATTCGTCAAAGGTTCCTCAATGGTCGGGCCTTAATAGACCCAAATGAGGTGCTGTTGAGTTGCAGGCTGGATTCCATTGATTTGCTAATATAAGCAAACGCTAGATAGAAGGTATGGAGTTATTGTTTGAGAAGCCCCTTCAACGATCAAGTCAGTTTAAGAAAGATGAAAGGATGAGAGACCATAACCTTGGTCTAACAATTAATTTTGTTCCATAGTGGAAATACCAACATGAAACGAGATGTTACTATCCCATCTACTGCCGGTGGAGAGGTGCCTGAGGGTTGAAGACTTGAGGTTGAGGTGAAGAGACGCGTAAGGGATGTAGCAGAACCCTCTCCTAGTCATACCCAATTTGAAGCTGTATTTTTATAGGCCTTCTAAATCATAAACACTTGAACAATGTGAATAATGTTTTCCTGACTATGCAATATTCTAATACCAGGGTAAGCTTGTCATGTTATGCTGGCAAATACCTACAACCGCATTGCTCACATCACGTGACAATCATCTTCTAGAACGCCCCCCCCCCCTTTCTCTCCCCCCCCCCCCCCTTTTCCCCCTTGTGGTCACTAGGATAAACATACAAGGCCTTTAAGCCATCGGCTCCTTCAGTGATATGATGGTATCATGGAATATGGATTGACCATTGATATGGACTAATTGAAGTATAGTGTTTTGATAAATCTGGAAAATGTCTTTTTTTGGATAATTGAAGTATCTTTGTTAGCCTTCTGTCCATTTTGATACTTTCAATGACATATCCACGGTCTTGTCATGAATAGGCCGAGGTATCAGCAGCGAGTGTCAATCTTACTACAGAGACAGCAATTGTTTGGCCTGTGTCTGAAGCCAAGGGAGAGCCCGACTGGCGAAAACAGTTGGGAGAGGCGCTTGCAAAGCATTTAACAAACTGTGGATTTGAATCCAATCTGCGAGGTTCACATTGTTCTTGACTCTAATTTGTTCTTCCTGTTGTTTTAGAAGTTGTTTATCAAATGATAAGTTATTTTTATGAGTTTAACCTTGTCTTTGGTTTTTGGTTTTTGGTTTTTGGTTTTGAATGTGATTTCTTGCGTCTGTCAGTTTGTTGATCGACATTTGACATAGAACGGTTATAATCATCATTCTCTGATTTATAAAATGACTGACCTGACCTCGTTTGTGATTCCTTATAAGTGCTGACAAATTTGTATGTTTCGTTTTTCTGTCAACCTCTGAGTGCTTGTTCCCTGAAGATTCATATTTATATCGTTTAATTAACTGTCTGTTTGAAATGCCTTGTCCACCCACTATAGTCTTAAGTACTTCTTTCCCCACTGATTTCTGCAAGATAATAGCCTATAGGTTACTTAGACAATAATACTGCTGAAAAATATTGTTTGGCTTGGTTTGGTGCTTTATAAATTTCGAACCATGCAATCAAGGAGCTTCCGAGATCTAACATGATGATATGCTTCGATAAAGCTGAACTTTTTGTGGCGATGAGTAAATAACATGCAGAAAGTTGTTAGTGGAAGGCTGAAATTAATCACACTGTTATGAAAAAATAACGGGATACTTTCTCACATTCTTAATAGGAATTGTCAATAAATTGGGGGAGGATATCAATGACATATATGTATAAAATTACACTCCTCATCTATTAAAGAGTTGGTAATTTAATATGGTATTAGTGCACGTGGTCAGGGGATCAAACTCCACTCTTGCCCCATTTTGCCCCATGTGGACCATTTATTATAATAAATGCAGTGTTACTAACGCTCGACATGTATATATATATATAGAACCACAAAAGCAAAAAAAAACTAGTATGATAACTAGCGTTATTATGCGTGGTTGACCAGCCCATAAGGGGCCGTGTTAGACAAATATGTATTAATCACGCTCTCCTTAACTGCTTAGCTTTTAGAAAGTCTGTAATTTAGCAGCAACATCCATTTATAATATCTGTTTTCCACTAAGCTAGACTGGTCATTAGATCTTGAAGATGATAGTAATGCTTAGAAGAGAACAAAGTTGCTCATGGAATTCAATGCAAGAAATAAGTTTTCCTGAGCAAGTTGTTTGTTGCACTTGATTGGTTTGTTGATTTGGTTTGCAGAAAGAAAAAGATAATGAAAAAATTTAGGGAGTTATAAGGAATCACAGTTTTAAATAATAAGACACATTATACATATCTCCACATAGAATGCACAAATTAACGTTATGAGAAGTTTTGGCTGGTGTATGAATAACGCAGAACTTGGTGGGTTCTTGGCAGGTCAGGGGGCTATAGACGAAGACATTCCATCGTAGTACAAAAGATTGTCTTCTAAGAAGGAACTAGTTTGCCTCATGGTATGTCTTCATTAATGCTCCCTGCTAATACTGGCTAGGGCATTTAGGCACACCCAGAAGATTACTTCTTTGAAACAAATGCCTAGGAAGTAAAATATATATAACCAATTGTTTTTTTTGGATCTTTAGGCAAGTCTCAGTGGCTGCTATTTGGTGAGATGTTGAACAGAGGCATTCCTATCACCAGGAAGCATGTGCTGTGGGGAATGTTTTGTTTGTCAAGGCAACTTGTTTACTAGCAATAATTTAGTGAAGAATCCACTTTCTTTGACGATCACATCGATGATGTGGGTCATCTAAGAATTTTCTCCTACTTTGTTACCGATGTAATGTCTCAAAAAGAACTATGATTTTATTTCCTCTTTTTTCAAGGATAGCTAGCATAGTTACTAGGATCCATCCTTCTGTAAAGCACATTCTGTATTAAATTAAAGGCTTCTTTCCTGTCTTCTGTTGAACAAATTTTTTTTTTTTTCATTTTAATATTAAAGTTCGTTAATCATTGAGAATTTTATATTTCTGAATATTATCTTGGGTTAAGTACATCTACCTCTTTTCTGTTTCGCCTAACATACGTATTCTATCATGTGTATGCCTTTTTATTTTTTTTGTTTATTTTTGTTATACAACTGTCGTACCGATCCTCAACCATGTTTTAGATGAATTTACCCGTTCACCTCCCCCTAGCCACCCCCATGTCCCCTCAATACTCGGGGTTTGTTCGTATGTGATTTTTTTTCTTTAGTTAAACTGGTGATTTTTTTCTAAACAATGACAAAATTAGAGGTTGTTTTGGATTGTGTGAGTGTTTTTTTTTTGCTTTTTTTTGTTTTATTTTCTAAGTTTTAGAAACACCTTTTGCCTATTCTGCCGGTGGTCAGATAAGCTGCCACATGGTCAAACAAACTTGTAGGGATACAACTCTTTTATGTGCTACATAGACATGTTTAATTGAATGATCTGTGTGCATGCACGGTGTAAATGTACATGGACAAATAGGCACTTCTGACATAGAAAGCTGTGGTATAAAGCTGCTATGATGGTGGTCGTTTTTCCTTTTTCACTTTTCTTCATTTGAGAAGGCAATGTTGGGTTCAAACTGCAATTTTAGTTAACGTATGTTTTAAGAAATACTAGTGGTAGCAATTTGAGCACATGACTATAGCTTAACACCAACTAGCACTACTGCTGTGATCAATTCCGTTGTTAATTTACATTGGTAGATAGTCATTTCTGATAGAAAGCAAACTGCAACGTCATATGTTTTCAGAATAGTGGGCTCATTTCACCAGCAGTGCTTGTTTGTATCGACGTTCATGCATCTCATCTTAGTGTAAAACTGATGTGCTTGTTTGCATAGACGTTCATGCATCTTATCTGCGTAAAACTAATCTCCATCTCTTAGGGGGGAAATTGCCAATCATTTTTGTAGCACATGGGAATTGAAATCTTCTACTAATATTAACAATGTTTTATCATCTTGATACAACTCATACAACCCGTAGTCGTTCAGTTTTTCAGTAGCTGTTCACAATCAATTTGTGTTCGTACGTCAGCTATGTTCTATTCTGGTGATTGGCTGTTAGACCCATAGTGTAATCGATTGTGCTGGCTTTGTGGGGATTTAGCCATTTAGGAAGAATGGCGTGCTTTATTGTGCTCTATATGATCGTGGATGGGATATGTAAGAACAGTCATAGCAAAGTCCCTAAATGGTTCCCTATCCTTAAAATCAAGATAAAATATAAGGATAGCCTGAACAATCAACTCCAGCCGCATCCTCGTCCCTAAATCTTTTAGGAATGATGGATAGTCCATTCCTATATTTGGGTATGGACTATTTACATTCACAAAAATATTTAACTGTTTAAATGTGTAGGGACCAGGATGAATATTTAGTGTATGGGTGAGGATGTAAAGCAGGGATATGCATTATTATGTATTTAAATGTTGTATGAATAAAGACAGGATGTTGTTAAAGAGTATGTTGTATAGAGTAACTTCAAAATAGGGATACATATTAGTTTTTAGTTAGGGATGAAAGATGGAGATCCTGCTATGAATGCCCTAATATTTTCATTTGTTCAAGGTATTAAATGGAAAAGGCGACCATTCTGTTGTTTTTTAATGTACGTGGAAGGAGATTAGTGCTTTGGGCAGTTGATGGGAGGGAATGAATTTGAATTTGCAATACTAAATCTCCATGTGACTAGAGCCGTTTGTTTGATGACTTGTGATAGATGAAGCTTTAGCTTCATAATCACCTGCCCAGGCGAAGTTTTCCCAGTTAGCTGCGAACTTTGGTTTATTCTATTTTCTTAGTAAGCATATTGAAACAAGTGAGAGAAAATTAAAGCTTTTGATCCTTGAGTTTATAGTTTTGAAGATAATGTGTTTGCCATTAACGGGTTTAGGTGTCACATAGCTTCTGCTTATTTTGCAGATCCCCAGAGGGAGAATTTCTTTGAAACATTTGAAAAGAAGATGAAGGAAAAACAGAATCAGTTGAAGGAAAGTGGTACAAATGGCTGACCTCTTATGTTTGAATAGTTCTCCAGACAGTTATCAGTTTATACTCTGAAAATTCTGATGCCAATTGTTTCAGTTTGACAATGTTGTTTGGCAACTTCATGTAACAGGTCGCAGGCTTGTTGTTTCTTGGGCATTATGCGCAGTTTGCTTTGTTGGCCATGTTTCTCACCTGTTTGGAACTAAGTTTGCTTGGATCCATGCAATCCATTCCACAGGATTTCAGATGTCATTGTCCCTGTTTACACTATTGGGTCCTGGTCGACAACTTATTGTTGATGGTCTTAAAAGCTTAATGAAAGGTTCTCCAAATATGAATACATTGGTCGGCCTTGGGGCTTTATCATCATTTTCTGTGAGCTCATTGGCTGCGCTTCTTCCAAAACTGGTAACTGTTTACTTTAATCGCAACAAATTTCAATGAATATTGTTATGTATTAGTTAACCATGCAAATTTAAATATCTGCTTAACATGGCATCCAGAATAATTTCCTATGTTGCCTAAATGTATTTGTTTGTACTCACTGTTCTATAAAAACATTTTACGGCCTTGCGCAGCATCAAACTTGTTATGTCAAAAGGCTGATTAGGAGTTTCTGGGGATGCTAAGATTAAGAGATGAATCGCTCTCTCGGTCCAGTGGGATGCTGGGTTTTTCTGGCAACTTCTCAAATTTGTTATGAAGTTCCACTACATTTTGACTTGCTTAATCTGAAGCTTACTTTTGATTCGTAAATTAGTCGGTGCATGCACGCCCATTTCCCAGTTACTACCTTTAATTTAAAGGAGATCCCTCAGCTAAATGATAAACTATGAGAAGCTTGACCCAGTTGGCTGTGGTTGGATGCATTTGATTCCTATTTTCTAATGATCCTTTTGTGTTGTAACTAAAGCTCTTTGGTTCACAATTGGGGATTTCCTAGGCTTATGCTTCCTCATCTACCATTGGAGAGCGCGCATTTATGCTGAATCGTCGAGTAGTAGCTGATCAGTTTGCTGAAGTTTTCAAATCATTCTGCCTCTTTTAGTAATACAAGGATTTTTTCCTCCTTAAAAAAAGTAATACTGCCTCCGTCCCAAAATAAGAAATAAGAGTCACTTTAGCCTATAAAAGTTGTCCCAAGATAAGAGCCACTTTACAATTCCAAGATGTTTTCAAAAAAAAAAAATCCAAGATAGCACTCATTAGGTTTTTTCTCACCAAAGCCCTAATTTATTATCAATCCAACAAATTTTCAAATATTATAACAATTGATTAATGATAATCAAAGGATATTTTAGACTTTATAAACTATAATTTATTATATTCATCCACTCTTTAAATCTGTGTCAAAACCTCCAAAGTAACTCTTATTTAGGGACGGAGGTAGTACAAATTTTTTGCTGACTGGCTATGCCGACCTTTTGGTTTCCAGCTGGTAGTCATTTGGGATAGAGGCGTCATATGAAAAGCCATTTTCTTGAAAGTAGATAGAATTGATGACTAAGGCCTGTCTTTTGTACAAGTTGGTAGATTTTCTAGTGTGAAGTTACTTTTCAGAGGAAGCATAGAACGAGTATGATGATAAAAGAAGACTATCTCCTACGATTGGTGCTGTGCTAGTGATGCCTAATTTTCCTTAAAAGCTAAACATTGATTAATAATAGCAAATGTATTAGCAAAAGACTCATTTATATTATTAGAGTGGATGTCGATGCTTTCTAGCGGAGTTCGTGTATATATGTGTTGTTGCTTCAAATGCCGTATTTGCTTTGCAATTTAGCAGTTTGTACGTTGGGTTTTGATTTCGTTTTTTCATATCGTAGTAAACTTTATTGATGCCTGATGGACATTCAAGGAAACTGATACAGCTGTTTTTGTTATTCATATGCTAAATCTTCATGCATAACCGCGTAATCATCTTGTTTGTTTTGCCAATCCTTCATTTCATACTAAAGTTGCGTGTATATGAGAACCATATTATTGCTAGACATGACATGTTAAATAATTTTCTTCTGGAAGCAGTGGGCTTTCTTTCAACATTGAACTGTTCCGATTCACCCTATATGTGTCTGAACCTATCCACTTTGCCAGCTTTCTTCATACAATTAGGTTTATACACAAGTAACATACTTCTATGTTACCATTATATACATGCTACATTTTCTGCAGGGTTGGAAAACATTTTTCGAGGAACCAGTTATGTTGATTGCCTTTGTCTTGCTTGGGAGGAGCCTTGAACAAAGAGCTAAACTCAAAGCAGCCAGTGACATGACTAGTCTTTTAAGTATATTGCCTTCTAAAGCTAGGCTGATTCTCAAAGACGACATCACAGACTTGAGTTCAACCGTTGAAGTTTCTTCTAACAGTCTTTCCATAGGAGATCAGATCCTTGTGCTACCTGGAGTAAGGGCAAAGCACTAACATAGCATATACACTTGTTATTGCCTTAATGTTTTTTTTTTTTGTTTTTTGTTTTTTGTTTTCCTGGTAAACTGAACTGAATCATGTTATTCAAAACAGTCACGCGAAGTATTGACTATAGAGTATCTTCACTTTTAAGGGGTCAGCTAAAGAAGCTCTACTATAATCCTTTGGACAAAATAGCAGCTTATAATTTGTGAATTTAACTTCGTTCTGTTCACTTACCTGCGCAGTCCAGTGTAGATTCTGGCTGATGCATGTATCTTTACTATCTCGCTGATCTGCAACACTCTTAGATATCTTATGCTTTACCCTTTTATCTCTTTGATAGCCTTGAAACTGATTTTTTTTTTTTTTTTTTTTGCATTACATTGAACTGTTCTTGAGTAAGATAATCATGCGATATGCATACCTGCTCTGCTTCCCCCCCCCCCCCCCCCCCCCCAAATAAAAAGGACACCCTCATTGCGCTAAAATCTTTTCCTGCTGGAATTGCTTTTTAGTATGTTTGTTGCGTGATCATCGTTGGACCTTTGTCATATCATTTAGTGGTAAAAGTTGCAAATATGAGCAGGTGCTGGTAATTTATGTCAAATCTAATGGAGCATGCCTATTATTGTTCTACTTTCTCTATGGAGCTCCTTTTGCTGTTTTTTCTTTATTTTCTTTTTTTAAACCTTGTAAGAAATTATTAATATCAGAAAAAGATTACAAGGTTTTATGGCCACTCCGGCCAACTCCAGAAAAACACACCCTATGATCTTCAATGTGTACCCCCACCTCCTTAAAACCCTAGTCCAGAAAAACTCAATGTGGGAAAAACTGGGTGCTAGGGAAAGAGCATGGGCCTCAACACATTGGCATTACAAACAAAAAGAGGCTAAAAACGGAGATGCAACTCCTATTAGTGTTCTTCTTTTGTTTATTACTTTTGTACTTGAGTAGCTCTGCAGCTATTATGTTGGTGAAATTATGTAAGATAAGTTGTCATTTTTTAGGAACACTTTGCTTGTTTTTCAGGATCGTATTCCTGCTGATGGAATGGTCAGTTCTGGTAGAAGTGACGTTGATGAGTCAAGTTTTACTGGGGAGCCTCTACCCGTCACTAAATTACCTGGGGTAATGTTAGTATATTTTTAATTTCCATGCTTCTATGTTTTAATTATTATGATATATGAATTTATAAAATTTCCATTCTTCCTAACAACTTAAGGTTAATGGTATCAGAGTAGTCCTGAAATCAAACATCATGCTCCATTTATTTAAAAAAAATGTTAGTCGCTGTAGAAAAAGGAAGAGTTGAAGAAATAAACTTTTCTTCTGATATTCAGCCTTGACGGCACAAACCCTCTTATAAATGCATCAAACCCTACTAAATCCTGAATCACATGAACTTTCCAAAGATGGGTTCTAACCACGCTGCATGGAACGAAGTAAAAATTATAGCTAATTAAGGCCCAATTACCTGATTCTAACAAGTGCTAACACAACAATAAATCACAAAAATGTGTTTGGTTATGAATCATTTGTGATTCAACTTGAATCAAATAAAACATCTTATTTATCTTCAATAGAGTAACATTCTCTCTCTTACTTTTCTTCTGACTAACATCATATCCACTTTATTCGACATGAAACTCAATACAAACCACACAACATTTCAACCAACTCTATTTGAATAATGTCAAAATATTTCATGCCCAACTGGACCCGATTTCGAACAAGAACTTCAACACTCCCCCCTCAAGTTAGCGTATAAATACTTGCTCTGTCCCAAATCGCAAGACCTTTTAGAGTTTTCAGAAAGTGGAAGAATGTCATAAATTTCAAGGAGAAAAGTCTATAATACCCTTTAACCGTCATTAATGGAATAAGAGTAAAGTAATGAAAAGCTGTTGAATTGATAATAAATTAGGGGTAAGAGGAAGAAAATTGTAATGATGCTCCATTGGCATTCTTTAAGGGCTTTTTTTACGGGACAAAACCAAAAGATCTAAAAGGACTTATATTTCGGGATGGAGGGTCTATAGTCATGCCCAACTTGTTTGTGAATCTTTGGATGCTCCAAGGGCTGTGGTCAGCCCATCAACAACTTGTCGGGTTGACGGCAAGGATACAACTTTGTCCGCATTTCAACTTCTCCTTGATGAAATGCCTATCATTCTCTTTATGTTTGATTTGATCATGATGTACTGGGTCATTTCTATGTCAATAGCAGCGTTGTTGTCACAAAATAGTTCATAGGTAGAGTAACAAATATCTTCAGGTCTTCAAGGGCCTCTTCACCCACAATTCTTCACATATTCCAAGGGCATTTCTTCACCAATCACCATTAAAGTAAAACATTCTAATTTTCCTATCTAATCGTTTTTCATAGACAATTTTAGTTGCCACACATATTCCAAAAACAACCATATATTCTGACAAAATCGCCATCGTTTTGTCTCAGACAGAAGTTGTTGCTGGTTGCATTAATTTAAATGGAACACTTTCTGTAAAAGTGAGCAGACCAGGTGGTGAGACTGCTATGGGGGACATCGTCCGCTTGGTGGAAGAAGCGCAAGCTAGAGAAGCTCCTGTACAGAGGTTGGCTGACAAGGTCTGTCTTCTTCAATATCTTTCATTTTTTGTGTTGTAATGTAAGGTACAGAATTCCATACTATTCCGTGTTGAAAGTATCTAGGATTTTTTTATTTTTTATTTTTTGTTTGTAATTTAAATCTCGCATAACTTTATCTTTTGGTTCTGATTCTTCCTTTCTGTTTTGTCTAAATCCTCTTATGATTCTTAATTGATTAGCATTTATTCAGCTATTGATAGAGATCTGATTGCCACCTGCATGTTTTGAGTACTTTGTACAAACCTGATTGTTAATTAAGCCAAGTGAATGGAAATTATTATTGTCTGTTGTTCTCACGATCTAGTTGTTAGACACCCTTTTTCCCTTTCATGGGAGCTATGCTTTGCTTTGACCCCGTGAATTTTCTTCTGTAGATTGCTGGGCACTTCACTTATGGAGTGATGGCTCTTTCTGGTGCAACTTTTGTCTTTTGGAGCTTATTTGGTGTCCATGTTCTGCCAGCCGCTTTTCACCAAACAAGTCCAGTTTCTTTGGCGTTACAACTCTCTTGCAGTGTTTTGGTATGATGAGGCCTACAAGCAACTCACCATGGTTGCAATTTAATGTTGGTGTTTCTCTATCCTCTTCCTGCATTGGACAGCATGTTTAACGAAATCATCTTATTAAAAGTTAAAAAATAGGATGTAATAGTCTTGAGTGAAGAAATTATACTGCAATATCAATCTGAAGTTTAAAGGCTAGTTAGCACATTTATCATGCATGTTAAGAGCTTCACTTAGCATTAGATTTGGTCACTAGAGTCAATGTTCACCTTTTTTTTTTTTTTGCATAATGCAGATGTTTCACTTCTATTCGTTGTGTTATATTTAGTTATTCGTGTTTGTTCAAAGACTAAATTTGCACATCAACCACCCAACAAATCTCAAACTAAACATATAATTGTAGATTTTAGGGTAAAAGTTCTTTCTTATTACTTTGAATGAATATTACAAGTCACTTAAATGGAGGAAGATACCCTAGGAAAAAGACAACTCTACAAAGGAAACTGAGTGCAACTTACTGAATAAGAGTTCTAGAAACCTGCCTTATCAAGCACTCAACCTAATCTTAAAAACATAAGTTGCAACTCCCTGGATCCGTGGCCGGAAGACTGGTTCCGGAGGAGGAAATGGCTGAGTTCCTCTCTCCGGTCATGCCCGCCTTGTAATTCTTGTTAAGATTCTCGGTTACCATGTAGAAATTTAGGGTGAGAAAATGTAACAAGTCTTATGCATATCAATTACTGAAACCCAAGTTATGGTTTTATATACAAGAGAGCCCTAATCTTAACAATTAAGCAACTTAACCTACAAGAAATAAACTACTTAGGTCGCCGTATAGACTTAGCGTCCTAATACAGGCACATCACTAAAACTGTACTTAACGAAGAAAAAAAAAGACTTCACACACTAAAGACTTCGTCACTCTCAACAGTAACCATTTCATTATAGTATGAGGTGACATCCTTGGCACCCTGCTACATGTTTCAAAACCTGGTCTTCAACTCATATATCTTGTTAGAATTCCTTCCATCTTTTATTATATTATTATAATATTTTATTATATTTTTTTTATGTAATCACCTTTTTTACCCTTAAAACTTATATAAATTAAGGTGTAATTAGGTGTACAAAAGAGCTGTTGGCTTTGTCTTTTTCCTAGCTTTTGGTGACTGGAACACTGTTATTTTTACCGTTGGAACAGTGTTCCCAGTCCCACCTTTAATCCAACTAGTCGTTGGAGCTCTCCTAGTTGTATTTAAGGATGAGAGTTGTTGTAATAGCTTTAATGAGCTTTCTATTCTAATAAAAGTATACTTTCCTCGTTTCTTTTACTCTCTACATGGTATCAGAGCCTTAGGTTCTAAATCCTGCCTCTTTTTTCCAAAAATCTTTCTTCTTAATCTGCTGTTCTCTTTAAAATGGCCACTGAATCTTCTGCTACAAGCTTTGCTACTGAACCTCCGGCCCTTGAAAACTCCATAGTTCGGGGAACTTCAAAACATTCAGCCTTCTTATAAACTGAACGGAAAGAATTATCTCAAATGGTCCCAGTTTGTCAGAACCTTCTTGAAAGGTAGAGGGAAACTGAGCCATCTTCTGGGAACCGGTCCTCTTCAAAATGATCCCAAATATGCTAGCTGGGATGAGAAGGATTCCTTGGTTATGTCATGGCTTTGGAGCTCAATGGTTCTTGAGATCAGTTACACTTGCATGTTCATGTCTTCTGCTAAAGAAATCTGGGATCATGTACACAAAACCTACTCCAAGGTTAATGATGCAGCCTAGATTTATGAAATAAGGACAAGGATTCAGAACATCAAGCAAGGGAACAAGTCTATCATTGAATACTCTGTCATCCTGCAAGGTATGTGGCAGGAACTTGATCATAATCAATGCTTCCAAATAAAGGATAGTGATAGGATGATAGAAAAGGAGAGGATTTTCTCTTTTTTAGCTGGTCTCAATCAAGATTATGATCCCGGCCCCTGTTTGGTTTCAGGCTAGGTTGGATCCATTTGGATCCAACTCAATATTTTATTCACCCACTATCTTATTTTTTATTATTTTATTATTTTATTAATATTTCTCTCACCAATCATTTCACCATCAACAAATAAAATAATATTAATCAATTCATTTTATTCACTACCTACACTATTCAACCATTACTTTATCAATATAATATTTCATTAAAATTTCTCTCACCAATCATTTCTTCATCAACACAAATTTCAATACAACATTTCAACTTTATAATCATTACTTTACATTATTTTATTTTATTTTCTCTCTCATGACTCAATTCAACCCAATCCAACCCGAAACCAAACAGGGATAAGGGTTCAGATTCTTGGCAAAAATGATCTTCCTACTCTGAGTGAAACAATTTCTATTGTTAGAACAGAGGAAGGGAGGAGAAGTGTCATGTTAGACACTGCTTCTGTATCCACTGAGGGATCAACTCGTTTGTCTTTGGTCAAAATAAGTCTAGGCCTCCTAAGACCTACGAGTCTAAAGAGGTCCCGGACAAGAAAATTCCTACTCAGAGGCAAAATATGAAATCTAGTGACAAAGATAATCTCTTTTGCACTCACTGCAAAAAGAGTAGGCACACCAAAGACTTTTGTTGGAAATTACATGGGAGGCCTGGCAAGAACAATGCCCAGGCACATGTAGCTAACACCAACAGAGAGGATAACAATGTACAAGGGACAAATCAGACCCCTAATCAGAATCCAAACCTTGGTCAATCTGAAATTGAAAAGTTGAGGAGGTTTCTTAATACCTTGGAAAACCCTTCTTCATCTATGGTTTTCTCAGGTATGGCCTCCTTCAACTCTCTAAATCAGAAAGTTACTAAGGGGTGGGTTGTTGATTCTGGGGCCATTGCTCATATGTTCCCTTCCCTACATTTGTTCTCTTCTTATATTCCCTGCTGTACCAATAAAACTATAACTGTTGCAAATTGTACCACTATCAAAGTTATTGGTACAGGGAATGTCAAACTGAATGATTTCTTGACATTAAAAGATGTCATGCATGTCCCAGATTTGTCTGCAAATCTGGTTTCTATTTGACTAAAGACTCAAACTGTCATGCTTTATTTTCTGCTAACTTCTGTGTGATTCAGGAATTGGCAACAATGAGGAGGATTGGACTTGCTAGAATTAAAGAGAGACTCTATTTTGTAGAAGGTCAAAAGAATGATAAGGAAGCTTTTCAAACAACCTCTCTGTTTTCTAAAGTAGACAATGATAAGATCATGTTGTATCATAAAAGATTAGGTCATCCATCCTTTCAAATTTTAAAGCATTTATTTCCAAAATTATGTAAGGATCTAAATGTTGAGAATTTCAAATGTAATGACTGCATCTTTGCCAAACATAAAAGAGTTTCTTATTCTATCTCCTATACTATTGCTTCTAATCCTTTTGATCTTATCCATAGTGATATATGGGGCCCTCTACCCTACCTAATATCAGTGGTGCTCACTGGTTTGTAACATTCATTGATGATTGCACTAGAACCACTTGGATATATCTGTTAAAACATAAGTCTGATCTGACTCATGTGTTTCCCACCTTCTACAATATGATTTTGACACAATTTAATGCTAAGATCAAGAAATTGAGATCTGATAATGCAAGGGATTATTTCAACAGAATCCTTAATCCCTTTCTTGAAGAGAGAGGGATCCTCCATGAATCTTCCTGCATTCATACACCCCAACAAAATGGGGTGGCTGAAAGAAAAAATAGGCACCTTCTGGATACTGCCAGGGCCTTGCTTTTTCAAATGAATGTGCCAAAGAGTTACTGGGGAGAAGCAATTCATACTGCTGCTCATCTAATAAACAGATTGCCTACTGTTGTCCTTGGAAAGAAGAGCCCAATTGAGGCTCTTGGAAAGGTCTTTGGATGTGAAGTTTTTTCTCACATCCATCTTCCTAATAGGGGAAAACTTGACCCTAGAGCCTTAAAATGTGTTTTCATTGGGTACTTTAACACTCAAAAGGGGTATAAGTGTTATCACCCACCTACCAAGAAACTAATTATCTCAAAGGATGTTACCTTCTGAAGGGATTCCTTATTTTTCCAAAACTCGCCCTAACTCGGGGGAGATGTTTCTCACTTATAATGTAAAGAGATTCTTATCTCTTGGATATGAATATCATAAATGAGGGGAGACTTCCCAAAATCTTGGAAAAACAAATGATCAAGAGAAATCTATGGAAAATTCACACATGACCGATCTCACGAAAGAAAGTGGAAATCGGAAAAAGCTAATGAGAAACCCCTCATTATCTATTCCAGAAAAAACTGGGTAAGACTACCAGAAATTGTTCCCATTGAGGGAAGTGACAAGGCAAGTGATGACAATGCCCATGATTCCTCTCTGAATCAAGAACAAACTGTTGATCCTAATAATGAGGAGACTGAGTCATCCATATTGAGAGACAGTCTTGACCTACCTATTGCCAAATGGAAGTGTGAGAGCTTGCACTCTACAACCCCTCTATCCTATGAAGAATTTCTTGTCTTATAACAAGATTTCACAGAAACAGAGAAAATTCATGAAACGTATGTTTGATGACTCTGTTCCAAGAAATCTGAATGAAGCACTAACTGATGAAAAATGGATCAATGCTATGAAGGAGGAAATGAATGCCTTAGAAAAAAACAGAACATGGGACTTGGTTCACACCCCAAAAGGGGTAAAACCAATTGGCTGTAGATGGGTATACACCATCAAATACAAATCTGATGGTACCCTAGAAAGATACAAGGCAAGATTAGTTGCCAAGGGTTACACCCAAACTCATATGGGGTTGATTACTTTGAGACCTTTGCTCCAGTAGCAAAGATGAATACTATTAAAATCCTTCTATCCTTGGCAGCTAATTTTGACTGGCAATTACATCAATATGATGTAAAAAATGCCTTTCTTCAAGGAGACTTAGAGGAAACTATCTATATGGATGTTCCTCTTGGATTCAAAATTGAGGAAGGAAAAGTTTGCAAGTTAAAAAAGGCATATGGGCTCAAACAGTCACCAAGGGCCTGGTTTGGTAGGTTTACCAATGCTATGCTTAAAATAGGTTATAAACAAAGCCAAGGTGATCATACCTTGTTCATCAAACATAGCCAGAATAGACAAGTGTCTATTTTGCTTGTTTATGTTGATGATATCATCATTACTGGGAATGACACTCACAACAATCAGCTTCTGAAAAACCTTTTATGTAAAGAATTTGACATAAAAGAATTGGGGAAGTTAAAGTACTTTCTGGGAATTGAAGTCCTATATTCCAAACTTGGTATCTTCATATCCCAGCAGAAGTACATTCTGGATCTTTTAAAGGATTGTGGAAAAACAGGGTGTAAACCCATGGACACTCCTATTGAACTTAATCATGGCATAAATCTGGCCCCTGAGGATGAACAAGTGGATAAGCAAGCATATCGTAGACCGGTAGGTAGACTTATCTATCTTTCTCATACCGGACTCGATATTGCCTTTGCTTTGTGAATATTGTTAGCGGATATATGCATGATCCAAGAAGATGTCGTCAAAAGGTCTTGAAAGAATTGTCTACTATTTGAAAAGCTGCCCAGGCAAAGGAATTCTCTTCAAAAAGGGAGAACACTTGACTCTTGAAGCATATACAGATTTTGATTATGCAGGCTGCCTAGATGACAGAAGGTCTACTTCTGGACACTGTGTATTTCTCTTTGGCAACCCTATAGCATGGAGGAGCAAGAAACAAAGTGTTGTCTCAAGATCCAGTGATGAGGCTGAGTTTAGGGCTCTAGCCATTGGTGTTTGTGAACTCCTATGGCTCAAGATCATTTTGGATGACCTCAAGATCCACAGGCTGTCTCTATGCTTCTAAAGTGTGACAACCAATCTGCCATTGATATCTCACACAACCCTGTTCAGTATGATCGAACAAAGCATGTGGAAGTGGACAGACACTTCATCAAAGAGAAACTAGACTCAAATCTTATCACAATCTCATTTGTCAACTCTCAGGATCAGATTGCTGATGTCCTTACCAAAGGACTCCCTAAAAAGCCCTTCAACTATCTCATTAGCAAGCTGGGAATGATAGATATTCATTCACCAGCTTGAGTGGGAGTGCTAGAAATCCTTCTATCTTTTATTATATTATTATAATATTTTATTATATTTTTTTATGTAATCTTTTGTCACCTTTTTTTACCCTTAAAACTTATATAAATTAAGGTGTAATTAGGTGTACAAAAGAGCTGCTAGCTTTTGGTGACTGTAACACTGTTCTTTTTACCGTTGAAACAGTGTTCCCAATCCCACATTTAATCCAACTAGCCGTTGGAGCTCTCCTAGTTGTATATAAGGATGAGAGTAGTTGTAATAACTTTAATGAGCTTTTTATTCTAATAAAAGAATACTTTCCTCATTGCTTTTACTCTCTACAATCTTTGATGCATTTTCCACGTCAGAATTCATCTCCTTTAGAGCTTCCCGGATATCTTTTGCAGTGAGAAGAAACATGTGTGACCGTACAATGAATGCCTCCATAGAGTTAACAAGCCATGCCATCACAAAGGAGTTCTCCCACTTCCAAGATCTATACTTTGGATCTTTAGTCCCTGATGCTTTGGCTTCCCCTGTCAGATAGCCCAATTTTCTTCTGCCATCGATTGCTAACTTGATCGTCTGAGACCATTCAAGATGGATCTTTCCTTTCACTTTCCGTGAAACAAGGAGAATGGAAGGATTTGTAGATTGGTTTCCTTCTCCACCAGAGATATCCTCTGCTCCAGTAATTGTTTGAGGAATCCCTGGTGATCCTCCAGAAATGGCAGGGTACTGTGGAGGCGGATCGACGCCTTGAAGATCATGTGTAAACCCTGTTTAGTGGAACACGGCTCTATACCATGTAAAAATTAGGGTAAAAGAAGACTTATTGCTTATTACTCTGTGAAGAATACAAGCCTCTGAAATAGAGGAAGAAACCCCAGGAAAAGACTCCAACTCACTGAGCGTAACTTACTGAACAAGATTTCTAGAATCCTACCTTATCAAGCACTTAACCTACGTAAGAATACACGAGTAAAACGGCTGCAGCCTTACAAACTGCAAACCACACTGAAACACTCTATCAAACACACGCAATAACCAATATTCTATAGATACATAACTTACTCAATTCATATGGGGTTAGTTTTGAGATGAAAGGTGCAATAATAGTGCTAGAGCCAAGTTCTTAAAATGCACCGACATTATTGATTTCCACTGGTGAACTTTGCTCATGCTTTAGCAGCGGGGAACACATTGTTTATTACCGCACACGCTTCCCCAAGAGGGTTTGGCCTAGCAGAATGCATGATGTTTTTCTTAAGGACTGACAGCTTCATATGTCTGATCGTTTAAAATGAGATATTAGTGTGCCCTGAAATTCTCGTTTCAGATCACCCCCCCCCCCCCCCCCCCCCCCCCCCCCTTTTTTTTTTTTCTGTTTATAATGATGATCGGAAGTTTAAAAGCAAGTTTAATAAGAAAATAAAGTCAACTGGATATTTTTATATACCCCATGTATTGTTTTGCTCTAATTTCGAACTCCCATACCACAATTATTATTAATTTTTTATTTTCTATTTTTAATCCTAGTGCCTTGACCCATTTCGTTTGATGGTCCCAGGTGGTCGCATGTCCATGTGCTCTTGGTCTGGCCACACCTACAGCTGTGCTGGTATTTTTTTAATTTTTTTTAGGAGTTTATATCCTTATTAACAGATTTTGGAAATAGATTGTGATTGTTCTTCTAATTTCTACTTCTCAAAATGCCAGGTCGGAACTTCACTTGGTGCTAGAAGAGGGTTGCTTTTGCGAGGTGGAAGTGTCTTAGAGAAGTTTTCTATGGTAAATACTGTAGTGTTTGACAAGACAGGGACCCTGACGCTTGGTAGACCTGTTGTGACCAAAGTTCAGGCGCAGAATTTTGCAAATGATCAGTGTAGTAGCTCTCTTAACTCGTTTCAGAAGTCCTAATTACATTTTACAATCATAATGTGCCTTTTGTTTGTTACTTATTGCAGTAGTGTGCCTGTTTGTAGGGTAGTGTTGTTCAAAAAATCATTGGTTTGGTTGCATTTAAATTTAAACTAAAAACCACATTACATTTATTTATGCTAAGATTTCACCAAGTCATTTCATTCTTTAATTTTGCAACATCTAGTGGATAATTTTCATACATGTGATGCAGATTTGATCCTGAAAGAATATGGTCAGAAGCTGATGTCTTAAAGCTAGCTGCTGGAGTTGAAAAGTTCACAAATCATCCCATTGGTAAAGCAATTGTAACGGCAGCTCAGAAAGTGAACTGTCCGATTGTTAAGGTAATCTGTCTCATGATAATTGACTTACTCTTGCGTGTATTGTTATGTTACAGAATTGCTATATAGCTGCAACTCTTTATCAACTCAGTCCCTAGAGATCAAGGGACTCGGTTAATAAGTACCTGTTGCAAATTAGATCAGAAACTTTTCTTGTAGTAAAACTTGCGCTGTTAGCTGTGTACCATTGGACCTTAAAAGCTTTCAGTGGTTATTATGTTATTTTTCTATCTTCTATATAAAGTTTACTGAACTTTTATTACAATAGGAAAAAGAGAAGGTGAATCCATGACTTGGATAGTTTTGGTCTCGAGGTCTTCTTAGTTGATTGATAGGAATACTTACTGTGAATCTGTATTTTTCTCTTTCTCCTGCAGTTTTTGTGTAATCTTTTCATGAAAGCTGTAAAAATGTGTAAGACTAGACATTTTTGCACTTCTGTGTCCTGGTTATATCTCTTATCTTGCAAGGTCTTATAATTGAAGGAGAAATATGTGCAGCATTTGACTTGTTCCTCCACTTGAACACATTTTGAGCTCTCATTGATATCAAACACGACCAGCATTGCATCTTGTATTACCTCTGCCCCAAAATATTTGTCTTTGTTGGGGTTTCACACGGAGTAAAAAAGTGGGTGGATGCCATAAATTTTGACAAATAAAGTCTAAAATACCCATTGACTATTATTAACGCTTTAGTTGTAATGTATTGAAAAATGATTAGAAAGATATAAATTAAGGGTAGGATGAAGGAAAAATGTAGTAATTGCTCTATTTGTAATCTAAGAAGACTTATATTATGGGACAAGAATCGAAAAGACATATATTTTGGGATGGAGGTAGTACTTAACAGCATCTTCCATCCCTACTGCTCCTACTTTATTCATCTTTTTTTTTTTGTGTGTGTGCGTGTAATTCAGGAATTTTTTATAGAAGATCAAAACATTACAACTACTCCTTGCTTTGGCAAATATATGGTTTTTGTGTTTCTTATTGCAGGTAGATGAGGGAACCTACACAGAAGAACCCGGATCTGGTGCTGTTGCCGTTGTTGAGGATAAAAAGGTTTCTGTTGGTACACTGGACTGGATAAAGAGGTAATTATAATTCATATTTTTCTTTGGTCGCTGACTGCCAAAAAGAGGGGTACTGTTTATACATCTATATCTAGCATGCCTTCACACATGTCACTTTGTAATCATGCGGACAAGAGTAGACATGTTGTAGTAGAGTAAACATACCCAACAATAGTGGTATTTTTCATTTTAGTAGTAGTAGTAGTAGTGTAGCACCAATAAGTACCTTTTTTTTTCTTTTTTTGGTGGGGGTGGGGGGCGGGGGGGGGGGGGGAGGAGGAGGAGGGGGATGTGATTTACTACTTTAAACTATGTGTTATGCAAAATTTACAACCTGAAACTTTTATTTGCTCAATTTACAACATTATATTGTAAGATCAATTTACCACCTCAAACTATTAAATACTCAATTTACCCCCCTAAATTATTTTTCCACTCAATTCACACCCTTTATTCATCATTCACGTTATTTTAATATTAAACTAAGGATAAAATTGTCATTTCACATCACCTTTCTCGTCTTCTCCCGGACTTATTTTTCTTACACCACCCCAGCCTTGCCCTCCTCCCTCGGACCTCCATATTGCCATCAATCCAAATAGACCATTTTTTTCTATTCGATCCAATTGCAGTTTAAGCACAACCAGAATAAAATAAAATAAAATCACATCAGAAGCCAGTTTTACTCGGAAGCAGTTTCGACGTTGGGTGTCGATGAAACAATTTATTAATATAGGAAAGAAACGTAAGAGGACCACTTTAATCTTCCTCTCCACTGGAAATCGCTGTAATTGCAAGCTGCGATTTTTCCATAAGGGAAAACCCTGAAACTCAAATCTTCTCATCTAACAAAAGAAAAGAAGAGAAAGCATCTAATCTATATTTAAACTGGGGCAGAACGATTTCAAGGGCGAACGATAAGTTTCAATGAAAATTAACCATTTGTTTATTGGGTTGCTATAACTGAGATAGTTGAACGTTGGGTAGAGGTCGTTTAGTGCCTTCTTTAGGTGTGCTTTCCTAATAGCAATGGGAACATCGAGTAAGAGGTCATTTTTAGATGTCTCGGGATTTTCAGAGATTAGAGGCTGATCTGAGGAAGATGAATCAGTGGTCTGGTTAGCTTCCTCATGAACAACTTTTCAAGTTCAACTTGGATGAAGTTTTGTAGATTAGGCTGATGAGTACCAAGTACACTCAGTCCGTTCTTTTACTCCCTTTCCCTGATATATTTTACCCCCAAACCTTGTGTCTTTGTTAGGTTCTAAATGACCTTCCTCTGACCAATATCTTTATGGCCGTACTCATCATGAACCAAACTAGTAGCCTCAGCCCTCAGGTTCCTCATAATTAATGACTGTTCAATTTGACCTAAGACATAAGATTCCAAGTTAAGCCAATTAAACGTGTCTTGCTGAGTGTAATTGTGATTATTTATACTCTCCCCGACCTGGATTAGCTTAAAAAAATATGTTTTGCTCAAAAAAGTTCAGATCCATAATTACAAAAACTTTATTGGATTCCACATCAAAGCATTTATAGCCTTTGCTGGTAGTGGAGTAGGAGCCAATGGTCACACACTTTTTTGCTCTAGGTTTAAGTTCCCTTTATCATGCATGTAAACAAAAACAAAATACAACCGAAAATCTTCTGAGGCAAGTTACCAACAAATCTTGTTTGAGGATACAACTTTAATAACTTAAAGGGGTTTGATAACCCAAAACCCTAGAGGGTAACCTGTTTATGAGGTATGTAGTTGTTAAAACAGCCTCACCCTACAAATAAGCATGACATCTTGAGTTAAGTATTAAACCTCTAAACGCTGCTAGTAAATGGTTGTTCTTCTGCTCAGCGACTTCATTTTGTTGTGGATTTTTTACATTAGAACTTTGATGTATTATACCTTTTTTCTAGAAAGAAACCCTCAAGAAGTTTATTAAAATATTCTGACCATGGTCACTTCTCAGTTCTCACAGTTTGAAATTGACTGTTGACCATTTCTTAAAATAATTTCAAAACTTATTCTACCTTAGATTTCTCCTTTAGATGGTATACTCAAGATGCCCTAAAATGGCAATCTATGAGGGTAACAAATCGTCTCTTTCCAGTCAGGGTTTTAATTCAATATTGCCCCCAAACGTCACTTGTATCATAATGAAAGGTTTGGAGGGTTTATACACTTGAGAAAGATAAGTGTCTTCCTATTTTGTTTGGTCATTAACAAACTTAAGTCCTGAAAAGTAAACTGAGAATAAATTACATGCTAATTTAGGGACATGAAGAATATCTTTAGTGTCAAATCAGGAGTAATGATGATGGTTCCCATCTAGAAATAACAGATTGGGAACCATTAGCTAGCTTGATATTTTGATTTCCCATACATGGTGTGTAGGTTACAAATGATCATGAAACACCAGTCATATGATCTGTTGCCCCTGAATCTATGATCTATGGATACTTCTGATTGATATGAAAGAGTATATACGCGAGTTAAGGGTACAAGTGGGATTGAATTTTCGAGAGTTAAGGAATTTACTGATTTGCTCTAGCTGATCCTTATTGAGAGGATGGGACCCTAAGAATTTGTTTGGCCTGAATCAGTACAGCCCGGCCCTCTCTTGCGAATAATACAAACAAGATCAAAACACTTAACCTTTCTATACTTGATTTGGGTGCAAACTTCTTAGAAGACATATATTGGGATGAAGGTAGTACGTAGTAGCTGCTAAGTCAGTACTCTAGGCCTCTGTAGTGACTTGTAATGAACCAGAATCTCCCATAGGATTCAATTGTAGGATTGGGGTGGCCATGATGTATTGATGTGTCCTGGATGCCGGATGGAAAGAAAGCACTTGAGTGGGATTAGCATGATGATCTGTTTGTTTGTTTTGCTGACGATATATGAGGGTTTTGGAAAAAGGCTAGTATCATTACCAGGGGCGGAGGCATGTATAACAAAATGGGGTCCGCGGACCCCGCTAGAAAAATATGTTGGATCCAGAATTCGGAACCCCTCTGAAAAATATTTCTGGATCCGTTCTCACTTTATGCCAGTAACTGGAAGCTTCGTCATGCTTATACTACTAAGCCTCCGTTTGTTTTGGGTTGGGTTGGGTTGGGTTGGTTTTATTTACTAGTGGGTAATACAATATGATCAAAACGATTGAAGTAAGGATTAGAAAGTGAAAATGTTTTTGTGAAATTTGTGTAGATAAAGAAATGATTGGTGAGAGAAATTAAAATAAAGTAGTATAATGAACGAAAAATTACTCTGGCACCACGGTTGTTTTTAATGAACGAAACGTCAGTGGCACCGTTGTTGCTATTGAAAACCAACGTCGGTGACACTGACACTAACGTTGTTGTTCAAAAACGAACGTCAGTGGCACCGACATTTACGTTATAAAAGTTCACAACTTAGAAACAACAATGCCACTGACTTTTGTTTTTAAATAGCAACGTTAGTGTCGGTTTTCAGTAGCAACAACAATGCCACTGGCGTTTTGTTCTTCAGAAAAAATAATCAAAAAAATGGGTGCCAATAGTAAAAAAGGGTCTGCCAATAGAACCCCCCCTTTTTTATTTGTGGTTGAAGAAATGATTGGTGAGAGAAATTGTAAGAAATGATTGGTGAAGTGATATAAAAAAACCCAAAACCCAAAACCCAAAACCCAACCCCAAAACAAACGCAAGTTTATTGTTTCCTCACCTGAACCGGTATCTGAATCCAGCTGCCAATCAGCATTTTGTTTTCTGCTTGTAACGCTGGGCAGGACTTTGATAGTGTGATGACTGTGCTATTTGTAATTTCGTAGGCATGGAGTCGATCATTTTCCACTTCACGAAATCAAAGAGTTCAGGAATCAATCAACTGTTTATGTGGGAATAGATGGTTCCCTTGCCGGCATCATTTATGTTGAGGATCAGATCAGGGATGATGCAAAACATGTTGTCGAATCTTTATCCAATCAGGGAATTACCACTTATCTGCTATCTGGAGACAAGAAGACTGCTGCTGAGTATGTTGCATCTGTTGTTGGCATTCCAAACAATCAAGTGAGTTCCCCCCCCCCCCCTGGCTTACCATGGAAAGGTTGGGAAGTTGATTTCTTTTGAAAGGTCTGTTTTTCTGGTTCTTATATGAAGCGAAAGTTTTGACACAGTGCTGAAAAAAAAGGCTTTTACTCTTTTCTGTTCCATGCCTGAGTGAAGTTGGTTAGCATTTAGAAGTATCAGTATCATTGTAGGTTTCTTGTACACTCATTTCATTGGAACTTTTGGGGTTCTACCTTATTTTATATATTTGTAAAGGGGAAAAAAACAGTTTGTCAGTCGGTACACCAGATTGGAGCTTTCCTCTGGTCTTAGTTTACCCTTTGAAGCAAAACAGAAGAGATACATATAGGGTTTTCCTGCATGTTAATCAGTTGCATTATTTATTATGATTGTTGGATGGCAGGTTTTCTACGAGGTGAAACCTGATCAGAAAAGAATGTTTATAAGCAATCTTCAGAAGGATAAAAAAATCGTAGCTATGGTTGGGGATGGAATTAATGATGCTGCTGCTTTGGCATTATCACATGTAGGAGTAGCCATTGGTGGAGGAGTTGGAGCTGCCAGTGAGGCGTCTTCTGTGGTGCTGATGCAGAACAAGTTGAGCCAGGTACATTTTCTGTCATCTTCAAATTGGAAACGTTTTTTCACATTTTATGTTTTCCATGGCCTCTTCCAGAAAGGGAAAAGATGACCAACTTTGGCGATAACTTTCTATTATAAGGGATTATGTATGATTGCATATGTTGGATGAACTTGAATTAAAGCATTTTTTACGCTAGTATCCTGCCTTGACATAGCTTGCACAAATCAGATCCTTTTGGATGCCGACATTTGCAGAATCTGCGACTATTTTTCTAAATATATTTCTGTATACGCTATGAGATATTTATTTAGTGAAAAACGATTTACTTGTTTTATAAGCTTTCAGTTTTCAGTGGAGCAGAACTACTGAAAATGTGATATACAAACTCTTTGCATGTTAGATCTCAACCTCCTCAGTTATGATAATTTTTTTAAGGATTAAAATGGTCGTAGTAACTGATTACAGTGACTTCTTGCTATTTTTACACAAACCTGTTTTGCAATTTCATTTTTTTGGAGAATGGATTAAGTGGTTAATCGTGTAATCATGTCTAACCCATTCGTAGCATAAAGAATAGCAATAATTTTCATGAATACCTAAAATTACTTGTAGAATCACATAGATGAATGACCTAAAATTTCACTTGAAGTGTCACATAGTGTTTTTGCTCAAGAAAACTGTCCTGATAGATGAAAATCGGCAAGGATAGTAAGTTGTTATGATGATTGGTAGCATTTATTGTCAAGAGACTCATTTTTCAGAATTCAGATATGAGAATGCCTTGTCCATGAACTTGTTCCATTTGTACAAACCATGTTTCTCCCATTAATTGCATTGACCATGTTATGTGTGTGTGTGTGTTTTGTTGGTAAGTTGCATTGACCTTGTAATCACCTTGCAGTTACTGGACGCACTGGAGTTAAGCAGGCTAACCATGAAAACCGTGAAGCAAAACCTTTGTTGGGCATTTGGGTACAACCTTGTAAGTTCATTTCTTGCTTCTCCATTAGAGGTTCCCTCTCTGACTGCTTTTAACTCTTTCTTTCTCCTTTTTATTCTTTTGAAAGAATACTTGGCATATATTGAAGAAATAACGTACAAGTAGAGCCAGTGTAATACTGTCATTGTATATACCTAGTAATGACAAACCCCTTAAAATAGCCATAGAATGCGTTAAATTACCTTTTCACTTAAAAGCTTAAGTTGTTGGGACGGTGGATAATTTGCAAATTTATACACCCCGTCAAATGTAGGCCTCATAGAAAGAGTCTAGGCCACTGTAGAACACAAAGGCAAATAAAGAGGCCCAACACGTGGACAATACATATATTGTGGCATAATTGGAAGAGAGGTTTGAACTCATGACCTGCCTCATACCATGTTGATATATCATTTCTCCCAAGTACATACACTGTTAAAGAGAAGTGTAATTTATACATTTATCTAAGTGTATGGTAGTAAGTCTTGATTTATATCTATAACAGGAGGTCGGTTGCAAGTTCTTTTTCGATTAAAGTCTTGACTAGACAGGAAAATGATTGGGATACTAATTTATTCGTTTTTGTTTCCAAGAAGACATTTTAGCACTTGTATTTCTCTTCTTCGTGTGAATGTTAAGACATGTTTCTTGTCCTGTTGGTAGGTTGGAATTCCAGTAGCAGCAGGAGTGTTATTACCAGTTAACGGAATTATACTTACTCCATCAATAGCTGGGGCTCTCATGGGGATGAGTTCAGTTGCTGTCATGGCAAATTCACTGTTTTTGCGGCTCAAATTCAACTCAAGAAAAAAAGAAATCGGTGGACCTTTACTAGGTTTTGATAAAGAAGTCCCTTTGGATGCTGCTGATAGTGTAGTGGAGGATCAAACAAACAATCAGGAAAAAAGGCCAGTAACTTCTGCCTGATCGGACTTTTGCGTGCTACTGATCCCATCCCAGGTAGGAGAGCTTGGTATTACCTCTCTCACTGTATCTAAATTGGGATTGTTAGATACCACGTCAACCTTTTGAAAGCCGATTATAGAGAGACTATATCATTGATTTTTTGAAAGGTCGATTGTCTATAGTGTCGCATTCATTAGCTTTGTGTCACAAGTAAAAGACTCTTGTAAATTGTCCTTAACAAACAAATAGTAATTGTAGTGTCTAGTGAAGGAAGACACCATCTATAAGATCTGGAGATGCAAAGATGGTTTTTTCCTAATAAGAAACAACAATAAACCGAAAGGATTTTCGGTGAATCTTCTGCTTCATTATTGATGATGAATTATCATTATCATTATCATTATCATTATATAAAAATAAAAATAAAACAAGGGGTTTAATTGACACCCCAATTTTGCTTTGGATATTGCGTTCTCTGATTATATTTGTTTCATTTGCATGGCACCACAAAATTGTTTTCGACATCTCACATGTTAGAAACTGTACGAAGGCTAACGTTGCTAGGAACATCACTAACAGTGACAAGAAACGTCACCAAGGCTAACCCTGCTCACCTTAGGGCTGGCCACCTCAGAAAAAATTGGTATATTTTGGGACACACAATTACATGTAACAAAAATGTGCAGTACAAAATGTAGCTACATAGAATCACTATGAGGTAGTTAACAGATGTGAAGACAATTGTTTAACAAGAATATGTTCCAGGATGTGCGTATGACAACCTGAAGGCTTCATGTCTAAAAACATTTTTAAACAAAGACAACAGTTATAACAAGTGTAAGAAGCCTGCAGTTTTCTAAAATAACGACTCTGCCTTTGTAAGGGAAAAAAAAAAAAAAAAAAAAAAGAAGCCCTGTTTGCATATACATCAAGAGGACAGCGTTTTTTGTATGTAAAAGCCGACTAGCGTTGGTATCAATACGAAACAGAGATACTAGTTACAAGTATTTCTTTTGGATCTCACTGCAAAATACACAGAAATAATTCACCCCAATACAAAAACTGGAAGATGAAGAGGCAGCATCCATTATGAGAGAGCTCCAAAATCACCTTATGAGTAGTGGTCTCGGGCATTCAAGAGATCTCAGCGATTTCCTTCGAATCCATTTCGATATACTCCCAATACTTTCTAACAAAACCATTCAACGTTCTAGATCAAGAGAAACTGTGTGCTTCCCATGTTGTCGGAAAATGACAATGGCACTACATTGTATATAACTACACACTTGTAGGCCATTGGACTCGTATCAAATCAATCGGTAACAACATGATCAACAGTCAACAGGTGTGTGGTGTGTTTGAAGTGAGATTTGAACTTCAAACCATGTAAGTCATTCCAACCTGCATCAACTGTGTGTGAGGCACACTCAAGTTTGCACTGCCCCTCCGGCAGTTCTTTCTTAGGAAAGCATAAAAGTAGTTTATGACAAGCTTCTTAAGAAACCATGAATCTTTCCTGGCTCTGATGTCTCCATGACCAAGAAGATATACCACCCCTGATTCTTTGGCTTTGTGTAAGAAAGATAGCTCCTTTTCAAGACTTTGTTCGGCGTCAGACGGGCTTTGACTGGTATCTGGGTTCAGCTCATCTGAAGTGATCTCTTCCATTACAGACTTACCGGTGTCATGGAACTCCGACAAGAGTGGAACACCAAGTGAATAGACACTTCCATTGGGAGCTATCAGAACCCTAGAGAATGAATTTTCTTCCTCTGAATCCGAATCACCATCACCGTCACTCTCTAAGGATCGTTCTTGAGCTTCTCTGCGAAGGAACTTCTCGAGACTCTCGATAAGCAATTGCTCAAACGTCTGGTGATTTTCTTTGCGTACATCCTTGTAACCATACCTGTTGATGAAACAGATACAAATGAAATCACCAGCTGGAAACCATATAAGAAAGGGCCCTTCAAGACTCACTCTAACAGTACAATGCAGGAAATTTGAGGGGAAAATCCCACAATTCAGCCGAATTACGCCTTTTCAGTCCTTTTTTTAGCTTTTGACAACCCTCCTAAAAATTATCATGCTTCTGACCTAAATGTTACAAGGATTGAATTTTACAGATGCAACCATCCCCCCCTCTACTAAAAAAACGTAAACACATAACACCTTACGATAAGAAATACTTTAACATAACAGAAATACTAACCGTGCAACACAGCGAAATATGTGATAGCTTTTAGCGCATACTCGTCGGAACAGGAACCTTTCACTTTGAGGAACTACAGGGACAGGAACATACTTAATGCAAACAAAAATTATCATAGAATGCACAGCAGGAAGAGTAGTGAGGAAATGCCCAAATATTGCCGGTATTCCCTTTGCCAACTCATTGTAAAGCAAGCCAATGCCAGGCGCCCTCACTGTTCCAAGGTTAGGACCCAATTGTCGCAGCAAATCCATAGACATCTTCTCCTTCACCTCTGTTTCATATTTTAGTTTGCTTCCATAATTCCAGATATACATTATCAAGAACATGACAATGGCAAAAACCAAAATGATCCAACTTCCATCCCCAATACTCCATAATACTGATGAAAAAAAAGTCAATTCCAATCCCAAGAAGATTATCACAAAACTAAGAATGATAATGATATTTATCTGCCATATAAGAAGCATGACTAGTGTAACTTGAATAGTGGTCATCATCATCACCCCAATCTCAGCTATACCTGCACAAATGTAAACGAAGCAGAGAAGGTAAATTTATCCTCCTGAAAGCAATCGCTGAAGGTAGTAATCTGAGACTGGGAAGTTGCGCATTGTACTAATTTATTTTCATAAAGGAGATCAAAGGGAAAAGTTCAACATGAATTTATAACTTTGCCGCGAATATCAAATTATAGACCAAGTCAAGATCAATATATTATCCCTGCCAAGGAAATAAAGCTAAGCCAAATGCAAATCGCAAGAGAATCAATTATCAAGCCCAATCCAAAATGTTCGCCATGATTAGATCATGCTATTGAATGATGGGAAATAAATATGCAGAAGACACAAAAAAAAGGCCAAACAGCTCAATCCTTGGAACTACGATAATCGCGCAGGGAGGGGAGGATGAATCTAGATCATTAGATGGTATTTCAGGGGCACTATCAGCATCACATTGAGTCACTGATGAAAAACCATTTATCGCTTACAGTAAAGCAAAATTGAGAGAGTAAAAAACTTAATTTATTACCGTATGCATTCCCAATCTCATAAAAACTTGAGATAGTGCACACTAACACAAGTGAGAAGGCCAGGAGAAACCAGTTCATGACTGGAATGTAAATCTGTCCCATAAACTTCCGAGATGTGTGAATAATTTTAAGGCGAGGGAAACAACCAAGTGCCGATGATTGTTTAATACACGAGAAAGTTGCTGTAGTCATTGCCCGACTGGCAATCAAGGCAGCAACATTGGCAATGAAAACTATGGGCCAGAAAGCCCCACCTGCAGGAAAAGCGATTTCTCAAAATTTACTTTTTCAAAAACTAGTAATCATCTGTCAACAGAAGGTATCAAAATATAAAACATCAAAATAACTAGTTTTACTTGGGACGCTATTAAAGAAAGCTTGTGTGGTATCAGCATGGTTCTCCATAAGGTAAGCTGCCTGTCCCAAGTAACCCAGCAGAAGACAGGGAAGTACAACGAACACAAAAGTGAGCTGTGAAAAAATAAGCCCTCGATGAGCATGCAATCAATCAATAAATTGCAACCCAACAGAACAAATAGCTTTGACACTTGGTTGAGGAACGTAAATAGCTAATGATACCATCATCTATACCTGAACTGATCTCACAGGGAAATAACAAAGATCTGCAAACATTGCCTCTGAACCTGAAACACAGCAAACATATGAAAGACACTCTTTGCAAGCCAAAAAGAAAAGGAAAAAAAAAATGGAAACCAAAAACATAAACTTGAGATTATCATAGCCTACAAAATTTTAGAAAGTGGACCATAATATCAAGCAACAAAAATATCAAAAAAGATCAATAGATCAATTTTCTATAGCCAATTATCCCTCTGATACACGATAGCAAAACTAATGAAATCTCACTTTGTCGAACTTCCAACTACAGGGAGAGTGGAAACAGTTATTTTTCAGAAACAATAATAGTGACCCTACAATTGTAGAAGACGAAACTTGCGAAGTTTGTGATCATCTCAATCTTCATTGAAAATTCTCCACTTGGAGGTGCAACATTCTCTTCACTACCCAAGCCCAAAAAGGAGATGGAAGCAGGAAGGAGAACATGGTATCCAAAACTAAGGTTCCTAAGTTCCAGAACCTACTAGTGAGTAGGATCAAGAAAGTTGCACTGCACAAAAAATGCTCAAAATGACAATCTGTCAAAATGAAAAGAAAACAATCGAGTGTGAGAATTTTCTTTTCGTATTTTTTTGGGGGGATCAGCAGTGGTTTCCACTGCATCAAATGCCTTATTGCATTCCCCAAATTTATGGAAAGATAGTTCACTATTCATGCTCCACTTTACCTGTTACACAGAGAAGACATCCCCCAAGAGCGTACCATGCTTTCACTGAGTTGCGTTTGAAGTAATAGTAGATATGAATCGGATTAAAAGCCCTTAAAACACTAGTATCATATTTAATGAGATTGTAGATTCCGATACCACCCAGGGAGCAAAACCAGATAAACAAAGCAGGACCAACCACAATTCCTACTTTACTTGTTCCATACTTTTGTACACTGAAGAGACCCACGAGAAATGCAACTGAGATCATGACCACTTCATCTGCAACAACGATAGAATCGACAGTAGGAGTTCAGTCAACAGACACAACTTATTAATCGGCCACAAACAGCAATGGGTGGAAAACATAGCGACAAAAATAACTAGTCAAAATAGGCCAAATCATAAGGCATGACCTAAATTTTTTGGAATAATCATCTTTCACTACGAAAGTAATATTGCTTCGTGAAAGACTGCAATCCTTCGTGAAATATTAAGAAATCTTATCCACTTAATCTAAAGAAAGTCAAAACAGAAAATGGGGCTGTCCATAGTGTCAGTAGTTCATGCCCTCCTTGGCTTCTCGTGCATGTATTCTCCAAACACGCGAAATAGTAATACCAACACATCATGCACACCATCAAACATAACTTTTACTGTTCCATTTTTCCCCCTAATGCGGTAGGTGTACAGGTGAAAGTCACAGCCAACAGACAAAAATAGCTGTCGACATACTGCCAAAACTTAAATTGCGACACCTATCACAACCAACAAAAATTCAGTATCCCGTGCCCTAATCTATCCGTTTATGAAGGTAACAAGACGTAAAACTTCACTGTCGCATTAGAGGCCTCAATGATGCTCAATAGAAAGATAATTTCGGGTAAAAAATAAAATAAATAAATACACAACAAACAGGGTCACAATACCTTGATGTATACTAGATACACCAACCTTCAATCCACCAACAGCAGACATAACTGCAATAACAAAATTTGCAGGTACAGAACTTCAAAAATCGAATAATAGAACTTCTCTATTTAGTAGCTCATTAAAACAGGATAACCAGATGTTACCAAGAAAAAAGGGAGAAAGTACCAGACATTGCAGGTGTGACAACTCCATCAGCTATCACCATAGAAGTACCAATAAGAACTAGCACTAGAAGAATTTTTTTCAGAGTTTGCGAGGATTCAAGCCTCTCCTTTATTTTCAGTGACCTTTCCAGTTCAGGAGATGGCACCTTCAATCTGAAGCTTGATATTCGAGCATCTGATGCAAGTTGATTTGGGAGAAGACTAACCTTGGCATGCCTACAAATCAACGAGTACAATGCAAATGTACCACCTGCAGCAATTAGTGATGAAAAACAATCAAGTATGGACGCAGCAAGAATAATCCATCGTGAAACTGCTAGCAAAAGTAAAAGCTCCAGCATACCTTCTCCGTCATCATTGGCCCACAGTACAATAAGGACATACTTGATCAGAGGGACAAGAATCAAGGTATATAACACTAACGATAGTGCACCAAGAACATCTTCATTTCCATTTGCAGGGGCCTTGTTGAACATTACACTGAAAGTGTACAATGGGCTTGTCCCCACATCCCCAAACACAACCCCAAGCGTCTGGAATGCTAATATGATTCTCCTGCCCAAAGTGGCATCCTGAAATTATATTTCTAAAATCAAGACACCAGCTTCTTGATTTTTTATTTTATGAAAAAGCAACCAATATTATAGCATCAGTAAGACCAAAACTAACACATACAAAATCATCAGTATGACCAAAACTAACACATATCATCAAAAATAGATCAACACCACAAAAGAGCCAAGCAATAACATGTGCAACAGATCAACACCACAAAAGAGCCGAGCAATAACATGTTAAAAAAACAATCACATGTGCAGTGAAACAGGTAAACCCAACATTTCACAGTGTTGGTACCAAAGTTATTCCTTACAACCCATAAGGTGGGACGAGCTGATAGCAACGGCAACAGAAAAACTAACAGCGCCCATGTAATCAGCAAAAAGCAATTGAATTACAGCCAACTTTTGTTATCAAACAATCCCTACCAGCTCCAATAGACTACTAGCCAAAAACAGCAATAACGAATGATGGATAGAATGAAGCTTAACTTACCATAATTGTAAGAAACATTCACTGACAACAACCGTCCCAAGTAAAGTTATTAACCAATCTTCATGAAAAGCTAAAACATGAAAAATACCATCTAAAGCATTAAATAGAGGGAGAGAGATGCAGTCCATGCTACCTCAAAGAAATCATTTCGCTGAGCACCAGGAACTTCAAGCGCTTCAACATCAAATGAATCAATCCGAGGTCCAGTCCGGATCAGTCGTTGCTGGGAAATATCTATATCATCGTCGTCAGAATACATACCGTTCTGCATCGACAAATGGCTGTCAACATCGTCATAATCATGGTCATCCTCCCCATCACCGAAACCAGAAGAACCCTCCTCATCCTGAAACACCCATCTCGATTCCGTTGAATCCATGGAGGATAAACCTCCATTCTCTCTCTCAGATCCCTCCATTATTATAACAGCCTAAAAGCACCAAAATCACACAGAAGCTCCTTCAGTGAAACTGAATATCCATTCCGTGTATGAGCTCAAAGGGAGGAGCAGGGCCTTTATAGTAAAGAGAAATTGACATCTGGTTAATTAATTGGAATCACAAATCGTCCTCTGGTGATTCTGCAAATCAAATGTTGGAATCAAATTGACATCAGTTTCCAACCAAATGCGTCTTTTGTGAATAGAGGGATGGTGATCGTCGTCAACATACGTGTTGAGGAAGAAAAAAAAAACTTTGTCTGCTTGAGTAGGAAGGAGCAAAATGAATAAATTGATTGGATTTCAATGGTGGAGAAGTTGAAAAATCTTCCCGGTGGCGGATAGCTGCTTGATTCCGGCGAAGACTCTGTCGTTCGATTCACACACGGCGGAAGGCTACGCCTGAACAGAAGATCAATCGCTTTCCGTCCTGTCCTTAATCGTACAGGTCTTTACTTTCTTCCTTTATTTTTTCTTTTTCTTCCCCTTTTTCTTTTCCAAATAAATAGTTCTTTGCTCGCATTTTATTTAGGCTCCTTTTATCGATAACACGATATTATTATCGGCACTATTTACTTCTAAGTCCGATACAATATCGCGAACGAGCTATAAACATGAGAATTAAGCCCATCAACTGCTCACTCGAGGGGATCTAAGCCCATACCGTATACGGGTAGCACAGTGAGGCGTTCATTGTTCGTAGTGCCATTGGATTTTCGGTGTAACAAAAATAAGCGTGAACTATAAACCATCGGGAATTCATTATGAGACATGAAGTGACATGTTAGATATGAGAATGTCGACGTTATGAAAGTATGATGAATTAGTAATGTATGTCTTTACATTCCAAACTTTATAAAGTATGATATTCATCGACTTCTATCATTACTGAGTACAAAAGTAATTACCCCTTTATTGTTATGTATGATTCCCCTCCCCAAAAAGATTGGCTTGGTGATGATGATGTTTACGATACGGAAGATTGAGCATGCTTACGTGTTGGAATTGTAGCACTTATTATCTATGTTACGCTTTTGTTATTGGAACTAGTGATACTATGTATGAAGGAGGCTTGTACTAGTTTATTGTTGGTGTGTAGCCTAAGACGTGTATAATCTAAGTTTCAGTTTGTATCAACTTTTAGTACTTCGTATGTTGTAATATATCTTAACTTTTAGTGTGTTGGCAGCATTGTAACTTCTAGTTGACCTTGTTATGTTTATTCCGAATCTCTTTAGTTTTTTCGTTGCTTTGTTTTTATATAATGGTGTCGGAGTTACGTATAATATTGTATTTATTTAATATTATACGTGTCGGACGTTATTTTTCGGATAATGACTCGGTATTCATGAACGAGACGTCACATTATGGTCATTATGATGTAGAAAGAATCCCCAGCTATAAAGGCTCTAATCCTACATCTAAACTATCGTGATTATCTCCTACAATCAAGGAGATCAAATCGTACTTATCCATCTCTTAGAGAACACGAACTTTGAGTCCAACAAGGACACGGCCCATCCAAGCCTAAGGCATAAGCCTCCCTATATAAACAATCATTTAGGAACTACGGAGACTTGATTCCTGATTGATACACAAGATATGTAGGCAACTTGAGACACATTATCTCAGGCTCAGTCTAAACATCACACAAACCACCCCCCGTTCATATCTTCTCGTGTTTTAAATCTTGAATAAATTGTCACTAGGATAATACGGCCCGGACTTATTACCCGACGAGATCCTGCATCGTCGATTGGCGCTAGAAGGAGGGTGATGCGATTTCGATGTAGGATCTAGAATTGAGATATTTGATGGATAGTTAAGTCCTCAACACAACCACAACCTGTGTGGAAGCATCTTGGAATACTAAGCTCCTTGACACAATCACAACCTGTGTGAGAGCACCTTGGAATCACCTCGACATTTAGAAAACCCGTTTCTAAGCACCTTGGTATATGGATACCCACAAGGGTTGCTTAGGCCCTTGATAATCCGGATTTAAAAACCTCTTTCCAGAGAATTTCAACACACACTTTTCCAAGTGAGAAAATATAAATTATATTGATAAAAGTTGACTGAATTTTCAAGTTACAAATGGATGGCTATTTATAGGTTACAAAAGACACTTGCAAAGCTAAGTACATGAATAATAGCATAAATAAGATGAAAAGTCTTCTCAAAAACTCCAAGAAGGTGGCGCCAATATTGTGGTGAGATGAGTTCAATGTAACTTCATTTAATGCTTCCAAAAATGCAATGTATCTTGAATTGTCCAAAGCCAATGTATCTAGTTTCTTCCAAGCTTGCTTCTTATCCAAAAATGGCGCCATGTTTACTAAATATTCAGCCAATATTTACTTAATAATAAGATGTAATATTATAAGTAATATTATTCCGATAGTCCGCAAGCATAAATGACGGACTTAATGACTTCAAAATCTTCTTCATTCTTGGACTTGGATTCTTGCATTATTAAATGGACCAAATTACCCAAAGATGCGAGCCTTATTTTGCGTTGGAGTCGAGTTTCGGGACCAACTTGAAATGTCATAGGATCTTGTATAGAACTTGGTTCCGGATTCATATCAGACTCTCCCGGTTGCGAAGGATTCGTCCTCGAATCAGAAGGACATCAAAAAGCTGATAATTTTGCATAAAGTATAGAGAACCCACATAAAATGCCATTGTTATTCCGGGATCAAATATAATGCGAAGAGACAACTTCAAATTATAGGCATGGTGATATGGTGATCCATGCTTGACTAATGAAAGATCAGAAATAGCTCTCGGCTTGATGTAAATGTGGTTGAAGACCTTGAAAGAAGCAATATAACCACCGTAAGTCGGATATTGTGAGGTCTCAGCATGCGCACAAAACGGATCAAAGAATGTATGCTCCGGTTTGCCATGAACATGATCAGGACCAACACAAATCAAAGGCAATATAGGGGCTGCATTGGAGGTATCCAACAACCCAATGTCCTCTTCATGAGGCCGATTATCATGTACCTTTTCATCCACAATTTCAGGCGCACCCATTTCCACTTCCTCACCAACAAATATAGGACTAATTTCTTCTGCCAGCTCCACCTCACTCTCATTTCCCTCTTTGTATGTTTCCACAAATGCCTTGTCAGTTAAATCTCCCAAAAAAAAAATTCCATGGGTTTTGGAGGACAAAAGGTTTCACCGTCCACTTCCTTCTCAACTATCTTCTCCACGGTTTTAATATTTACCTTACCATCCTCAAGAAGCTCTTCAAGTACACTTTCAGGTTGATGCTTCAAGTTAGGGCATTCTTCGGAGTAATGACCTCTTCATGTACATACAAGGCAATAGATATCTCGAGTTCGAATTGGCTTATGGTTAGATGATGGATTTGTGAAAATAAGTCCAATCAGGGAAGTTCTCTTGTCAAACATTTCCTTTGTCTCGTTTTGAAACTGAAAGGTCGGATATTTTCTCCATAAATTCTTCTTTTACCCATTCACAATATTCTTCGGCCTCTATATCCGTATAATCCCAAGGAATAAACATTGTTTATCCCTTTCGAATCTAATTCCAAATAAGATTTAATGCAGCAGTTTTTTTTATTTGAAATTTTTTTTTGACTAAGAAGAAGAAAAAAAAAAGTTGGATATAATATCGACAATCCGCCTTGTCTCTGATACCAACTTATGCGATTTCGATGTAGGATCTAGGATTGAGATATTTGATGGATATATAAGTCCTCAACACAACCACAACCTGTGTGGAAGCATCTTGGAATACTAAGCTCCTTGACACAATCACAACCCGTGTGAGAGCACCTTGGAATCACCTCGACACTTAGAAAACTCATTTCTAAGCACCTTGGTATATGGATACCCACAAGGGTTGCTTAGGCCCTTGATAATCCGGATTTAGAAACTTTCCAGAGAATTTCAACACACACTTTTCCAAGTGAGAAAATATAAATTATATTGATAAAAGTTGAATGAATTTTCAAGTTACAAATGGATGGCTATTTATAGGTTACAAAAGACACTTGCAAAGCTAAGTACATGAATAATAGCATAAATAAGATGAAAAGTCTTCTCAAAAACTCCAAGAAGGTGGCGTCAATATTGTGGTGAGATGAGTTCAATGTAACTTCATTTAATGCTTCCAAAAATGCAATGTATCTTGAATTGTCCAAAGCCAATGTATCTAGTTTCTTCCAAGGTTGCTTCTTATCCAAAAATAGCGCCATGGTTACTAAATATTCAGCCAATATTTACTTAATAATAAGATGTAATATTATAAGTAATATTATTCCGATAGTCCGCAAGCATAAATGACGGACTTAATGACTTCAAAATCTTCTTCATCCTTGGACTTGGCTTCTTGCATTATTAAATGGACCAAATTACCCAAAGATGCGAGCCTCATTTTGCGTTGGAGTCGAGTTTCGGGACCAACTTGAAATGTCATAGGATCTTGTATAGAACTTGGTTCCGGATTCATATTAGAGGGCTTTTCTGTTAGGAAATCACTAGTTTAACGCAGCGGAATTTAAAATTTTGATTTCTTTTTCTAGATCGTTCTTCGTTTAATGCAATAAACACGTTAAGTAGTTTGACGGTTATACCTTGGGTGATCTATAAGATCGTCGCTTTGACCGTCAACGGAGAGTAGTACAGTGTGCAAGCCGTCCATGTGTCCGGCCTCTATCGTTAATCCACACGAACTCCTCGCCGGAATCCTCCTTGGATTGCTATTGGAAAACTCCGGTTGCTAGACCGACCTTTTTCCTCTATCTTTAACTCTTTATAGGATGCTCTCTCTTTTACACAAGAACTATAAGCTCTTGCAATTGTGATGTACAAAAGAGCTTGACATCACCTCTTATTTATAGTAGAAGTGGCGCCCCTAACTGTAGAGTGGAGGAGAAGAAAACATTTTCCCAATAAAATAAGGAAAATCAATTAGATTGATTTATCTTTTTTATTATAATAACTCATATTAAATAAAATCTAAATATTGCCAATATCTTATATTGATTATATTTATCTTATTACCATAAATATATTTTTCCAAAATCAATTAATATATAATATTCATATTATGGTAATTTTATTAATTAAAGTGCACAATCTAAGTGCATTTTATACCCTAGGATGTGGCGCCCCATATGTCAATTAATTGGCATCCGGAATATTCTTTAATTAATATAATTTGTATATAATTAATATCTTGTATTTTATTTATTCATAATAAATAAATACCACCATATTAATTTACCACTATAACGTTTATAATCTAGAGATAAACTTTCCTTATTTGGTCATCAACTATAACCGCATTTTAATCCGACTCGATGTTCATATGTGTGTGACCCGATAGACTTCCGAATATGTTGGCCGTAGACACAAAGTGAAAATCACGAAAATGCCCTTTATGCCTAACGATCATGGGATAGCGTCTAGCAACACACCGTGACCCCCAATCATCGGAAGAGTCAAAAGCAATGACTACTACCTTTCATGTGAAGCAGTTACCGTGTAACTTACAATCCTATCGCTGTAATAATATCCATACGATCGTATCTCGAGTGTCAATACATTAACGATCGTATCTTATAATATGGATATCATGCTCTCTCGGAATAACACATTTACTCCCACTTTGCAAAGATTCTCGAGAGCTAGACATTCCTTATAAGAAGGCCATTTTGGATTTTCGATCCCAATCATAGGATACGCGATTCCCGGATGACCAAACTGCTAGATATACAGAAACTTGAATCCGGATCCGATCCATAATTGGATCGTCAGATCTGATTCACAGCACCGATCGAGACGCTCGATCATGCACAGCGGAAGCTACGAATAAATTTGCATGCGATAGTACCACGATTTGATTCGCATAAACAATTAATTCAACTATAAGAAGGTTGAAGATTTACCTTATTCAAGAGGAATAATAAATCGACAGAAAGAGAAGCCACAATCTTCCGGATTGTATCTCCTAGCGACGAATGGTGGACGTCGATCCTCACCGTAGAACCTCCTCGAATATGCTCCAAGAAAAACCCTAGCCAAGAGACTAGAACGAGAAACTAATTTTTCTCTTCTTTTATTTGATGTTGGCGCATTTTAATGTGGTTAATTGTGCTAGGAGGAACTCTCTTTATATAGGAAAATAACTAGCCAAGAGAGTTATCCTTTGCCACCACAATTACCTATTCCCATAAGGAAAAGATATTTTTGCTATAAAAATAAGAGATAATTCCCAAAAAAAAATCAATCTCATATTTTTCCATTAATTATCCAACAAATAGATAATTAATTAATTACACATGTGACATAAGCTAGAAAAATTTCTTTTTCTGATTTATCACAAATGTGTGGCGCCTCATGTCATTATTTTTTAATAGAAAATGTCTTTTGTATTTTACATATTATTTACTAAATAAATAATATTGCATATTCATTAAATAGACCAACTATTTAATTTATTCTCGAGGTTCCATAAAACGAGAAAACACTCGCGTGTTAGGAGCCAACCCGGGGACCATAGACCTATAATCAGTAGCTACAATAAATTAAATAAAATATTCATCGAACAGAATAATTCTACTCAACTTATTAATTCCGGAATTACGCCATCATAAATCCGAAACTGAACTCTATCGATTATAGATATAAATTATTCTCAAAACGTCGAGTCGAGTCGATAAGTGTCCATTGATATAATCATTACATATAAACTAACCCTCCATGGACTATCCGTAACAAAGCAGGATTATTTCCGTAAACCTTCTTCATTACATCTTATCCTTATTTACCATTAACCCACTAGTGATCAATTAGTTCATACCAATACGAACTCGGCCGATCGATCAGTTTCTAGGATCAACAAATAAGGGGATTGTCTTTCTACTTCCCACAGGAAGGAATGGATTCCATATCTGTGAGCCACACACTCCTCACTCATTCCAGAATAGTGCCAACGTGAAAGTGATTCGGACCGCGCCTCTTAGCGATCCTTAACGAACACATCAAACCCTATCTTGAAACAAGCAGGAGTCTGCAATCATTTCATGATTAAGGTTAATCCATATATGATCATCTTTTGATTCAATAAGATTTATCAATCATGGAATTATATGAGAAATGCAGATTAAACCGGTCCAGTCCTATATGACTCTCATCATATATAAATGCCCTACTTAGACAACCAATGCAACGGTCCGGATAAGACGGTCACACCATAAAGTGTTCTGGGCGCATTAATGGTGGTTTAATCAATAGACCCCATATTTTGATTAAGTTCACCACGGACTAACATTTCAAGTGTATCACCATAAACTTAATCCTCGCGTACGTCACACACTAAGTTATATGGCTACATATGATACGACTTAGGGTTTTCAGTAGTGTATTACTTACAAGCACGAAGCAAGTAATAAGATGAGAATAAATCTGTCATTTATTAATTCTAAAAACAATTACATAAATTTTCTTTCGGGCGCTACTTCCAACAATCTCCCACTTGCCCATATAGACAAGCAACAATTGTCTTTCGGGCACACTATATCTAACAATCTCCCACTTGCCCGTAAAGACAAGGAATATGTTCCGCTAGAAATATTCTTGTTTTTGCTTCGACTCATATTCCCCAAAAAGTGGATCCCGCTCTAATAGCTCCGAATAGATTAAATACGTGTATTAAAATACGAAGGCTTCTTATTCCACAACAACGAAAGCACTTTTTCACTCTTTCATATACTAGGGGATTTCACTTGGAAAAGAAAATGTTCCATAATAACGGATTCGGGTCCATAACCATGGGTTCCAAAGCTTTTTCTATTCTATTATTAACTCGACTTATGTATCGGATTTCATTCACCCCACGGTTGGGAATTAATGATTGGCTCGTCTACAAAGATTTGGATTTGTTCATAATGATCAAATTATATCCGTCCGGTTCCTCGTCTCTTAAAAAAAGGGGGTGTGGGGAGAAATGATAAGAAGATATTGGAACATCAATTTAGAACGGATGATGGGGGCGGGGGTTCATTTTGGTCATGGTACTCGAAATGGAATCCTAAAATGGGACCATATATCTCTGCAAAGCGTAAGGGTATTCATATTACAAATCTAACGCGAACTCAAATAAAAGATTGTTCCGATGGAACCTTCTACTCTACCCTGATTGTTTTTAGAGCACCTCACCCTTATTCTATCTATCCACAACATTCTCTCACTTGCTCTAAAGCATATGAGACATATCTCCAAATTTTATACCCGCCAAGCGCTTATCAGTGACATTAGATGCCACACGACTTGGTAATCTGATTAGCTAGGTTGTCGGCTCGAGGCGATCTTTAGGACTGAAACGTCGCCTCTTTGCACGATCTGTCTGACCAGGTGGTACTTTATCTCAATATGTTTTTGACCGTTGGTGCCTGCGAAGATCATTTGCATGAGCTACCTCTCAACTGTTTTCACAGTAAATTGATATCGGCTCATCGAGATCTGGAATCACTTCCCGATCTAACAAAGAACTTCTCAAGCCACACTGTCTTTTTAGCTGCTCCGAAAGCTGCTATGTATTCGACTAACAGAGTCAAACTGACAGTGCTGGATTGCTTCAGACTATAGCTCCATCACTATGAGTAAACACTGAGCCTGAGATCGATTCACGATCATCCGTAATCCGACAAAAAATCAGAATTAGTGTAGTCAACGGCACTCAGGTTCGCACCCGAATGGACAAGAATACGATTCCTCGTTCTCTGAATATACTTGAGGATGCACTATACTGCTTTCAACGTCCGAATCCAAGACTCGACTTTTATTGACTTTTAATAACCTGACTTTCTCTATCCAAAAGATAATCTATCCCATTTTCTCTATATCCGAAGACTAAGAGAATTATTCCGTGAGGGGTTGGGTAGGAAACCTCTCGTTGAATTCTGCATTCGAAAATGCATTATCATCTTTAAACAATAAGATGGATGGGATATTGCCAACAACTTGTTCTCATGAATTCGACCGAATCAAATTCTAAGAATATAGTCCACTACTCTGATTCAGAGAAGCTTTGGCTCGTCAGTTTTGGACTTCAGATAGCACACCCATGTTGTTTCCAACTGTTGCAGTGTTATCTTTTATTAACACTAATATCTACTATTTTACCAATATTGATTCTCCAGTCTACAAAAGACTCATCAATATTTTGGTCAAGCCAACACATTTCAAAACATGTGACTTTTAATGACCTAGAGGTTTGCTTTAATCCATCAATGGATATAAGCATAGGCAGTCTATCTGCCATTGGCTTTAAGCTAAAACCCTTCCGTTCCGAATGAATCTAAGCTCCATTGTACGGCAAGAAAGTTTTAGGGCATCACCCATATTAATCTTTCTGCTTTCCATATAGTCAAGCAAGGCTGAGTGGTGAGAAAGTTTCAGGGCATCACCCCTGTTTAACTGTCTACTTCTTAGAGAGTTACCCCCAAAACCACTTGGCTTTGCTTAGAAAGATAAACTTTCTTATTCATTCGACTCTTTTGCATATAGATCCAATTACTCCCACTGGGCCTGAGACACTCAGGCGGTTCCACAAGAGTATGAACAGAACTGGAGTACCAAAACTCCATTTATAGGTATATGGCTTTATACCAACCTCATTTTATCAGAATCCTATACAGTTCTTCCAGAAGACCATAGGTTATCAATCACCCCCAGCAGATTGTAAAGTCTGCATAATCACAGCGAGTCAATGGATAAACCATACTCCCACTGCATTTGGATGGATTGATATTATGATCTGGTTCAGTAGTATTTATCAGTGTTATCCCCAATAATCAGTGTTGGATGTGGTCTGATTAAATCAGATAGTAACTCCTTGAGTAACTGTACTTCAAGGTCTAAGGTTGTTATTTAAACATTCTTTTAGAAAAGATGTAACAGTGTAACCGTCACGATCCGATCTCAAGAATCTTATAACCAACCTTTACTCATTGCATTAAGATATTTCACGAACAGTCACCATCTGAACGTGTATACAAAATTTCCAGTCCTACCTTCAAGCACTAGTGCTAAATGTCTCTATTTGCAGAAGTGGGGTAAATGTAATTCACTCCTTATCCACAAATTCATAGGCATTTTCTAGGTAGACTTCTCGGTATTACATAATAATGTGAACCGTTATTTTGCAATCAATATCTTAATTGAGTTAAGCAGTGTATTGTAGCATATCAATAACTATACAAGACAATCTATGGTTTATCCTTTCAGTGAAATCATTTCACTCGGAGGTAGGCCAAGCATCAGTGACAAAACCATGCCATAGCTTATATCTGAGCATGGAATACTCGTTTCTCTGGTAATATCAGAGATTCCTCCAAATATTTAGATAAACTAATTGGCGTTTCAAGCGGCCTATCGGACAAGTTGTCTACTACACGAAGCTCCCACTAGCTTGTATCCTCATAAGACCCCGAAGGTCAATATGAACAAGCTATGATACATCTTTAGCTCTATTACCCTTTCTCGATTGAAAAAGTTACTTAGTCATTTTTCCTTTGAGATAGTGTTCTTAGATTGGGAGATAGGATTCACCCTTAGCCAGTCTTAAGATCTTATCTTTAGGATATATGCACTAATCAATAGATGCTGGAGAATCGTTTATCAAAATACGGAAATCATTTGTCTTAATAGTTTATGATGTGTTACATATACCTTTTCGGCATTACTTAGTGGTTCTGACTTTATCAGACAAAAGTCCGAGTCCCAGATTCGTACTACAAATGTCATATTCTCTTTCTTTAAGACAACTATATTATCGATTTGAAAGTGAATCCATTCGTTCCAATGAATCTGAAAACGAAATTAAATTTCTACGATATTCAAGGATTAAAATCCGAAATTTGTTTCCTTATATCACTCCCACTATCTTAGTGAAATAACGCCGTTGTCTACTATTTATCATGAATGCCCGGCTACCTTGTTCTAACAAAATAACTTTAGCTTCTGAGTCAAATCACTCGGTTAAGAATGTCTCTAAGGATTCATACGTTAGTGATCCGAAATCACTTTCCTTATCCTATATTTTCTTTTATTAATATTTCGGTTTAACCTTTAACTTATTTAGTTTAAATGACTTACTCTTGTAGACATTTACCTTCCCATTCTTGGCTTTCTTTAAAGGAAATGGCCTTGAACTAGCAGTTTATAAGAGTAGACACTACTCGTAAACTGTGGGATGTCTGGTGAGATTGATATCAAATCATTCTGGTCATCTTTGAACTAATTTTATTTTGTCTCTCACTCAGCACGAGTGATAGGAGTCACATTCTTATTAATGTCACTTAAGTTTGAAGGCTTAGGAGGAACATCCTCTTCCGAAAAATTAATTTGCATTCTCGATTTATGAGTTCAACGTTCTTGTTACTTTTCCACTTTTTACGAAGTCATCATCAATCAATTTATCGTGTTTAGCAGTTTAGATACCTTGAGATGATGTGTAGTTGCAAAAATAAATTATGACAGAAATATAAATCAAATCATACACCACAACACATAATAATTTTAGGAATAATAAACGTGATTTCATGCATGCAGTTTATCGTACCAATCCAAGGATTTAATCTCACTCCTACAGTGCCACTGTAGGTAGGGGTGTTCACGGTTCGGTTCGGTACGGTTAATGGCCGTAACCGAAACCGAACCGAAAATTTCGGTTAATAGATATCCGAAACCGAAACCGAACCGTTTGCTTTAGGAAACCGAACCGAACCGAAATATATGGTTCGGTTCGGTTCGGTTAACTGAAAACCGAATACTATTTAACAATTCTATTTGGTTCTAAACGGTTCGGTTTTTTATTCGGTTTTTTCATTCGGTAATAAACGGTTCGGATAACGGTTCGGTTATAAGCTATTTTTATAACAAAATTGTAATATTTTGGTTATAAAAACTAATTATACATGTTGATACAAACGGTTCGGTTAACGGTTTTTTGTTTGAAACGGTTTCGGTTCGGTTAATTATTTGGTTTTTAATTCGGTTCGGTTTTCGGTTCGGTTAATTGTTCGGTTTTTAATTCGGTTCGGTTTTCGGTTCGGTTCGTAGCGTTAACCGTAACCGAACCGAAATTTTCGGTTTCTCTATATTATTAACCGAAACCGAACCGAAAACGAGTATTAACCGAACCGAACCGAACCGAATGACCTCGGATCGGTTCGGTTTTCGGATAAACCGTATCCATGAACACCTCTAACTGTAGGGTAGGTGAAAGAGGTGACGATTAAATTGAGACAATCTCTCTCAACAATTAAACCAATTGAGAATCAAATATCTCCGTTTAGTTGTTGATTACCTTCATTTTTCAGCCAAGATATTTCCAAAATTACCCTTGTGAGTGTGACCTACTATTTCAGATTTTTAAGTATGCCCCGAGTATGCCGCCGTAGGGTAGGTCAGTGACTCGACGAGTACTCAAAATCCTATCCTTTCGGAAACCAAGCCTTGAATTTTGATAGCGGTGAAGGCCATCCGTAGGGGGCCGAAATCAAAGTGGCACGAGGCGTCACCATTCTCTCACGTGCTTGTGTCAACAGTAGAGGCCGTGGGGTCGGTTGTCACCTTCCCCGCTCACACTCGTTATTTTGAAAATTAGGTAGTCTCATTAGGATTTTAGAATTTCTAACAATCCAAAAAACAATAGATCATGAATATTTAATTTAATCCTCCCACCAGGTTATCGGTTCTGAATATCGTCTAACTAGTGTCACTATATTCATGATTTTCCTATTTCTCGGATTTGTTTTTTAAATTCTTTGTGTAGACACTACACAATTAAAATTCACCAAAAATTTTATAATCCTAATCCAGGACTTCATTAATTTTCTAATAATTTGAAAAACAATAAATCACAAAATTTTAAGCTCCCACTAGTTTATCTGTTTCAAATACCGTCTAACCAGTGACACTACATTCATGATTTTCCAATTTGTCGATTATTTAGAAATCTCTTGTGTAGCCACTACACAATTAAAATTCACTAAAAGAATTTTATAGTCCTAATATCATCATGTTAAAATTTTAGGATCGTAGAATTTTATCTCAATAATATGAAAACAATAAATCATGAAAAGCAATCACCAACTTATCGGTATTAAACCCTGGCTAAGCCTTAACCGAGTTCACCGAACGGTGTCGGGATTGGCTAAGCCAACCCGTCCTCTTCGTTGGTTCATATACGACTGCTGGATGAATCGGGCTAAGGGTGACCCATTGAGCCGAAACTCGCCGGATAGCTTGACCTTGCCGGACCCCTGATGCTAACATCGCACGTGTACGGGTGCTGGGTTGAAAATCGGGCTAAAGTTTCCTCATTGAGCCTCAGCTCGCCGGATAGCTTGACCTTTCCGGACCCCCATGGCTAACCCCGCACTTGGACGGACAAGTCGAGTCGAGCCGAAGCCCTGTTGACCGCCCGAACCAATTTTCGAACATTTTGCTCAGTTGGTGTCCAACTTTTCCGGATTTTCCAATTTTTCAATTATTAAAATTCTTTTATGTAGTCAGTACATAATTAAAATCCACGAATGATTTTTAGATCCCAATATTAAATTTATCGAGTAAATTTTATTTTATCATTTGAATTTTATATCCCGATAAAATTGCGTTCGTTTTAATTAATTTAATTAATTACCTAAATTAATCTAAATTAATTACGTCTCATACATGCCTAATTAATATCAATATCAATTTTCTACATGTATGCATATGCTAGGACTGGAATTCATGAATATGATGCATGACATGGTTATATCACATAAATAATCATCCAAGAAAATAAATGCGAAAAATAAACCACCGAGATGGATTTATTGGTACCACCGTATCTAATCTATAAAAAGAAAATTAAATAAATAAATAAACCCTACGTTTAAAGGATTTACTAATTAATAATTAGATCTGCCGCCGCTGTGTATATCATTTAGTCGATCTGATTCATTAAGAAATTGGTTCATAGCCTAGCTGGTCATCGTGTCTTCTTAAAATCTGTAGGTCTTCGGTTCGATTCTTGCTTTTTGTGAAAACCACCGAATTCAGCAACAGCCACAGCACTCAGCATCAAAAAAAAACTTTTCTCCTAAATCTAATCGATTTTTGATACACAAAATTCTCAGAAAAATTAATATAGTAAGTTACACAACCATGTACCAACCCCAATCCATCTCGTCAACCAAAACATTCAATCACGCAATATTATATATAACGAATATATAAAAGATGCAATTTTTATTCAATTCCAATCCTTATTAATTAATTATGCAATCAAAATCGCAAAATCGCTTTAACCTTGCTCTGCTACCACATGCTAGATATACAGAAACCCGAATCCGGATCTGATCCATAATTGGATCGTCGGATCGATTCACGCACCGATCGAGACGCTCGATCATGCACGACGGAAGCTACGAATAAATTCACATGCGATAGTACCACGATTTGATTCGCATAATCAATTAATTCAATTATAAGAAGGTTGAAGATTTACCTTATTCAAGAGGAATAATAAATCGACTGAAAGAGAAGCCACAATCTTCCGGATTGTATCTCCTAACGACGACTGGTGGACGTTGATCCTGGCCGTAGAACATCCTCGAATATGCTCCAAGAAAAACTCTAGATTCTTCTTCTCTTAATGACTAAAACGAGAAACTAATTTTTCTCTTCTTTTATTTGATGTTGGCGCATTTTAATGTGGTTAATTGTGCTAGGAGGAACTCTCTTTATATAGGAAAATAACTAGCCAAGAGAGTTATCCTTTGCCACCACAATTACCTATTCCCATAAGAAAAAGATATTTTGCTACAAAAATAAGAGATAATTCCCAAAAAATCAATCTCATATTTTTCCATTAGTTATCCAACAAATAGATAATTAATTAATTACACATGTGACATAATCTAGAAAAATTTCTTTTTCTAATTTATCACAAATGTGTGGCGCCTCACGTCATTATATTTTAATAGAAAACGCCTTTTCTATTTTACATATTATTTACCAAATAAATAATATTGCATATTCATTAAATAGACCAACTATTTAATTTATTCTCGAGGTTCCATAAAACGAGAAAACACTCGCGTGTTAGGAGCCAACCCGGGGACCATGGACCTATAACCAGTAGCTACAATAAATTAAATAAAATATTAATCGAACATAATATTTCTACCCAACTTATTAGTTCCGGAATTACGCCCCCATAAATCCGAAACTGAACTTTTTCGATTATAGATATAACTTATTCTCAAAATGTCGAGTCGAGTCGATAAGTGTCCATTGATATAGTCATTATATATAAACTAACCCTCCATAGACTATCCGTAACAAAGCGGGATTATTTCCGTAAACCTTCTTCATTACATCTTATTATTATTTACCATTAACCCACTAGTGATCAATTAGTTCATAACCAATATGAACTCGGTGATCGATCGCTTTCTAGGATCAACAAATAAGGGGATTGTCTTTCTACTTCCCGCAGGAAGAAATGGATTCCATATCTGTGAGACACACACTCCTCACTCATTCCAGAATAGCGACAACGTGAAATTGATTCGGACCGCGCCTCTTAGCGATCCTTAACGAACACATCAAACCCTATCTTGAAACAAGCAAGAGTCTGCAATCACTTCAGGATTAAGGTTAATCCATATATGATCATCTTTTGATTCAATAAGATTTTCAATCACGGAATTATATGAGAAATGCAGATTAAACCGGTCCAGTCCTATATGACTCTCATCATATATAAATGCCCTACTTAGACAACCAATGTCGACGATCCGGATAAGAAGGTCACACCATAAAGTGTTCTGGGCGCATTAATGGTGGTTTAATCAATAGAACCCATACTTTGATTAAGTTCACCACAGACTAACATTTCAAGTGTATCACCATAAACTTAATCCTCGCCTGCGTCACACACTAAGTTATATGGCTACATATGATACGACTTAGGGTTTTCAGTAGTGTATTACTTACAAGCACGAAGCAAGTAATAAGTTAAGAATAAATATGTCATTTATGAATTCTAAAAACAATTACATAAATTGTCTTTCGGACGCTACTTCCAACACAAACATGTATACTCCGCATGCTTCAATATCATACCCAATCACTACCGCATGATCGCTCTGTGGTTAAGGGAAACCTCAATAGTGTCAAAGCATGACAATCCACACCGTGATGCCATGAAGACTCCGGTCTAAAGGATAATTACACAACCGCCACATAGTGTGACACTTAATGTAAGTGGGTTAGTCTAACGTAAGCATTCTCTAATACACGTCCACGTATAGTCCAAGTGTCTCTACACTTCGGTAGACGAGATCTATCCCTACCTTCTATAAGATAGAAGACATCCAATACGTGCTAGTCTAATTATACTATCAATGTCCCATTTGATAGTACTTAAGACTAGAGACATTTAAGTATCAAACTTATTTAAAGTGATTAGAGATCTCATCAACCATAATCACTATCATAGTTTCTCTATCACAGTTTGACACTAGGGACGTTACTATATATATACAATAAATAATATGAAGATGAACAATATATAATAACATAAGTGCTTTTATTAATTATAATAAAATTATTACATGAACTAAATAGACTGTAAATGACCCGACCCGGTCGGATCCGGTCCAACCCGGTTGGGTTTAGGACACTTATTCAACATTTTCTATGGACAATCTTGTTCAAGGTTATGCTTCATCATGGTAAAAACACGACAACATGTGGCTAATGGCCAAAACGCCAACGAGGGAGACGCCACCGCCTCCAACGCCGGAAGTCAAAATCAGGAACAACGGGAAAGTATCCTCAATTCTACCCAGCAAGCACCGGTGGATCAGTTGGTGGCTATAGATGCCATTACTAGACATGCCATCCTTGAGGCAGCCACAATAGACGAAGATGTGGTGGAAAAGGACCTAGAGGAAGAGGATTTAGAAGAGGAAAATCCGGAGGAGAATGATGCACAGGAGAAAACACCACCACCCCCTCCAAAGCCTAAACGAGGAAGGCAGGATGATCCTGCATCCTCCTCAAATCACGGGAAGCAATTACTTGATTCCCGAGCTATAGACGTAGCGAGAGCAGAGATGGATATCATACTGGGAAAGAGATATGCCGATCTTTCCCTCGTATCACATTTTACCGAGCAGGTGGAAAGTTACCCCTGACCTGCGAGATTCAAGGTGCCCAAGTTGGAGCCGTATGATGGAACCAAGGATCCACATGATCACCTCTTTCAGCACCTAACTCACATGAACTTGGATTGCGCCCCGGACGAGATGAAGTGTAAGGCCTTCCCCGCGTTACTGATGGATCGAGCCCGTAAATGGTTCTGAAAGATCCCAGCAAAGACTATCTCCAATTTCGAGACGTTGGGAAAATGTTCATTAACGCATTTATTACGGCTAAGTCGTTTCAGAGGAACGCTACGCACCTACTTACTTTCAAGCAGAAGAAAGACGAGACAGTACTGCAATATTTAAAATGATTTAATGAGGAGTCTATGCAGGCCTAGGACACAGACGAGCATATTTTGATCACGTCTTTCACAGTAAGCCTACGGGAATGGAGGTTGTGCGCCAAGTTGAACAACAAACTACCTAAATCCATGGAAGAGTGCATAGAGATGGCATGTAAGCACTGTCAGGGAGATGAAGCAAACCGGCTGAAAAGAGAGTCGGAAAAAGGAGAATCTAAGAAAGAAAAGATAGAAGAACTGTCTGACAGGAAAAGGAAGTTGGTCTGGACCGTATGACAACTCCTACCACAGATCGGTTGGGTAAGAAATGAGCCTTATAGGAAAGAGGCTTCATCCCTCTGAACCAACCGCGTGAGCAGGTTCTCGCAATCATTGAGAAGGGCATAGCCCGAACTCCACCACCCATGAGAGGTCCCGCAGAGAGATGGGACCAGATCAAATTCTTCACCTATCATAATGATGTTGGTCACAATATGGAAAGCTGCAGGGAACTCAAGAGAGACATCGACGCAGCAATAATGGAATGGAAGCTGGATGAGGTTGTGGATCGATCTCAAAATGCTGAGCCACGAGGTCAACGAGACTTCAAGCGCAGAACCTACAATCAAGATTGTGGCAGGCAAGAGGAACCCCATAGAAGAAAGGACCGATCTCCAGACGGTGATCAGCAGTTGGACAACCCCTCATTATCACTATCAACATAATTGTGGGTGGCCCCTGCAATATGTTTTGGGAAGTAAGCAACCAAGGTGACTGACCCGCCAGTTCTGCTACAGCAGGTAGAAATTAGAGGCAAGTTCGGGAGGTAACCTACGGTCCCAGGGACCTACTCCCTCTGGTCACAAACAATGAAGGCCTAGTCATAGAGGCCATGGTACATAAGAATCTGGTGAAAAGGACATGCGTGGACATCGGAAGCACAGTTAATGTTCTTTACTACTCAGCCTTCCACTCCATGCAGCTGAAGGATTCCGAGCTGACACCTATTTCAGCGCCGTTGTTCGATTTTACAGTCCTCCAGCTTCATTCCGTGGGGATGATCGGACTTTTCACAACATTTAGAGCGTAACCGAGGGGTAGAACCCTTATGGTCAATTATATGGTGGTCAGAGCCTCTTCCACATACAACATTATCTTGGGAAGACCTGTGCTGGTCGACCTCCGAGCTGTGATTTCTTCAGCCCACATAAGTCTCAAGTTCCCCACCGCAGAAGGCTCGGTGGAAATCAAAGGGGATATGGAGAAAGCCAGAAACTTCTACGGTGCCACAATAAAGAGCAATGGTGAGGTCTCAAATTAAGGGGTTCAGCAGGTTCTGAACGTTTGTGATTTGCCTTTATTTTTCATAATTTCATTACGGTCTTTCCATTTTTGAACAAGGTTTCAATAACTTGTGCTCAGTGGGCACTCAGTTTACAATTCTTCAATACAGTCTTACTCAATATTGTGTTGACTTTGTTCTCAATTATGAATGGTTTTAATTCAGACGAGGCTGAACTCCTGTGCTCTGCCGATCGGACTTAGCAAACACATGTCAGTTAAAAATGTTAAGTCAGCAAACTTTTGACTCGAATTGTTTAACCTGGCATCTGAGCTCCGCAGATCAGAATTCGTAAACGTATGTCGGTTAAAAATGTTAAGTTAGTAAACTTTTGACTTGAATTGTTAAACCTGGCATCTGAGCTCCGCATATTGAACTTAGCAAACGTATGTCAGTTAAAAATGTTAAGTCAGCAAACTTCTGACCCGAATTGTTAAACCTGACATCTGAGCTCCACGAGATCATACTCGCGGACGTATGTCGCTTAAAAACGTTAAGTCGAAAATTCGACTCGAATTGTTAAACCCGGCATCCGAGCTCCGCATCGGCCTCATCAAATGCATGTCGGTTAAAAATTTTAAGTCGGCAAACTTCGGCTCCAATTGTTAAACCCGGCATCCGAGCTCCGAGATCGGACTCGGCAAACGTATGTCGGTTAAAAATTGTTGGTCCCGTAGAGAGGGTAAAACTATAGTCGTAGGGAGGGGGGGGGTGAATGACTATAGTGGAGTTGCAAAAACTTTTCTTGTATTTAAAAGCTTTTGGGCAGCGGATAAGTCCCTTCTTAGTATGTTGTTTCAAAGTAGTTTATGCAATCACTGATGTATAGTATGCAATGAAATAAAGTGCTGTAAAGTAAACTGCTGAAAGTAAATACACAAGGTTTATAGTGGTTCAGGGGGGTGTAATCCCTTAATCCACTCTTCTTATGTGATGATTGAAGGAATTCACTATTGTTTTCACAGATACAATAGCATGATTGTCCTTGACTACACAAGCTTCACAATCTTCAAGACTATCACTCCCTGACTGCAACAGCTTCAGTGACTCAGTCTCTTTCACTGCTCCTTGAAAACAAATCCTTCAGCAGCTATCACAAACACAACTCCTTCTCAAATGGCTCTGATTCAGTTGCTTGATTGAAGTGAATTGGATTCACAAAACTTGTTGATTAGACTCGATGCTTGATGTTGAAATTGTAGTTCTGAGTTTTGAGTTGGTCACTAGATATTCCTTTTTAAGTACAGATGAAGGCTTTTCAATTTGACAAGTTCTCGATTTGATCGTTCTCTTGTGTGTTTTTTCTTATCTGTCAATGCCTTCTATTTATAGCCTTGATGAATCTTGATTTGAATATTCATCCGTTGGCTATATTAATGAGCGGAATAATCCTTGATTTTATTCTTGATTCCCCCTTAATTATATTCTCCTTGATTTTAGTGATCGGATTTTTCTTCAAAAGTTTATCAGAAAATCCGTCCTTGATTGATCCTCAATTGATTGTGCATTTAATGCTTGATCCTCTGAATCTTCTTCATATTTCAAAATCTGACTAAGTAAAGTTTACTTGGCCGTTCCCTGAATGGTTGAGTGGTCTCTATGACTTTGCCGCATAGGTCTTCCTTCACTGCTTTGTTATTACTCAGCCGAAAGTCAGTTCACTTTGCCGAAACTTTGTTTCCTTCATTCATTTCAGTTTAGGAGAATCTTTGTACTTCACTGATCCTTGTTTTATGTGAGATCAGTGTACACCATATTTAAACATTAAGTTCCATCGTTCGGAATGTAACTTAGAATTATCCAAGATCATCACAGAATTCCTTGGTTATAAGTCAGACCATTATGTCTTCCTGTTTCTCTGCTGGTACTTGGCTGCTTTTACTTTGCCGAACATCTGATTTCACTTTGCCGTCCTACCAACTAGTACAGTACTTGTCTGACTCAACTTATACAACATGTCAGACTCTAAGTAAAGACTTATACAGAGAATTCTAACTTATTTTCAGGTTTGCTATAACAGCTAGTATGGCCATCATCAAAACAAAATAAAACAATTTCCCCCTTTTTGATGATGCCAAAACCCTCATAAGCCTGAACATAAGTATACCAAAATTTTCATAATAAACAATGGAATAAAAACTCAACAATTTTATTCATCCATTAAGGGGAAATAGGATAAGTCAGTTCAAAGCATATTTAGATAGCTGTAATTACATTTTACTTAGTTCTGCTTTGTACCTCTTGAACTTTGTGGTCTGGACCTCTTCCATATCTTTCCAGTCGATCTCTGGAAACTTCCACTTCCAGTATGCCATAGCAGTGTACTCAGAAACTCCATGAAATACTCTCTTGGCAATAAGTCTGTTAAAATCAGGCATAGTCTCATTTGCCCTAGGTTCTCCAAAATACTTCTCAAGTCTATCCCTAGCTTCTGCAATGTGTGAGTCAACAAACTTGAGATTCTTGTACAGACCCCATTGGTCTTGTTTGTTCATTCTCCCCATAGGATTGAAGTATTTTGCCATATAGTTGAAATCTTCTTGTTGCTCAGTTGGTAAATCTTCTGGTCCTTTTGCAGAAAGTGGTATGGCTGTACTTGGTCTGCTGGTTCCAACACTTTGCTGGAGAGATGCATGTTGTCTTTTAATGCCATTGTATATTTTGGCCATGTCAACTCTCTTCTGTTCATCCTGATTGCTTAGCCAGTCTGCCCAAGCTTCATCTTGTGTTTGATTTGGATACAACCCTTCTTGGACTCTGAAAAATTCTCTTACATGATCTAGGATCTCAGCCTCATATTCTTGCCTGTTTCTGTGAGTTGGGAAACTTCTTTTCTCTCTGCTTGTAGATCTCCTTTGCTGATTTGATCCAGGTCTTTGTTGTCTACCTGATCTATCTCTATCATCGTCTCTTCTTTGGATAGGATGAGGAAATCCTATGCAGGGTTCATTTGAGGCCTTTTCTCTTTCTTTTCCGGCCTTCCTTTGCTGCACTTCAGCCTCATTTCTGATTCTTATTTCTCTGTCCCTTGCTCTCACTGTTCCTCTGTAAAATTTGGGGGTCTGAGTGTTGATCCTTCAGGCTTATCACTTTCTCCCTTTTTGGCAAAGATCAATGCCTTGTTGGAGCAAGATGTTGTTTGTAGCTTCAAATTGTACCAATTAGTGAGTCCAGTTTGGACTCAATGGATATGAACCTGGAGTCATGATCAATCAAATTTTGGGTTACACTTCTAAATCTGGTGCCAAAAGCAAGTGCCATGGACTCATTTTCTTGAGAGATGTGTTGTCTGAGTCCTGCAAGATTGTTGGTGATGTTGAGGTTTAGCTGTTTGAGCAAGTCTCCTTGTCTTTGCACAACTATATTCTGTGCATCAATATACTCAGCAACAGCCTGAAATCTTCTTTCAATGGAGTGGCTTTCATCCTTAAATGCTGAAGTCATGGATCTAAGATACATGGCTTGCTGTTCCAGTTCCTCAACCAGCCGATCCGCTGCCTTTTCAAAGGCCTCATTTGTTATGACAGTGTGAGGCTGAGTAAGTGTGTGATGGATGTCAGCTGGCTCTGGTACTGTTTGATGCCCTCTGCCTTGATGTTGAGTAACATCTATACCAACTTCTACTTCTTCAAGGACTTGAGTAGAGGTGTATTATTGTGCAGCACGGTCTTTTTTTCCTCCTTGCTCTGTGCTGGGAATTGCCTTGACTAGTGTTGCAGCAGCTGAGCCAGTATCCAACACTGTTGTGGGGTCAACCGGAATGTCAGTAGATAGTGGCTGCTGTGTTGTCTTAGCTGGTGAGGTTGGTTTTTCTGATGCATGTGTTTGTAGAAAAGAGCTTAAGAGAATGTTATCATCAATTGCATCAGCTGTCCGTTCATCCTCTTTGTCTTGGTCATCAGTGGTATCCTTTGGATCATTTCCATCGCCATGTTGATCAGCACCATCATCATCACCATCGTCATCATCATGGTTATCACTTTCATCAGCTGACTCATCACTTTCTTTGTCAGAGGGTGGATGGATCTTTGCCTTAGCCGCATCCACCATATCCCAAAGTGGTGACTCATCTAGTACACCAACAAGGGTTGTGATCCCAAGAAAGTTGAAAAACCAGGCCTCTTCAGCAAGCATGCGTTCTGAGTCTTGAAGTTGAATTCTAGAATCACCTTCCTTCCATTCAAGATATGCTGCAATTCAATCATCAATATCGTTTGCAGATAGCTGTGCCGGTTCTTCTTGTGTTTCTTCATCATCTCCAGTGTCTGCCTCAACCTCCTAATTTTGAGGTTGTATATCCTCACTTTCATTTTCCTCTCGCCGGTTGTTCTTCCTCTCGCTTCGAATCCTCTTCTTCTTCTTTATCAATCAATTTTCCAAAATCTTCCTTGTCCAAGTTTCTTTGAACCTTTTGCTTCTTTCTTTGGCCAGAAGTGTGTTTTGTGGTTTGCTTTCTCTTTCCTCCTCATGTTTGCTTTTGCTGTTTGACATAGGTAAACATGGTTTTGGATTCATGTAGCTTATGGAGTCGAACAACTGGTACTTTCAAACATTGCAGAAGATAGTGTAGATGGATCCCATAGGACTTCTTTACCCAGAAGATCCATTTTTCTGCCTTCCTTCTGCTAATCCCTTTTTAGCAGCAGTTGCATCTCCCTAGATTTGTTCTGTGATTCTCAGGAAGAAGTAAGTTGCCTAATTAAACTTCAGACTGTGATAGATGATTCCCATAAGGCGCATTCTGACCTCTGTCATGGCATTGTTTGCCCCTAACTTTCCTTCAATTGTTTTTCCAACTAAGGCACCGAATTCGTTGAAGGATTTCTTCAAGGCGGATCTAAGACAATTGAATTTCTTAGGGCCCGGGTTTGCTTGTTTTAGCGATTGTGTCCCGAAATTCATCCAAGTTTTGTAGGACAAGAGCCACTTTTGCTTGACCTTTATTTGAAAGTTTGAGGTATTTGCGAATTACCTTCGCTGTAATAACTACTTCTGTGCCATTGACAGATGCAACAATTTTGTCTTCCTCCCATTCGTCACCTTCTTCTGCAGGGAGTCCAGGGATATATTTTGCAGTCTTCCAGAAAGAGATCAGACTTTCATAGCAAATATCGGTGATTGGGGGATTTAGGAAGATCGATAATTTTAGGTTTTTGCATCCAGTTGCCAGTTTTTGTGCATCTTCGTCATTTCCACATAGCTTTAAGTAGTGTTCATCTTGAAAGAACGACCCAGTGGCAATTGATTTTTCATACTATTTTCCAGTTTGGGTATTTGAAGAGGATGAAGCCATTGTTTGAGATTTGAGAGAAAGCGTTGATTTTTCAGTGAGAGAATAGGGTTTATGGTTTGCAAGTGAGCGTAAAGAATTCTGAAAAATCTCTAAGTGTGGTTTATATAGGGTGATTTGTGTAATGTGAACGTGGTTGAATATGGAAGGATTTTGTGATGTAATGACGTGATTTTGTGTATAAAAATCCTGATATTCGAGTGTAGTAGGGGAGTGGATTGAGGCAAGTAATGATAAATCCCGGGAATCGAGGCGGTTGTAATTAGAAGAATAATATAGTTACCTCCACGATTGAAAAATGATCTCCACGTGTGTAGTCTTTCACAATATAATATTCCATAACTTCTTGATTTTCCACGTTTATTAAGCTGATTTAATTCATACTTTAGTTTACTGGTGACTTTAATTCGAATTTCGGTGGAGTGACTTGGCTGGTCACTTAGCCGGTGTAGTGACTTCTTCACTGAGATACTGTATATGATTGTTCCTAACAATAAGTGCAGTTGACTTCGCTGAGTACCAGTGCCTTACCTGCTACATCTCCTGTAATGGCAAAGGTTTAATCAGTTGGTGAAGTCACTTAGCTGATTGCTCCAGTTAGCTGCTTTTAAGTACTTAGTCAATTTCAATCATTCCCAACTCAGTTCTCAACATGCTAAATCTTTCATGACTGAGTGGTTTTGTGAAGATGTCAGCCAATTGATCTTCAGTGGGTATGTATCTTAGAATAACATACCATTTTTCAACATGATCTCTGATAAAATGGTGTGTCACATCAATATGCTTTGTTCTTGAGTGCAACACTGGATTTTCAGTAATAGATATGGCAATTGTGTTGTCACACATGATTGGAATTGTCTTCTCCTCCATCCCATAATCCCTTAGCTGTTGTCTAATCCACAATACTTGTGCACAACAACTGCCTGCTGCTATATATTCTGCTTCAGCTGTTGATGTAGATATGCAGTTTTGCTTTTTGCTGAACCATGAAACTAGTCTGCTGCCTAGCATTTGACAAGTTCCAGAGGTGCTTTTTCTATCTATTTTGAATCCAGTATAGTCAGAGTCTGAATATGATATCAACTTGAATCCTCCATCTTTTGGATACCAAATTCCAACATTGATGGTGTTCTTCGGGTATTTGATTATTCTTTTGGCTGCTAGTAGGTGTGATTCTTTAGGTTGAGTTTGAATTTTAATTTCTAGCTTCATCTTTTCCAAGAATAACTATTGCACACATTGATGTGTCTGATGTGCCACTTGTATCCATACCATACTTGTGAATCAAGTCTTTTGTGTACTTGGCTTGGTTAATGAAAATGCCATCTTTCATTTGCTTTACTTGTAGGCCAAGAAAGTAATTTAATTCTCCCATCATGCTCATTTGAAATTTGATCTTCATTAGATTTGCAAATTTCTCACACAACTTTTCATCTTCTGATCCAAAGATGATGTCATCAACATAGATCTGTGCTAGCAATGTACTTGTTCCTTCTTCTAGCTTGAAAAGAGTCTTATCAATAGTTCCTTTGTTGAATCCATTATTGATCAAGAATTGTGATAAGGTTTCATACCAAGCTCTGGGCGCTTGTTTGAGTCCATAAAGAGTCTTCTTGAGTTTGTATACGTTATCTTCTTTTCATTTGAGTTGAAAACCAGGGGGTTGTTCCATATATACTTCTTCTTCCATAAGTCCATTTAGAAATGCACTCTTCACATCCATTTGGTAGACTTTGAAGTCTTTGCGTGCTGTAAATGCTAGAAAGAGTCTGATTGATTCCAATCTTACTACTGGTGCAAATGTCTCATCATAATCTATTCATTCTGCTCGAGAGTAGACTTTTGCAACTAGATTTGCTTTATTTCTGACAACTGTTCCTTGTTCATCCATCTTATTTCTGAATACCCATTTTGTTCCAATGATGTTGGCCATGTCTGGTCTGTCAACAAGTTCCCAGACTTCATTTCTTTCAAATTCATTTAGTTCTTCTTGCATGGCTGTAATCCAATCAGCATCTTGGATTGTATCATCTATTGTTTTGGGCTCTACTTGAGATAGAAAACATGTTAGCATATGCTTCAGTTGTCTTCTGGTTTTGACTCTTGTGTGAATGTCTCCAATGACTTGATCTACAGGGTGATCTCTTAGCCAGTTGAGATCAGGTTGAAGTTGTTATTCACTTGGTGTTTCCACAACTTCAGCTTGTGTATCACCTTCATGCTCTTGTATTGGTACCTCTTCTGTTGTATTGACTGGAGGTTCATCTTGATTTCCAAAATTGTGATTTAGGATAGTAGTTGGTATTGTTGTATTCATATAGACTTGTCTTGGTCCTGCTTCTTCAAGTTCTTGAAGGTTTTCACCATTTGTGTTTGGCTCATCAAAGACTACATGAATTGATTCTTCTATTACCAAAGTTCTTTTGTTGAGTACTCTGAATGTTTTGCTGGTATCTGAGTATCCCATAAAGATTGCTTCATCAGCCTTTTTATCAAAAGTATGCAGCTGATTCCTGTTCAAACAAAACATTTTGATCCAAACATATGCAAATATGAGATATTAGGTTTTCTTCCATTCCATATTTCATATGGAGTCTTTCCATGATATTTATTGATGATTGATCTGTTTTGAGTATAGCATGCTGTATTTGCTGCTTCAGCCCAAAATCTCTTTGGTAAACATGCTTCGCAATCATTGTTCGATCGCTTCTTTCGTTGTCCCGTTTCTTCTTTCGCTACACCATTCGTTGTGGAGTCCCCGCTATTGATAGTTAGTGCGACTCCATTTTCTTCACAAGAGGTTCGATAATTTCATTTATAAACTCGGTGCCTCTCGTCCGATCCGATCTTGATGATCTTCGCTTCTTTCTCATTTTGAATTCTTCTCAAAGAAATCTGGTAGCTTCTTGAGTGTCTCTTTCTTCTTGTTCATGAATATAGTCCAGGTATATTTGGAGAAGTCATCCACTACTACTAGAGTGTATTTCTTTCCACTTACACTAACTGGTGTGACTGGTCCAAAAAGATCCATGTGCAATAGATGTAAAATTCTTGTTGTTGATTGATAAGGCTTTGACTTGAATGAGCTTTTGATTTGCTTCCCTTTTTGACATGCATCACATAGACTTTCCTTCTTGAATGTGATCTCTCGTAAACCTTCAACTAACTTGTTCTTTGACAGAGTGTTGATTGTTTTAAAGTTGAGGTGGTTCGGTCCTTTCTATGCCAAATCCAAAAGGTTGATTGTTTATTTTTGACAAGCGGACATGTTTCACTTTTTGGTCGTCTTCCAATCTACTACATACATGTTGTCTTCTCTTGTTCCTGCAAGTAAAACTGTCTTCTCTTGTTCCTGCAAGTACACCTTGCATCCTTCCTTGTTGAAGTGCACAATGTAGCCTTTATCACAAGTGACTTTGGGTCCTTCAAAAGCTTTAAAGTCAGTGAGCCATCCCTTGTTTCCTGTCATGTGTCTGGAACATCCACTGTCAATGTACCAGACATCCTACAAAACAAATTAATTGTGTTTAGGTACCCAACACTGTTTAGGTCCATACCTGTTAGCAGTCATGCCTCCTACTCCTAATGTGTATCCAAAGGATCTTCTCTTTGGATACTTGAAGTCATCAACTTCATATGTATAAGGCATGGCAGAATAACTTCTAATGTTTCTACTAGAGGTATTTTGATACCTTTCTCTACTTTTTGGTGCATTTGCATCCTTTTTCACTTTCCAATATGTTCATGTTGCTTCATATGTCTAGGAATATGCCTAGGTTGGCTTTTCTTAAACACATGTTGCATATTATGAAATGGTTTCTTTCTGTATTTTGGAGGTGTAACATTCCAATCATCTTCTCGAAGGATAAAGTCTTCTTTTACCTTTCGAAAGCTTTTGCTTATGGTTAACGGATTGATGGTTTGGTCCGTTGTTTCACCGCACCGGGTTTTGACTTCACCGGTGCGGATGAGTGGTTGAAACTATGGTCCGTCCTTTTCGAACTTTGGTCCATTGTTGATCCTAGATTCGAATTGTGTTGTCCATTGTTTCTATCCTCATCCTGAGTATTGTAGGCAAGACCGGATCTAGATCCAAACCTTTTTTAGGGTTTGTCGGCTAACTTAAGAAATTTCTAATTTTTGTATTTGTTTTTGTATTTGGAAGGGGTGGACGATACCCTTTCAACATTCATTGTTTGGTGCAGCACTTGCATTTTGGTGTATTTTGGAGGCAAACTGCTAGCAATCTCATCCAAGTTCAGAGGTGCAAGCACATCATAAATGACGGCCCGAGCAAGGAAAAAAACAAGTTGCCGGTTTGATAATGATCGAGTGACATTGCTTCTTCGGCCCGAACCGAGGAATTAATTAGTATTTTTATTCTATGATCGATCAGTATAAACATCAACAACTCCGTTCCTTACTTCGACAGGGTACAAATATCTAAATTTTATATTTTTACATACTTGCAGTGGTTGTCTTAACTGGTAGGGGGATTTTCTCAGCTGGTCTGTCAACACCAGATGTATGATCATCTGCTGTTTGTTGATCATTTGAGTAAGTCTCCTTACTAGTTAGTTCGCCTTTTACTTTATCCAGCTTCTTTCTTTAATCTTTTATTTTCCTTTCTTAGATTCTCACACTCTGTTCCGAATTTCATGATTCAACTCAATTTCATCAAATTTACTCATGAGATTTTGGATTATGTTTGCGAGAATCTAGTGGGAGAATAGAAGATTGTGCGATGTTAGAAATGGATGCACTTTGGATGATGAGCATGAGCTTGATGTTACCTCGCTTTATTTGATTCTTTAGCCATAAGGCATAGGTAAGCTTTTTCATTTTCTGAGCTATCAGCTTCATCATCATCTGAATCATTGTCTGATGATTCTTTATTCTTTTCACTGCTGGTTTCAGCTTTGAGTGCCATCTTGCTTTTCTTCTTTTCAGATGTTTTGTACTTCTTCTTCTCCTCATCTTTGTTATTTTCTTCAGGGCAATCTGCCTTGAAATGACTTTTCTTTTTGCAGTTGAAGCATATGTATTCATCATCCGTCTTCTTTGTGTCTTTGTTTGAGCTTGACTTTTTGTATGATGATGATCCTTCTTTGAATTGCTTCTTCTTGGTAAACCTGTCAAAACGTTTAACCAGTAAAGCTACCTATTCCTTCAGCTCTCCTATGTCTCTTTGCTGTTTGCATCGACTTTGTTTGACTTTGTCGGGGTGCAACCAAGTGCGTTGGCCTTATGTGCCTCTGCTGGGGCACTGTCTTCACCCTTCAACTTAAATTCATGAGCCTTTAGTTGAGACATCAGAGTCAAGGTGTCAGTGTTTGCAAGATTTGTTGTCCATCTGATTACTGATGTAATGATCTTCCATCTTTCGGTAAGCCTCTCAAGATCTTCAGGCACACTTCTTTCTGTGGATATGTGTGTCCAAGTTGTTGTAGTTCACTGATGATGCTTGAGAATCTATTGTCTATATGAACAATGGTTTCTCCAGCCTTCATTTTGAAGTTCTCAAATTTCTATTTTGCAACAGACAGTTTGTTTTCCTTGACTGCTTCTGATCCATCATTGATTAGTGCCAATTTGTCCACATTTCCTTTGATGTTTTACAATCTTTGATTCTCATGTACATGTTACTGTCCAGAGTATTCAAAATCATGTCTTTTGCAACAAAGTCAAGATTTGGTCTTCTCCTGTCATCCTTGGTCCAATCTTTCTTGAGTTTGTCTATTACTTTTCCTTGATCTGCTCCTGTGGCTACCATAGTTGAATCTCGATTGGGCCATCATTAATTACATCCAAGCATCTCCTCATAAGTTGCTTTGCGCAAGATGAGACAAGATTCTTATTTTGTATTCATCAAAATTGTTGACATTGAAAACATGTACCTTTGACATAAAATTTGAGGAATCCATAAGTACAAGTAAGATATGTATATATATAGAAAGCACAAATTTGAAAACTACTTTGAAAATATGTGATCTCCTTGTTACCAAAATTAGATCTCGAACAGGTTCGATACTAGAACACCGCTTCGATACCAATTGTTGGTCCCGAGAGAAGGGTAAAGCTATAGTCGGAGGGGGGGGGGTGAATGACTATAGTGGAGTTTCAAAAACTTTTCTTGTATTTAAAAGCTTTTGGGCAAAATGCGGATAAGTCCCTTCTTAGTATGTTTGTTTCAAAGTAGTTTATGCAATCACCGATGTATAGTATGCAATGAAATAAAGCGTTGTAAAGTAAACCTGCCGAATGTAAATAGACACAAGGTTGTAGTGGTTCGGGGTGGTGTAATCCCTTAATCCACTCGCTCCCGTGATGATTGGAGGAATTCACTATTGTTTTCACCGATACAATAGCCCGATAGTCCTTGACTACACAAGCTTCACAATTGATGCACTCCAAGATGATCAGCCACGCATTCACAATCCCAAGGATCCTATTATTGTTTGAGATGGACCTATTACACGTTTTCAAGAGAAGAAGGCTCGAGAAGCTTATGCAAAGCTGGTCCAAGACGTTGGAAAGGAGAATGAGGCCTCGAGGATTGATGATCCAACTACTCTAAGTCTATTCATTGCTGATTGGGCTTGATGAGCTGAAGCCCAAGTGTGGGACGCCTATTCTTATTAAATTCAGATTGTTTTATGGACTTTTAATTATGTTATTTAGTTGGGCTTTATTTTAATTTAGGTTAGAACCATAATAAGGCCCATGTTGGCGCCAATAGCACCTAGGGCGTTTATTTTTGCTGCTATTTATTCCTTTGTTTGCTGAATGGAAGACTCAGATTATTTTGGAGATTAAACCCTAGTTTTTAAATCAAGAAGTTTTCAGAGATTGGACTTCTTTCGATTATCCTGAGACGGGGTAATTGGTTGGTGTTCCTGAGATGGGATCACCGTAGTAAATATTCTGAGATGGAGTATTTACATATCCTTTTGTTATTTTCGTTATATATATTCAAAAAGCCATAAAAATATACTTTTCCAAGCTGAATCGTTTACTGTGCTTTAATCAACGATCCTACGAGATTCGGTTTACATCAAGATGATGATCAGCCACGCATTCACAATCCCAAGGATCCTATTATTGTTCGAGATGGACCTATTACATGTTTTCAAGAGAAGAAGGCTCGAGAAGCTTATGCAAAGTCGGTCCAAGACGTTGGAAAGGAGAATGAGGCCTCGAGGATTGATGATCCAACTACTCTAAGTCTATTCATTGCCGATTGGGATTGATGAGTCAAGCCCAAGTGTGGGACACCTATTCTTATTAAATTCGATTGTTTTATGGACTTTTAATTATGTTATTTAGTTGGGCTTTATTTTAATTTAGGTTAGAATCATAATAAGGCCCATGTTGGCGCCAATAGCACCTAGGGCATTTATTTTTGCTGCTATTTATTCCTTTGTTTGCTGAATGGAAGACTCAGATTATTTTGGAGATTAAACCCTAGTTTTTAAATCAAGAAACTTTTCAGAGATTGGAGTTTCTTTCAATTATTCTGAGATAGAATAGTTGGGTGGTTTTCCTGAGATAGGATTATCACGAGGCAATAATCAGAGATTGATTATTGTTGTTACTTTCGTTTTATTTCCAAATAGTCCATGTTTTACACAATCAGATAGAAAAACCCTAGCTCGAATTCGTATAAGCTCAGTCAACTGCTGAATCAGTAAAAGTCGAAGCTTTGATCTAGATCCTACAATCAGTTTGCTGTCAAGTGGTATCAGAGAACAAGGCCGATTAAAGCGACGACAAGGAGCTGCGTTTTCATCATTTAACGAGGAGTCTTGGTAACCAAGAAAACCTAGCAGCCGCCGTCAGGCACGCCGAAACCCTAGCCGCATTCTTGCATCCTTTACGCAGCGTTTAACGGTCGAGGTAATTAGAGCCCTACATAATCCTTAGCTCGTCTTTCAGACCTGTTCGTTTATTCTTTTTATTATCCTGCGTTATTAGTTCCTGTTGTCATACTCCATTAGTTGAATTACGCCAATTTAAAATTTAAAAAAAAAAAACGAGAACAAGATCGGAGCACCACATGTACACGGAATTAATCGAATACAGGTACCTTCCTCGTCTTTGATCGATACCCCAAAAAAAAAATCGAATCAAAGACCTCAAGAATTATCACGAGTTTAAGGAAACCGGATTCGTGATTTTCGATCGAAAGAGAGTACTCCGATCAATCTTGACGATGCACTGCCTGAAAGTTTGATTTTCCACACACACACATACACGCTCTTAGTTCTTTTCTTAAAAAAAAAAGAGTAAATTGGCGGGAAAAATAGGCAAGAATTTTTTTTGTGTTTTCGTGACTAGTACGGTGTCAGGAGTCCTAGAACAAAATTTGATTTTACCAGGAAAATTTTTGCCTCATTTTCCACGAAATTTGGCGGGAAAAATAGATTTTTTTCTCTTTGTGAGTTAAACACGAGTGAACGTGAGTTAAGTCACCATAAGCCTCACGCTATGGCTGATGATAAACTTCTCTGGTAAGCTTTCGACGACAAACTTGCTCAGGCAATCGAAACCACACGGCAAGATATTGCTGATGAACTTGAACGAGAACTAGCTCAAGCAAATGCTCAAATGTCTGACAAAATTGACACGCTTCGTGACGACTCTCAACGTCGCCATGCTCGAATATGAACGTAAACATCGGGACATTCTCGAATGCCATCCATGCACTTACACTCGAAATACGTCAACGGCCAACCGAGGTAAATCCCCCCACCTAACCGTGTTGTTGATGCGGTCGAGCTCTCATTCCCAACGATACGGGGGCTGTCCAAATTCCCCCACATGACGATTCACGTAATGTGAAATACAAAATTCCACCGTTTGATGGTAAGGCCGATCAAGACAGTATTTAGCTTGGGAGATGAAAGTTTCTCAAGTTTTCTCTTGCACAAATTTTAGTGATGCTAAACAGGGTACAACTTGCGACGATGGAGTTTACCGATACGGCCATGCATTGGTGGGACCAACTCCGGGCCCAACGTCGAAGAAGACGTGATGGTGAGATCACCTCATGGGCAAGTGCTCAAAGAAATCATGAAGCAACAATGGGTACCTACTCATTACTATAGGGATCACTCCGCAAGTTACAAACGTTACGTCAAGGAAATCGCACCGTAGAGGAGTTTGATGAAGATTTGCGCCTCACTATGCTTAAAGCCAATGTAGAAGAGGATGATGAAGCGACAATGCAGCATTTCCAATGTGGCCTTCGACCCGATATTGCTTGCCACGTCGAATTACAGAATTATCGCACCAAAGCCGAGCTTCTGCAAGGTGCCATCATGGTGCAAAAGCGCTTGGCTGAGCGGGCTGCATATAAAGCTTCTTATGGTAACACTCGCACTACTTATTCTTCTTTTGGACGAGGTACTACATCTTCGTCTTCCAATGTTTCCAATCAGCCTAATACTCGTCCTAAAGATGATTTTAAACCACGTAAATTGAATTATCCTTTTCCTGATGCTAAAACGAAAGACATGCGTGAAAAGGGTGCTCCTAGTGTTGAACGTGCACGTGATATGGCTTGTTTTAGGTGTCGTGGTAGAGGTCATTATGCTCGTGATTGTCCTAATAAGCGTGTTTTAAGGGCTGTTGGTGTTGAGTTAGAACCTCATGACTTCGAATCGGACTCCGACAAGGATGATAATAGCGCACATAGTGATAGCGATGATGATAATTTACTGCATGTTAGTGCTACTTCTTCTTATGGTTCGGGTGTATGTGGTGTTTTACAACGTGTATTGGCTGCTCAAACTAAAATTGATGACAATATGCAGCGTGATAACATTTTTCAATCCACGTGTGGTATTGGGGGTAGAACTTGTAACTTGATTATTGATTCGGGTAGTTGCACTAATGTGGTTAGTACGTTACTTGTTGAAACTTTGCGTATTCCCACGTTACCACACCCCAAACCCTATCAACTACAATGGTTGAGTGATGAAGGGGAAACACGCGTCAACTCACAAGCACTCATTAATTTTCAGATTGGTAAGTTTCATGATGAGGTCCTTTGCGATGTTCTCCCTATGCACGTCACACACCTACTTTTAGGTCGTCCGTGGCAATACGTGTTTCTTATGATGGCTACTTAAACCGATATTCACTGCCTTATAAAGGCAAGACCATTGTTTTGCACCCAATGACCCCTAAGGAAGCGCATGATGAACAACTTAAGATGACGGCTTTCCGGTTGCGTCACCAAGCATCACAAAATGCTAATAAAGCCTTGGGTAAGGAAGGGGTTGTAGCTCGGGTAGATAAGGCTGAATCTTTCTCCTAAAGTTCATAAACAAGGTAAGCACGCCACCTCACACACTAGTAAGGTCAATCGGAATTTAATGATAAAGGCCGTAGGGGCTGGAAATCCAATTTATATTCTTGTACTTAAAAATTTTGACTCCCCTACCCCTTGTTTACTTTCTATATCCGATTTAACCGATTCTCTCCCTAGTGCGATTTATTCTGTTTTGCAGGAATTCAAGGATGTCTTTCCAGAGGAAGAACCCAAGGGGCTGCCACCAATACGAGGAGTGGAGCATCAAATCGACTTTATACCCGGTTCCGTGCTACCAAACCGGCCAGCCTATAGAGCCAACCCCACGGAGATCAGGGAGATACAAAAGCAAGTTGAGGAGCTGTTAGAGAAGGGAATGATTCGCGAGTCCATGAGCCCTTGTGCGCCTCCGGTCATTGTAGTTCCCAAGAAGACGGGAGAATGGCGTATGTGCACGGATTGTCGCGGCATCAACCAAATAACGGTAAAGTATCGATATCCTATCCCTAGACTAGATGATATGCTTGATAATTTACATGGTAGTCGTTTTCTTTACAAAAATTGATTTGAAGAGCGGCTACTATCAAGTACGTATTCGGGAGGGTGATGAGTGGAAAACAACTTTTAAAACCACTTTTGGCTTTTATGAGTGGCTTGTAATGCCATTTGGTTTAACTAATGCACCTTCCACGTTTATGAGACTTATGAATGAGGTCCTTAGGGAATTTATAAATCGGTTTGTAGTTGTGTACTTCGATGATATACTTATTTATAGCACTACATTTGATGATCATGTTGAACATTTGAAGGTCGTTTTGCACACACTTAGAGAACACGAATTATATGCTAATCTCAAAAAGTGTAATTTTTGTTTGGAGAGTGTTGTCTTTCTTGGCTTTGTTGTTAGCGCTAAAGGTGTGGAAGTGGACCAAGAAAAGATCAAGGCAATACAAGAGTGGCCGAACCTTCCACGGCCGCACAAGTACGTAGTTTCCATGGCCTTGCAAGCTTCTATAGACGTTTTGTGAAGGGATTCACTCCATTGCGCTCTCCTCAATGAGCTCGTCAAAAAGAATGCACCATTTGTGTGGGAACAACGTCACGGGAAGCTTTTGAAACTCTTAAATCTATGCTTATTTCTCGCGCTATACTTGCATTACCCGATATTAATAAGATGTTCCAACTTGAATGTGATGCATCGGGTGTGGGGATTGGTGGTGTTTTAATACAAGAAAGTAGGCTCATTGCGTACTTTAGTGAGAAACTAAAAGGGGCTGCACTTAATTATTCTACGTATGATAAAGAGTCAGTATGCGTTGGTTCGTTGTTTACAAACATGGCAAAGACTATTTACGGCCTAGAGAGTTCACCATCCACACTGATCACGAGTCTATCAAGTACTTAAAAGGGCAAGGGAAACTGAATAAGCGTCATATAAGATGGGTTGAGTTTATAGAGTCATTTCCTTATGTGATTAAGTATAAGAAGGGTAAGGATAGCATAGTTGCCGATGCCTTATCTAGGCGTTATTCTTTTATCACTTCTATGCAAACCAAGTTGTTAGGATTTGAATCTATTAAGCATATGTATGAACATGACGTTGATTTTGGGAAAATATTTGCTTTGCGTGTCCTTCTCGTGATCAACCCGAATATTCTATTTTCGATGGATTCCTTTACAAGAATGATAAGTTATGTGTCCTCGTTGTTCTATGCGTGAGTTGTTTGTTAAGGAAACTCATGGGGGAGGTTTGATGGGACATTTTGGGGTAGATAAGACCTTAGACATGCTTAAGCAACATTTTTATTGGCCTAAGATGAAATCTGATGTGGTTAAATATTGTTCTTCGTGTTTAGTTTGCAAGCATGCTAAGGCTAGGTCACAACCGCATGGGTTATACACACCACTTCCTATTCCCACTTCACCTTGGACTGATCTTTCCATGGACTTTGTCTTAGGTTTTCCACGAACTAGGAATGGTCATGATTCGATTTTTGTGGTTGTTGATAGAATGTCTAAGATGGCACATTTCATTGCATGTAATAAGACTAATGATGCTTCTGCTATTGCTGACTTGTTCTTTAAGGAAATAGTACGTTTGCATGGTGTGCCTAGATCCATAGTTAGTGACCGAGATACCAAGTTTATTAGCCACTTTTGGAGAGTGTTATGGAAGAAACTAGGTACATCCTTGTTATATTCCACTTCGTTTCACCCACAAACTGATGGTCAAACAGAGGTTACCAACCGTACTTTGGGTCAGTTACTGTGGTGGGTAAGAACCTTAGGACGTGGGAAACGTGTCTTCCATTTGTTGAATTTGCTTATAATCGTGCTCCTCACTCAACTACTAAGGCTGCACCGTTTGAAGTTGTTTATGGTTTTTTACCCTCTGCTCCTTTCGAGTTTGTTCCTCTTCCTACAGTACACACGTGAGCTTGGATGCGAAGACAAAGCCGCACTTGTTCGTGAATTGCATACTAAAGCTCGTTTGGAGGTTGAAAAAGCTACGGAGCGGTATCTCAGGCAGGCTAATAAAGGGCGCAAAGAAATGATCTTCAAACCGGGAGATTGGGTATGGCTATACCTACGCAAGGAGCGTTTTCCCCATCAACGCAAGAGCAAGCTGAATTACCGAGGTGATGGACCATTTCAAGTGCTACGAAAGGTGAATGACAACGCCTATGTCATAGATTTGCCACCGGATTGGACTATGTCTTCCACAATCAACGTTAAGGACTTGTCCTCGTTTGATGATCCTCATTATGATCTGAGGTCAGATCCTTCCGAACCGGGAGGGAATGATGCACTCCAAGATGATCAGCCATGCATTCACAATCCCAAGGATCCTATTATTGTTCGAGATGGACCTATTACACGTTTTCAAGAGAAGAAGGCTCGAGAAGCTTATGCAAAGCTGGTCCAAGACGTTGGAAAGGAGAATGAGGCCTCGAGGATTGATGATCCAACTACTCTAAGTCTATTCATTACTGATTGGGCTTGATGAGCTGAAGCCCAAGTGTGGGACGCCTATTCTTATTAAATTCAAATTGTTTTATGGACTTTTAATTATGTTATTTAGTTGGGCTTTATTTTAATTTAGGTTAGAATCATAATAAGGCCCATGTTGGCGCCAATAGCACCTAGGGCGTTTATTTTTGCTGCTATTTATTCCTTTGTTTGCTGAATGGAAGACTCAGATTATTTTGGAGATTAAACCCTAGTTTTTAAATCAAGAAACTTTTCAGAGATTGGAGTTTCTTTCAATTATTCTGAGATAGAATAGTTGGGTGGTTTTCCTGAGATAGGATTATCACGAGGCAATAATCAGAGATTGATTATTGTTGTTACTTTCGTTTTATTTCCAAATAGTCCACGTTTTACACAATCAGATCGAAAAACCCTAGCTCGAATTCGTATAAGCTCGGTCCAACCGCCGAATCGGTAAAATTCGAAGCTTTGATCTAGATCCTACAATCGCTTGTCGTCAACAATCTTCAAGACTATCACTCCCCGATCGCAACGGCTTCGGTGACTTAGTCTCTTTCATCGCTCCTTGAGAACAAATCCTTCGGAAGCCTATCACAAACACAACTCCTTCTCGGATGGCTCGATTCGGTTGCTTGATTGAAGTGAATTGGATTCATAAAACTTGTTGATCAGACTCAATGCTTGATGTTGAAATTGTAGTTCTGAGTTTTGAGTTGATCACTAGATATTCCTTTTTAAGTACAGATGAAGGCTTTTCAATTTGACAGAGTTTCTGCTTGTAAGTTATCAGATTTGATCGTTCTCTTGTGTGTTTTTCTTGTCTGTCAATGCCTTCTATTTATAGCCTTGATGAACCTTGATTTGAATTTCTGTCCGTTGGCTATATTAATGAGGGGAATAATCCTTGATTTTATTCTTGATTCCCCCTTAATTATATTCTCCTTGATTTTAGTGATCGGATTTTTCTTCAAACATTTATCAGAAAATCCGTCCCTGATTGATCCTCAATTGATTGTGCATTTAATGCTTGATCCTCTGAATCTTCTTCATATTTCAAAATCTGACTAAGTAAAGTTTACTTGGCCATTCCCTGAACGGTTGAGTGGTCTCTCTGAATTTTCCGCATAGGTCTTCCTTCACTGCTTTGTTATTACTCAGCCGAAAGTCAGTTCATTTTGCCGAAACTTGTTTCCTTCATTCATTTATGTTTAGGAGAATCTCTGTACTTCACTGATCCTTGTTTTATGTGAGATCAGTGTACTCCATATTTAAACATTAAGTTTCATTGTTTGGAATGTAACTTAGACTTATCCAAGGTCATCACAAAGCTTCCTTGGTTATAAGTCGACCATTATGTCTTCATGCTTCTCTCTTTGGTACTTGGTCGCTTTTACTTTGCCGAACATCTGATTTCACTTTGCCGTCCTACCAACTAGTACAGTACTTGTCTGACTCAACTTATACAACATGTCAGACTCTAAGTAAAGACTTATACATAGAATTCTAACTTATTTTTAGGCTTGCTATAACAGCTAGTATGGCCATCATCAAAACAAAATGAAATGTTCCAGACATAGTGATTATAGTTGATGAGATCTCTAATCACTTTAACAAGTTTGGTACTTAAATGTCTACTAGTCTTATGTCTTGTCAAATGGGACATTGATAGTATAACCGGACTAGCACGTATTAGATGTCTTCTATCTTATAGAAGGTAGGGATATATCTCGTCTATCGAAGTGTAGAGACACTTGGACTGTACATGGACGTGTATTAAAGAATGCGTACGTTAGACTGAACCACTTACATTAAGTGTCGCACTATGTGGCAGTTGCGTAATTATCCTTAGGACCGGAGTCTACATGGCATCACGGTGTGGATTGTCATGCTTTGACACTATTGAGGTCTCCCCTAGCCACGGGTGATCATGTGGTAGTGATTGGGTGTGATCCTGAAGCATGCGGAGTATACATGTTTGGTCGTCTGGAAATCGCGTACCCTATCAGTAGGGGTGAATATCCGAAAGGGCCTTCTTATAAGGAATGTCTTACTCTCGTGAATCTTTGCAAAGTGGAAGTAAATGAGTTACTTCGAGAGAGCTTCATATCCAGATTATAAGTTACGGTCGTTAATGTTTGACACTCGACGTACGACCGTATGGATATTATTACAATGATAGGATTGTAAGTTACACGATAACTGTTTCACATGAAAGGTAGTAGTCATTGCATTTGACTCTTCCGATGATTGGGGGTCACGGTGTGTTGCTAGACGCTATCCCGTGATCGTTAGGCATGAAGGGCATTTTCGTAATTTGCACTTTGTGTCTACGGACTACGGCCAATATATTCGGAAGCCTATCGGGTCACACACATATGAACATCTAGCCAGATTAAAATGTGGTTATAGTTGATGACCAAATAAGGAAAGTTTATCTCATACTATAAAGGTTATAGTGGTAAATTAATATGGTGGTATTTATTTATTATGAATAAATATAATACAAGCTATTAATTATATTAATTAAATATAGGGGGGTTCTATTTGGACCCCCCTATTTACTACTTGCACCCATTTACTACTTGTACCACAAAAAATTACTTCGGGCACCACATGATTTTTTATATAGGAAGTCGATCACACCGGTGTTCCTTGTGGAACACCAACGTCGATCACGGTGACGTTGGTGTTCCACAACGAACACCAAAGGTGTGCCGACGTTCCCTATATAAAAAAGTGTTAAATCTTAGAACGTCGATCCATGACTTTTCATTTGGTGTTCTAGTGGCATACCAACGTCGCGTGACACGACGTTGGTATGCCACTAGAACACCAATGTGAGTGACGTTTTTTTCACCCGAAAAAATATTCATTAATGTGGTGCAAGTAGTAAAAAGGGGGGTCCAAATAGAACCCACCTAAATATATACATATATATTATGTATATGCCACGTGAATTTACTAGTAATGTGGCGCCAATCGTTGTGTAGTAGGATACATTTGGATTGTGTAATTTAATTAATAAGATTACCATAATATTAATATTGGATATTAATTGATTTTGGAAAAAATAGATTTATGGTAATAAGATAAATATAGTCAATATAAGATATTGACAATATCTTAGAAATATTTAATATAAGATATTAAATTAAATGAGATAAATCAATCTATGGAATTTTCCTTATTTTATTAGAATTTTTTTCTTTCTCTCCACCCTACTCAAGACTTGTTCCCCAAGGATTTTTGGGAGACTTGGGGCGCCACCTATCCTATATATAGGAGGGCTTGCCAAGCTCTTTTAAAATCATCATAATTCCAAGAGCTAATTGTTTTTGTGAAAAATAGAGAGCTTCTTCTGGAGAGTTTTAGAGAGAGAAAAGTCCGGTCTAGAAACCGAAGTCGATCCTGGTTAAAAGGAAATAAAATTTTGAATTCCGCTGCGTTCCCGCGTAGATTTCCTAACACATCAATAGTTGCAGTCTCCTCAGTAGGCCCAGTAGAAATCGAAGCAATGTAATCATAGGGCCGCTTCCAGTTGGTTGGATCATGAATAGAGTATTCCTCTGAATAGGGTAGTGGAAATACATGATCCTCGTCATACTTGACACAATAGCCGAATGTGGTTTCATGAATAATCTGCATAGCAACACAGGCACCGAGCGTAAGTGTGTTGGTGTCCGGGGCAATGTGAAGGCCATCCAATGGAATGTGAAAGTGCTCGGCTATGGGTGTGATCAAGCCTCCAATACGGATAATCTTGGGCTTGGAAGTCACAATACTCGTGAATTGTTGAGCCAAGAATGCTGCTATGCAAGCACTAGGGGGATTATAAGCGCTCCATAAGACAAACAATTCATCTAATCTCTAAGAGTTATCAAGTTCACCCGGTGCAAAAATTGTGTTGGCTAATACCCGCATAAAGTAACAGAGGCATGGATGGACAATAGAGGTAGAGCGATGAAGGTGGACTTTAAATGATTCATGTGTAGTGAGTAGCTTCCAAAATGAATTCTCTTGAAATGAGTCCTCGTGAATGGTGTGAATCGTACTCCGAGGGCCCTCAAAATATAAGCCATAAATGGAAGCAAACTCTTCTAAAGTAAGTGCATAGTCCACACCAAAGATTGTAATAGTAATGTGACCTTTGTCACATAACGCACCCCTCGTGATTTGGTAAGTAAACTTTTCAAGAAAACTGAGTGTGAGCTCAACATAAGTGGGCCAACGAGTCGTCATTAATTTAGTGATTCCCAATTGCGTACATAGCCATTCAAAATCTGAAACCATACCCAAAGTAGATAATACAAATGGATCCACATACCGTGTGGGTAACACCGTTTGTGGTTTTTCTTAGTTTGAATCCGAGGGTGGATGGTTGGGCTTTTTGGTAGATTGCTTGGACTTTATTGACTTCTTGGAGAGTGGTTTGTCAACTTTTGATGCACTTGGTTTGGACTTAGAGTTTGAAGAAGGGGCACCATCATGTTTACGCTTTTGGCCACGTGGAGAAGCAATTTTCAAGGTACTTGTTGGCTTAGGTAGATGAGTGGCAAGTCTAGATGGATTTTTTCGGGTGGCTAGATTTTTTTGGGTTGGAGTGGTGGATTTTTGGCTAATAGGTTCATGAGAGGAGGTGGTGGTGAAAGTTTTGGATGTAGTGGGTTGAAGGGGGGATTGACCGGATGAATTGGGGCTTTGACCGGAGGGATTGGCGGATTCCGGTGAGGTAGGGTGGTTGTGGGGCGGCAGGGGATGGCTTTCACGGGTTGGAGAAGGGTTTAGGGGTGGAGGAGAAGAAAAAAACGGAATTAGAGGCAATAGATGAGCCAAAAGGTACCTTAATCGGAGCTCCGACGATGTCACCGGAATTAAGTGGTGGTCTCTTCCTTGGTGTCTTGGCCTTGGGGGTGACATCTTTAAAATCCATAGCTTTGCTCATGATGTAGAGGAGGTGAAGTGGAGGTGTAGAGATGGAGGTGGGAGATGATAAAAGAAAAAAAGAAAAAAAGAAAAAAAATAAAAAAGTTTAGAGGAGAAGGGTGATCGGCAGGGACGAAGCGCCCGGGGGGGGGGGGGGGGGGGGGGGAGGAAGATGAATTTGGTTTTTTTTTGGAGAAAAGAGGGATAGAAAAGAAAATAGAAAAAGGAAAAGAAAGAAAGAAAATAATAATAAAAACATGTTATATGGTGTATCAGGACGGGAAATGCAGGGATTTTTTTGGTAAATTTTTTTCTTTTTTCTTTTTTCTTTTATTTTTATATATAGGAAAAGTGATAAAAAATAAAAAATAAAAAAACCCAGCCACCATCACACTCAAGGTGTGATAGCTACTGTTTCTCCACCAATTTTTTTTTTTTTTTGGGTTGGTAAAAAGGTGTCTGTCACACCCTGGGTGTGACACAGGCTGGTTTATATCTCCACAATTCCTCCTCTTCTCCATCATAGTGACGATCATTTTCACCCTCCTTAGTGTGACAAAATCTTTATGGATAAGAATTTTTCCTTTTTGATACCACACTCATGGTCCTTAATCACGTCTTAGGCATGGTCTTCCATTCTTCAAAACTCTTTTGTTTCTCTGCATGCACTAGCCTTCAATAACCACTTGCGCACATCCATCTCTCTGCAAAACAGACACAGACACGACCAAACCAAAACAAACCCTATAAAAATAAGAGGAAAAAAAATACTTGGGTTGCCTCCCAAGAAGCGCTTGTTTAAGGTCATTAGCTCGACCTCTGTTCAATTCATAGTGGAGTTGCAGAAGGAGAGTCCAAGTACACGACTCTCTTCTCAACAGGTTCCCCTGCAATGTAATGCTTTAATCTTTGGCCATTGACCTTAAAAGCATCACCGGAATCGCTACGGACTTCAACGGCGCCATAAGGAAAGACCTTTATCACGGTGAAGGGACCGGACCATCTTGTCCTTAACTTCCCGGGAAAGAGTCTTAACCTTGAGTTGAACAACAGAACCTTATCACCTTCATGGAATTCTCTCCTCAAGATGTGTTTATCATACCATAGCCTTGTCTTCTCCTTGTAGATGCGAGCACTATCGTATGCATCGTGCCTTACCTCATCCAACTCATCCAACTGAAGTAGCCTCTTTTCAATTGCCTCATTGAAATCGTAGTTGAATGCTTTTATATCCGAATGTGCCTTGGGCTCAAGTTCAACTAGAAGGTGGCACGGCTTCCCATACACCAAACGAAACGGTGACATACCAATAGGGGTTTTGTAGGCCGTTCTGTAGGCCCACAATGCTTCATCCAACCTTAGAGACCAATCCTTTCTCGATGGATTGACTGCTTTCTCGAGGATTGTCTTAATCTCCCTATTTGAAACCTCGACTTGTCCACTAGTTTGTGGATGGTTACCCATGCTAAGCTTATGGTTCACTCCATATATACTTTTTCATAAGGCTCTCAAACTTATGCTCTATAAAATGCGTACCTTTGTCACTTATAAGTACACGTGGTACTCCAAATCGCGGAAAAATGACCTTTTTAAAGAATTTGGCCACTACCCTCGCATCGTTGGTGGGTGTTGCAATAGCCTAGACCCACTTAGATATGTAATCAACCGCAAGAAGAATGTACTTGTTCCCAAATGATAAAGTAAACGGGCCCATAAAGTCTACACCCCACACATCAAAGATCTCAACCTCCAATATGTTGTTGAGGGAAATTTCATTCCTTCATGACATATTTCCCGTTCTTTGGCATCTATCACAACTCAAGACAAACTTCTGGGTATCTTTGAACAAACTGGGCCAATAAAATCTGCATTGAAGAACCTTAGCTGCTGTTTTGGAGGTGCTAGCATGTTCGCCATATGACGACGAATGACAATGGTGTAGAATATCCGCAACCTCTTCTTGTGGCACACATCTTCTGAATATGCCATCAACACACTTTATGTAGAGCATCGGTCCGTCCCAATAAAAATACTGCAAGTCTGCGAAGAATTTCTTCTTTTGTTGACGACTCAATTCCGGTGGTAGAATTCCACTAACCAAGTAATTCACGTAATCTGCATACCAAAGTGCATCTTGTGTGGAGGCGGCTAAAAGATGTTCATCTGGGAACGAATCATCTATGGCCAACTCATCTTTGCCGTTGATGACGGTTAAAATAGTCTATCATACGGCATCAATATTCTATCCATTATGAGCTAAAAATAGTTGTTTCGACCTATAAATATGAACCATTTACGTTGAATATCATATGTCGGGTTCGTGAGTCGAGAAATCTGCACTTAGCGTTTTTTTCCCTGTTTCGATATTATTTCGTGCATTATTTGATGATTTTCGGGATACAAAATATTGGGCCGAGCATGATGGATGAATGGGTGGACTCGGACGAAAAGAATGGGCCTAGGGTATTCTAGAAGCATCCAAGTTAAGTCGGTTGAAGAAAAAGGACGAAAATACCCTCGGTAACCCGAGGATGGCCGCCGACTTACCGAGGGTCCAGAATCTTCCGAAACGCGTTTTCTTGGACGAGGGGTCAAACTAGATGATTCTAAGTCGGTTTAGATAGCTATAAATAGCCTCAGAACAAAATGTACTCAAATTATTCATGGAAATTAGGCAATAAAAGTTCTTGTTCTTTATTTTATTTATTTTATGAGTTCTGGTCGGAGAGACGACAGAGTCTCCTCCTAGGGAGAGATCCGAAAGAGATCTACGCTCGTCTTCGAGGGTATGATTTTCTGTCTTTTCTAAGATGTAGTTCTATCGTTGTTCTATTCGACTAGTATGTTTTAATTACTTATTTAGTTTAATTATGTAGTATTGATTTTATTTTACCCCATGTGTTATAGATCTGATTCGTTGGTGAAGAAATCATGAAATAGTAGTTGCGTTCTTCATATCTGCGACGGTCTATATCGCTAGATCTGAATACCTAGTAAATTACTAATTCATGATAATCGGCGCCAGCTACGTTGATCGATAGATCTAATTTACATGTCTTTAGCCTGATCAACTATTTGCATGTTATCGTAAATTAACATGAAGGACCGCAAGTGAAGTGTTAATTAGGACATTATCTAGAATGGACCCTAGGAACGTGCTGGTCAATGTCGACAGTTGTCTAGGCAGGTTTGCGGTATGAGGTAACACTCAATATCGGCAGCTCTAGTTCTTTATGGGTATGGGCTATTACGGACCAATTAAGGAGGGTAGCTTGCGTATAGACTTTCTACTGCCATTGTCGGAGTAGATATGGTTAGGAGTTGTACCCGTAGCTGAACAATGAATAAATTCACCAATGGGGAGGACTGTTACATGTGTGGGAGGAATAACTAATTACTCATAATTAGACTAATACCTTAGAAACTCTAGTTTGCTTCGTTGAACTTGCATAATCGTGTTAGTTTGAGGCACCAATACTATTGTCTATATTATAGTTGGTCGTAGACCGTTATTGTGACAAGCTCAATCTTGATAATTAGACGTTCTTACGAGTCTCTGCGGGATCGACCTTGATTTTCCAGTACTCTTCTATGATAGACCTAGTCTAATTGCTAGTAAGTGCTTTGCACGCGATCAAGATTTTTGGTGCCGTTGCCGGGGACTCGTGTCAAGTATACTTTTATTTAAGATTGAGTTTACTGTATATATTTGAGTATATTTAATTGTGTCTTTTTTATAGTCTGTTTATACTAGAGTCGTACAGAGTCAGTTCTATGAATTCTGGAAGAAAAATTACCACCGGTTTATCGAGGGTCCACCCCGATAAACCGAGGGTCTAAATTCTGCCAGAATCATTTCTGTTTTTTCAGAGTAAGGTCAGTAGTCAGAGTCTGTATTTTTGAGTCAGCCAGGCATGTGTAACATCCGCCGAGGCAAGTCACTAACTGTTTCTTTTTGTTGAGTCTTGAGTTAGCATGAAAGGAAGAAGAGATTCCACCTTTGGAGGATACAAAAATCGACATGGCACAGAAGGGAAAGAATGGACAAAATGGAGCAGAAGTTGTGGTACATGCATATAGGAGAACTCTACAGAGCTATGCAATGCCAACGATTAAGCAATTCATGCCAGCAATTGTTCACTTTCGAGGATGCAAATGAGGTATTTCACCCTAAACCGAATGTTATACAAATGGTGACTACCTACACTACTTTTCATGGAGTAATGAACGAGGATCCTAGTGTACACGTCACCAACTTTCTCGGAAATAGTCGACGGTCAAGCCGGCGGGAGTACCAGGAGACAATATCAAGCTGAAATTGTTTCCATTCACTCTGAAAGACAAAGCGAATATATGGTTATTGTCTCTAGCACCAGGATCGATTCAAACTTGGACCGATTTGTTGCAGAAGTTTATGAATAAGTATTGTCCACCTGGGAAGTCACTGCAGATGAGACAAGAAATCATGAACTTCAAGCGAAGCCCACTAAAACCTTTGAAGAAGCTTGGGAAAGATTTAAGGAAGCACAGAGGAGATGCCCTCATCATGATATCACTTTGCCCGTACGAATGCATAGTTTTTATCACGGATTGCGGCCAAGTGAACAAATGAGAGTTGATGCCTCGAGCAACATATGTTTTTCCTTGCTATCACCTGAAGAAGCCGAAGAGAAATTGGAGCAAATCGCGCTTACAAGTCAATGGGGAACACATCAAGTTGAAACTGCCAAAGTAGCTGAAGGCGTATTTGGAGAAGATACTTCTCAAAATATCTTATACCAGCTAATGGCAATGAATGGAAAGATAGATGGCATGCAAGATTGCATAGCCAAGGTTGAGAAAGTACAAGATATTGAAACAACCAACACTGAGGACGTGAACTATATAGGGAGGCAAGGAAATCCTTATGGGGGCAGATATCGCCCAGGTTCTCATGACCACCCTGGTTTTAAACTGAGCGACCCGAATGGGGGTTTTCGACAAAGCGATTCAAACGGTGGAGAGAGACCGAGACAAACTGATGGATTCATGCCTCAATTCAATAAGTCCGGTGGTTGGGAAGCAGCCATGGATAAAATAAGCTCAACTGTGACCGATACGGTCAACCAACTTACGAAATCCATGACTGAACTGAATACAAACTTCACCACTTATTGTCAGAAGAATGATACAAGACTGACCAATCAAGAAGCTTTAGTGCAGAATCTGTAGCACCAAGTGGGACAGATTGTAGAACAAGTGTCAGCCCGCCCTCCGGGAGGATTGCCCAGTAATACTGAGAAGAATCCGAAGGACATAAATGCAATCATGACTAGAAGCGGAAAGGAACTGCCTAGACCAGTTATACCAACTATCCAGGTAGAATCTGAAAGCAGTCAGCAGCAGAACGCATCAGAATCTGGAGAAAAAGAGGGGCCGGTAACCCGGGACAATGCTCTGGTAAACCGGGAGCCTGAAAATGTAGCAGACAAGCAGGCAGATCAGCAGCAGTCAACAGGTAAGTCTTCACAAACTGTAACTATTAATCCTGCTACTTTACCCTATCCCCATAGGAAATATAAGCCAAATAATGATGGTGCGCATTATAAAAAGTTTATAGAGATGTTTAAAAACTTGCAAGTGAATATACCTTCGGTAGAAGCTCTGGCCGGAATGCCAGAGTATGCAAAATTCTTGAAAGAAGCCATCTCTACCGAGAGGAAATTGTTGGACCTTGAGACTATATGCCTTAACGAGGAATGCTCGGCAGTTTTGCAATGCAAACTGCCTCCTAAGTGTAAAGATCCTGGGAGCTTCCTCATACCATGCACAATTGGAGGAGTATGCCGGAACAAAGAATTATGTGATCTTGGAGCCAGTGTCAATCTGATGCCACTCTCTATTTTTCATAAGTTAGGCATGAAGGAGTTGAATGAGACATCTATAACCCTTCAATTAGAATATAGGTCTATGAAGCAACCCTGTGGAGTGGTGGAGGATGTACTGGTGAAAGTTGATAAGTTTGTATTCCCTGTAGACTTTGTGGTGCTAGACATGGAAGCTAACCACGATGTTCCATTGATCTTAGAAAGACCTTTCCTAGCTACAAGCAAAACATTGATAGATGTTCATAAGGGTGAGCTGATTCTGAGAGTGAATGAGGACAAGGTAGTGTTCAATGTGATGAATTCAATGAGATATGCTCAAGATGAAGGAGAAGCATGCTATATGCTAGATGCCATATATGCACTTGTAATGGAATTGTATCAGCAAGTGGCACTAGACCCTGAAGTAGCTGAGACTTTACTCCTGAAGGATGAAGAAAGTTATAAGGAAACCTGGCCTGGGTGTAGTGAAGGTCAAGTGCGAGAAATAAAGCCTATATCTTCTGTGGATTTAGCAGGAAAAATTCATAGACCTTCCTGGCACAAGTTCTTTGACTTACAATTGACTGGTAAGTTGTTAAGATCATCGTTAGAAGAGCCACCAAGGAACCTAACGTTAAAACCTTTGCCTTCTCACCTGAAGTACGTTTACTTACAAGAGGATACTCTCCCCTTTATAATTTCAGCGTCATTGTCATCTTTAGAGGAGGAAAAACTTTTGAGAGTACTGAGAGAGCACAAAGGAGCGTTTGGTGTTAGGTGTAGTGCCCGAAAGACAATTTGTGTAATTGTTTTTTATGACAGAATTTATCTTATCTTATTACTTGCTTTGTGCTTGTAAGTAATACACTGCAACGCAAACCCTAAGTATATCGGTATGTAACCGCTTAACTCGGTGTATGGCATGCACGTGAGGATTGAGTTAGTGGTGATATACTTAAATTGTTAGTCCGTGGTGAACTTAATCGAGTTTAGGGTCTCTTGATTAAAACACCAATAATGCGCCCGAACACCTTAGGGTGTGATAGTCTTATCCGGACCGTCGGTGAGGGTACCTACGTGGGGCATTTATATATGATGGCATTCATATAGGGCTGGACCGATTTAATCTGAATTTCTCGGTATAATTCCGTAATCGAGGAATCTTATTAAATCATTAGATGATCATATATGGATCAACCTTAATCCTGAGGTGATCACAGGATGCTGCTTGTCCCGGGGTAGTGTTTGGTGTGTTAGTTACGGTTCACTTTAATATGTGTTCCAAGCCACTTCTCATTGGCACTATCTCCATATGAGCGAGTAGTTCTGATTTTCACAGACATGGAATCAATTCCTTCCTGCGGGAAGTAGAGAGACAGTCCCCTTATTTGTTAGCCCTAAGAAAGTGATCGATCCCGGGAGTTCACATTTGACTAATTAGCTACTAGTCAGATATGTGTGCTAATTGATCATCGGGGGTTAATGGTAAATAAGGATAAGATATTCGAGTCGGGTTCACGGAGACTTCCCACTCGGAATGGACAAGTCCTATGGAGGGTTAATCCGTATGTAGTGATTATATCAATGGACGCTTATTCACTATATGGGTTGAGTATAAGTATACATCTATAATCGGTAGAGTTCGGTTTCGGGTTTATGGCGGCGTAATCCCGGAATTAATAATTAATGTACTTATTCTTCGATGAATAATTAATTATTGGAGCTACTCGGTTATAGGTCCATGGTCCCCGATGTGGCTTCGTAATTCGGAATGATATTCTTGTTATTTGGGCCTCGGTGATAATTAATTGGTAGGCTAATTAATTGATATGCATGGATATTATTTAGTTGGGCTAAATAATATTATACACATAAAAGACATTTTATGTGGGCTTTTTTTGACCCTAAAGGTGGCGCCAATATCATCATTTAATTAGAGAGAAATTAGTTTTCTTGGATAATTATTTGACATGTGATTTATCTTTTATTTGTTAATTGATAATTCATGGAATATTAGATAATAATATGATTTATCCTAATTTGTTTGGGATAATCATTTTATTTATCTTTTATTTGGAATAAAGGATTAATGGAATAATTATCTCTTAATTATTTAATCCTTGGAGGACAAGGATTACTCTCCTATATAAAGAGAGTTCTCCCAAGTCTTAAGGATAAGGAAAATTTCGACCACCATCATCTAAAAGGAGAGAAAAATTAGTTTTTTCTTGACTAGGGTTTTTAGTAGAAGAAAAACTTTGAGTTTTTCTTGGTGTTGCATATCAAGGAGGCTCGTGTATCAAGAAGGGTGTCCACCAACCGCCGTTTGGAGAACACATCGGAAGATCAAGGCTTCTCTTCCCGTTATTGGTAACATAATCTTAAACCCCCTTGTAGTACTTAAGTCCTTTAATTATGAATTGTGTCATATAAATCGTGATCCATCCGGTGCGCATAGATCTAACTCGTTTAGATCTAAGAACCTGCATCCTTCATGTGGTATCAGAGAAAGGTTCCACGATTTATATAATCATAATCGTAGTTAAACGATTTAAAGGAGTGGAATTGCATGTAGGTGATATTTTACTTATTATTATGCATTAATAATTTTTTAAATTGCTATAGTTGAAGAGATGGATTGGGGTTGGCACCGTTTTCCCGTTAGATCTATTGTAAACTCATATAAACGATTAAAATTCGTTCATATGAGTATAGGAAATTATGTAATTTATTTATTATTGCAAGTTTAATTTCCTGTAAATAGATCTGTTTAGTAGCTGTATAGTGTTTTCGTTTTTTCCGTTGTTTGAGCCGTTAAAACAAAGATCCCTCCGGTCAGAATTAAGATTTGAAGTTTTTGAACAATCCCACAAATTTTGGTGTCGATCAGAGTCCGTTTGGGTTTCCGTTCGTTGCTGCGAAGTGGCTGCTGTAACAGAAAAACGCAGGATTCACAGAAACCCTAACTGTGACTTCTTCGATTTTCTGGGAACAATTGGACCGTTCAAATTAAAATCCGACCGGTCAGATAGCATATCATTGAGTTTTTGACGTAGAATAAAAATTTCAGACCGATCGGGATTCATCTCGATCCCCGATCGGCCTCGGGAAGTCTCTGATGCGCTGTTGTAAAAGTCAGATTCAGCAGCAAGTTGGGCGGCTCACTGGAGAAGATTGACAAGTTAAAGCTCCGATCCAACCGTCCATAATGAAGCCCAAGGAGTGAGGAACAGATCTGGAAAGTTTCGTCCCGATCCGAGTTCGTTTGATATGCCGATCATCGAAGATTCTCAACAGCTGCAGATTAGGGTTTTAATTTATTTTCGAATAGATTAGTTACGGGGTGCCAACGGTCCATCTCGGTGTTTATTTTCCGCACTAGTATACATGTGTAGATTGTATGAGTAGAACCGGAAAATTGCCATGACATGCATCATATCATGAATTCCACTCCATATGCATACATGTAGAAATTAATTCGAGGAATTAGTTAGGCATGTATAAAACACACGATTAGTTTTAATTAATTGTTTGATATTAATTAGAAACTAATTAGGGTAAAAACCGAGGAACACGGGTTTTTTCAATCGTCGAGGTTGGGTGATGGATTCTCGGTGAATCCCACTCTGCGAAAGCATAAGGAGTAAAATCCCGAAACCTCGTGGTTAAGGTGTTGGATTCTCGGTGAATTCCACCTTACCTAAGACGAGATTACGTTTTTGTTCCGTAGTGTCTACGTGAATGTTTGATGTTTAAGGATTGGATAATCACGGGCAAACAGGTTCGAAAGTGGTTTAACCACGGTTGGGTGGTCAACGCTGCTACGGCTCAATCGACTTCACCCTCCACGTGTGGCGTTTGCACGGGGGTCCGGCAATGCCGAGCCATCCGAAGAGCCACTACGGCTCAACGGAGCTCTCCTAGCCTTGACCCGTCCGACGGCCACATATGTTCTAACGAATAGGTCGGGTGGGCTAGCCCACATAACCGACAACATTAGGGCCTATGATTTATTGTTCCTTAATGTAACATCAAGTCCAAAAACGTGATCAGTAAACCCACCACTTTTTCAAAATATTGAGTGGGAGCGGGAGAGGCGACAGCCGACCCCACGGCCTCTACTGTTGACACAAGCAACGTGAGAGAATGGTGACGCCTCGTGCCGGCTTTGATTTCGGCCCCCTAAGGAAGACCTTCACCGCTATCAAAATTCAAGGCTTGGTCTCCGAAAGGATAGGATTTTGGGTACTCGCTGAGTCACTGACCGACCCTAAGGCGGCACACTCGGGGTCTATCTAAAGATCTGAAACAGTAGGTCACACTCATAAAGGATATTTTGGTAATACCTTGGCTGAAAAAGGAAAGGTGATTGATGATCACAAATGAGATGTTCGATTCTCAATCTGATCTTCAATATTAATCGAAACCTCTTTGACCTACCCTAAGGCGGCACTGAGGCATTAGATTAAATCCTTGGAACGGTAGGATATACTATAAGAACTTAGTTTATGTTCCTAAAATTTATTAGTAGTGTATGATTTGGATTTATTCTGTCAATTTTATTTACAACTGTTATATATATCTCTCTAAGGTGCTAGACTGCTAGTGTAAAATTGACTAGTAATGACTTCGTTAAAAAGTGGTAAGTAACTAGAACATTGTGCTTATTAATCTTAAATGCAATTAATTTTTGGAAGAGATATTTCTCTTGAGCCTTCAAGACTTAAGTGACGTAAATAAGGATGTCACTCTTGTCAATCGTGTTGATCGAGAGACGACTATAATTAGTTTGAAAGAAGATTGGGACGATAAAATTCTTCTAGTGAATTTTAATTGTGTAGTGTCTACACGAGAAATTTTCTAATAGAAAAATTGGAGAATCATAAGTTAAAGTGTCGCTAGTTAGACGGTATTTGGAACCGATAAACTAGTGGGAGATTTTATCCTATGTTTTTCTAATTTATTAGAAAATTTGTCCCACTGGGTAACACTTTCATTAGACATCCCACAGTTCACGAGTAGTGTCTACTCTAAAGAACTGCTAGTTCAAGACTGTTTCCTTTTAAGGAAAGTTAAGAATGGGAAAGAATGTCTATAAGTGTTAATCATCTTAACTAAAGTTTTAAGGCTAAACCGAAATATTAATTAAAGAAAGTATAGGATAAGGAAAGTGATTTCAGATCACTAACCAATGAATCCTTAGCGACTTTCATAACCGAGTAACTTGACTCGATAGCTTAGTTCTTTGGAAGAACAAGGAAGTTGTGCATTAACGATTAATAGAGTAACAACGGGCGAAATTTCAACTAGAATAGTGGGAGTGATATAAGGAAATGAATTTCGGATTCTATCCTTGAATATCACGAGAAAAATTTATTTTTACGTTTACGTATTCGTTGAAACAAATGGATTCACTTTCAACTCGATATATTGTTGCCTCATAGAAAGTGAATATGACATTTGTAGTACGAATCCAAGACTCGGACTTTTGTTTGATAAAGTCGAACCACTAAGAAAAGCCGAATAAGTATAACACATCTAAAACTATTAAAGGTAAAAGGTTTCCGTATTAAGATAAGCGACCTTTCAATATCTATTAATTAGTGCATATATCCTAGAGATAAGACCTAACGATCGGCTAAGGGTGATTCCCGTCTCCCGCCTAGGAACACTATCTCAAAGGAACAATGACTAAGTTTCCTTTCAATCGGGAAAGGGTAATAGATTTGAAGGGGTAACATAGCTTGTTCACCATGACCTTCGGGGACTAGTGAGAGATACAAGCTAGTGGGAGTTTTTGAGTGGTGACATTTTGTCTGATAACTACTCGAAACGTGATTTAGTTTATCAAAAGAATACAAGGAGGAGTCTTTGATTTTAGCAGAGAATAGAGTATTCCATGCTCAGAAATAGGCTATCGCATAGTCTTGGGACTGATGCTTGGCCTGCCTCCTAGTGGAATGTTTCTCACTGAGGAAGAAACCATAGACTTGCCCTATATAGTTATTGATATGCTACAATACACTGCTAAACTCGATTAAGATAATTCGTTGCAAAATAACGGTTAACATTATTATGTAAACCGAGAAGTCTACCTAGAAGATGCTAGTGAGTTTATGGATAAGGAATGAATTCGGTTCACACCACATCCGTAAATGTAGGCATTTAGCATTTAATGCTTGAAGGTAGGACTGGAGATTTTGCGTATACGTTCAAATTGTGACTGTTCGTGAAATGTCTTAATGTGTCGAGTGAAGGTTGGTTATGAGATTCTTGAGATAGTGACGGTTGAACTGTCACAAACCTTCTGATAGAATCTATAAGTAACAGCCTTAAACCTTGGAGTACGGTTACCCAAAGGTAGTTACTATTTGATTTAATCAGACCACGTCCAACATCAGTTGTTGGTGATTACACTGATAAATACTACTAGATCAGAATATCAATGCACCCAAAACACAGTGGGAGTATGGTTTAACCGTTGACCCATTGTGATTTTGTGGACTTTATAATCTTTGGGGTGATTGATAACCTATGGCTCTTGGTGGGTCGTATAGGATTCGATTATAGAGGTTGGTTTGAAAACCTTAACCCCGTGAATGGAGTTTTGGTACTCGGTTAAATTCGACCTCTTGTAGAACCACCCGAGTGTCTTAGGCCCGGTGGGAGCAATTGGATCTACACGGAAAAGAGTCAAATGAATAGGAAAGTTTAAACTTTCAGCGCAAAGCTGAGTGGTCTAGGGGTGATTCCCTGACAAGTAGATAGTTAACCAGACATTGAACTCTCTCACCACTCGCCTTGCTAGGTTTCGTTAGAAAGCGTAAAATAGGGGTGATTCCCCGAGACTTTCTTGCCGAACAACGGAATCGAATTCATTCGGTAACGTAAGGGTTTTAGCTAAGAATGAATAACGGATTCGTTACAAAGCGAAAGATAGGGGTGATTCCCTAAGACCTTTTTTGCGACTAACGATATCTTAATTCATTCGAAAGAACCTTTGGTAGGAGGCTGCCGCCATGGCTTATATCCTCTCGTGGATTTAAGAGAACCTCTCGGTCATTTAAAAGTCACATGTTTTAAAATATGTGGACTTGACCAAATTATTGATAAGTTTTTCGTAGACGGATATCAATATTGGTAGTGTAGTAGTATTAGTGTTCATAAATGATAACACTAAAACGGTTGGAAACAACATGGGTGTGCTATCTCGAAGTCGGAAATCGACACGCCAAGATTCTCTCGGATGAGAGAATTGGACTATATTCTAAGAATCTGATTCGGTCAGATTCACGAGAATGAGTCATTGGCTATCCCACCTATCTTATTGAATAAGATGATTATGCATATACGTATGCAACATTCATCGAGAGTAGTCCTACCCTACCTCTCAGGAATGATTCTCTAAATCTTCGGATAAAGAGAAAATAGGATAGAGTCTCTCTTGGATAATGGCAAGTCAGGTTATCACAAGTCAATAGTAATCGAATCTTGGATTCGTGCAATAAGTAGCGGTTTAGTACGTCCTCAAGTATCTTTAGAGAACGAGGAGTCATATTCTTGTATATTCAGGTGCAAACTTGCATATGGTTGACTACACTGATTCTGACTTGTAGTCAGATTAAGGATGATCATTAAGTTGATCTCGGGCTCAGTATTTACTCACAGTGCTTAGAATTTCCTTTTATGGTCTGGGAGTAATTCCAGGTCTGATAAGCCGATATCACTTCATTGTGAAAACTGTGAAGAGATAGCTTAGAAGGATTTTCTCAGTCACTTAGAGGTCAAAAGCATATTGAGAGAGAGTACCGCCCGATTAGATGGACCGGCAACGTTTCGATCCTAAAGATCGTCTCGGGCCGACAACCAAACGATCGGTGTACCAAGTCGAGTGCTTGGAGGGTACGGCATTGAGGAATATATCTCATCTTGCTTTTAGAGCAAGTGGGAGAGTGTTGTGAATAAGATGAGAAAGGGTGTGCTCTAAAAACAATCATTACTTGTCATTTCGTGCAAGTGGGAGATTGTTAGGTGTAGTGCCCGAAAGACAATTTGTGTAATTGTTTTTTATGACAGAATTTATCTTATCTTATTATTTGCTTTGTGCTTGTAAGTAATACACTGCTGCAAACCCTAAGTATATCAGTATGTAACCGCTTAACTCGGTGTATGGCATGCACGTGAGGATTGAGTTAGTGGTGATATACTTAAATTGTTAGTCCGTGGTGAACTTAATCGAGTTTAGGGTCTCTTGATTAAAACACCAATAATGCGCCCGTAACACCTTAGGGTGTGATAGTCTTATCCGGACCGTCGGTAGAGGGTACCTACGTGGGGCATTTATATATGATGGCATTCATATAGGGCTGGACCGATTTAATCCGAATTTCTCGGTATAATTCCGTAATCGAGGAATCTTATTAAATCATTAGATGATCATATATGGATCAACCTTAATCCTGAGGTGATCACGGATGCTTGCTTGTCCCGGGGTAGTGTTTGATGTGTTAGTTACGGTTCACTTTAATATGTGTTCCAAGACACTTCTCATTGACACTATCTCCAGATGAGCGAGTAGTTCGATTTTCACGGACATGGAATCCATTCCTTCCTGCGGGAAGTAGAGAGACGATCCCTTATTTGTTAGCCCTAAGAAAGTGATCGATCCCGGGAGTTCACATTTGACTAATTAGCTACTAGTCGGATATGTGTGCTAATTGATCATCGGGGGGTTAATGGTAAATAAGGATAAGATATTCGAGTCGGGTTCACGGAGACTTCCCACTCGAATGGACGATCATGGAGGGTTGATGACGGTTAAAATATACCTATTTATGTCATCAATTATAACCTTAAATCGGAGTTAATTATATATATTTCATATTAAATCACGCGTTTATATTTATTATTTAATGATAAGTGATTATTAATGTGATAATTGGTATTTAGCTATTTTTATTATAAAAGGCCAATTTATTTGTGTGATCAATGCGATTTTGCGGATCATAACGAATCGGGAAGATAATTATCACGCAATCGAGAAATCTCAAGATAAATAAGGAAGAAAATCGGAGCATTAATGAGAAGATTAATCGATCAATTCAAAAGCATGGAGTGGGGAACAAGTCGGATAAAGCGGAGTGAAAACGCGTAAAGAGGAGGCTCGGTCGACCGAGCCATGCCATTCGGTCGACCGAGCGTGTACGTTCGGTCACCCGAGCCTAACTTGATAAATGCGTGTCAATCTTCTGGATTCTCCCTATGTCGGCTACAACTCCTATATAAACAGCAGCTACGGAATTGAGAAGACACACCACTACAACACAAAACAATTCATACAATTGTAGCTTTTAAGTTTTTAGTTTTATTTTTATGTTCGTTCATTGTGGATTCGTCGGATTCTCCAATTAGGGAGCGCATTAAAGAGTGGGAGTCACTCTCGTCTTCGAGGGTATGACTATTCAATTATGCAATCTTTATTTGTAGATCTGATGTATTTTATTATGGAGTAGTTTTTATTTGTATTGATTGCGTGATGTAGATTAATTTACGAACCCATGTGTTTAGGTTAGAAACGTTAAGAAGTAATCATGATTTGTTCCGACACAGAACTGTGTTCGGTCGACCGAGGCATGTCATTCGGTCGCCCGAGTGCTGTTGTTCGGTCGACCGAGCGTGGTGATGTGTAGGGCAATATTATGATCGGCTTCGACTACGTCAGATTCTCTGGATTGGAATTAAAACGAGTAATTAAACCTGATCAACTTAATTATTTGTCATCATAATTTAACATGAAACCCAAAAAGTGATTGTTACTTAGGATATAGATTGAATCGGCATCTAAGAAGTACGCCTTACCCGAGGAATGTTGCTTAGATGAGGTTACGGTTTATACCGGCATCCCTAGTCTCGTAATTGTGTCAGAAGTTATATGAGATGGAGGCATTAAAAAGCGAAGTCACGTAATGGAGGCACGATGATTTAGAGGGCCTAACCGGAGCTAAATCTACCTTAGGGGATGACTCCCGTAGTCATATTAATTAATCTTTAACGTTTGTTTTATCTCGTTAGCATCCTAATTCACATGGGGGAGTTATAATCTACTAGCGTAATCAATACTATTTGTCTAGATAATATCAACTGTATTATCCGTGTTTTAGTAGTCTTTAGTTTGTCTTTGTGGTCTTTTGTGTCTTGTGGTTGTCACTATTTTATTTACTGCATTTAGTTGGTCGTAGACCGCCCTTTCAATTTAGTTCTAATAGGATAAAGTTGTGTTTTGTTTGTGCCGAGTCTCTGTGGGATCGACCTCGACTCTATCTAACTATACTACAATTGAACATAGTTCTCTTGCTAGTGTGTTAGTAGGCATCGAGTTAATAATTTAACTTGACCTCCATCAAGGGTTAATCCGTATGTAGTGATTATATCAATGGACGCTTATTCACTCTATGGGTTGAGTATAAGTATACATCTATAATCGGTAGAGTTCAGTTTCGGGTTTATGGTGGCGTAATCCCGAATTAATAATTAATGTACTTATTCTGTTCGATGAATAATTAATTATTGGAGCTACGGTTATAGGTCCATGGTCCCCGATGTGGCTTCTTGTAATTCGGAATGATATTCTTGTTATTTGGGCCTCAGTGATAATTAATTGGCTGGGCTAATTAATTGATATGCATGGATATTATTTAGTTGGGCTAAATAATATTATACACATAAAAGACATTTTATGTGGGCTTTTTGACCCTAAAGGTGGCGCCAATATCATCATTTAATTAGAGAGAAATTAGTTTTCTTGGATAATTATTTGACATGTGATTTATCTTTTATTTGTTAATTGATAATTCATGGAATATTAGATAATAATATGATTTATCCTAATTTGTTTGGGATAATCATTTTATTTATCTTTTATTTGGAATAAAGGATTAATGGAATAATTATCTCTTAATTATTTAATCCTTGGAGGACAAGGATTACTCTCCTATATAAAGAGAGTTCTCCCAAGTCTTAAGGATAAGGAAAATTTCGACCACCATCATCTAAAAAGAGAGAAAAATTAGTTTTTTCTTGACTAGGGTTTTTAGTAGAAGAAAAACTTTGAGTTTTTCTTGGTGTTGCATATCAAGGAGGCTCGTGTATCAAGAAGGGTGTCCACCAACCGCCGTTTGGAGAACACATCGGAAGATCAAGGCTTCTCTTCCCGTTATTGGTAACATAATCTTAAACCCCCTTGTAGTACTTAAGTCCTTTAATTATGAATTGTGTCATATAAATCGTGATCCATCCGCTGCGCATAGATCTAACTCGTTTAGATCTAAGAACCTGCATCCTTCATTTGGATGGAGAATTGCAGATATTAGAGGAATAAGCCCATCGGTGTGCATGCATAAGATCTCTGTGGACCCTGAAAAGAAAGCGGTAGCACAACCTCAAAGGAGGTTGATGACACAACTGAAGGATGTTGTTAAGGAAGAGATCATAAAGATGTTGGAAATAGGAATCATTTTCCCAATTGCAGACAGTGAGTGGGTGAGCCCGATTCATGTGGTGCCCAAGAAAGGAGGATTCATTTTACAACCTAATGAGTTTGATGACCTAATCCCTGTCAGGTTAATTACTGGACATCGAGTTTGCATAGACTTTAGGAAACTAAATGATGCAACTCGTAAAGATCATTTTCCCCTACCATTCATTGATCAGATGTTGGAAAGATTAAGCGGTCATGCGTTTTATTGTTTCTTAGGTGGATATTCTGGTTACTATCAGATCCATATTGCCCTCGAGGACCGAGAGAAAACAACTTTCACATGTCCCTATGGAACTTTTGCGTACAATCGAATGCCTTTTGGGTTATGTAATGCACCAGCAACATTCCAAAGGTGCATGATGTCATTATTTGCGGACATGGTGGAGGATTTTCTAGAGATTTTCATGGATGATTTCTCTGTATTTGGAGATAGCTTTAATAAATGCTTGGACAATTTGAGTAAAGTGCTAAAGAGATGTGAAGGGACCAACATTGTACTTAACTGGGAAAATTGCCATTTCATGGTTACAGAAGGAATAGTGTTGGGTCATAGGATTTCAAAGAAAATAATGGAAGTTGATAGAGCAAAGATAGAGGTAAGAGAAGTTACCCCCTCCAACAAACTTAAAGACGTTGCGAACCTTTCTTGGCCACGCAGGATTTTATAGGAGGTTTATCAAGGACTTCCCTAAAGTTTCTAGACCTTTGACTGAATTGCTTGCAAAGGATGTACCTTTCATATTTGGAGAGGAGTGCAAGAAAGCATTCAACATATTGAAGCGAATGCTTATAACCGCTCCAATTCTGGTAGCCCCAGATTGGAACAAACCTTTTGAGCTTATGTGTGATGCAAGCGACACGGCAGTTGGAGCAGCCCTGGGACAAAGGGAGGATAAAATCTTTAAGCCTATTTATTACACCAGTCATACCCTTAACAGTGCCCAGAGGAATTATGTGACTACGGAGAAGGAACTCTTAGCTGTTATATTTGCATTTGACAAGTTTTGACCTTATCTAATAGGATCGAAAGTCACTGTATTCACTGACCATGCAGCTTTGAAATACCTTTTAACCAAGCAAGACTCCAAACCGAGACTGTTAAGATGGATTCTACTCTTAAAAGAGTTTGATGTTGCAATTAAAGATAAAAAGGGATCTGAGAACTAGGTGGCTGATCACCTGTCAAGATTGACTTTGCTAGAAGAAGAGCAACCGACCGAGATTAAGGAAAGCTTTCCCGATGAACAAGGTTTTCCGTCTCGGTGGTGGCTCGAGTAGAATCTCGGACCCAACATCATGCATCAAGAGTGGGCAAGGTATACCCCTGGTTTGCGACATTGTCAATTACTTAGCGGAAAGTACCTACCACCAGAATTCAATAACGCAGATAAGAAGAAGTTCTTCACATATCTGAAGTATTATCATTGGGACGATCCCTACCTGTACAAATTGTGCCCTGATGCAATTTTTAGGAGATGCGTCCACGATGATGAGATTCTAAGTATTTTGCACATGTGTCATGCTAGAGAAGCTGGAGGTCACTATAAGGCCAGACAAGACATCAGCAAAGGTACTGCAGTGTGGATTCTATTGGCCAACAATTAAAAAATTTGCTTACGAGTTTACAAGATCATGTCATTCTTGTCAAGTGACTGGTAATATTTCTAAGCGGAACGAGATGCCACTGTAGAGTATCTTAGAAGTAGAGTTATTCGATGTTTGGGGAATTGATTTTGTTGGGCCATTCACATCGTCAGAATCAAATCGTTACATCCTGGTAGCAGTTGATTATGTTTCCAAATGGGTGGAAGCAGTGGCTTCACCTACTAATGATGCCAGGGTTGTCCTGAGATATCTTAAGAAAAACATTTTGACGAGGTTTGGTGTGCCCAGAGCCATAATTAGTGACGGAGGGAGTCATTTTTGTAATAGGTTGTTTGAGAAGTTAATGATGAGATATGGGGTTAGACATAAGATTGCAGTAGCATATCACCCCCAGACGAGTGGACGAGTGAAAGTCACGAATAAAGAGATTAAGAGGATTTTAGAGAAGACTGTGAATCCCACGGGGAAAGATTGGTCTTTGAAATTAGATGACGCTCTTTGGGCGTACAGAACATGTTAGACTTATTTCTTAGTTTTGATGATGAGTGCCATACTAGCTGTTATAGTGCAAAGGCAAAAAGATGTCTAGATAAAATGTATAGGTTTATTAGAGTTTGATTCATAAATAGGTTTAATCAAACAAGCATCGTAAAGGGCTGGCCGATTGTTATCGACGGTAGGCGGTCTAGGTCGATAGGGTAGATAGGTCGGTAGACTTGTCGGGAACCTGCTTGAAGGCGAAGACGAAGGGCGAGGGTTCAAACTCGGTAAATGAAGGCTAAGGGATCAAACTTAGTAATTAAAGTCAAGGATATGGAATCGATTTTAGGCAAGTCTGTGATGACCTAAACGATTACATATGCCTTGTGTAGAAGGTCTAAGTTCCACAAGTTGGATGATGTTTGGAACTTAGTTATATTTAAAATGATGTAATCTAACTTCACAAATAAAAGTTGGATAAAAGGAATCGGTTGCATTATATTTTACGGACAAAAATATGATGTTCGACGGACGATTGGTTATACGACGGACTAGTAAACCTGCTTTGATATATACCTCGATTAATTCAAGATTATTGAAAAGTTACATGGATAAGAACGACCAACTACTTCGACTTATCAAGCAAATCAAAGGCCGAGATTAAAAAGACGTTGGGATGATCCATATTTTTATCCATTGGATACAAGTCAAAGGGGTGGACGGGCGCACTTGTCAAAAAGGAATTCGACGGTGTCGATCCTATGAATAGTGACGAATGCGGTGCGGATGGGACAAATACAAGGAACGGTCACATTTGAATTTCAAATACAAGTCACATGCATTCCTACCTATAAATAGAGGACTTTCAACTCGAAAAAAGAGATGATGAATTTTGGGATAAACTTTAAGTGACAATGCGAGTGAAAAACACCTGTTGAACTTACTTGAGCTTAAAATTTCGATCTAGTTATTTTTCTTCAAGTGATTTATGTGTTCAAGCCGCATCAAGCATATACACTTGAAGATCGCAAGCTTGATTACATCATCCTAATCAAGCTGCTTTGCAACCGAATCATTTATTTGATTCATTCTTTATCTTATAAAGAATCTCTGTTTGAAGACAGTGAAGCATCCGTTGGGTGTGAAAGACTTGTTGGTTTGTGGTGGAGGTGGTGAAGAGGCAATCCTACCCTTCAAGGACCAGTGGAAGACTCGGGAGCGACAATCCTACTGTTCCCGAGTTTTCGGTTGTGAAGCCATAGTTATTGGTGAAGGACAAGCAACCTAGGATTCTTTGTAACGAGATAACTCAAAGATCACTAGTGAATTTCCTCCAACATCACGGGAGAAGAGTGGACGACGGGATTACATCACCGGAACCACTATAAAATCTCTCTACTTACTTACTTGCATTTACTTTACGCACTTAGTCATTATTCATATCAACCTGCTGAATCTAACAACTGAAATCACACACATACACTACTGAGTATCTAATACTTGGTAACATATTTAACAACAAGTAACAAGGCTTAATTTTGATATTATTCCGCGCACAAATTCAGCAAGCGAACGTCGGTAGACTACGTTTATCGACGGAGCTGCGAGGTCTCGACGACTGCGAAGTATCGGCGGTGCTGCGAAGTTGCGAAATTTGTTAACTCCAAAGTTTTAAGTGTTAAGTTTATTCACCCCCCCTCTAAACTTAACTAAAGCCTTTTCAAGGGACCAACAATTGGTATCGGAGCGATTAGCTTCGTTACGAAGGAATCCTACTTGTTGTGCTTGTGAAAATTCTTTAAAATTTTCTTTCAAGTTGCGATTTTCAAGACTTGCATCATGGATAACACACGATATGCTAGAACCATGTTGATGTGCTCTCTTGATAGATTTGATGAGTATAAACGTCGAATGCGAGGCATATCTTGCTTGCTACTCATGATGAGATGATGGATGTACTAGCGAAGGACCACTTGGAGATTACAAAGGCGATAACGAGTGGGTGACAGAACGAGTACATTCCTAAACCAAAGAGAGAATGGAATGCGAGAAGACGGGAAAAGAGCAAACCTCAACAACATTGCTATTGATATCATCTACGAACCTTGGATAGCAATATGTACATGAAAGTCAAAGATTGCAAGGCTGCAAAGGAACTTTGGGATAAGATTCACTTAATGCGCGTGAAGGCACTGATGCAATAAAGAAAAACAAAATCAGTGTGGCCAGAAAAAGGTTTCAAAAGTTCAAAATGCTACCTAATGAAACCATTGAGCAAATGGAGTCCAGATTCAATGCAATCTTAGATGAACTTACTCTGCTGAGTGTAAGTTATTCAAAAGAGGAAGTAAACACCAAAATCTTGGAAGCTTTACCTGCAAGAGATGTTTGGAAAATGAAGGTGACTGCAATTGAAGAAATGAGAAAGCTGCATGAAGAAGACACCTTCAAATTGTTTTCTGATCTTAAGGCCTATGAATTTAGCAAGAAGTTGGTGCACAGGCGAAAAGGAAGAGCCAAAAACCACTTGCATTGGTCGCTTCACATCATGAAGAAACATCGGGAGGACGGGATGATATGCTAGATGAAATGCAAGAGCAAATTGCCCTACGAGCAAGAAAATCGAATGATGAAGGCCGGAAAGGCCCCTACAAGAAATTTCACAAAGAGGCCTACTTGAAAGAAGGAAAGAAGAACCAAAGAAAGATAATGACTATCTATGCTTTCATTGCAAGAAACCGGGACACTTCGGACTGATTGTCCGAGTTGAAACAAGGCAAGGAACACGATTATCTTTGCTTCAACCGTAAGAAGCCTGGACATTTTAGACACGATTGTCCGGACCTGCGAAGACCAAGAGTCAACAAAGAAGACATGGCAAGAAGGCTATGGTTGCTTTGAAGATGAATCGGGATATGAAGTGGAATCGAAAAAGGAAATGAATCGGATGACACGACGCGATTCTTGATATGGAGGATTATGCTTTGATGGCCAATATGGATGAAACGAGGAGGTATACAACACGTATCTATAAACACTCCTGCTTTGGAAGTGATTGTGAATCAACTTTGTGGTTCAAATCCTAGAAATTCGATAACAATGAGACTTTGGATGCCATCCTTAATCAACGAGGATAATACAATCTGGTTATGAGGTTGTGAAGGCTGAAAAAGAGGCTCTTGAGTTAGAAGTTGGAAGATTGAAAGCTGAATTAAGGGTTCTCAATGGTAAGGAAAAAGAAGTTGGACAGAATCAGTATAAGCTGCTTGAACATCCGGCGACCTGCGAATCTGCTGAACCATCTTGTTCCAATACGCATACAAATCGGGAAAGGCTTATGGAGATAGAACTGGGCTTGGATTTGGAACTCGGCAATCTAACAAGAGTGGATCCGGTAAGGTTCTTGAACCTAGTACCGATTTGGTCCTAAGTTTGTGCACCTGCACTAGATCCATCTCCCGGTAAGGTTGCTTTGAAGCGATAAAACCCAATGAGAATGCCTCAAGGAAGCAAAATCGAAGTCTCGAAGTCAACGGCTCTAGTAAAATAAATAAATCAAAAATTAGGGCTACATTGTGCCTTCTAAGCTGGCGATAGCGGACACTGCTACTAAGTCTGTTTGGACCACGAAGGGAAAGAAACGAAATATTCCAAGGATAAGTATCCTAAATCCAAAAATGTTGATCATTCAAGGGATACTTATCTCGGGGGAAAGGTAGGCTTGTTCCTGCGATAATGATTGGAATATTCACGCATCTAATGCTAGAAACGATAAGTATAACCACACTACTAGGGTAAAACCTAGGCAATGGAATCGACGAGAGGACTTACACAAGACCTCGGCGGACTCCATATTACGGGGCTATTCCTAATAGACAGCACACCTATGGTTATGCAAATGTTTCTAATAACAAGAATCATTTCAAACAGCATTATGTACCAAAAGGCCAGAAAGCATATGTGGTTCCTACACAACCTACTGTTAGAACTTATGGATGTGTGGAATACATGTATGAACCAAAGTATGAACCAAAGTATGACACGTTTAGGAGAAGACCTTATGGAAACATACCAAGGGTCATGCTTGCCACCGACCACTATGGACCCAAACGGGTTTGGGTACCTAAAATGCATTAACCTTGTTTTGTAGGGTGTACGGTACTTTGACGGTGGATGTTCCGGACACATGACAAAGAATAAGCAACGTCTAACAAACTTTGTGGCAAAAGATGGTCCAAGGGTGAATTTTGGCAACAAAAATACACCTGGATATACAAGAGGATATGGCACACTTATCGAAAATGGACTTACAATCAAGAATGTGGCATATGTGGAGGGATTGGACTACAACTTGCCGAGCCTTTGGACAATTCGTGATATGGGATACAAGGTCACTTTTGACAAAAACAATTGTATTGTCATTAGTGAGAGAGGTGATCAAGTTGTACTTGCTTTGGTAGAAGGCAACGAGAACATGTATGTTGTGGATTGGTCTCTTGTAGTTCCGAAACACACTTTGATTGTGCATACCAAATCGAACTCAATTGGTTATGGCACAAGAAGTTAAATCATCTAAATTTTGATGATATTAATCGATTTAGTGAAGAAGAAGTTAGTGGTTGGTTTACACGAGATCACATTCAAGAAGGATGCTATCGTGATGCATGTCGGCAAGGTAAACGAGATAAAGTCAAGTTTCAAGTCAAAGACTAAACAATCAACTAACGAGTGTTGGAGCTTATGCACATGGATCTTTTTGGACCAATAACTCCAACGAGTGTGACAGAAAGAAATACACCTTAGTGGTTGTGGATGATTTTTCTAGATACACTTGGGTGATATTTATGAACAAGAAAAGTGAGACACTCCAAAGCATGCCTAATCTTTTGAAGAGATTACAAAATGAGAAAAGTTTAACGATCATAAAGATAAGATCGGATCGAGTCGAATTTCTCAACAAAGTTATAAGAGAATATTGTGAACGAATGGTGTACTACATCAACTTGCTGTGTTTGGTACACCTCGGCAAAATGGGGTTCTTTGAAAGAAGAAACGGGACATTAAAGGAAGCGGGAAGAACAATGATTTGTGAAGCATTGCTACACGAAAGATATTGGGTTTGAAGCGATAAATACGACATGCTATACACAAAATAGAACATCGGTAAACAAGAAGGCTGTTTGAAGACACCCTATGAGGTGCGGAATGGAAGGATACCTAATATATCCTATTTTCACCCATTTGGAAGCAAATGTTTTATTCTAAATCATAAAGTTCATTTGAAAACATTCCAACCAAAATCGGATGAAGGAATTTTCTTAGGATATTCTTCGGTCGGCGAGAGCATTCGAAGTAGTGCTTGAACAAGAGGTCACTAAAACATGAAGAAACAATCCATGTTGTGTTTGATGAACCTAAATTTATCTTGGAATGGAAGATGAAGATCATGAACCGGCTAAGAATCAACAAGTCAACGATCCAGTTGTGTGGAAGTTTTGGAAAGATTCAATGACTTAAAAGTTTCGATCGCCCTACGCACCCCGCGACAATATTACGATGCAACAACCGAAGCGGTTCAAGGATTTGCTTGACCCCCTTGTAGAAGAAACTACGGCGGACCCTACTGCGAAGATGATATTCACGAAAATCAAAATAACCAAAATCCACAATGGTTAAGGAATCACCCTGTTGAACAAGTTATTGGCAATGTACGGCAAGGTGTGAGGACTAGAAGACAACTTGGAAGCTATGTTTACTGTTTTCTATCTCAAATGGAACCTAAAGTTGTTGAAGAAGCAATTTCGGATCCAGATTGGATAATTGCTATGCAAGAAGAATTAAATGAATTTGAAAGAAATCAAGTTTGGACACTAGTTGAAAGGCCAAGTCATGCAAATATCATTGGTACTAAGTGGGTATACAGAAATAAACTTGATGAATCAGGTACCATTGTGAGAAATAAGGCCAGACTAGTTGCAAAAGGCTATTCTCAAGCAGAAGGAATAGATTTTGATGAAACTTATGCACCTGTTGCAAGATTGGAAGCTATCAGATTATTTCTAGCACATGCTGCATATAAGAACTTCAAAGTATATCAAATGGATGTCAAGAGTGCATTTTTGAATGGGATCCTAGAGGAGGAAGTGTATGTTCAGCAACCTCCTGGATTTGAAGTTAAAGATCAAGAAGATAAAGTGTATAGACTCAACAAAGCACTTTATGGATTGAAACAAGCACCAAGAGCATGGTATGAGACTTTATCTCAATTCTTGGTGGACAATGGTTTTACAAAAGGGACCATTGACAAGACACTTTTCAGAATCAGTGAAGGGGACAGCACCTGGCTGGTACAAATTTATGTGGATGACATAATTTTTGGTTCTGAGAATGATTTACTTTGTGAAAAGTTTGCAAATCTAATGAAGAGCAAATTCCAAATGAGTATGATGGGAGAAATGAATTACTTCTTGGGATTGCAAGTTAAACAGACAAAGGATGGAATCTTCATTCATCAAACCAAGTATACCAAGGAGTTCTTTGAAGAAGTTTGGTATGGAAAATAGCACTAAGAATTCAACTCCTATGAGTACAAACATCAGATTAGATGAAGATAAAGAAGGCAAAGATGTTGATCAGACCTTATACAGAAGGATGATAGGCAGTCTGCTGTACCTCACTGCCAGCAGACCTGATATATCCTTTGCTGTAGGTGTTTGTGCAAGATTTCGGTCTAAACCTAAAGAAAGTCATTTAGGTGCGATTAAGAGAATTCTCAAGTATCTTAAAGAGACCTTGGGAGTAGGAATATGGTATTCCAAGGAAGGAAGCTTCAAAGTAATATCCTACTCGGATTCGATTATCTTGGATGCAAAATTGATAGAAAAAGCACCTCGGGGACTGTCGATTAATGGGAAATAGGCGGGTCTCCTGGTTTAGCAAGAAACATAATTCTATCTCAACTTCCACTTCTTTGAAAGTTTGAATACATTCTTCTTGGAAGGCTGCTTGTGCACAAGTACTTTGGCTAAGACAACAATTAAGGGATTATGGAATTGAAGAAAGGAAATTCCAATCATGTGTGACAACACAAGTGCAATTGCAATCACGAGAAAATCTGTTTTGCATTCAAGAACCAAGCACATTGATGTGAGACATCATTTTATAAGAGATCATGTTGAAAAGAAAGATGTGGTGGTTCTATACATTCCTACGAAGATCAACTTGCTGATATTTTCACTAAACCACTTGACGGTGAAAGATTTGCTAAATTAAGAGCTGAACTTGGAATTATAAAGATTGATGATAATCGACGGTGTCTTGGAATTCACCAAGGGGATTAGTCTTTGCTATGTTGGGTGAGCTCACTTAGCAGATTAGTCATTGGTATCAACAATTCCATGTACTTATGTTTGAACAATTGAGCAAATGAGGTTGCCAAGGGGATTGGTCTTTGTCATGTTGGGTGAGCTCACTTGACGGATCGGTCATTGGTATTAAACTTCATCTTGTGTTATCAATTGAACAAAACAAGGAGAAAACAAGGATCGGCAGAGTCACTTCGTCGGCGGGCTGTCTTTGAAGCACTTTATCGACGGACTGCGAGCCCACCTGAGTATACCTGTTTGAATGGAACTTTACTCGACCAAAGTTATTTAGGTCAAAAAGCGAGTTTGGCGGGATATTTATTTTATCCATTATTACCACGAGTTAAACCATCCAACGGTTACAAACGTTATGGAGGAGTAATGGACCACGTGTCAAGACGACATTTAATCAAATTTAATCATGGTTACCTCAATGTACGCGCTTGTGACGCTTTCAACTACCCACTTGTCTATATAATCGGTATCGTTACATAGCGATTCACCACTTGCAATTTCTCGCTTTATCTCGCAATATCTACAACGTGTGAACACGGATTTGAGAGCAATCTTTCTTCATCTTTTTCTTATTTCAATGGCGGAAAGGATTGAGGTTCAAATCGAATCAAGCCAAAGTGTAAGAGGCTATGTTGTTGATGCAAACAAAACGGAACTGCTATTAATATAGGTCGAAGAATACGAAGGTTTGCGGGCACGGAGAACAAACTCAACATCGGATTAGAAACAATATCATACACCAATGTTATTGATTTACGGAAGAATATTGTTATAGAAGAAGGAACTGAAGCATTCAAAACCACTGTGAATGGTGAGGAGCTTGTAATCTCCTCCAATCTGCTGAGAGAAGTGTTTGGTTTTGAAGAAGTTGTTGATGGTTCAGTCAATCCTGAAGCTATGGGATTGGACAAGATAGCTTTTGTAGATCAGATCAAGACAGAAGCAACTATCAAATCAATACCAGGCATCAACTGCAAAAATATTGGTAATGAATACGATCGCGAGCAAGCTCATTGCAAAGAACATACTTGGGCTAGTTGGCGGTATGGATACTCTATCGGGACCCAAGATAGAGCGATGATTATCATTTGCGAAGCATGAAATTTGATTGGGGTGGTTATTTCATTCATTATATGAAGAAAGTAGCCAAGGAGGACAAATTAAAGAAAAGAAAATCAAAGGCCTTACCCCTAGGTTTGATGGTTCGGACCACTGTTGAATCATCCGGAGGTTCTGATCTTGAACCGGTTGACATAAATCGTCCGGATACAAAAAGGAGATTGATTATACAATTCCTGGACTTGATGATGATGAAGAGGTTGCTTGGAGAGCATCTTGGTGATAATGATGATGGAGATGACGGTGATGCTTGGTGGTGAGCGAGTTCGGCAAACTAAGAAGATATCCATCAAACCTGCTGCATCAAAGAAAACTGCTGGAAAGAGAAAAAGTGCTGATGTTAGAAAGATTACTGAACTCTTGAAATCAAAGAGAACAAGAAAGGAAACAGCACAGACTGCTGAGTCTGCTGAGGGTCAAGTGGAGGTTACGACCTGCGCCGTAGGCAAGAAGAACTGTTGTTGAAATTCTGACAAAACAACAGAAAGAAGATAGTAGAAAGAGAAAATCTACTGATGATGATGATGATGATGAACCCCTATCCAAGAGAATGAAGGAGGTTGCCAAAAAGAAGAAATATGGCAAAGGAAAAGAATTAAGAATCTTGGAAAAACAAAAAGTCCAAGAAGAGGTGTCAGTAGAAGAAGAAGAGGTTGTTGAGGCTGAGCCCTTAACTATTATTCCACCAGTTGTTATCAGTGACTCCTCAAATGAAGAAGTTATCAAGTCTACGTCTTGAACAAGTTGTTTTTGAGCAATCAGTAGAGGATGTACGACGGACTACGACCACGAGCTGCTTGTAGTATCCACGAAGAACCACGACAAACCACCGAACACGAACCTTCTTGTGGTGGTTGAAGAGGTGATTGGAGACTTGGTTGAAGACCACCGCAAATGTGGCAATAGTTCGGGGGAAGAGCGATCTGTCGCTAACCTGGCGATGATGAGCATGTAAGTCGGGGGAACCAAGTGTAATACGGATGGAAGTAGTAGGTACAAATGTACAATCACGGCAACTGTGACTTTCTAACATCCGTAGAAGATACCATGAATCGCTTGTTGGAACCTTTGGAGGTCAACAAGCTACGGAGCTGCTCCCGGGAGTTCTTTTATGCCATTTGAAAGGCATGTGAAAAAGAGCAAGAAAAGCGAAGAGTGTATGGATCCCAAACTTCACAAATTGCGATTACTTCCGAGTGGAAGTTTGGGTTCTACAAAAGACAAAAACCAAATTTGCTCAACCAATGACAGATTTTGAAGAATGGGTTTTTGACAAGTTGGGAGTGGAAAACCCGCTTGGATCCGATTGATACAACCTTGCCGCAATCAAGGCGATGGATCGTTTGATGAGCAACGAAGGAGGAGGGTATTAAGTTCGAGAGATCCAAGAGATGGTGATGATGATTCTTCCTCATCATCGACTCAAGGGAGATTTTCCCTCGGGACCGGGAGAATCTAGTGGGACCGCTTTGATAAATGATCCACCCGCACAACAAATCCAACGATCTTGGTAGATCGCTAAGGGTCGACGGATCGAAGAAATGGATGAGGATCTACAAGATCTCACCATGGATGATCTAGAAGCATTGATCAATGAGGGAATTACATTGAGTGATGGTAGGCTAGTTGATGAATCTGCTACATTTCATGTTGTAAAGCCTTGTTGATTTGGATCAACAACCAAGTGCTAGTTACGAACCAAGTGGATTTGACATTGAAGGCACTCTTACTAAAATCGCCATCATCCCGCACAAGATTGGTCATGCGAAGGTTTTCAAGTGGATAATACCAATATCTTTAATCCACGGGAAATTGAAGAGGAGGTACGGAGTTCTTTGGGGTACAAACGACACCTGGACAAAGGTTGGAACGGGAGGTACGAGTGCAACGAGTCTCAAACGACACCTGGACACGGGTTGGAACAAACTTTGGGTTTGGAGGAAACCCCTTGTAGTTAATGAGGCTGCTTTAGTGGAGCCTTCGAAGCCAAGACCACTTTGTAGGGAAGGATAATCGAGCGGTTTCTTGGTGTTAATCAAGAAGAACAGTTTCTTGGATTATGACTACGGTGATGAAGAATTTCAAATTTTTGGACGGAAGAAGTTGCTTTGAGGAACCCGCACAAGATCCGGTCATGGAAGACATTCTTGGTGCAATGGTTGAGGAAGGACCTCCCCCGCCGGGGAGAGATTTGAGTAAAGCAATGGTCATCGGTAGACAACGGGCACAATATAGAGTTGAGGAGCCTCGATGGACCTACGATAGTAGAATGACTAGTGGAGTGCCAATTGAAGTTGTCAATGAGTTAAGAACTGTAAGAAATGACATGCAACGAGTTAAGAACTCAATTGGACGAGCAAGAACATAGATTTGATGAACGATGAAGATGGTAAATGATAACGGACAATCTACGATACGGTTGCTTCAAACTTTGCATCTACTCAAAATGCTATGAATGATTTGATACTAGATGTCGGGGGTATCAAAGTTGGAAATAAAGCCAAAGACAAGTCTCTAAAAGACCAACTTCTTTCTATACATGAGAAACTTGACAAGCTTGCTTGAAGCTCCTAAACTGCTTGAGCCTTTCTGTCTTTGCACAACAACTCGCTATGCACGATCCCAAAATCACCGAAAGGATCAACGGATTTGGAGGAGACATTGCAATCTAGGATCACTACCATTGATACTAGAACCGGAACCATGGAAGGCCAATTGCATAGAGTGATTGTATCACGGGAGGGTATTCATGGCCTCATCTCCCGTTTTGTTGATGATGTCACTAAGGGGAAGAGGGCAAATCGAGTACACGACAAAGGAGGCTGCAAGACTCTTTGCACGAAAAGATGGATTGATGATACAAATGCTTTTAGGAGACACACTTTGGCGAGTTCAACTCACGATGATCTCCTGTCACAATACAAGAAAGAATTTTATAACGAAGGAGACCTTACCATGATATGGGATTTCATGAAGGCCTTAACTCTTTCTTGAGTTTGAAATTTTGGGAGGCAAGAGTCGAGCCTTAAGGTCAAATTACGAGAGGAGGCGAGAGGTGGAAGAAGTGGCGAGAGGTGATAGAGTGTTGCCTATTACAAAAGCAAAAGATTCACCGAATGAATTTAAGGAGTCAGTATATGAAGTTTGGCTTCGGGGTGAATCGAGATCAATCTTGTCCCTGCTGAAGCATGGAATTGGTGGAAACAAGTCAACTCTTATATTGATTTCACACTTATTGAGAATGAATGGATGAGGGACATGATAGAAGAAATTAGAGCCTATCAAGAGCAAGCTGAGAAGGCTAGACAAGAAAGAGAGAAGAGACAATAGATCAGCTACTTATCATCATTTTATCCTTGCTGATGCTAGATTGTAATAACTGTGAACAATTATTTATAATGAGAATTGACTGAATTTGTTCTGTTTGTGTTTTTATCTTTTTGCTTTGCTGATTAGGTGAGGGTAGTGGCATCATCACCAAAAAGGGGGAAATTGTTAGACTTATTTCTTAGTTTTGATGATGAGTGCCATACTAGCTGTTATAGTGCAAAGGCAAAAAGATGTCTAGATAAAATGTATAGGTTTATTAGAGTTTGATTCATAAATAGGTTTAATCAAACAAGCACTGTAAAGGGCTGCTGATTGTTATCGACGGACCGGTCTAGGTCGAGTAGGGTAGATAGGTCGGTAGACTTGTCGGGAACCCGCCGAAGGCGAAGAGCGAAGGCCGAGGGTTCAAACTCGGTAAATGAAGGCTAAGGGATCAAACTTAGTAATTAAAGTCAAGGATATGGAATCGGATTTTAGGCAAGTCGTGATGACCTAAACGATTACATATGCCTTGTGTAGAAGGTCTAAGTTCCACAAGTTGGATGATGTTTGGAACTTAGTTATATTTAAAATGATGTAATCTAACTTCACAAATAAAAGTTGGATAAAAGGAATCGAGTGCATTATATTTTACGGACAAAAATATGATGTTCGACGGACGATTGGTTATACGACGGAGACTAGTAAACCCTGCTTGATATATACCTCGATTAATTCAAGATTATTGAAAAGTTACATGGATAAGAACAGACCAACTACTTCGACTTATCAAGCAAATCAAAGGCCGAGATTAAAAAGACGTTGGGATGATCCATATTTTTATCCATTGGATACAAGTCAAAGGGTGGACGGTACCTTCAAAAAGGAATTCGACGGTGTCGATCCTATGAATAGTGACGAATGCGGTGCGGATGGGACAAATACAAGGAACGGTCACATTTGAATTTCAAATACAAGTCACATGCATTCCTACCTATAAATAGAGGACTTTCAACTCAGAAAAAGAGATGATGAATTTTGGGATAAACTTTAAGTGACAATGCGAAATTTGAAAAACACCTGCTTGAACTTACGAGCTTAAGGCCGCTTGATCTAGTTATTTTTCTTCAAGTGATTTACGTGTTCAAGCCGCATCAAGCATATACACTTGAAGACCGCAAGCCGCTTGATTACATCATCCTAATCAAGGCTGCTTTGCAACCGAATCATTTATTTGATTCATTCTTTATCTTATAAAGAATCTGGCGAAGACAAGAAGCATCTTTGGGTGTGAAAGACTTGTTGGTTTGTGGTGGAGCTGGTGAAGAGGCAATCCTACCCTTCAAGGACCGAGTGGAAGACTCGGGAGCGGCAATCCTACTGTTCCCGAGTTTTCGGTTTGTGAAGCCATAGTTATTGGTGAAGGACAAGCAACCTAGGATTCTTTGTAACGAGATAACTCAAAGATCACTAGTGAATTTCCTCCAACATCACGGGAGAAGAGTGGACGACGGGATTACATCACCTGGAACCACTATAAAATCTCTCTACTTACTTACTGCATTTACTTTCTGCACTTAGTCATTATTCATATCAACCTGCTGAATCTAACAACTGAAATCACACACATACACTACTGAGTATCTAATACTTGGTAACATATTTAACAACAAGTAACAAGGCTTAATTTTGATATTATTCCGCTTGCACAAATTCAGCAAATCGAACTGTCGCAGACTACTATTTATCGGCGGGCTGCGAGGTCTCAACGGACTGCGAAGTATCGACGGTAGCCGCTGCGAAGTTGCGAAATTTGTTAACTCCAAAGTTTTAAGTGTTAAGTTTATTCACCCCCCCCCCTCTAAACTTAACTAAAGCCTTTTCAAGGGACCAACGAACGACTTATAGGACCACGATTGGGATGTCACCATATATGATAGTATTTGGAAAAGCATGTCGTTTACCGGTAGAACTCGAGCACCGAGCGCTGTGGGCTACGAGATTTCTAAACATGGATGAGGATTTAGCCGGTGAAAAAAGAATGCTAGAGTTGAATAGATTGGAGGAGTTTAGACTTCAAGAGTATGAGAATGCAAGGATTTATAAGGAGAGAACGAAATGCTTGCATGATAAGAAGATTCTGAACCGCACATTCCAAGTTGGAGATAAAGTGATGGTATACAACTCGCGTCTTCGTCTTTTTCCTGGGAAGTTGAAGTCTAGATGGTATGGACCACATGTAGTCACGAAAGTCTTCAATTCAGGTGCATGTGAAGTTAGACATGAACACTCCGGGAAAACTTTCTCAGTTAACGGCCACAGGCTGAAACATTACCTAGAGCACAATTATAACCCTGAATTGGAAGTCTTTACATTAGAGGAGCCAGAATATGAATGAAGGAGACCTATTAGTACAGTCGAGCTGACAACTATAAACTCAGAACTATTTCTTAACCCTTATTTATTGCTTTTGTTTATTTTATTTTGAGTCAATAAAGTAGCATGACAATCGCAAGGTTTTTTTCATCACATATATCTTCAGTCACCTGGCTAGGGATATATGTGGTTTTTTCCTTCACGATTCTTATGTGATACCCTCGTAAAAGTTTTCGCGTCTTGCTTAGGCCAATAACGGAATAAAGTGGCTTAAACTGTTTTTGCGCATTCCTCTGGTATGCACAATTACCGCCACCTTATTTTCTTATTTCCCTTCGCATGTTACTCACAGTTTTTGGAAGAGTTTCGGAAAGCAGGTAATAACTTGGAAGAGGAATGACCTAGGAGCTAATGATTCTGCTCCGGGATTCGTTTTGACTCGGCCGACATTTCCAGAGCTAAGTACTTTTCTTCTCTTAATTATTAGTCATTGGGGACAATGTCTATAATAAGTGGGGGGGGGGGGGGTAAGGCGTCTTAGCTGGGTATTCGAAAAAGGGAATATTTTTGAAATTTTAAACACTGTTTTTAGCTTTCTATTTGCACGTTTTCGAGTAAGGAATCGGTAGAAAATGAGCCCAAGTTCAATTTGAAGTGAGCTATAGCGTATTCAATTTAGTATGGAAGAATGAGCATATGTTATGTTGCATGAAGTAGTAACTTATTAATTATTATTCTATCATCGCAATCAATATTTGAGCACATAATCTGAGTGAGAAGCGTTTAAGATTAGTTGATGAGATGTTTTAACCGGGAATCATTAATTGTCTGTTTATATACTTTAACAAATTGTTGTAAGACAAGGAAAGCAACTTGGATGACGAAAGGTGACCGGGACAAAATGGACTTGTGAGTGAGAGATAAAAAAAAGTGAGGAAATCTGCCTGAAAAAAAATGAAAAAAAGTGAGAAAAAAATAGATATGCAATAAAGGCAGTGAGGGAAGGGAACTCGTGTAAAAAGGGCACGACCCTCGCATAAAAAGAAACAAATGAGGACTTAAGAGTGATGCTCAGTCCCCGAGTCTGCCCGACCCAATATCGGTACCATGTTGTGTAACCAAGTCTGAAGGCAAGATGAGCGAGCGTATGCGTAAGCAAGTTAAGATTGTTTGGTTAATACAACTTGATTCTTCTCACAAACGCACTATCGCTACGATTCATCACACGACACATTGATGCGTGATAAGTAGTGATTAATGGGGGAGCTTATGGATTGTGAGTTGATGTATGTTTCTGCCGGAAATCTTTATTGAATATGTGGTAGTTGATGGGGATTGTTCTTGGAGGTACATTCCGCCTTGATACTCTGCTCGCGAACGAGCAGAAGGCTAGTGGGGGGTAGTTGATGACGGTTAAAATAGTCTATCCTACGGCATCAATATTCTATCCATTACGAGCTAAAAATAGTTGTTTCGACCTATAAATATGAACCATTTATGTTGAATATCATATGTCGGGTTCATGAGTCGAGAAATCTGCACTTAGCATTTATTTTCCCTCTTTCGATATTATTTCATGCATTATTTGATGATTTTCAGGATACGAAATATTGAGCTGAGCATGATGGATGAATCTGGAGTGGACTGGACGAAAAGAATGGGCCTAGGGTATTCTAGAAGCATCCAAGTTAAGTCGGTTGAAGAAAAAGGACGAAAATACCCTCGGTAACCCGAGGATGGCCGCCGACTTACCGAGGGTCCAGAATCTTCCGAAACGCATTTTCTTGGACGATGGGTCAAACTAGATGTATCTAAGTCGGTTTAGATAGCTATAAATAAGAGGCTTCGCCTCAGAACAAAATGTACTCAAATTATTCAAGGAAATTATGCAATAAAAGTTCTTGTTCTTTATTTTATTTATTTTATGAGTTCTGGTCGGAGAGACGACGGAGTCGCCGCCTAGGGAGAGATCCGAAGGAGATCTACGCTCGTCTTCGATGGTATGATTTTCTGTCTTTTCCAAGATGTAGATCTATCGTTGTTCTATTCGACTAGTATGTTTTAATTGCTTATTTAGTTTAATTATGTAGTAGTGAGTTTATTTTACCCCATGTATTATAGATCTGATTCGTTGGTGAAGAAGTCATGAAATAGTAGTTGCGTTCTTCAGATCTGCGACGGTCTATATCGCTAGATCTAAATACCTAGTAAATTACTAATTCATGATAATCGGCGCCAGCTACGTTGATCGATAGATTTAATTTACATGTCTTTAGTCTGATCAACTATTTGCATGTTATCGTTAATTAACATGAAGAACTGCAAGTGAAGTGTTAATTAGGACATTATCTAGAATGGACCCTAGAAACATGCTGGTCAATGTCTACAGCTGTCTAGGCGGGTTTGCGGTATGAGGTAACACTCAATATCGGCAGCACTAGTTCTTTATGCGTATGGGCTATTGCGGACCAATTAAGGAGGGTAGCTTGCGTATAGATTATCTACTGCCATTGTCGGAGTAGATAAGGTTAGGAGTTGTACCCGTAGCTGAACAATGAATAGATTCACCAATAGGGAGGACTGTTACATGTGTGGGGGGAATAACTAGTTACTCATAATTAGACTAATACCTTAAAAAATCTAGTTTGCTTCGTTGAACTTGCATAATCTTGTTAGTTTAATGCACCAATACTACTGTCTATATATTATAGTTGGTCGTAGACCGTTATTGTGACAAGCTCAATCTTGATAATTAGACGTTCTTACGAGTCTCTATGGGATCGACCTTGATTGGCCAGTACTCTACTACGATAGTCCTAGTCCTATTGCTAGTAAGGGCTTTGCACGCGATCAGCCGTCCTGCTCACTTTCTTGTCTCAACCTTGACAGGTGATCCGCCACGATGTTCTCAGTACCTTTCTTATCTCGGATCTCAAGGTCAAACTCTTGAAGCAACAAAATCCATCTAATTAATCTAGGCTTCGCATCTTTCTTGCTTAATAAATACCGAATTGCAGCATGATCGGTATAAACAATTACCTTGGAATCCACAAGATATTATTTGAATTTCTCAAATGCAAAGACAACTTCTAATAGCTCTTTTTCTATCGTATCATAGTTGACTTGTGCATCGTCTAGGGTTCTACTTGCATAAGCTATGGCATAGGCTTTCTTGTCTTTTCGCTGACCCAAAACCGCCCCAACCGTATAATCACTAGCATCGCACATGATTTCAAATGGTTGGTTCCAATCCGGTGCTTGCATGATTGGGGCAGAAATGAGTGCCTCCTTTAACCTATTAAAAGCATCAAGACAATCTGCATCGAAGTTAAAAGCCACATCTTTTTGCAAAAGGTTTGTCAAAGGCTTAGATATTTTAGAAAAATCTTTAATGAAACGACGGTAAAAGCCCGCATGACCTAGGAAACTGTGCACTCCCCTAACCGAGTTAGGTGGCGGTGATAGGAACCAACTTTACAGTACATTTCTGTACAGTTCAGCCAACGATTATCACATTTCTGGCATGTTTCGGGTGAGTTTAGACCCTATCTTGAGTATTGAATGAGGATTTATTGCACGGCGAGTGACTGTCGGTTTTCCGTAAACTCGACCTTATTTTAGCATTTTATACTCGTTTTTCCCGAGCACCCGTAGTTTGCGGGGTTATGCGTTTTCGTGTTGTTTTCATATGGATGCGGGACTAGGGTGTCTCGAGAGCCTGAAAGACGAGAAGTATGAAGTTTAGACGTGTCCGAGGCGAAACACGGAGGTTGAAGGTGGAAAAGTGAAGTTTGTGGTTACAAATAGCTGTCCGGACGGACAAGGGTGTTGTGTCCGGACGGCTAACTCACCGGTTTTTGAGAAAAATTTGATGAAGAACCCGTCCGGACGGACGAAATCAACATCCGGACGGACGGATAATCATCCGGACGGACGGAGAGGAAGCATCCGGACGGACAAGAGCATGTCATCCGGACGGACATCTATGCATCCGTCCGGACACCTGGAGAATCAAGAACAGTCCGGCCGGACATTGAGGGCATCCGGACGGACAGAGGCTTTTCTATATAAGGCAGCTCATTTTCTCACAGCATCCAAGTAGAGAAAGAAGGGGCGATAATATTAGATAGTTTTGGATATTTTGGGCAATTTTCTTCGTCTTTTAGAGTTAGACTAAGTGTTATATATCATTAGAATCCTCTTTCAATCCCCTCTTTGATCTACTAATTTTTAGCTTCGATCTGTAACTTTTCACGTGACAAAAATTCGATCTTTTGTAAGCACATTTGGCACCTTTTTCAAGTTGAGTAAAGTAAGTATGTTCTTTTGTTATTCTATTGTTGTTGTGATGTTTTTCTTCCGTTTTTATTGCTTAGATTCGATTATGAGTAGCTAGATTCCTTGTATGGTTGAACTATGTGAAGGCGGGTGAAACGCCATTAGATTGATGAACCGGGAGGTAGTGTAGTGCGTAAATAAACGTTCTAATTAATAATCCGTATCTCGAAACTTGTTTGAATCGTTTTTGAGTTAGATTGATCACCTAGTTCACCATTGCACACACTTAGCTTATAAATGTATGTTGCGGCGATGTGTGGGAATGGGGTTTCGAGACCGTAGAAGTTTTGAGCTTGAAAGGTAGTCTGACACCTACCCGTGTACTAGATTGACATCCTAGTCATCAAGTCCAAATCCAATACGGGGTTTGTTCTATGAGTTATCGTTAGACGGCAGGGTAGAGTAAGGCACATTCCCGGGGCAATCTTTCTGAGGGTAAAGTAATCCGCTGAAACGTAGTTCGGCCATACCTCTTTTAATTGTTTAGAATTCCGAGTAGAGTAATCTTTCTTTTATACAACAGTGTAACTTCATATCTGTCTCTGTTTGACCTGAACTGAGCGCTAAGTTAACTGTGGTATTCAAAACCAATCTCTGTGGGTTCGACCTCGGACTCCTCAAGCACTATCCTGCAATCGACCCGGTCCACTGCCGGTTAGAAAGTAGATTTTGCTAAGGTTTCGAGTTTTTACTTGATCGACCGGACCTAGAAAATCCGCTTATCAAGTTGGCGCCGTTGCCGGGGATTGGTAACGCTTTGATATCACAAAAGTTGACCGAAAGCTTGGGCTTAGGTCGTTTTCTTTTATTGTTTTCTTGTTGTTTGATTTGACTTGCAGTGTATGACCCGGAGTTCTGGGACTCCTCTAGAGCCTTTTTACCCGGAGATTGATAGGCACGCAAGCCAATTAAGGAAAAGATCGTCTGCCTCGGCTTCAGACACCGTGGACGGACAAGAAGCTTCGGATTCTTCTTCAGAGGAAGAAAGTATGACGACCAGCGGAAGAGATAGGTTGAATGGTGAGGATACATCTCAAGTTGGAGGATTGGGCCATCTAAACACCCCTCCTCCACGTGAAAGAAATCCTCCTTTGGTTGCAAGGACAGATTGGAGGAATTTGTTCGATCCCGCTTTGGAAGGGAATGTACAACTTCAACAACAAGCACTGGGTCAGGACAATCAGCACTTACTTCAGTTGGTTCAACAATTAGCGGCACAGAATCAGCTTCTTCAAGCTAATCAGAATAACGCGAATCAACAGCAACAGAATGACCCACCTGCCAATCAAGGGTTTGTTTCAGCGAGAGATTATGTGGTTACTCCATACCAAGGGACTGGCCACAATCCAATCAGAATTCCCGCTGTCCATGCTAACAACATGGAGCCAAAGCAAAATGTTATAAATCTTATCAGTGAGAATGCGGTTTTCTATGGGCAAAGGAATGAGGATCCTAATGAGTTTTTGGACAATTACCTACAAATAATCTCGACATTGAAGTATAATGGAGTGACCGAGGAGGCACTCAAGTTGATGATGTTTCAGTTTGCTTTGAGAGGGGCTGCAAAAACATGGTTTAACACCTTGCCAAATGGCTCCCTATCTACTTGGGCGAAAGTGGCCGATGTTTTTCTGAAAAAGTATTTTCCTCCGGCAAAGATTGAAGATTTGAAGCGTGAAATTCATAATTTTAGTGGGAGAAAAGGAGAGACTATGAAAGAGACAGTTGAGAGGTTCAGAGCTTTGATTAAAAAGTGCCCTCCCCACAATTTAAGTACGGTTGAACAAGTCATAAAAATCTATCGAGCCTTGGATAAATCGGATAGAAATCTTCTGGATGCGGCAAGTGGAAAGGGTTTGACAAGGATTGATCCCGAGTTGGCTATGCAACATATTAATGATGCAATTGAAAGGGATGATGAATGGGTCTCAAGTTCAGGGACAGAACCCGAATGAGTCTCACCAAACTGTCAAGGCACTTGAAGAACAGTTGGACAAAGAGACAGCTGCACACAATGAGTTGTTGGCACTGCAAACCAAGGTGAAGAAAATGGAAGACGCATTACAGGTTTGTCAGTTATGTGGAGGTAATCATTCAGCTCAGTTTTGTTCGAATCCGAGTAGGTCAGCTTGCCCTCAACAGTTACCTCGACAGACACCACAGCCGGTCCCACAGCCGATTCCTCAACAACCTATAGCAAGTGTGTCTCGGCCACAACCGGTTGCGGTGGTGGAAGAGTTGGTAGCCGCACTCAACGTTGGGAGTGGGAAGCTCGAGTGGTAGTAGTCAACAAAGTCCCGGGAAGAACCCCCGGTTGGGCAACAAGCGAGTTTTGGTGGGCCGGCGAATCCAAACAATCGGTGGGGTAATAATCCAAGCTCGCGAGCTCCACCATACTATCAAGATTTTGAATCATCAATGGGACTTGGCATGGAAGAAGAGATGCAACCGAATGATGTGAATTACATTGGAAATAATTCTGGAGGGAAATGGAATCAGGGCAACAACAACCAAGGAAGCTGGAATCACAACAATTCTGGGAATAATGAGAGGAACCAGAATTTTGGGAATTCATGGAATAACAACCAGCAAGGCCAAAATTGGAACCAAGGAAATCAAGGTGGCCAAGGGAATTGGGATCGAGGCAACCGAGGGTGGAACCAAAATAATCAAGGCCAAGGCAACCGAGGTTGGAATCAGAATAGAGAGCAAGGGAACCCTCAGAATTTCCAAGGTGGTTGGAGAGAGAATAATCAAGGTAGTTGGGGTCGACAACATCAAAACTTCAACAACCAAGGTTATGAAAGCCAAAATCAAAGTTCAGGTAACCAGAGTTGGGGTCAGAATTGACAAGGCCAATAGGGCAATAATCAGAATAGAGATAATGGGAGTCGAGAGCAAGGGCAACAAGGCAGCAACCAACAGAATACTCAACAAGCCGGGAATCAAAATTCTGAGACTTATCAACATCCGAATGCCATAAGCAAAACAGCTCCAATAATCAACAAGGGGGTAGTCCGGGAAGTCAAATGAAGTCTTCGGAAGAAGGGCTTGATCAGTTGAATAAGCTTGTGATTGAACAGAGAGCGGCCATACGGAATTTGGAGATTCAGATGGGCCAGTTGACCGAGAATAGATCTCAACCGCCTTTGAGTACGGGGCTACCTAGTAACACGGAGAGGAACCCCAAGGAATCTAAAGATGTTTGTGCGGTAGTCACCCGGAGCGGTAAAGAAACGGATCAACAAGGTCGAGAACTTGAGAAGATGACGCCAAACTCCGAGAAAGAGAAATTTTGTGATTACAAAGGGCCGTTGGGTGAGCAAGAAGGTTTTGATGAGGATGTTGAGAAAAGGGCTGAAAAGAGAGAATCTCGAGGTTGGAAAGGGAAGTGGAAGAATACAAGCGAAAGTGGGAAGAAGCGGTGAGGCCAAAGTCGGATACGATAATCATTGATGTGAAGGAAGTAGAGCCATCACCGCCACTCAGGCCTAAAGGTAGTAAAGGTAAAATTCCCCCTCCTCCCCCGGGTTTTGACGTGACCACTTTACCATTTCCTCCCAAAACAACTAAAAAGGAGGTCTTGACCCAATGTCAAGCCAAATTTTTAGAAATGTTGAGGAAATTTGAAGTGACCATGCCAATGTTGGATATCATTGCTAACATCCCATCATATTTCAAGTTTTTAAAGAATATGCTTTCAAGCAAAGAGAAAATGCAACAGATGGTCCAGTTGAGTTATGAATGTTCCGCCATTTTTGAGAATAAAATCCCTCCCAAAATTCAAGATAGGGGTAGTTTTACTATCCCGATAACCATAGGAGAGACTGTTTTCAAAAATGTGCTTTGCGATTTGGGGGCATCGGTTAGTTTGATGCCAAAGTCAGTTTATGATAAGTTGGGCCTAGGGAGATTAGAACCAACGGGCTTGACTTTGCAAATGGCGGATAGGTCAGTTAGGACACCGCTAGGAGTAGCAGAGGATGTGTTGGTTCAAGTTGATAAATTTGTGTTTCCGGTTGATCCCTTAGTCATAGGTGGAGACAGGGAGAGTAGACCTGTTAGAGAGGCTAGGAAAAGGCCCCTGTATGGAGATCCGGTAGATGAGACTGATGGGGATTCGGACGATGATTCTGATGATGAGGAGGTACCTTTGATAGACCTGAGCCAGGCCAAGTCTCGTACGCTTGAACCAACTGTGGGTGCAAGTGTACCAGTTGAGCAGCCTAGTGAGGTTAGGACAGCCCCGGGAGGTCAAGTGGTGACTCCCGAGAGGGCTCGAGTTTCGATTTGAAAGTTGCGGCTAGGAAGGCACCAGGGAGTTGTGCCTTATCGAGAGAGGTTCGTTAATGATAGTGCGGAACTGGCTTTTAGGATGAGGTTTAAAGGTAGAGAGATCCTAGAAAGGGAGGTCGACATGGAAAAGGTTGAGAAGAGCTTCAGGGACAATCTGATAAAGCGGAAGTGGGTTGATTTTGTCAAGGTACCGGATTTCAATTTGAGGAAACCGAATTACACGTTGGCCCGGGAGTTTTTGGCCAATTTGAGTGAGGTGGACCTTGACACGGGTGTCGTTCGAGTTAGGAATGTGGATGTGCCCTTCACCGCTGAGGCTATTTCTGCCTTTTATAAGGCCCCGGTTGTCACTACGGATTACTTGGATGTTATAAAGAAGAAGCAAGACAAGGGAGAGGATCCGTTTGAGGAGCTTCGGTTAGCAATCAGCCCTAAGATTCCTTGGTCCACGAGAGCCAGTGGGGTCACAGATGTCCGGTATATGCTTAAGACGACTAATTTTTCTCGGAACTGGAAGGTTAAGGCTCGGTTTGTACAGAATCGCCTACTCCCAAAGGATAATTTTCACAAGTTCATCATGATAGATTTGGCGATCTGTATGCGTTACATTTTGAGTTACCGATTGATGTTGGCCGGGTTTTATACAGGGAGCTTACCAGAACTCGAAAGGATCAACGTTCGAAGCTCATGTGTATTCATCTGTTGAATGGGTTGTGTCTGCGAGCCGGGGTGAAGGAGTATGACGAGGATGAACGATATCTGAAGAAGCCCGTTTCCTTAAGTCCTCAGCACGAGTCAGGCCCGGGGAAGTTACCTGTCGAGGGTGAAAGTGAGCCAGTAGAGCCAAGGGTTCAGGGTCCGGTTACCGAGCCAGTAGAGGAGACTGCATCAGGTTTCATTCCTACCATCCCCATCGCTGCTCGAAATCGTTATCTGTTGATGGATGGGGTGCGTCAGATGTTAGACCGACAGAGGGTGCAGATGAACACAGTTATTCAGGGTTTGCAGGCACTTGGGACACTTGTACCGGCTATGCCAGAGCTTCCTTTAGACACACGATCTTACGAGTTTGCACCGGTTCTTGAGGAGGCCATAGCGATTTGTCTCGAGGAGGATGCGGTTGAGACGGCTTTTAGAGCTGCTGTGTCTGCTCCAGTGGATGAGGCTGGCCCCTCTCAGACTGCTCCAGCTCCGACATCCCAGGCCACTCCAGTTTCGACTTTTGAGCCTCCTCCTACTACGTCTACAGATGCTGCAGGCACAGTACCACCTACATCTGAGGATCAGACGAGCGCGTAGAGTTTATGCTGTTCCTTTTGCGTCGTTCCTTAGATTGTGACTTCCTGTTTTTATTGGACTTGTCCCCTATCTTTCTAGTTGTTTTGAGATGACTTTGTTGCTACTTTTTCACCTTTTCATACTTTTCTTGTGTTTTTTCTTGGATTTGTGGATTGGTTGCTATTGTATATTTGGATCGTATTTGACTATCTTTGTGACATACTTGTTCAAGTTTTCTGACGTGACGAGGTCGTTCTTTTTATTATCCCCGAAATCCCCCATATTTTATGTTTTGGCACGCGGACTATGTCCCGTGCATGTATTCTTGGATGTTCTCAATTACTAGGGTTTCGGGATGGACTACGTTCACGACCGTTACGGGACTTGATCACGCCGTTTTGCCGGGCTCATAAGCTAAGTCTTTCTGTTTCCTTCTCGTTCACACACCGAGGACGGTGCTTCACTTAAAAGGGGGGGGAGACGACTTAGCTTATTCGCTTGTTCGTAAAAGTTTTATGCCGTGATGTGATAAACTTGGTTTTTACTCGTTTCCGAGTCGATTTTTAGGCCGTTTTTCAAAATTTTCCAAGATTTTAACACCACGTTGCATGCATGTTGGTCACAATTGAGTGGTGAAAGGTCTTTAGTTTTGTGAATGTCTCACAGTGAGTCTATATTGTCATGATACGGAACACTTTTTAGTACACGTTTGACGACGGTTATGCTTATCACGATTACTTTACACACCTGTACCCCTAGTTTCGAGGCGAAATAGAAGGATTGGCCTTGGTAGGAACACGGGATGACAGTTTTGGCGTTCTTTTTAACCCTACTTTAGCCAAATAAGCCTGAACCGAATGTTTGACCTTCGTAGCCCCTCTCAGCCTTGATAGAATGGTCCGACCACCATTCGTTTTATAGCCGTTTCGTTATTTAGTCAGAAACCTACCCGTGAGCCTTATTTTGGTCACATTCCCTTCATTTGACCCTACGAGTGGACTTAGTCTTTTGTTAAACCACACTTGCCAAGGCAAGTGTGTGGTGGGGGGAGATGTTTTTGTTGAGTCGGGGTGTTGTTTCTTCAGTTTTAGAGCTATACGGAGAGGAGGAGCTCATTGGGGCTGGATGCTCGGGTTTCATTTCAATCAAAAATAAAAAATAAAAAATAAAAAATCAAATAATTGTGCTGTATATAGAAATAAAGGGTTGAAAAAGGCAATGAGCTTAAAGCAATGATGATGTTAGGGTTGGGACAGTTAGATAGGTACCAAGTATTCGAGCTCACCTCACGACACTTGAAACATAGTCGAGTTTGGTAATGAGTTCGGGTATCTTAGTATCCTATAGTTCCCAAAGTGTTGAAAATGATCAAAAAGGAGTTTGGTGGGTTTGTTTGGTAAAGAAGACGTGGTACGCGTTTGGATTATGTTCACTCGTACTTCTTTTCTCCAGTTTCCCAAATTACCCTTTTCGATTAACCGAATTTACCCTAGCCTAACGTTATAACCATTCAAGTCCTGCTGGACCGTGTTTAGCCTTGGTTAATCCCGATTAGTGGAGATTCTAGGAAGGGCGGGATTGTGTAAAGTCATTTGTCCGGTATTCCAAACTGAAATCGTATTAAGTATAAGTCGTCGTCATTCAACACACACTCACTCCGTGTCATGATCTAGTAGAGTTAAAGTAATACATTCACTTAACTAAGTTCTTTTCACCTCGATATTTTGAAATACATGCATGTACCGTAAAGTTGTTTCCTTGGTATTGTTTGAACGCACGATTTACTCGAGGACGAGTAAAGGCTAAGTGTGTGGTGGTGATAGGAACCAACTTTACGGTACATTTCTCGTACGTACGATTCGGCCCACGATTATCACATTTACGGCATGTTTCGGGTGAGTATAGACCCTATCTTGAGTATTAAATGAGGATTTATTGCACGGCGAGTGATTTGTCGGTTTTCCGTAAACTCGACCTTATTTTAGCATTTTATACTCGTTTTTCCCGAGCACCCGTAGTTTGCGGGGTTATGCGTTTTCGTGTTGTTTTCATATGGATGCGGGACTAGGGTGTCTCGAGAGCCCGAAAGACGAGAAGTATGAAGTTTAGACGTGTCCGAGGCGAAACACGGAGGTTGAAGGTGGAAAAGTGAAGTTTGTGGTTACAAATAGCTGTCCGGACGGACAAGGGTGTTGTGTCCGGACGGCTAACTCACTTGGTTTTTGAGAAAAATTTGATGAAGAACCCGTCCGGACGGACGAATCAACATCCGGACGGACGGATAATCATCCGGACGGACGGAGGAAGCATCCGGACGGACAAGAGCATGTCATCCGGACGGACATCTATGCATCCGTCCGGACACCTAGAGAATCAAGAACGAGTCCGGCCGGACATTGAGGGCATCCGGACGGACGAGAGGCTTTTCTATATAAGGCGGCTCATTTTCTCACGGCGACCAAGTAGAGAAAGAAGGGGCGATAATATTAGATAGTTTTGGATATTTTGGGCAATTTTCTTCGTCTTTTAGAGTTAGACTAAGTGTTATATATCATTAGAATCCTCTTTCAATCCCCTCTTTGATCTACTAATTTTTAGCTTCGATCTGTAACTTTTCACGTGACAAAAATTCGATCTTTTGTAAGCACATTTGGCACCTTTTTCAAGTTGAGTAAAGTAAGTATGTTCTTTTGTTATTCTATTGTTGTTGTGATGTTTTTCTTCCGTTTTTATTGCTTAGATTCGATTATGAGTAGCTAGATTCCTTGTATGGTTGAACTATGTGAAGGCGGGTGAAACGCCATTAGATTGATGAACCGGGAGGTAGTGTAGTGCGTAAATAAACGTTCTAATTAATAATCCGTATCTCGAAACTTGTTTGAATCGTTTTTGAGTTAGATTGATCACCTAGTTCACCATTGCACACACTTAGCTTATAAATGTATGTTGCGGCGATGTGTGGGAACGGGGTTTCGAGATCGTAGAAGTTTTGAGCTTGAAAGGTAGTCTGACACCTACCCGTGTACTAGATTGACATCCTAGTCATCAAGTCCAAATCCAATACGGGGTTTGTTCTATGAGTTATCGTTAGACGGCGGGGTAGAGTAAGGCACATTCCCGGGGCAATCTTTCGAGGGTAAAGTAATCCGCTGAAACGTAGTTCGGCCATACCTCTTTTAATTGTTTAGAATTCCGAGTAGAGTAATCTTTCTTTTATACAACAGTGTAACTTCATATCTGTCTGTTTGACCTGAACTGAGCGCTAAGTTAACTGTGGTATTCAAAACCAATCTCTATGGGTTCGACCTCGGACTCCTCAAGCACTATCCTGCAATCGACCCGGTCCACTGCCGGTTAGAAAGTAGATTTTGCTAAGGTTTCGAGTTTTTACTTGATCGACCGGACCTAGAAAATCCGCTTATCAGGCGGCAACTTCTCAATCACCTCTATCTTAGCCTTGTCTACCTCAATACCTCTTTCGGACACTAAATGTCCCAAAACGATTCCCTCTCGCACCAGAAAATGGCACTTCTCCCAATTCAAGACCAGATCAACATCAGCACACCTTTGTAGTACTTTAGATAAATTATTCAAACATGATTCGAACGAAGTACCATACACAAAAAAATTAATCCATAAAAACTTCCATGATATGCTCAATGTAATCATAAAATATAGACATCATAGCACGTTGAAAGGTAGCGGGGGCGTTGCAAAGACCAAAAGGCATGCGTCTATAGGCAAAAGTGCCATAAGGGCATGTAAAGGTCGTTTTTTCTTGGTCGCTTGGATGTATGGGAATCTGAAAGAAACCCGAATAGCCATCTAAGTAACAAAAGAACAAATGCTTTGCTAACCTCTCTAGCATTTGGTCAATGAATGGGAGTGGGAAATGATCTTTACGGGTCGCTTTATTAAGTTTTCTATAATCAATACACATGCGCCAACCCGTCACCAACCTTGAAGGGATTAATTCATTGTTATCATTCTTCACTACCGTGAACCCTCCCTTCTTAGGTACAACCTGAGTGGGACTAACCCATTCACTGTCAGAGATAGGGTATATTATGCCCACGGCTAGAAGCTTCAACACTTCTTTCTTCACCACCTCCTTCAGGGTAGGATTCAAGCGTCTTTGACCTTCAATAGAAGGCTTATAATCGTCCTCAAGCAAAATCCTATGCATGCATATGGAGGGGTGAATTCCTTTGATGTCATCGATGGTATATTGCGGTACCGTCTAAGTAAAGAAAGTAAATGTTTGGTTTCTTCCTCATTTAGACTAGCACTTACAATGACCGGATATGTAGAATTTGTTCCAAGAAACTCATACCTTAAGTTTGGTGGGAGTGGTTTTAGCTCTACCTTTGGGGCCTTATCCTCATCCCAAGGTTGGGCATCAACTTGAGCATCAAAGTTCTTTTTCTCATAGTCAAAAGGTGGAAGAACATCGTTCTACTCATCTTGGCCCTCAGTGGCCTTATCATCAATTTCTCTGCCCTCTTGCTCATCCTCACTTGGTATCTCCTCTTCCACGGGGTCAGTTGACCCCTCTTTAATGGCATTAGTAAAAACAGTCAGTCAAAATAATTAATTTGAATTAAACTGAGTAAACTTCGTTTAATTCAAGAATTCACGAAAATAAACTGAAAACGCATTTCGCGTCATAAACTTTAACTGAAGTAAGACGAATACAATTCCCAGTATCCAGTATAAAAATCGTATAATAGAAAGAAATAGATAAATCTTTCTACCATACGATCTACATATTAGTATAATTATAGATTAAATATATTATCTTCGTGTATGCTTATGTGGATAATTAATTATAGATTAAATATATTATCTTCGTGTATGCTTATATTATCTTTAACTGAAATAAGACGACTACAATTCCCAGTATCCAGTATAGAAATCGTATAGTAGAAAGAAATAGATGAATCTTTCTACCATACGATCTACATATTAGTATAATTATAGATTAAATATATTATCTTCGTGTATGCTTATGTGTATGCTTATATGGATAGATGAATCTTTCTCGTCTCCTACGCTCAAAGTAAGCTTTCCATTCTTGACATCAATAGTAGCCCCAACAGTGGCAAGGAACGGTCTACCAAGAATAATCGGAATATGGATATCCTCATCCATTTCAAGAACTACGAAATCCACTGGTATATAAAACTTGCCAACTTTAATGGGAACATCTTCTAGGATACCCACCGGATATTTGACGGAGCGATCAGCCAATTGCAAAGAGATATTCGTGGCTTCAACTCACCAAGATCATGTTTCTTATACATAGAGTGGGGCATGAAACCGACATTAGCTCCAAGGTCACACAGAGCCTTATCTATAGCCATATTGCCAATTACACATGGGATGGAGAAAATGCCCGGATCTTTAAGCTTTGGAGGTAGTTTATTTTGGATGATAGCACTACACTCCTGGGTCAAAGCTACCGTCTCATGGTCTTCTAGCTTTCTTTTATTGGATAGAATCTCCTTCAAAAACTTAGCATATGTGGGCATCTGTGTAAGGGCTTCCGTGAATGGGACATTAATATAGAGCTTATTTAGAACCTCCAAGAATTTTCCAAATTGCTTAACAAGCTTTGATTTGGCCAATCTTTGTGGTTAAGGCACCGGTGGCTGATAAGGTGGCGGGGGAATATATTTAGGCACCGGTTCTGGCTCCTTTTCTTTGGTAGCCTCTACCATAGGCTCATCTATCTCACCTTTCTCTACCTCTCCCTTTTTTTCTCTCACTATTCACCACCTTAGGGTCTTCCAACTCTTTTCCACTCCTCAACTTGACGGCTTGACAATGCTCCCTAGGATTAAGTTCGGGTTTTCCTGGCAGTATTCCGGGAGCACTAAAGGAAGCAACCGCTTGTTGAGCAATTTGGTTCTCTAGTATCTTATTGTGTGCAGCGAGGCTATCCACCTTAGATGCTAGAGCCTTAATCATTAGTTGGATCTCCTCATTTTGCTTATTCTGATTTGCCATAAAGGTTTCAATCAAGCTTTCAAGATTAGATTTTTGAGCAGATGGGTTGGGTGCCTAAAGTTGTAAGCCCGGAGGGTATGGCGATGTTGCATTCTGGTTGTTTCTATATGAGAGGTTTGGGTGATTTCTCCAACTAGGGTTGTAGGTATTCGAGAAGGGATCATTGATAGGCCTTTGGTTGAAAGTGTTGTACGCATTAACTTGCTCATGGGATTGGGTAAGTAGTTGACATTCTGGAGCGGTATGTCCAATCACACCACAAACTTCACAAGGTACTTCTGCATAGCTCAAAGCACTCACATTCATTTTATCAAATTTAGAGCTAAGAGCATCGACTTTAGCAGAAAGAAGGGTCAAAGTGCCTACCTCATACTTACCTGCCTCCTTCTTTGAAGTGTTGGGCATTTTGTTTCCGGACCATATAGAGCTGTTTGTTGCCATATCTTCAATCAGATTGTATGCATCATCTGGATATTTGTTATGCAATGCACCTCTTGCCGCAACATGTATATCCATTCTATCCCAGTAATCCAGCCTATTGTAGAAGGTCTGCACTAATTGCCATTTCTCCAACCCATTGTGAGGACAGTTTCTCAGCATTTCTTTAACCCTCTCCCAAGCTTCATAAAGGGATTCATTTGATTGTGTGAAGCTTGTAATCTGATTCCGCAACTGGACTGTCTTAAAGGGAGGGAAATACTTGGCTAAAAATGCCTGAGATAGTTGATCCCAAGTAGTCACCGTGCCTGGTGGTATGGAGTGGTACCGGGCTCTTGCCTTATCTCTCGAGAAAAACTTGAACAACATGGTTCGATCCGATCTGAAGTAATGTTGTTCACTTTGAGGGTATCACAATATTTGAGGAAGACCTTTAGATGCAGATTAGGGTCTTCTGTAGGCGACCCCCCAAATGAATTTTGTTGAACCATCTGAATAAGGGTGGGTTTCAGTTCGAAGTTGTTTGCAGCAACAGTAGGTTGCGCAACCCCTGACTGTAAACCTTGTGCAGTAGGCACTGAGTAATCCTTCAAGGTCCTATTATTGTTCTCAGCCATATTTGTTTCAGACTTAGTTTCTTCTTGCTCAATTTCCAGCTTAAACAATCTTCTCCTCCTATGAAAAGTTCTCTCGATTTCAGGATCTAACTCAAAGAGATTGTCAGAATTTCGAGATTTTATCATAAACAAGAAAAAAGGATAACCAAAGAAGGAAAACACAATTACCCACCAAAATTAAAAAGGAAAACGTCTAGTCTAATTAATCAAAAACGAGTTTGATGTTGACACCAAAGTCCCGGGCAACGGTGCCAGAAAACTTGATGTGTGATTTTCAATAGATAATCACTGATGCTACCGCAACAGCACGGCTTATCGAGTAGTACTTAGGATGTCGATCCCACAGGGACTTGTAGACAATCACCAAACAATTCCCGGTTTATATTAGGTAGACAAATCAAATTTTTGGAGGTTTTTATCTAAAAATCGTAAAATTAAAGAAAATAAAGAAAGTATAATTGTGAACCAAGAACTTTAAGTTTTAGGTAAAGATTCAATTTAGAAGCATTTCTAGGATTTCGGAGTCACCACGGAATTACTATATGACTTGCCAATAATATTTCCCCCAAGATATGAAATTTACACTTATAAAGGCAATTATCAAATTTTATCACAATAATATTCTTTCTAATTATTTTGGTGATCGTACCTAAACTCAAACCACACCCGGTTTCCCACGATAAAGAATGAACTTAGATCCTTTAAAGAACCATAATTTCATGCCATCAAGGTTTCTACCAAATTTTCATTCCAATAAAACCCTAGAGTCAATTCTTGTTTCCTAAAGTATCAATTAAGTACTTTTTCGGTCACTAATTTATCGAATAATTTCACTACGTAGAATTGCGATTATTCATCCTCTTAGGCTACTAATTTCAACAATAAAACAAGAATAGCACACAAGAATCAATCTATAAGAATCAAATTCATAAAACAAGGGAAAGATTGGGTTTTTACATCATATATTCATATCCGGGTTCCTCTTAAGATATTTACTCACGTTCCATATCAAGATTCCAAGATTCAATCATAGAATTCATACTTTGACAAGAAAAATAAATAAATAAAGAAAAGGAGAAAAAGAGAGAGAGAAATAAACCGTCAAAGTATTGCATAAAATAATCCAACCTTGAAAAAACTTCGTTCTTGAATTCTTAAAACCTAAAATCCTTGTTCTTGGGGATGGGAGAAGATGATGAATAAAAGAGGAAAAGAGTCGACTAAAATCTGATGAATAATGCGTGAAATCTGATTTTCAAGCTTTACGGGATTAAATATAGGATAATTACATCATAAAAATAAGTTTCCATAATTACTTTAATCAAGAAAATCTATAAAATCAAATATCTATCAATCTTGGACTCTTCTAGTGTGTGGGCTCCTCCTTTTCATCAGAAATCACGCCAATTTGAAGGAAAATAAGTTGGAGAAATTTTGACCAATCAGAACATTTCGTTGGCCAGATTCAGATTTTCTGATAAGCGTCACACCCTGGGTGTGACAGAGACTGGTTTTTTTTGAATTCTTCCGCTTTAGCTCCATTTTGGGTCTTTTTCTTCTAATCTCAAATCATCTTGCAATAATTCAATCATCCGCAGTAATCTAGCCCAAAAAGGATAAAAACATCGCAAAATAGCAACACACGACACCAAATTGAGACCAAAACATCTAGAATTATTCGACTTTTTAGGAACTTATCAGAGTCGAGTTTTGGGACCAACTTGAAATGTCATAGGATCTTGTATAGAACTTGGTTCCGGATTCATATCAACTACCTTTCATGTGAAACGGTTACCGTGTAAATAGAATCATATCGCTGTTACAATATCCATACGGTCGTACATCGAGTGTCAAACATCAACGACCGTATCTTATAATCTGGATATCTTACTCTCTCGAAGTAACATATTACTTCCACTTTGCAAAGACTTTCGAGAATAAGACATTCCTTATAAGAAGGCCCTTTCGGATATTTACTCCTAATCAAAGGATATGTGATTTCCGGACGAGCAACATGAATCATACGCATGCTTCAGTATCACACTCAATCACTACCGCATGATCGCCCATGGCTAAGGGAAACCTCAATAGTGTCAAAGTATGACAATCCACACCGTGATGTCATGAAGACTCCGGTCTCAGGATAATTACACAACCGCCACATAGCGCGACACTTAATAAAGTAAGTGAGTCGATCTAACGTACGCATTCTCCAATACACGTCCACGTACGGTCAAGTGTCTACACACTTCGATAGACGAGATCTATCCCTATCTTCAAAAGACGGAGACCAATACTTGCTAGTCTAATCATACTATTAATGTCTGTTTAGTAGTACATACGACTAAAGACATTTAAGTATCAAACCTTTTAAAGTGAGTCGAGATCTCATCAACCATAATCACTATTATGATTTCTCTTTCACGGTTTGACATTAGAGACGTTATCATATAACAACATCGTAATTGGTCCGCTCAACGAACAAATATATAATAACAGAAAGCCATTTGATATATGTATAAACATAAAGAAATAGTAAAAATGATCCGACCCGGCCGGATCCGGTCCAACCCGATTGGGTTTATGACACTATTTCAACAATCTCCCACTTGGCCTAAAGCCAATCACTCGTACACACAAGACCAAGTTGAAACACAAGAATCTCATGCAATACTCTCAACCAACCCTAAGCGTGAACGGATCACTATCCGTGGGGACTCATACTATCTTCATATCATGCTCCAAATGATCAAGTCAAAAGGAACCGCCTCAACACTCACATGAATCTCTGACGAGACCTTGGTCCTTGCTCCAAGCAATGAATCCACCACTATATCAGCTATATCGTAAAGGTGGAAGAACCGTACAAGGTTCAGGAATGAACCTCTTAGATCTGTGTACTGCTCACGCTGCATATCTAAGGCAATACTGTGTTTTGGCTCAGTTGTAAAATTTTTAGTGATCTACGGCTAAGAACATTTCCACTCAACTTTGTGTCACTTGATTAAAGTGATTACGAACCCGCATTGTAACTCCCACTATTTACATTAGCTTCATGGCATATATACGTATATCTATGTTTATCCAATTCCATGTTTTAATAAACTAGGAACCCTTTCTTAACACTTTTAAGGATATTCTCGACATTTACCGAATCGCTTTCATACCTCATGACTCTTCATGAAGTACGAACATCGGATTAACTCACAACACTTATCATGGACCACTATTACGAAGCAAATGGAACCTTCCATAAGTATCATCTTTCACCTTATCTTTTAGGACTGACGTCCTATCATAGATAGATCCTGAGAATACCGGCTAGCAGTATCTCTTACTATGAACTATGCTAAACTCTTTTAGCATCTCATCTATATAGGTGAACTGTGACGATTAAGCAGTATCTAAATCTATCACTATATATTCTTGTTTTCAAAATAAGAACTGGCATTCTAAGAGCTTTCCTAAAGGCCTTGAACTACCAAACATTAATTAACTATGACACGGGGTGTTGATTCCAAGAAGGATATCTAATACCTTGCTCGAAAACTGTAACACTCCCACTAACCCTTTTGCACACCGGGTATATCTCCACTTTTGATCAAATCCAACTCCTTTGATTCTCAAAGTAAAGAACTCATACGAGAGAAACTTGTTTGAGTCCACAAATGGATCTCACAGGCTTATACATCATGTTATCGTCTATGAACATCAAGCCACTGGGCCCAACGTTTTCAACACTCTCATATAGCCATGATACGTAGCTACAACAAGCAATATCTGAATAGATTTAAGCATAGGCCGGTAGTACAAAGGTAATTACAAGGTTTATACCCCATAGCCTTCAGCCTATCAACTTAGCTTTATGGTAATCGTAATACCTTCCATGTCAGCCTTTCACAAAGACTTGTCACACCTTTCAGAGACATTCCCTACAGGTAAGACAGACTGGGTTCATAACACATTTGTCGCTCATGGAGTCTAATTCAGACACTACGGCTTCAAGCCATGTCTCTTAATCTTGCCTTTCAAGTATTCTCGCATAAGTCGCGAGATCTTCATTCTTCAAGATGAACATACCAGTAGCCCTTTCAGGCTTGTAGTCATCTGTTGACTTATAGAATACTTGTGTGAACTGAGCAGTGTCATGCACCTCATCACTATGTGGCCCATGCTCATGTTCCAATGGTTTAATATCTCTTTGGGGTTCTCAAACGCTTTTGACATCTCAATTTACTCCCACTTGTTTCTTTTGGAAGAAACACCTCATCTAGAAGACAGCATGTTTGGATACAAACACCATTTGCTCCATGGGTAAGTAAATAATATCCAGCGTGCTAATATATTCCACAAAGTTACACATGTCATACTAAGCTTCAAGCCTTTCAGACATTGCCTGCTTGCTAGAAGCACGACAACCCTAAATCATCGGTTAAGATGGATTTGATGTTATCGTCTTCCATATCTGATATGGAATTTATTCAACATTTATTTTTTGGAACTCGGTTAAGTATATGTGTTGTATAAGGGTACTATCCCGGAACAAAAAGGGATACTTCGCATGGCTTACGTCACACTTTTATCATATAAAGTGTTGTTTCTATTTTAGAAACACGATCCGATCGCATATCCCAAAATGATATCCTTCAAGGGAGAATCTAATTCCTTTTCAGACAACTTGTGAAACACCCTCCAGGTATTAATTGCTTCAATCTAATTGAAGATTAATTCCTAAGTAGCTCATCAATCTCATATTCGTACTAGCTCAAACTTTTCGGGCTTCCCGAATTGTCGTACTTCACTAAGTACATTCAACTACTTCTAAAAATAGTCATAGAGATTAATAAACAATTATTTGCGGCATTAATTGTCATAAGCGAACAAACATCGGTATGTTTAGGCTTTAGACAATTTTTCTATAATTCATAACCTTTTCATAAAAGGGTATTTTAGTCATCATTAGATAAGATACGTATTACCCACGTGATTCATAATCACATGGTTCAGACATCATCAGAATGACATTTGATTACACATTTCTCTTTTGTTAGTAATACCATCCGCAACGGAAGCGATTTAAGGATCTAGATCTATAAAATACACGTAATAAAATAACTAGATCTATATCTACAAGGGGGTTGTAGATCATACCTCTTGGATCTCAAAATCCAAGTAGAAGACCCGCAAAGAAAAGATGATGTGAAGAGCACCACGATCTTCCGCACGTGTGATCCAAGCAACTCCCGGTGGAATGAAATTCTCGACTCGAATCCTTCCGATATGCTACCCGGAAAAAATCTCCAAGATTTTCCTCCTTACACCATTGGCCGAAATTTTTACTTCTTCTCTCTAAGAGGAGAAGTCGAAATTATGTTTGTGTGTAAAGCTTGGGAGAACTCTCTTTATATAGGAGAGTAAACCTTGTCCTCCAAGGATTTTATTTTGCAAATAAAATATTTCCAAGAAATAAAAGATAATTTCATAATATTCTAGAACAAATCTAGAATAATATTTATCTTTATTTCTTACCATAAATATTTATCTAATAAATATTTTATGCACATGTCTTATTAATACACAAGAAAACAATTTTTTGTTCCATAAAATAATGACATGGCCGAAAATTGTCATTTGTGACCTAGTCACTATGATTTTCGACTAACACACTAAATTGGGCCAAGATTATGAAAAATGTATTTTTCACATATTTAATTATTTATCCCAACTAATTTAATAGTCCACTAAACAATTAATTCACATATCGTTTTAATAAAGTCCAACAAGAACTAAATTAATATTATTAGGATTCGACGTCCGAGAATAGCTATGCTATATATTGGAGGCACGTCGGGGACCATGGACTAATAATCAGCGACTCCGATAAATCAAATAAATAATGATCTTACGAACAGAATAATTATATTCGATAAATCAATCACAGAAATATGCCACCATAATCCCGTGACTGCACTCCTCCGATTATGAGATTATATTTATCTCCTCACGAGAATGATAATAAGCGTACATTGATATAATCATTACATATGGATTAATCCTCCATAGCATTGTTCATTCTAAATCGGGAAGTTACCGTTAACCCTTTTCGAACCTCTTATCCTTATTTACCATTAACCCCCTAGTGATCAATTAATTCATACAACTCACTTTGGTAGCTAATCGGTGTAATATGAACTCGTACGATCGATCGCTTTCTAGGATTAACAAATAAGGGAAGCTGTCATCTACTTCCATAAATGGAAGGAATGGATTCCGTATCCGTGATAACACGGACTACTCACTCAATCCGGTACAATGCCAAGATGGGGTAATTCGGATCACGGACTCGGTGTAATCCTTAACCGTCAAGTCAAACCTCATACTTGATTCAAGCGGTTGATCGTGATCACCTCGGGATTAAGATATATCCATAAATATGATCATCGATTGATTCGATAAGACTTCTCGATTACGGAATTATATCGTGAACTCTAATCAAATCGGTCCAAATACTATATGATATATCTATCATATATAAATGCCCCATTAGGTTCTCTTAACCGAAAGTCCGGATAAGACAATCACACCTATTGTGTTCGGGTGCATTAATAGCACGTTAAATGAGAGACCCGATACTCTCGATTAACTTCACTACGGGCTAATTGTATTTTAAGTACATCTTCACTAACTCAATCCTCCCGTGTATATCCCATACACGATTTAAGTGATTACATAAACGATATACTTAGGGTTTTCTGTAGTGTAAATACTATTGTCACATCGGTGAATATGAGAATAATAAATATGAATAATAATACCATTTCATTTATTAAATAAAACAATTACAAAATTGTCTTTCGGGCATCACACCTAACATCTTTTAGAGAGTCTACATCTAGAACAACCACAAATATTAAGGATAACAGCCATACAAATATTTGGTTGAGATTTTATCACCTATATCGACTATATAGTGATCGTAATCTAGTATGTTAGATTCAGTGATCGTTCAACTTTATCGGAACAAATTTTATTCCTTACAATTGAATATGTCGACTAAATCCTAACGTACAACTGAAATCGTGTTCTTCATAAGAACCGGAACACAATAGCATTTATTTAGTTCCTTTAACCAGTTTACTAGATTCAGAACACAATAAAGGAAATGTTGCAACATTTGCTTCACTTTCCATATCTTAGTGTATTCCGTATTTAATCCTTCTAATTTAATCATACTCGTAAGATGTCATATATTTAAGAGTTAAGTTGAACTTAGATGGATTTATCTCAACACACTTTCCTGGAATAGAGACTTCGATAAGATCTCTTATTTTCAGCACATGCCCTAACTTTCCTTTTTAATCCCTTAAGCACTTGTAAATATTTCTTACTTCAGTCTTCATACAACTTAAGAAAAATCACAAGAGCGATGTCTTCAATTTCCTTTCATAAAGAAAATTCAATGTTTATTAGATAGTTTATTTAGCCTTTTGAATCATATTCAAAACATGAACTATTTAATTAACCTTCAAGCAATGATTAAAGAAATAAGTCGATACTTAAATCTTACAATTTTGAATACAACCTTTCCAAAATTTGATGTGGTCATTCTTATCCAACATTTGAATTAATTGTCATCGTATGACAGAATGATCATATTTGATCGTATCCAATATATGATTAATTCGTTGAAACTTATTTCAAGTGATTTAATCATATCATGAGCTTCCGTTTTTCATTAATAATTAAAGTCTTGGAGTACTCCATCAAATATGTAGTCTTCTTGTCTCTAATTACTATAACGAGGTTGTTGGTCCCAGAGAAGGGTAAAACTATAGTCAGAGGGGGGGTGAATGACTATAGTGGAGTTTCAAAAACTTTTCTTATTTTTAAAAGCTTTTGGGCAGCGGATAAGTCCCTAATTACTATGTTGTTTCAAAGCAGTTTAGACAATCACAGGTATAAGTTATGATATATGCAATTTAAATGAGTGCGGTAAGTAAATTGCAGAAAGTAAGTTGACACAAGGCTTATAGTGGTTCAGGGTGGTGTAATCCCTTAATCCACTCTTCTCCTGTGATGATTGGAGGAATTCACTATTGTTTTCACAGATACAATAGTAAGATTGTCCTTGACTTCCCAAGCTTCACAATCTATAAGACTATCACTCATTGACTGCAACAGCTTCAGTGATTCAGTCTCTTTCACTGCTCCTTGAGATCAAATCCTTCAGCAGCTATCACAAACACAACTCCTTCTCAGATGGCTTCTGATTCAGTTGCTTCAGTTTGTTGTGAATGAGATTCTTGCTTGATCAATCTCATTGCTGAATATGAAATTGTAGTTCTGATGTCTGAGTTGATCTCTAGATAAATCCTTGTAAGTTCAGAGAGAAGGCTTTTCAAATTGACAGAGTTTCGCTTGGTTTTTCTCTTTTTCAAATCATTCAAATCTTTGCCTGTCAATGCCTTCTATTTATAGCCTTGAATATCCTTAATTTGAAATTCCGTCCGTTGGCTATGTTAATGAGGGAATAATCCTTGATTTTATTCTTGATTCCCCCTTAATTATATTCTCATTGATTTCAGTGATCGGATTTTTCTTCAAATGTTTGGCAGAAAATCCGTCCTTGATTGATCCTCTATTGATTGTGTATTTAATGCATGATCCTCTGAATCTTCATCATATTTTAAATCTGATTTAGTAAGGTTTACTTCGCCGTTCCCTGAACGGTTGAGTGATCCATCGACTTTGCCATTTAGATCTTCCTTCACTGTTTTGTCTTCACTCTGCCGAAAGTCGGTTTACTCGCCGATTCACTGTTTCCTTCATCACTTCAGTTTAAGGAGAATCTTTGTACTTCACTGATCCTTGATTGGGGTGAGATCAGTGTACACCATATTTAAACATTAAGTTACATCACTTGAAACATAACTTAGACTTATCCAAGGTCATCACAGACTTCCTTGGTTATAAGTCAGACCATTAAGTCTTCATTGTTTCTCTGCTGGTGCTTGGCTGGCTTCACTCTGCCGAATGTCTGTTTTACTTTGCCGTCCTACCAACTAGTACAATACTTGTCTGACTTTAACTTATACAACATGTCAGACTCTAAGTAAAGACTTATACAGAGAATTCTAACTTATTTCAGGCTTGCTATAACAGCTAGTATGGCCATCATCAAAACATAATAAAATGTGCCTAACAATTTCCCCCTTTTTGATGATGCCAAAACCCTCATAAGCCTGAACATAAGTAAGCCAAATTTTTCATAATAATTCACAGAATAGAACTCAACAATTTTATTCATCCATTCAAGGGCAATAAGATATTGCATCTTTTTATTCAAAGACAAAGGCAAATTGAAACAATTCAAATTAAGTATAAGGTCTACTTCTTCATTTCTTCAAACCTGATGCCTTTGCCTTTGCTGCCCTTGACCTTTTCTGTTGGGCTTGCCTCCTTTTCACTGGAGCTTTCAGGCTTTGAGCTTCCTTCCCCCTTTTTGGCAGCACCAAAGCGTGCTTCAAGATTTGCAGTTGCTGAGTTAGACTCAGGGAGAGGACCATACCTTTTCTCCAGTATTTTGTTGTTTGCCTCACCAACTTTGAGTAGAAGGTCGAGTTGCTTGCCGGAATGCTCCATTACCTCATCCGATGCTGAATTTGATGAGTGTGAGCATTTAGAGTGTCCACCAAGGGTTTGAGATTGTTGTCCATCGTTTCAGCATGAAACTCAAGGTTGGTTTGGACATGGTAGGGAATAAGATGTTGTAAGTTGCAAAGAAAGTTTCCCTATTTTTCCATCACCTCATCTTGTATCTTGATGTGACTGATGATGGCTTCAATCTTGTGGTTTAAGGAGGTTGAGTCACTCCTTAAGGCAGCTTTTAGATTTTGCCTGCTGTGATACTGCTTCTCCATGTCTACAATTAGGGGTTGAATGTCCAGATTGAAGACCCATTTCTGGATCAATTTCCTCTGGTGCCATATTAACATCCTCTTCATCTCCATCTTCCTCTTTCTCGTTTTCTACCTCAACTTCTTCCTCTTTCTTTTCTTCCTTTTCACCTTCTGCCTCTTCTCCTCTTTCTTCCACTCTTTCTTGTTCTTCCTCATTAGACTCAGGGTCATTAAGAGGTTGCTGTTGAGTGTTGGCTTCTTCATCTGTTGTTGTTTCCCATTATGCAATAATGGGGAAGTTGGCAGGTTCAGCGGAGTGAATTTGATCAGCTGATTCACTCGGCTGTTTGTCAACTTTGCTGAGGCTCTTGAGAAGTGCCTCTTGAATAGTCAGATCATCATCAGATATATCCATGTTTTCTTGATTGGCTTCAAAATGACCGCCTTCTGAGTGTTCATCCTCTGACTCAGCTTCTTCCTCATCTATCTCCTCTTCTTCAGATGAAGTGATTCTATATCCTTCCTCACCTTCCTCCAGGTAGGTGATTTCCTCTTGTTGTTTTTCTTCTTCTGTTGTTGTATCATCGCTGATTGTCACAGGGTCATTCACGTTGTTGGTACCAGTCATTAAGGTGTTCTCTTGTGCCATCTGGTATCTGGTTCTTCATCCCACTCCTGATCTACTGCTTTCAGGTTGTTTTCTTTTGCTCCCAGCAATGGGTTTGGGTTTCATGGATGCCTTGATGTAGGTAAACATTACCTTAGACATGTGTGGAGGCGGCAAATTTGTGGGTTGTACCTTCAATGCGTTAAACAGTTGTTGAAGAGGGAACCCATATGATTTCCTCTCCCATAAATCACCTTTCTTCTGCAAACCCTTGCTTGGTGCCGTAATTGATAAATCAATTTCCTTTTGAATCTAATCCTTCAATCTATTGAATACAAATGTTGCCCAGTCGAATTTGGTACCTTCATAGATAATAGCCATCAGTTTGATCCGCAGCTCAGTTAAGTTTTCCATTGACCATTTTCTGCCTTCGATATTCTTGGTGATGACCGGTGCAAATTCAACAAACGGAAGTTTTAGCATTGATCTAGGGAGATTTTATGTTTTGTTGTTTTTCTTGGGGTTTTTGGCTATCTCAGCCCATAATTTCTTGATGTCAATCTTCACAAACTTTACATTAGCCGGACCTATTATTCGTAGGTGTAGGAACCTATTGAGAAGACCAGGCGTTATGACTACCTCTTTCCCAAAGATTGAACTTTTTATGCAATCGACCTCAGTTTTCTTTGTGCTGGGCACAAACTTGGCATTTTTCCAAAATGCGATCAGATTTTCATAGCAGATTCCAGTGATTTGGGGGGTTTTAGGAAGGTCATTAACCCTGGATTTGAACAACAATCAACCAAGCATTGAGCTTTTGCATCATTGTCATAGAAAGAGAGATAGTGTTCAGACAAACCAGTGATGATTGATTTTTCATAGAATTTTTCAGTGGGAGAAATTATGGAAGATGAAGCCATTGATAAGTGATTGATGTTTAGAACACTTCAAGTTTTCAGAGAGAATCAAAAGTAGGGTTTGTAATTTGCAAAAGAGTGTAAAGATTTCTGAAAATCTCTAAGTATCGTTTATATAAGATGATTTGGGTAGTGTGAACGTGGTTTGAATGTGGAAGGATTTTATGACATAATGGCGTGATTTTGTGTATGTAAATCGTGATATTCGAGTGAAGTGGGGGAGTGGATTGAGGTAAGTAATGATAGAGCCCGGGAATCGAGGCGTTTGTAATTCGAAAGATAATATGGTTACCTCTATGATTATAAGTTGATCTCCACGTGTGTAATCATCCTCAGAATAATCTTCCATAACTCCCTTATTCTCCACGTGTATAAAAATTGATTTTGTTCACACTTTAATTTTCCCACGATTTCAATCTTTATTTCGGTGAAGTGCCTTGGCTGGTCACTTAGCCGATGTAGTGACTTTTTCACTGAGCTGCTTTATTTGCCTATTCCTAACAATCAGTTAAGTCAACTTCGCTGGATACCAGTGCCTTACCTGCTACATCCCCTGTAATGGTAAAGGTTTAAACAGCTGATGAAGTTACTCAGCCGATTACTCCAGTTAGCCGCTCTTTGGTACTTAGTCAATTTCAATCATTCCTAACTCAGTTCTCAACATGCTAAATCTTTCATAACTGAGTGGTTTAGTGAAGATGTCAGCCAATTGATCTTTAGTGGGTATGTATTTTAGGATGACATCTCCTTTTTCAACATGATCTCTGATAAAATGATGTCTCACATCAATGTGCTTTGTTCTTGAATGCAACACTGGATTTTCAGTAATAGATATTGCACTTGTGTTATCACACATGATTGAATTTTTTTTCTCCTCCACTCCATAATCCCTTAGCTGTTGTCTAATCCAAAGTACTTGTGCACAACAACTGCTATATATTCTACTTCAGTTGTTGATGTAGATATGGAGTTTTGCTTTTTTACTAAACCATGAAACTAGTCTGCTGCCTAGCATTTGGCAAGTTCCAGGGGTGCTTTTTCTATCTATCTTGCATCCAGCATAGTCAGAGTCTGAAAATGATATCAACTTGAATCCTCCATCTTTTGGTACCAAATTCCAACATTAATAGTGTTTTTCAGGTATTTGATTATTCTTTTGGCTGCTAGAAGATGTGATTCTTTTGGTTGAGCTTGAAATCTTGCACATACTCCTACTGCAAATGCTATATCAGGTCTGCTTGCAGTTAAATATAGTAGGGATCCAATGATTCCTCTATAGATTTTTTGATCAACATCCTTTCCAGTTTCATCTTTTCCAAGAATGACTCTTGCACACATTGGTGTATCTGCTGTGCCACTTGTCTCCATTTTGTGTATTAGGTCTTTTGTATACTTGGATTGACTAATGAAAATACCATCCTTCATTTGCCCTACTTGAAGGCCTAGAAAATAATTTAATTCTCCCATCATGCTCATCTGAAATTTGCTCTTCATCAGGTTTGTAAATTTCTCACATAGCTTTTCATCCTCTGATCCAAAGATGATGTCATCAACATAGATTTGAACTAGCAATGTGCTTGTTCCTTCCTCTAATTTGAATAGAGTCTTATCTATAGTTCCCTTGTTGAATCCATTCTTGATCAGAAATTGTGATAGTGTTTCATACCAAGCTCTGGGTGCCTGTTTGAGTCCATAGAGAGCCTTCTTGAGTTTGTATACTTTGTCTTCCTTTCCTTTGAGTTGGAAACCAGGAGGTTGTTCCACATATACTTCTTCTTCCAAAAGTCCATTCAGAAATGCACTCTTGACATCCATTTGATAGACTTTGAAGTCTTTGTGTGCAGCAAAGGCTAGAAAGAGTCTAATTGCTTCCAGTCTTGCTACTGGTGCAAATGTTTCATCATAATCTATTCCTTCTGCTTGAGAGTAGCCTTTTGCAACTAGCCTTGCTTTGTTTCTGACAACCTTGTTCCTTGCTCATCCATCTTGTTTCGAATACCCATTTTGTTTCAATGATGTTGGCCATATACTCGTTCGTCAACAAGTTCCCGGACTTCATTTCTTTCAAATTCATTTAGTTCTTCTTGCATGGCCGTGATCCAATCTGCATCTTGAATTGCATCATCTATTGTCTTGGGTTCCACTTGTGATAGAAAATATGTTAGCATATGCTCCAATTGTCTTCTGGTTCTAACTCCTGTGTGGATGTCTCCAATAACTTGTTCTTCGGGGTGATCTCTTAGCCAGTTGAGATCAGGTTGAAGTTGTTCTTCACTTGGTGCTTCCACACCTTCATGTTGTGTATGAACTTCAAGTTCTGGTGCTTCTTCTGTTGTATTGATATGTGGCTCATCTTGATTTCCAAAATGATGATTCGGATGGAAGTTGGTATAGTTGCATTTGTATATATTTCCCTCTCGTATTGCTTCTTCTTCTTGATCTTGAAGATCTTCACCATTTGTATTTGGTTCATCAAAAATTACATGTATTGATTCTTCAATCACCAATGTTCTTTTGTTGAGTACTCTGAATGCTTTGCTGGTGTCTGAGTATCCCATAAAGATTGCTTCATCAGCCTTTTCATCAAAGGTATGCAACTGATTCCTGTTCAAAACAAAACTTTTTAATCCAAACATATGCAAATATGAGATATTAGGTTTTCTACCATTCCATATTTCATATGGAGTCTTTCCATGGTGTTTGTTGATGATTAATATGTTTTGTGTATGGCATGTTGTATTTGCTGCTTGTTCAGGGTTAAATTGTATGATTTTTATAGATATATTTTATATCAATTTTCCCCATATTCTTATATTTTTCATAGAAATCGAGCTTTATATTGAAATATTGAGTAAATGATGTTTTCAATGGTTAAATTGCGAAACGTAACGAATTATGTGCTTAAATGATGATTTTATATGATTTTGGAATTGTGTTACGCTTTGGTATGTTTTCCCTTAATTGTAGATGCTCATTGATGATGGAAAAAAGGATTTTAGAGAGCCAAATTCGAAGTTGGAAAGGAATCAATCACATTTATGGAAGAATAGAAGATTTAAGGAAAGAAATCAAGTGATTGATCCAGCTGGACGAGCGTCCAAGTCCCGTCCAGGATGGACGGGCGTCCACAAATGTGAACTGGCGTCCAGGATGAGATTTTTGATACAGAGAGTTTGGACGCTGAGCTGAACGAGCGTCTGAAGCAGTCCAAGATCTATGAACGGGCGTCCACCCAAAACAGACGGGCGTCCAAGCGCCGCCATGCTGAAACCGACTTAAACTTCTATTTAAAGGCAGCGGATCCCAACCCTAAAATACACAATTTTCACATCAGAAATTTCTAAGAGAGCAGCCGCACTTTGGGAGTCTCAAGGCCGGTCACCCGAGCCTTGTGCTCGGGTGATCCGAGGTTAGATTAGGATCGTTTTTGTTTCGTTTTCAATTCATGGATCATCCATTGTATAAACTATGTGAGTTCATCTTTTTGATTTATTCAAGCTTCGTTTATTTTCATGATCTTGATTTATTTTGTATTTTTCTATGCAATTTAAGATGCCATGTGAATTAGATCGAGCGATCGTTTGCTATTGATATGTTTACAACATACGGAAGTTGCGTAAACTAGATCACCATAGAAAGATATGATCTTTAATCGTTAATTCGTGACAGATTAATGGATTAATTATCTAGGTTGTTAGATTCTAAAATACGAGAGTTAACCTGAATCTACACCTTCGTTTTGTATGGAAATTGATCTCAACATTCGGAAGAGGAGAGATCGGTAATTGAATTCACTAAGGGATTAGGAATTCATAGCTTGAGAAATAGATTCACTAAGAGATTAGGAATTTGTATCTCGTGTAAAGGTGAAACCACAATTTGAATTAAAATCATGAGATGAACTAGGATTGAAATCACTTGGTTTGTATTTTGTTTAATCCCATGTATCTTTAGTTTAGGTCGTTTTTATTGTTTGTTAGAGGTTAGATTTATTTTAGTTGCTCTATCTTCGTTTATATGTTTTTCTTTGGTGTATTTGTTTTCGTACGTAACAATTGAAAGGAATTAATAAGATTAGATTCAACATCCCAATTCCCTGAGGATCGACCCCTTACTTATTCCGCTTTACTAGCAGTTACCCGGTATTCGGCCGGTTAGGAGTTAGTTTTGCATATAGGTTAGGGTTTATAAATTTTCTTTTTGTTTAAAGATGCAAAATCCTCCGAACACTGCTTCAGCCCAAAACCTCTTTGGTAAGCATGCTTCTGCAATCATCTTCCCAAGCTTCATAATCTACAAGACTATCACTCATTGACTGCAACAGCTTTAGTGATTCAGTCTCTTTCACTGCTCCTTGAGATCAAATCCTTCAGCAGCTATCACAAACACAACTCCTTCTCAGATGGCTTCTGATTCAGTTGCTTCAATTTGTTGTGAATGAGATTCACAAACTTGCTTGATCAATCTCAGTGCTGAATATGAAATTGTAGTTCTGATGTCTGAGTTGATCTCTAGATAAATCCTTGTAAGTTCAGAGAGAAGGCTTTTAAAATTGACAGAGTTTCTGCTTGGTTTTTCTCTTTTTCAAATCATTCATTTCTTTGTCTGTCAATGCCTTCTATTTATAGCCTTAAATATCCTTAATTTGAAATTCCGTCCGTTGGCTATGTTAATGAGGGAATAATCCTTGATTTTATTCTTGATTCCCCCTTAATTATATTCTCCTTGATTTCAGTGATCGGATTTTTCTTCAAATGTTTGGCAGAAAATCCGTCCTTGATTGATCCTCTATTGATTGTGTATTTAATGCATGATCCTCTGAATCTTCATCATATTTTAAATCTGATTTGGTAAGGTTTACTTCGCCGTTCCCTGAACGGTTGAGTGATCCATCTGACTTTGCCATTTAGATCTTCCTTCATTGTTTTGTCTTCACTCAGCCGAAAGTCAGTTTACTCTGCCGATTCACTGTTTCCTTCATCACTTCAGTTTAAGGAGAATCTTTGTACTTCACTGATCCTTGATTGGGGTGAGATCAGTGTACACCATATTTAAACATTAAGTTCCATCACTTGAAACATAACTTAGACTTATCCAAGGTCATCACAGACTTCCTTGGTTATAAGTCGACCATTAAGTCTTCATTGCTTCTCTGCTTGGTGCTTAGTCGGCTTCACTCGCCGAATGTCCGTTTTACTTTGCCGTCCTACCAACTAGTACAATACTTGTCCGACTTTAACTTATACAACATGTCGACTCTAAGTAAAGACTTATACGAGAGAATTCTAACTTATTTCAGGCTTGCTATAACAGCTAGTATGGCCATCATCAAAACATAATAAAATGTTCCTAACAGAGGTTGCTCGTGTCATTGCTTATTTTACAGGTGATGGCACTTTTCTAGGTGTCCAATCTTACCGGCAGTGTACCGGGTCAATTGTAGTCTAGTAAGTGGTCAAGGTCGTATCCACGAAGATTGTGAGGTTGAACACCAAAAAGCTATTATTATCTTGATCTAAGTCGCAAATTAACAAGAAGGTAAATGTATCTATGATTCTACTACTTCAAAGGTGATAACTTGATAAAAGGCCTAACCAAGACAATGTGTAGACTAGCAAATCTCTCATAGTATTATGAGAATGATTTCCTTCCATCCAACCAATAGTGTTCAAAAGTGTGAAACGGTGCATTCCTGAGCAAGTAGCTTCCCCTCATACGAGTGTATGAAACTACTCTATACCTCCTCCTTGGCCTAGGTGTCCTAATCCTAATGAATTGGTACGATGAGCACTTGAATACAATGACAATGTCAATAACCCCCGGATAAGACATCGAATGCCTATTAAGGTCAATTTACCTTCCGGTTCTCCGATTCCTTCTCCCACACCTAATATCTCCTTCGGTCTCAACTAAGTGTGTGTGTGTGTGTGCTAGTGCTAGGTGATCAATCCAACACCAACAAGCAATACATTGCAAATAGGAAAAGATTCACAACAATTAAAACTGAACAACATCAACAATCATTCACAATCAACATAAGAGATTAAACTAATTCTAAAACATCATCTCGGGCTAGTTACAATTTAGCTACTCATTACCATAAGCACTAACATGTTAAGATTAGTATTCATAGCAACAAGAACAAGCAAAACAAGGTAAAACTAGATTGTTACCAATCACAAGTGATGAATTTTCAAAGGGAGACCTTCATTCATCCTTCCAAAAGCTTCAATGGAGCTTGCACACAAAAGTGTTGAACTTGCTCCAATTAAACTATCCAAAAGGTTAAACTAAGCATTCTAAGAATTACACTTGTGATGAAATGCTAAATGGTGGTAAATTTGGCTATATGAGCCCCTAAGGGCAATCTTGGTGGGCAAGAAGAAGAGGAAGATTGGAGAAGATGAAGTTGGGGCTGCTAAAATTGGGGAAAATTCGATCCAAATGAAGTTTATATGCTGAAACTGCTGTTTCGCGACCTCGCGTGCGACACAAAAGGTCCGGCGCTCGCCGGTATTACTAAAATATCTCTGACAGCTTTCTGCGACGCTCGGCGCACGTCGTAATAGGTCCGGTTCTTCACAGCAGCACGATAAAATGGTCATAACTAGAGATGTAGAGCTCCGATTGATGTGATTCAAAATGCGTTGGAAAGGTCGTTTTTTGATCTACAACTCTCATGAAGAAGTCTTCTCCAGAAAATACCTATAAGTGGGTTCAAATGTCCATTGAAGATAGGCTATGGTAGAAGCACTAAGGACAAATGATCCGTTTGAATTTGATAGCTTCCGGCATACTCTTCTAGCCCTCAAAAGACGTGTTTAGGCTTAACACGTTTCGTCCATCGGGGTCTTGGTCAATATATAAACCTGCAATATATCACCAAAATACGAAGTATAAACCCGACACGACGCTCCGGTTATTAAACCGGTACACAACCTATCAAAATATGATATTTTATATAATAATTACTATCTACACATTTGGGTGAAACTAAGAAAATAATGACTTGAATTGATACAAGAACATCAATAAATGAATGAGAAATGGAGGTAAAACATCATGAAATGTATCGGTAGTTGACTCACATCAACAGGGATTAAAAATTACTTAACTATACTTGAGAACGTTTCTCAAAAGGTAACATCACAATCTAGTTTTAACAATCAAGAATAAAACATAGAAATAAAAGTTCGTTAAAAACTACAACATTAAAAGATAAAGATAAAAGAGTGTTGTTTATACATGCAAAATCAAAAATGGTCTTTTGATTTATGATTTTGCCCCCACTGGTCAACTACTCCCAATTGACTTTCAAGAATTTTTAAATATTCTTTAGTGGTCAAGATCTCATCTAGTTACCCCGATTCCCGACGAGGGCCGATCAACCGGAATAATTTGAAGAGTAGGTAACCATTTACCAATCACATCTCTATGTGACTCTTGTTGGTTGACTAGTCAACTCTTTGACACTACACATCTCTATGTGGTAGTCAACCCCTTGCCTCTAAAATAAGACGGTCCTGACGAGGGCCAATCACAACAATACTCTAGTCAAGTCATAACCCAATATTCGCGAGATATCATACGATCATATCTCAATAATAACGATATTCCCAAGGTAGGTCAACTCCCGACGAGGCCCGAGCAGTTGGATTCGAACAAGGGCTCATCACCGTCATTATAATATTGGGAGACAAAATTCTGACTTAATTTTTGTTGTGGGAGTAATTTTAAATTAATTCACTTAATTAATTTCAATTAATTACGGTGTCATCAAATACATCTATCTCTATAGACATACATCCTACACATTCATCTAGATCGTGCCTAGTCATGCATCTATCGTATCATATAAAACAAATACAAGCACAAAATAAATAAATGCATAAAGTAACCAGTATGATGATGGACTTTTTCTAAGTGCGGTTTCGAATACAAACTGACAAAACCGCGGGTCACAATCTAAGGGTAGCTGCAACCGCCAATAGGATCTTTTATGCACCACTTTCAATGGGATCTTCATTCGTATTTCTTTGGTCTCCATGTTTTGCTCCATTCTTGTTACAAAAATCTATCTAATAAATTTGTACACCCGCCGCACATGGGTGGGGGTGGGGGGTGGGGGGTGGGGGGGGGGGAGCTAACGGGAATGAGATAAATGCATAAAGTAAAATAGGTCATATTTTTCATAACGGCCTAGGACAATTTTGAAACCAACAGATAAATAAATCACACACATTTATCCTATTGGTCGAGTCCATGATCAATCGTGGTCCATATAATCATATCATATCTACACAATATCTAATCCATACAATAAAATCTTATGAAGAAGATAAAATCTAAAACTACCATCTTGCGTCTTAATTAATCGATTAACGTTTAATCAATTAATTAAACAATTTCATCTAATCAATTAACTAATTAACATTTAATTAATTAATCATTTCAATCAAAATAAAATTAACGATTAATTTTTTTAAAAAAAATCTATTTTAATTTTACTAAGCCTTTTCCAAAATCAAAAAATTTTAAAAACGGCCAAGGTCTGTTCCAAACCAAATTTGGAATTGCCTAGGTTGACTTTAGGTCCACAATTGTGGACCATAGGTCAAACCCTTTTACTCAACAAATTGAGTAGTGGTACTTTTCATGCCATACGGCATCTCAATGGTACAAACTATTTGTACTATCAGTTGGCCCACATGACATCAACTAAACAACAAAAGATTTCAATGTACCATAAAATTCAATGTCCACCACGAAACCATCACCAGCCGCCGGCAACCCTAGGGCCGCCGATGCCGGCGGTGATAATGCGGTGGGGCGCCACCGCTTCGGCCGAGCAGCCCTACCCGAATTATTTTTTTGTTTGTTTTCCGTTTCGTGAATTTAAATCATGTATCTAGATTTAATTACGATGCAAATTAACTAATATTTATTGCTTAAGATCGAAGACCGCTCTGATACCACTGTTAGGAAATCTACGCGGGACTGCGGCAGAATTTAAATGGTTTTTCTTTTTCTTACCAAGCTCGACTTCGTTTAAGCAACAAGCATAAAAGAAGTAGACGTAGAATATACCTGGATGATATCTAAAATAGATCATCGCTTTATCTACGGTTGTAGTTATGCACGAAGCCGCCAAGTGTTCGGCCTCTACCGTTGATCCACACGAACAGCCCGCCGGAATCCCATCATGGATTGTTACTAGAAAAACTCGGTTGCTAGACCGACCTTTTTTCTCTCTCAAAATCTCTGTCTAGGAAGCTCTCAATTTTTCTAGTAAATTAGAACTCTTCTAATTGTGATGTAGAAAAAAGCTAGACAATCCCTCTCTTATATAAAGAGACATGTGCCCCGTATGTCTCATAATATGATTGGGAGAAGATTCCTAGTAGATTGGGGAGAAAGAAAACATTTATACTAGTAAAATAAGGAAAATCATTTAATTTAATATATCATATTAAATATTTTCAAGATATTGCCAATATTTAATATTGATAATCTTTAACATATTATCATAAATCAATTTATGCAAATCTATTAATATCTAATATTAATATATGGTAATACTATTAATTAAATTGCACAATCCAAGTGTATCTCATACACTAGAAAGTGGCACCCCGTGTTGCCATAAATTGGCATCCGGAATATTCTTTAATTAATATAATACTGAAGAGAGTTTGAGAAAGTAAAAAGATACTTGAGTAAACTTCAACTTAGTTTTTATTCATCATAAAAGAGTGAGTATAAATAGCTACAAGTAATTGAGAAAGGTCCTAGTAGAGTATAAGCTAGGAGAGAGCAATTAATTACTAGAGTCGGCTAGTATTAATTGCTAGAGATGTCTATTACCTAATAAGACAAAAGAAGTTACTTTATGACATATTAATTGTTTATACAATACAATTAATATGTCTTACAATTAATGTGTCTCACAATTAATATGTTACACTAAAGTAACGTACATAATATTTCCACACCCCCCCTCAAACTAGGTTGTATATGTTAATACAGCCAAGTTTGCTACTCAGTCGGCTGAACATAAGCGGTGGAATTGCCTTGGTGAGAATATCAGCATTTTGGTCTGCTGAGGGAACATACTGAAGTTGAATGATCTTGGCATCAATCTTCTCTTTAAGGAAATGCCCGTCAATATCCACATGTTTGGTTTTATCATGATGGATGGATCCTCTCGCCATGCATAAAGTTGAATTATTGTCACGACAGATGACGGAGTTGTTTGAGGGTCTCTTGAAGATCGGTAAGGACTCTTTTCGGCCATAATGCTTCACAAATGCCCAAAACCAATGCCCCGAGTTCGCTTCCAAAGACTACTTCTAGAGACGTAGGTTGTTTCTTACTTCTCCAAGTGACCGGATTACCCCATACATATGAGCAATAGCTGTGGTAGATCTTCTGTCTATGTGACAGCCAGCCCAATCAGCATCAGTGTAAACCTTGACAGATCTCTCAGCAGACTTGGTGAAATGTAAGCCTTGGCCAGGAGTGGACTTCAGGTACCTCAGTATCCTGTTCACAGCATCCCAATGTTGCTCAGTAGGGCAATGCATGAACTGGCTAACCAGACTAACTCCATATGCAATATCAGGTCTTGTATGTGACAGATAAATAAGTTTCCCTACAAGTCTTTGATATTGATCCTTTCGACGAAGAATGTCACCATGCGACGGGGTATTACGGGATCCACTCTGGGATACGAGCGGGTTTGCATCCCGGCATGCCGCTTTCTTCGATGGTCCAAGACATACTTCCTCTTGTGAGACGAGATATACCCCCGACCGTTCCTAGCTATTTCCATACCAAAGAAGTACTTGAGGTAGCCCAAATCTTTAACTTGAAAAACTTTGGCCAGCAGGGTCTTCAATTGTTGGATCTCAGCAGGGACATCACCAGTAAGGATGATATCATCCACATAGACAATAAGAATGGATCTTTTTTGGTTTGTTGTTTTGATAAACATGGTGTGATCTGAGTTGCATTGATGATATCCAGCAGCTTTAACCACAGTAGTAAGTTTGCCAAACCAAGCTCTAGGGGACTGCTTTAGGCCATATAGAGACTTCCTTAATTTGCAAACTTTCCCTTGAGTGTGAGTGTTGGCAAAACCAGGAGGCACATTCATATAGACTTCCTCAGTAAGGTCACCATTTAGGAAAGCATTCTTAATATCCAATTGGTGAAGAGGCCAGTCAAGTTGGACAGCAAGTGAGATCAGTACCCTGACAGTGTTGAGCTTTGCCACAGGTGCAAAAGTCTCTTTGTAGTCAAGACCATATGTTTGAGTGAATCCTCTTGCAACCAGTCTAGCTTTGTATTTGTCAATAGTACCATCAGCATTGTACTTGATAGTGAACAGCCATTTGCAGCTGACTGTCTTCTTTCCATGTGGGAGAGATTTGAGGTCCCAAGTATGGTTGTCAAGGAGAGCAGTCATTTCAGTTTTGACAGCAGCCTTCCACTTATCATGTTGGAGAGCTTCTTGTATATTCTTAGGAATAGAGTGAGAATCCAAGTCATGTGTAAACATGGCAAAACCAGGTGATAACTGATCATAAGATAGATAATTATGAATAGAATGATCAGTAGTGCAAGATCTCTTTCCCTTCCTGATAGCAATAGGCCTATCATCAATGTCAGCAGGCTGCTGAGAGGCTGTAGGTTGCTGAGTGTCAGTAGGCTCTGAGTCAGCAGGCTCTAGGTCAGTAGACTCTGGTTCAGAAGGTTGCTGAGGGTCAGTAGACTGCTGAAAGTCAGTAGGGTGCTGAGGTTCAGTCTGCTGAGAATCAGTAGGTTGCTGAGGGTTAAGATTTAGGTCAATTTCAATCAGGTTTCCATCAGTGACTGCCTCAGTGGACTTGCTGTAGTAGGGTGTCCTTTCAAAGAATTTTACATCCATAGAATTGTAAAATCTTTTTTCAGAAGGAGAGTAACACTTGTAACCTTTCCTGTCCTTTGAATATCCTAGGAAAATGCACTTGAGAGCTTTGGGATCAAGTTTGATTCTGTGTTGGGCATGGATATACACAAACACAGTGCAACCAAAAAATTTTGGGGGTAATTGGGAAATAAGATGAGGGCAGGAGTGTGTGGTCAGAAGGGTTTGGATAGGGGTTTTGAAGCCTAACACTCTGCTGGGAAGTCTGTTGATTAAGTATGTGGCAGTTAATATAGCTTCACCCCACATATACTTTGGAACATGTGTGGTGAACATGATTGATCTAGCCATCTCCAAGTAGGTGCTGTTCTTTCTCTCGGCAACCCCATTTTGTTGAGGTGTTTCCACACAACTCGCCGATATGGACAATCCCTTTATTCATCAAGAAATTACGAGGTTAGACTCATAGTATTCAAGTGCATTATCGATCTTTAAGATCTTGATCTTAGTGTCAAATTGAGTAGAAATCATGTTGTAGAATTCTGAAAGACTGTTCCAACTTCGATTTATCCTTCATTAAAAACAAATTACCATGTGTTTCGGTATGATCATCAATGAAAGTGACAAACCACCTTTTTCTGTTATACTTTTTACTCTTGAAGGTCCCCATACATCACTATGAATTAAAGTGAAAGGTGTGGAAGGCAAATAAGGTAGTTTGGCATACACAGATTTGGTAAGTTTGGCAAATTGACAAATATCACATTGAAGATCATTGACATTACATCCTTTAAATAATTCAGAATTACGGACTTCAAATAACCAAAACTTGGATGTCCTAGTCTATAATGCCATAACATGATATTATCTAAGGTTTGAGTGCAAGCCGGCCGAGGCGATTCGGTCTTCGGTCTTCGTCTTCGACGGTCGACCACATACAATCCTAAGCGGGGTTTAGCCCTCCCAATCACTTCCCGTGAAGAAGGGTCCCGGAAAGTGCACCGATTCTTATTAGAAACAACGAGTCAGTTCAAATATTTTACAAGTCTACCGACGGATATGAGATTGCGCTAATTTTGGAACAAATAGGACATCCTTTAGACATATCTTATTAGTAAGTTTAACATTTCCAAAACCTTTTGCACGAGAGATAGATCCATCAGCAGTCTTAACATTGTGCATTTGATGACAAGGAATAAGGTGAGTTATAAGGTTTTTATTGCCAGTCATATGGGAGGAGGCCCCAGAATCAACAATCCATGTTTCATTACTAATAGAAGAGTAAAATTTACCTGCACTAGCCTGAGTAGCAGTGTCAGTAGAGGGACTACCTTCTTTTTGTTGAGTGAGGAAAGCTTTGAATGCAGCAAACTGAGCATTCAACTTGTTGTCATTCTCCTCTTCATTTACATGCCTACCCTGACTTTCCCTGGTAGGCTTGAAGGATTTAGGCATGCCATGTAGCTTCCAGCAAGTGTCCTTGGTGTGATTTGTGCGTTTGCAGTGCTCACAGAACAACTTTCCAGTTCTATCAGTAGCCTTCCCGACGGCCCTCGGTAACCTCGGCGGGCTTCCCGACGGTCGGCGGGTAGCACTCTCAGTAGGGTTGTCAGCAGGGGAGTTCAGCAGCATCACTTTCCTCCTACTTTCCTCATGTTTGACTTCAGCAAACATGGATTTGAGATTGGGGAGAGGTTTTGTGGCAAGGATTCTTCCTCTAACATCATCAAGAGTGGGATCCAATTCCAGTAAGGAACTTGAATACTCTCTTTTTCTCAATAATGTCCTTATAAAGGGCAGCATCCTTGACATCATTCCAGGGGGTGAGTTTCCGGCATATCTAGGTGTTGCCATGCCCTGACGGTTGGTTGAAGTATTGAGTTACGGACGCATCTCCTTGTCTCAGCTTTTGAATCCGAGCTTCAAGTTCATACACTTATGAAGTATTGTCTTTCTTGGAGTAAAGGTCCCTGGCATTATCCCAGATCTCCTTTGCAGTATCATACATCATAAAATTCTCACTAATCTCTTTTGTCATTGATCTTGTGAGAATGGTCATGACTTGATTATTAGTAGTGTCCCATGCTTCAAATCCTGGGTCATCTTCGGCGGGGGCGGGTTTAGAGCCGGACGGGTATCCCATCTTACCTTGTCCGTAAATGTACATTTTCATAGACCTTGACCATAGCAAGTAGTTGTTGCCATCAAGTCTATGATTAGTATAAGATGAAGATTCGGTGACCCCGGTCTGTGCGAGGCGGTAACTGGACTCAACCGAGGGTGAGGAAGCTTCAGATAATGAAGACATCTTGATTCAGCAGGGTACTGAGAATTTGCAGCGGATTCAAGAGTTTAAGGCTCTGCTACCATGAAGAGAGTTTGAGAAAGTAAAAAGATACTTGAGTAAACTTCAACTTAGTTTTTATTCATCATAAAAGAGTGAGTATAAATAGCTACAAGTAATTGAGAAAGGTCCTAGTAGAGTATAAGCTAGGAGAGAGCAATTAATTACTAGAGTCGGCTAGTATTAATTGCTAGAGATGTCTATTACCTAATAAGACAAAAGAAGTTACTTTATGACTTTATGACATATTAATTGTTTATACAATACAATTAATATGTCTTACAATTAATGTGTCTCACAATTAATATGTTACACTAAAGTAACGTACATAATATTTCCACAAAAACTATGGTTAATTAATTTACAAAATACATGCGTATCAATATACACAATAAATTTCGCCACTTACATATATAAAAATATATATTTAATTAATCAATATAATTAATATCTTATATTTAATTTATTCATAATAAATAAATACCACCATTTTAATTTACCACTATAACACTTTATAGTCGAGATAGAACTTTCCTTATTTGGTTATCGCTATAACACATTTTAATCTGGCTAGATGTTCTTATGTGTGTGACCCGATAGAGTTCCAAATATGTTGGCCGTAGGCACAAAGTGAAATTACAAAAATGCCCTTTCATACCTAACGATCGTGGATGGCATCTAACGACACGTCCATGACTCATAATCATCGAAAGAGTCAAATGCAATGACTACTACCTTTCATGTGAAACGGTTACCGTGTAAATAGAATCCTATCGCTGTTACAATATCCATACGGTCGTACTTCAAGTGTCAAACATCAACGACCATATCTTATAATCTGTATATCTTACTCTCTCGAAGTAACATATTACTTTCGCTTTGCAAAGACTTTTGAGAATAAGACATTCCTTATAAGAAGTACCTTTCGGATATTCACTCCTAATCATAGAATACGTGATTTGCGGATGAGCAACATGAATCCTACGCACGCTTTAGTATCACACCCAATCACTACCGCATGATCGCCCCATGGCTAAGGAAAACCTCAATAGGTCAAAGTATGACAATCCACACCGTGATGTCATGAAGACTCCGGTCTCAGGATAATTACACAACCGCCACATAGCGTGTCACTTGATAAAGTAAGTGGGTCAGTCTAACATACACATTCTCTAATACACGTCCACGTATAGTCCAAGTGTCTCTACACTTCGATAGACGAGATCTATCCCTATCATCAAAAGACAGAAGACATCCAATACGTGCTAGTCTAATCGTACTATTAATGTCCTGTTTAATAGTACATACAACTAGAGACATTTAAGTATCAAACCTTTTAAAGTGAGTCGAGATTTCATCAACCATGCACTATTATGATTTCATAACAACATCGTAATTGGTCCGTTCAACGAACAAATATATACTAATAGAAAGCCATTTGATATAAGTATAAGCATAAAGAAATGGTAGAAATGATCCGACCCGGTCGGATCCGGTCCAACCCGATTGGGTTTAGGACACTATTTCAACAGATTCAAGGACTCCTCAGAAGCCTTGTACTTCTGGATGGCCTTAGTGATCCGAACTGGAACAACAGCCTTCAGCTCCGCCAGTTCAGCCTGGAGTTTGGCCATGCCTTGCTCCATTCCTCGCTTCTCCCCAGCAAACCTGTCATCCCTGGACTAAAGCTCAGCCTCCCTAGCTTGGAGTTGCGCTCGGAGACCCTTGATCTCTTTATCTTTGGACTCGACGGAGCCCTTCATCTTTTCCCGACCTGCCCTCAGATCGGCAACCTTTTTTTTTAGGTCGGCGGTGTCGACGGAAGCTCTTCCTAGCCTCCGAAAAACAACTCCGGCCGACCGGGGTCCCCGAATGGCCAACAATGCCAAAGATAAGAGATGCTATCAAAATAGTATAAAATTTAAGGAAAAAGGCAGGGACTTAAAAACTCCATGGACTTGAAGCCAACCACGAAGCTCCTCGTCCGACATCTTAGAGGTCTCCGCTCTCCGCTCGGAAGCGGCATCTTCTCTCGACCTTGGTCCCGATTTTCCTCGGGGAAGCACCTCGCCCGGCCTCTCTTTTTAGGCCTACCCTCTTGAGGATCCAAAGCCAACCGAGATCGGCCTTGCTTCGAAGGCGAAGGCATTCCTATTTTCCTTCTTCTCGGATCGATACATCCGAACGGTGAAATCAACTTCCCCCGAGCCGATTGGAAGGAAGATGGAACCGTCGTAGCATCATCCAAGTTCGTGCCCGTAGGCTGGGCGGAAGGAGGGTCCACACTTGTCGTCCTCTCAGTGTCAAGGCTCTGCTCAGATTGGCTGACCTTGGCCTCGTTCTCGGCACCAGCCAACAATTCTGTGAAAATCAGCCACTGCAAGCGAAATAGGACGTATGCTAGTCAAAGAAAGAGACAATTACAAAAATAAAGCGTAAAGTAAATTAAGGAAAATCCTACACATAACCCCCTCATCGTCACTAATGGGTACATAAGGGCTAGGCCCAGCATCTGATAGCCGAGCAGCAACAATCAACTTGGTATAGAGTTCCTCGACCTTTACGGAATACCCCGATTCTTGGATACCTTCTAGTAGCTTCTTACCAACAGTAGGTCGGACGTCCTAAGGAGCTCATCCGAGTTCCAGACACTCAACTCGGGTTGACCTTCATGTCTGATGAAAAGAACCACTCCTTCCACTGTTTGTGGGAGGACTTTTCCTTAGGGATGATGGGGACATCACTCAGATGTCCAGTTTGGCGGGACAAGTAGTACCGTCCGGGGTGGTCCTTCACCCTCTCGTGTCTGTAAAAATACTTGAACAATTGTACTTAGAGTTTGATGCCTAACAAATTCGGTACCAAGTGGCAAACCCTATGATGTCCCTAACCCCATTTGGGGCTACCCGGCGATCCCGGCTCCGTAAAAACTAAGCACAACTACATAGGCTGGGCATAGAGGAAGCCTAAGGCCAACCTCGAAGTGCTCACCGTGAACGGTGCATTATCCCTCCAGGGGCTGATGTGCAAAGTTGTGGGGGTCGGAGGGAAGCCTAGGGGCATACCTCTCCCAGCCTATCTCGTAGGTATTGCAAATTTCGTCCAAATCCTACCGAGATAGGATGGATTTGACACATTCACTACCTTTGGCGGCCATCTTGATTTCTAAGGTTGCGACAGAAAATGGACTTAAGCAGAAAAAAGAATGCACAATGAGGCAAAGAATGACTTGCTTGTAAGAGTAATCTGAAATTGGGAAATAAGAGCAATCGCCGGTGAATTCAATATTTTGGTTTAATAGCAGTGTAATGAAACGACATATGTGACGGATGTAATACCCTACTCCCGACCCCTAGGTCCACTGGGGTCATTCTAGGAGGGGTTGCGAAGCTCTCGCCGCGACTTCAATACTAAGACTAGAAATCCCAAGATAATCATCTAAAACCACAATTTAACATAATAAATCCACAAGTTATTTTACATCAATTCAATAAATATCTTCATTACAATATTACAACTCATAAAAATTACAATAGCTCTCAAAATTACCATCCAAAACATTAATTTCTTTTATCTTCGAATCTCGATCAAACATCGCCTATAATTTCTCTTTTTCCTTGATCAAAACCTGTACATATATTTGTAAAAGAAAAAAAAAACAAAAGAGACAAAGAAACAAAGGAAGCGAGGCGTCGACAAAGAAAGGCTACCAGATGAGCGCGTGTGCAAGTGTTATACTATATTATATATATAAAAACAACTTTTATAAAATTTTGCAAATGGAAACCTTTATTAATCTTGCAAAACGAGTTAGTAAGTAATTCTTGAAGAAAATAAAAGACAGAGATAATAAGTCAATTTTAAAAGTTTTATAGTGCACGAGCATTAAAGAAAACATGTCGAGTTTATTTTACAAGCACCCGAAATTTGGCCGAGCCGATGAGTCAAGTACCACCCTAACGCCATTTTACCATGGATTTCAACCGCACTTCACGAGAACTAGCCATGCCTGACAACTCCGGCCGATTGTCAGGGAAAAGAATCAACCTTCACCGTGCAAACCTCCTACACGGCTCCAGCCAACCCTATCCATGCCCTAGGACCCACGCACCAACCGTCGCCCTTGCTTTCCCGGGCTGTAGCACGAATCTTCGGGGGAAAGGTACCGTCCCCACTCTTACGAGTGAGCACTCTACATCGTCGGAAAGACTTCGAGTCAAGAGGCGGCGAGACCGGACCGGTGTAGCCGTTCTCCTGTAGAGCGATAACTCTAATCCCCCTAGCCACCGTAGCTTTGACACTTTCATGCCACGAGCGAGCGAAATGAATGCGAGCGAAGTATTATCCGTCAATTCCAAATATCGCTTTTATTTCTTTATAAAAATGCGCACTAAATTTCAAATCGAGTCGTTTAATTTTAAAGAAATCATTTGAAAATGACTTACGAATTTAAAAGTTCATTCGATATATATAGACAAAATATTTGAAAATAATATAAAACACACACTTTTGGCTTTATATCAAAATAAAAGACTCACCTTATCTATGAGTTTATTCGATTACTCGATTACTTTTATCTGTCCGTTGTATGCGAAAACCATATTCCCTTTTCCTTAATCTTTTTTTTTTTCAGTCGACCCCGCATGCTAGAAACGTCAATCTTCTTCAATTTTATTCTCACGTCAAATATGGCCAAATATATATAACATCGAGTGGTCTTTAACTGTTGGACAATATTTTCACAATTTTAACTCACAAAAATCCACAAACGACCTCAACTCGTTCCATCCCTCATCCAAATCACCTAGTTTGAACAAGTGAGACTCTGCAACTCATTTACCAAAAGTGGAACATAAGATTTATGCCGGTTCGGACGTTCGGAACGTCCCCGAAAAGATCTGTTCGATCATAAAAGAAAATTGATGACATCCAGTAGAGAAGATGAAAGTTATAGCAACATGCTCGTTTGATGAATATGATGATATAGATGATGAAATGGTGGCGTTTACGGCGACGGATTTACCGGAGTGGTGCAGATGAAAGTAGCAATATTTTTTTTTTAAAGGAAATTCCATGGGGCTAATTAAAAACCTGGTTAAACAATCTAAAGAGAAGATAATGGTTGTTTTAAGTTGGATAGATTAATTGGTGGAATTGCTAAAGTTTGATAGGAGGGATAGACAAGTAACGGCTTGGATCGCCGGAGGTCGTAAAAGAGAAAGAGTATTGAGTTGAGTTGGGGTGGTTTCAACAGTGGGGTGTATATATATAGCTGAGAGTGACCTTCATAACTATAATGATGAAGGTAACTTCTACGGCGTGAAAAATAAATAAATAAATGCTATACTATTTCTTACGTTACAATTCTAGTGAAATTAACACTAGACAACTAATTACTTATCACAACTAATCAATTATCACTTTAAAAGATTATACTCAGCCGAACCGTTACTAAACACATACATTATTCATTTGTTTAATTCATCGGGTCCCTTGCTCAACTTTAAAGGAAAAGAAATGTGTAACGTTATATCACTTAGTTCTATCAATGATAATAATGATAATAATAATAATAATGTCACTTTTAATAAAATAATATCACAACGAAATGATTTTTACATTGAAAATACTTCAAACTTTTCGCAGCTTAATCAATAGTATGAAAATATAATATATCACTAGATCTTATTAGTTGAAAATATAAAGTATAAATAAATAAATAAATTATCATTACAGTTATTTCGAAATGCCTATAAAATCTTTTATAAACAATATGGCGAAAATCGGGGCGTTACAACGGATGTTATAAAACCCAAGCACGTCTTAGAAACCATCCTAAATCAAGTTAGTGGGTGTAAAATGACTCGACTTACGGGTCAGTTATGACATCGTCATAACGGCATCCATGCCACCTGGCAAGCTAGGATGTCCAAAAAATCCATTTATATTACCGATCCGAGCTACAACTTTGGTAGATCCGAACCGATCTCCGAGCTCGCCTAGATCTGGGGCTTATGACGGAGGTCGGACTAAGTACTCGCCACGTGTCATCCCCACATTATATAACAATAAATGCATACAAAGGAGATACGAGCAGATTTAAGGCCGCACCTAAACCCCTGGTGGGAGGTCAGCTCAGCTAGCTTCCCAGTCCAGCGCAGGTCGGCCAGGGCGCAGTGGAGCTCAGCTTGTGCAGCTTGGGCCTCACAATCTAAGGGACTCGACGCAGGTCGGCCTGAGTATCCCTTAGATGGAGTAGCCCACGTGCACAACATAATAGATAAACATGGAAAGAATCCTCACCGTAAAGGCTCTGTTCCTACATTTAAACTATCATGATTATCTCTTACAATCAAGAAGATCAAATCGTACTTATCCAATCCTTAGGGAACATGAAATTAGAGTCCAACAAGGACACGGCCCATGAAAGACTAGGGCATAAGGCTCCCTATATAAACAATCCTTAAGGAACTACGGAGACTTGATTCCTGATTGATACACTTGATACGTAGGCAACTTGAGATATATTATCTCAGGCTCAGTCTAAACATCACACAAACCACCCCCAGTTCATATATTCTTGTGTTTCAAATCTTGAATAAATTGTCACTAGGATAATACGGCCCGGATTTATTACTCGACGAGATCCAACATGGTCAACACCGTTGGTAGACATGCGTATATGTTTTATGTTTTTTGCACATATGTCACTCATGTAACATTGTGGTACAAGACTCTATACACAAGTATTTCACTTATAAGTACACTTTGTTGTGGTTTTTTTTTTTTTTTTTTTTGGGTTTGTTAGGCGGATGAGAGGGGTGGCATGTTCAAGGCATTGTGGTAAAAGAACAAACCGGTATTCGAGAGCATCTTGTTTACGAAGTATTTGAGGAAAATGTATGGTCATATAAGCCTATAGACATCTCTTTATGTACATCACTCACCCAACGACGAATGTAACAACGACTATTCATGAAAGTGTTTCCTTAAAAGAGCAAAGGTAACCACCATCGGGTGAACCACAATAAAAAAATCTTGTGTCAACTTGTTATACTTGTTGCAACACAGTTGCACAAAACATTCTATTATTTTGATAGTGGCTTTGATCGACTATATCCCAGTGTGTGTTTATAATTTTGCAGGAAAACAGTCTTTTGGTTCATGAGAACTTTGAGCTTGGTTCAGTGTTTTTGCCCAAACACTTCGGCCTAATATAATTTCAGATCGAACTTGACGTGACTCAAATACTAATGGCTCGTTTGGATTGATGAAATGTAATGGAATAGAATGAATCTATTGGAATAGAATGCAATGGAATGGAATGATATCATTCCATTACTGCGTTTGGTAGACAGTGGAATGAAATCGTTTCTTATTGCAAGATTTATTTTTTCATTCCATTCCGTCCATTCCATTGGATTTTGGATGGAATGAAAATCATCCATTTTCATTCCGTTGGAATGAAAACATATTCCATTCTCCTTGCCAAACACGCCAAATTGATGGAATGGAATAAAAAAACATTTCATTCCATTCCATTCCCGCAATCCAAACGTGCCATAATGGTACGTTTGTTAGGACGGAATGGAATGAAATGAAATGATTTTTCATTCCATTCCAATGTTTCTGTATGATTATGAGAGAATGGAATGAAATGATGAAAATTGACAAAACACGTGGGTGATGGGGTAAGAGTGGGTGGGTGGTAGGGTAGGTTAGGGTAGGTGATGAAGTAGGGTAGGTATGGTAAGGTAGGGGTGTAGGGGGTAGGATAGAGTAGGTGGTGGGTAAGGTAGGTAAGATGCGTAAGGTAGGATATGGTGAAATATGGTAAGATAGGATATGATGGGGTGGTGGTAAGGCTTATGGTGTGGTGGTGGGTAGGGTAGAGATGGGTAAGGTATGGGTGGGTAGGGTTGGGTGGTGGGAAAGTTAGGGTAGAGTAGGTATGGTAATATAGGGTAGGGTGGTAGGTAAGGTAGGGCAGTTGTGGGTATGATGGGGTGGTGGGTAGGGTAGGGAGGGTGTGATGGGTTGGGTAGGGTGGTGGGTAGTTTAGGGTGGGTAGGGTAGGGATAGGGTAATGGTAGGGGTAGGTAGCATAGATGGTAGGCAAGATAGGTTGGAGTGGGAGGTGGGTAAGGTAGTGTAGGGTAGAGTGGGGTGGGGTAAAGTAGAGGTGGGTAGGGTAGGGTGGGGTGGGTGTGGTAGGTAAGGTAGGGTAGGGTAAGGTGGTATGTAAGGTAGGGTAGGTGAAGGTAAAGTGGTGGGTAAGGTAAGGTAGGGTGTGGTGGTGGGTAGGATAGATAGAGTTGGGGTGGGTAGGGTAGGGTATGGATGAGTGATGATAGAGTAGAGTAGGTGGTGGGGTAAGGTAGGTAGGATGTGTAGGGTAGGATATGTGATGGTGGAGTAGGTAAGGTGGGGTGGGTAGGGTAGGGTAGATGAGTAGTGGTAGAGTAGGTAGGGTGGGGTTGTAGGTAAGATAGGGTGGGTAGAGAGGTGGTGCAGTGGGGTGGGGCTACCCACCCCACCCCACCACTTCCACCATATCCTACTTTTTATTCTATTCTTTCACATCTCGTACATTAAATGAAATGAATTTATTCCATTCAATTCCTATTACTTTATTTTATTCCATTCCATTCTTGCGTAACAAACATGCCATAAATGAATCAATATAAAACACAATTATGCACATGTACACACATGTGGAAACATCGATACAATATATTCCAGATGTGATATTTAAATACGTAAAAATGAAGGGTAATTATTTTCTATTCACTCCACTTACATCGCAACACACGTGAATGATTTTGGATCACATAATTTAAATTTAAGTTGAAATTATGTGGTCCAAAATCACCACGTATGCTACTACTCAAATGGATTCAATGTTCCCGAAAATGAAAAATAATCTTTTGGTGCCGACATTGTGTATACAAAAATGGGAAAAACTCAGATACCGACGCGCGCCATTTGCGTGGGCCAATGACACCACGGAAACAGATCGCATATTGGCTGTGCCCTCTCTCGTCCACGAATTTCGGATGGCCCACTCCCTCCTTCCCCTACAGCCCCCAATTTGATCTGGCTGCCACGTGTCACACTACCTACGTTTATTTCCTTTATTTTTTATTATATAAATAAAACAATTAATATTCTGAAAATATTCGTCTCAAGCCCATACCGTCCCCATATTTTTTTCTTCTTTTTCCCGTTCAAAGTAACGAGGCAAAGCAGGCAGCTGTTCATTTATCCAGAACCTACTACGTCAATCCTGTTTAGCCTTTTTTGGTAGTTTCTAGAAGCTGATTAACTGTTCGGTGGATTATCTCCGGTGAGTTTTCCGGCTAGACGCAGTAATAGTTAGCTGAATGTTGTTTTCCTCTTTTTTTATTATTATTATTATCAGTTTTTGGAATTCAACTGAAACTCCATTTCCCTCAAAAAAAAAAAAAAAAAAAAACTGAAACTCGATTGCGACTTTAGTATCTTCAGTGAAGTAACCTGACAAAAAAGTTCATTAAGCAACCAAATAAAAAAAGACGAGGTTTATGAAACTCTAGTCTAGTTGGATGGATCGAAGATCTACCACGTTTTTACTGATTAACTTTAGTGGTTAATCTTTCATTTTGTTCCTGATTTGTTTTGGCAGTTGCTGAAGAGTTCATTTTTGGTATTTACTCAAGTTTATTTTGTTTTGCTTTACTAACTTTGTTCCAGAAGATTTTTGTTTGGCCAATAAATGGAAGGGAGCAGAAACTTGTTGTTGGGTTTGATTGTGTTGACTTGTTTTCTGCTTGCTCTGATTGTGATTTTGATTTTTATTATATATTTTTTGTCAGAGGCGAAAGGGGATTCTCTAGAAGTTGAATATGACATCAGATCAGGGAGTTGCCTATGGTTTAAGTGGTGGATGAAGCTTTCGTAGGGATGTCAGATTTGTCGATGTATGAGGTATGATCCCTTTGATCACAAGGTGTACCGTGTTGTTTTACTAGGCTTATCTTGTCATAGTGAGAAATTTTAGTAGAACCTCTCTTTGTTCATGCGTGCAGTTCGGTCTTGCTCTTTTTATAACTAAAAGGTTGTCCTGGTGTTGCAGTTTGGAGATATAGCTTGGGATGAATTTTGCATGAGTGACGACCATACAGTGCCGCTTCCTGGCGTTGAACAACCAAATGAGCATTCTTTATGGGATAACAACTACCAAAAACATTGTCATGGAGTAGTTGGTGGTCAGGATATCGCTAGAGATGCATCTCCTAGCAAAAATGCTGGCGAGACAATAGAAACAGAAAAGCCTCCCTTCGCAGATAGTAGAAGGAAGAGAATGTTGGAAACAGAACCTGTGCCTCAAGCATCTGACTCTGCCTTTAATTCATGCAATAAAAACTCGGGTAAAGAAGTCAGCTTAGCACATGATGCTAATCCTAGATTCAGTAATTGCTTTGAAATTAACGGTATGGATCCCCTGGGTAGTGAGTTTTGTGCTGCTGCTGCAATTCCGACAGAAAAGACTGCTGCAGTTAACAGCAACTCCTATAGTTATCCACTTTCCCAACCAGAAAGCGGTACCACCTTTTTTGATGAAACTCATGACATAAAAACTTCTGGGGACCTCCTTTATTATGGTTGGCCAGATATCAGCAACTTAGAGGAAGTAGAACAAATATTCAGGTGAATATTTTATGTGATTCTTTGTTTGCGTTCCCATCCTTGTTATCGTCTAATCATCTGTAGTGATGTGACGTTTGGACTTGGTCCCAGCAACAATGATGAATTTGAATGGTTTGCATCACCTGAAGCTATTGAAGAATCTTTAGATGGATCAAAGCCAGGATTCAAATTTACATATACTGATTCTTCACTAGTGGAGAGCAATTCCAGCAGTTGTGAACATATGATAAATGAAACACACTCATCAGTAAGTGATACTTGCATGAAGGGTGTATTCCGAAGATAGATAGACATTTACATCTTGGTCTTTTTTGTTCTGCGGATGGAATCTGTATCTCTAACTCACAGACTGATTTTATTCCTGTGATCAGTTTAACGTGATTTGAATATGATCTTCTGTTATCTTATTTCTCTGATAGATCTCCAGTCACCTGGATCTTTGTGAATCTTAGTTTCAGTGGCTTTGTCATTTCACAGGAAGGGAAGTGCTTTCATGACTTTCAGCACCGGATCCCAAGTGCTGACCATTCCACAAGCGACAATTGCGATACAGTATGTTCTCTTTTTACAATATTTCGGGTAGTGTTGCCTTTTTTTATTAAATCCTCTGGTTATGAAAAGTATCGATGCCTGACTGAAATGTTAGCATCGTTGTTACTGGATCTAAGATGTGTCGGTTTGTGTTCCACTTGAATGTTTTCTATGCTGGAAAATGGTATTTTCCAGACACTATATAAAAAACGCTACATCATGTCGCGTTCATGCCTGGAAGATGATCATTGTCATTAAGTAGTTCTTTGAAAGTCTAAATGTGTCACAGCCTACTACTAAACAGTCTATTTGTACATGATAAATGGATATGCGTAAATTGCAGCCAAGGCATGGAGGTCAATCTTGGGGTGAAATGAAAGATCAGTTGGGTGTTTGTAGTAACAGTCTTCATGATGAAGTGTTAGAAGAGGCATCAAAAGGAGCATCTTCTGAAGTTTTGTCATGCAAGGGCATAAAAAAAGAAACGCAACCAATGATGGTTCATGAATCCTTGAGTTACTTACCCTGTCACACCCATTATATGTATTCAGATTACAGTAGCCCTTCAGATCTAACTTCAGAATATGAGACTCCATCTGCCAGAAATTTTGATAATAATGGCATCAAACCATATTTCCCCAACGAGCCATACACTTCAAATCAGGTACTATATACGGCGAGCTCTCGTTGTAATTCATTTCAGACTACACCAATTGTGCCCAATGAAAATGTTTAATATTTTTCACTAAGTCCTTCAATGTTCATTCTCTAGCAAACTTGAGAACATGGATATGTTGATTCAGGATTCTTTGTCCAATCCCTTGCCTGTACGGAAGAAAGTTCAGCATCCGGCGAATAAGTTTGATATTATTGGTGATGCAAAAGAAGTTCCAACAGAAGTGGGTCCCTCAACTCTTCAAGAGAGATCACCTGTTGGTTCAACATTTGATGACATTTCTTCACTCGAAGCTGCTAGTTTCCGCCAGCTTCAGCTAGTCATGGAACAGGTAAATATTGGCTCTTGACTGAAATTGACTACTCGAATTCGTGAAATTATCTTTCAAAATGAGACATGGGTTAGATGAAACCAACTTAGTTTGTGTAGATCATAAAAAAGCTACCATTTTCTTGTCTTGTTCCTGAATCTTTGCTCAAGTATGATATCTCTTTATAAACCAGTAGACTACTTGTCTCCTACTCTCCTGCTTTACTGGATGGTTTTCATGTGTTATTTTGTGTGTGCATGTGTGGTGGAGGTTCCCTGTTCATTTCTGCCGTGCATTCCATATCCTGTTTTCTCTACTGACGCTTCAGAATCTTTTCGTTTAGTTGGATCCAAGGACCAAGCTATGCTTCAGGGACAGTCTGTACCGCTTGGCTCAGAGTACTGTGCAGCGCAATGACAACGCAGATTTAGATGTTCATTCCTTTCCGAATGATCAATATAACAGCAGAGTCATGCTGGGGGAAGGGACAAATAAGTGAGTGATGCTTTTTCTTGGTCTTACAGTACTCATGTCAACTGATTTTCGACACATGGAATCGGTTTACTTGTGTCTTGATTGGGTTGGTTTGTCTAGTTGCTAAAATGTTTCAAACTTATTTTTCTGTCTGCTCGAACTCTATGCCGTTCCGTTGTAACTTGATCTGATAAATTATGGAAAAATATAAACTAGAAAGATGAGAAGCTTCCTGATCACATGCTTTATCATTCCCATTTCTAATTATAATAATGCTAGTAAAATCCTTTCTCCCACTCAGTAACATGCATCTATTTTGAGTCTACTTACTCATATATTTCGTAATGCCAGCTGGTGCACGCACTGGACTTGTTATCTGGGTTTCTTCAATTTAGGCTGAATCCTAAGACTCTAAGCTAGTGTCTTGCAAGAGCTACAGAATTTTGATCAGTCACTTGATTAAATCTTATCTCTTTGTGGATCGACGAAAATGGTCATTTTATTCCAGATTGTGTACATCCTCATGAATTCTATAGTAGTTTATCTTTCAGGTACACTAGATTCATGGAGATTGAAGCCGACACTAATCCCCTAGACCGTTCAGTAGCTCACCTGTTGTTCCATAGACCTTCAGCTCAAACATCAACGCCTACTCAAGAACCTTCCTTGCACGATTCAGCAACTACTGTAAGTTCTGTATATATCAATTCTACTTTGTTGCTCTTTGTAATTGTACAGACATTGCTAGATGGCACCTGATTTCGTGAAGTATTAAAAAACAGATTCACGATTGTATCTTAAAGCCTCAAGGGGTGTCTGGGAAATTGGTTAACAATGTTGAAACAGAGGGAGAGGTTGCGGATCCTTGACTGTTTGCATCATAAGACCTCATGATAAGATAGTATTTGCATCACCTGATGTATCAAAACTTGTATTTTTTTTTTCCGGTGTTGTGGTTTAGCTGTACAAAAAAGCATTCGAGAGGATCAGGCGGAGTGGTGCTCACTTCTGTCCCAAGATCTGCAGGATGTTATGCTGAACGATCATGTTTTGGTTCTTGTGTGTGTGTGTGTGTGTGTGTACGTATGTATGTAAATTGAGTATTCTTCAATGTCAGCTCTTTATTCTTACAGCTTTTATCAGTCTGTCCGCGGTGAAATTATGTACTAGCCAAATTTTCATTCAAGCGGGTTACTTTGGATTTGGAATCCCAGCAGTGGCAAATCCATTATGTGCCGTCCAATCCATGTCTATTGGTTTTTGGACATGGGATGGCTAAGATCAAAGTGGATCCTCTTTACTCTTTAGCAATCTTGGATCGCGACATCATTAAATCATGGCGAAATAATTGTTATTCATGAAGCAAGCAGAGTGTGTGTTCGGTTAAGATCACTGGCGCGTTTTATATCCGAGAACTTGTGTTTATTCATCGAGGAAGAGAAGTCGACCATATTATACGAAGGCAATGCAACGTGTATAGCATGATTAAATGACGGCTACGTAAAAGGCGATTAGATAAAGCATGTTTCACCGAAACTCTTTGCCTCATGCGATCTTCATAAGAAAGGCATTTTGTTGTTTCAAAAACCAGATAAATTGATGTTTCACAAACCAAATAAAATGACAGTCCAGAATAATGTTTTTTCTGATAAGGTTTTAAAGAGGTACATTCAATGTGTTGTGATTGTTGCCTAAATGGACATTTAAGGGAAGTGTTATAAAATATTGTATATGTGGATGTCTATTGCATGACATGTATATCTCTCCTATGTTTAAAGCACTAGCCTGCAATTAGTGCATTTATTGGATAATATTCAAACAAACACGACTAAGCAGCTTCTGATGAAGCAGACTGGTGACAAAGAAATACAACTAAACATTTTAAGCAAGTTGCTGACAAGCAGACACGACTAAACAACTCCTCAATAAACAGGCAAAAGCAAATAGTTGTAATTCTATAAATAGGATTATTTGTATAACTTTTTTATATAGACAATCAAATGATATTCTTACCTTCCTTAGATAAGAGTCTACAAATTGGTTTTTTTTTCCTCGTACATTTCCCTTCTTTTAAACTAGCGAGCAATTCTCAAAAAAAAAAAAAAAAAACTAGCGAGCAATTATTTCAATACTTTTACAACAAAAACAAAATTTTGTAGTGCAATAATTTTTCTTCTGTTTTTTGTTTTTTTGTTTTTTTGTTTTTTGTTTTTTGAGGATTTGTAGTGCAATTTATTTAGAAAGGTAATAAAGCGGAGGTACCTGTGCTGAAGCTCCTCCATAGCTAACAGCAAACTTCTGGCTCCGCCGCCGGGTTCCTTTCGCGGAGAGCGTTCCAAAATTTTGATTTATTCGAGATAAACCAAGGCGTTTGTAAAAGAGGTTACGAAATTCTGTTTGGAAGGGACCAGAATTTCGTTGAGTTTGTGGCAAACAGAGGCTAAGCCAATAGCAATAATCGTGCCCTTTTGTTTTGTCAGAAGCCGGTGATTCCGGTGGCCAGGAGAGGAGGAGGTGAAATGGATAAAGTATTGAATAAGCTTCGGAGTATAGATGCGTATCCTAAAGTCAACGAGGATTTTTACAGCCGGACAATTTCCGGCGGCCTTATCACGGTGGTTACATCAGCTGTCATATTCTTACTCTTCTTCTCTGAACTCAGTATGCATTTCCGACCCCTCCGTTCTTCTGTACAATAAAATGAATATAATCTGTTTTGATCACTTCTCATGTATGAAAAATTAGAGCTTTCTGTTATGGTTTGATTTCTCTTTGAAAGAGCAGCTCATAACTGAATTTTCGATCCTTGTTGGAGTGGCTAGTCGCCAGCAGTCAGAACAGTTACCTGGGGCATGGTTCATATTTGCTATCATCACTTAGGCGTTTGTTCTTGTTTACTTGAAAAGTTCTAAACTTCAATTGCACTGGAATTTTCTTCCTCTGTGTTGAGAGTGCAGAGGGGAAACTTTTAGGCTTTTGTTTTTTCTTCAGGTTTTTGAGTATCAGGCTAGTAAAGCTCGAAGAATCTAAACGTTTATAGAATGTCAGACATTTTTTATTTTTTCAATACAACAAATGGTTTAAGTTATGAGATAGTAAAACTGGCATAAAAGAAAAATTCAAGGAAAGGTAAATTGCTTATTAATATTTGATGGCATATTGCGTTCAAAGATATTGACAGGACATGCTTACGAGTCCTTGGCCTACTATCTGAACAATTGTTGAACTCTTATCTTTAACGATGAAAGAGTTAACCTCTGCATGTGTGATTATACTTCCTTGATTTGATGACAGCTAAACCAATCACTTTTTCTTTGTCCTCTACTTAAGTTTGTTCGCTTGGAGATTTACATGTAACGTTTTTGTACTTTCTTGATTTTATGACAGTTAGTTAAACCAATCTCTTTTTATTTGTCATCTACTTAAGTTTGTTTGCTTGGAGAATTACATGTATAGTTTTTCTCTTGCGGCATCAAACAATGATATTGATGTAGTTGTTCAGTTTACATATTTTTTTTGGGGCTGTTACATTTAAAATTAATGGTTTTGCAATGCCATGTCAAATTACAGAATTATACCTCCATACAGTGACAGAGACAAAACTTTTAGTGGACACTTCAAGGGGAGGAAAGCTCCACATTAATGTAAGAGCACATTCATGTTATGTTGTGATATCTGTGAATATTGCAATATTATCTATTTCCTCTGTGTGCTGTGGCTTTGGAGTTTTCTTGTGCCTTGCCTTTGACAATGTCAAAGTTTAGCTGTGACCAAGATAACTTCTTCCTAAAAGTCCACGGAGATATTTGTTTGTTTTGTTTTTGAGACTTCAAGCAGCATGTGACATCGTCTGCATTTTTGTGTGAGTTTAGCTGCATATTGATTAATGCTCCTTCTAAGGCAGTTTGATATCACATTTCCTTCCACCCGGTGTTCGTTACTCAGTCTGGATGCTATGGATATCAGCGGTGAGGAACATCATGATATTGTACGTATTTCTTTCTTTCTTTCCAGCATCGGTGTTACTTTACTGTTATGCTGACATGAATCTGATGTTACTTTTCTGGTTTGGCAACATCTTGCTTTTTAGTATTATCTTACTGGTCGTTTTTCCTCACCCGTGTTGTTAATTATTTGTCCCAAATTTTCAGAGACACGACATATTCAAGAAGAGGATTGATTCTCATGGTAATGTGATTGAAATACGACAAGATGGAATTGGTGCTCCTAAGGTTGGTCAACAATTAAATTTTTAGCAGTGATCAAATTGTTGCTTGCCAGAAAATATCTTCTTAAAATTCATACAAGTATAAACTCTTTGTATTGGCGAATTTTTTTCTCAAATGTCTGGAACTGTATCCTCTTTTTTCGTATTTGCGGTGGATTAAATCTTCAAGCGTTGATTTGTTAATTAAATTATCTTCATTACTCGTTGATGGGTAATCAATCCAGGATCCAGGGTCGACCAAAGTGGTGAGAGTGGGGGCTTCTGGATTCAAATGTTTGTATTACTGTTGTTTAATATTGATCGTAATATTTGCTAATTCTAGGAACTGAGAATATCTTCAGCCAAAAAGAAAACCAAAATATGGTGTTCATGGTTTGGGTTTCCACCTTCTTTGTAGATTGCGGAAGCATGTCAATAAAGAACACTCACCATACTGTGCAGTGTTTTATATCGTCTCTTGGAGATGATAATGATTTGTGGCTTATAATCATGTGTTGTGTTTTGAGGAAATGGTTTTGGCTTCAGCTCAGTGTCGTCAACATGTCTATGGTTACAAGCGCTTGATTGCTGTTGAATAATTTCAGGAATGCTTGCAATACGTGTTATTTAAATTTCTGTAATTGTTTAGTTGTTCGATGATTGATGGAAAAGTTTTTTAATTGTTACTCTGTTGGTCTCCTTTTTCAAGTTCTTTTCATTTCTTTTGCTATTGAAGATATATTTCTCGGAGCTGAAATTGTGGTCAGATTCCATATTTCGCTATGTTGTTTTGTAACCAATATTCAGTTTAGTTGGAGCTCATAGTTTGTTTTCCCTTTTGCTTGTATGTAGATTGAGAAGCCTTTACAGAGACATGGTGGAAGGCTAGAGCATGGTGAGACATATTGTGGATCATGCTATGGTGCAGAAACGGTACTTCCCTGATTGAGGCCTCTTCCTAGATTATTTCTCTAAACAGAGCCCTGCAGGGATTTGTGTTAAATGCGCTAGATAATGTCAAATTCGACAGAGAAAGCATCTATATTTGTGGAGGAAAAGACACGCTATTTATTTCTATTCCTCTTTTGCAGTCAGATGACGAGTGCTGTAATTCCTGTGAAGAAGTGCGTGCAGCATACCAGAAACGAGGGTGGGGTCTGAGTAACACTGACTTGATTGACCAGGTTACACGATTACTACTTAGATTGCAGTCTAGTGTGGAAGATGGTGAATTTTGCTAAGATCTGCATGGGGCCTAGTAGTTACAAAAACTTCTTGTCATTTTGAATACAAAATGTGCAGCAAGGCTCATAGCACCTGCTTTATTTGACAATTAACTTGATGCTTAATGTTAACTGTTCATTTCTATTATTCCTGGTATAGATCTTCATGACACCATCTTTGGGACTAATTAGACAGTAACTCACGGCAGGGGAAAATCAGGAAAGCGGATTGCCTTAATAACGTGTATGATGTTTCGTAAATAAGATGCTTTTGTTATAATTGTTCTGCTATTGACTAGAACTTTCTTCATTTAGTGATTTTATAATAGAACGTGTCTCTTACATTAAGACCTGAACAGGTCTTAACAACAGAAAGCATTAATTGTTCACCGACATATCAGGGTATTTAGGATTGCAAAATCTATCGCGCCTATGCCATTCTGAATAATGAACCAATTGGTAGCATTCTTTCGGAAAGTGGCTTGGCAGGAATGGTTATGATATGACACTTTATTTTGAGGCTGTTGACATGATAATGGAACTGATTGCAAAATATACTTGTGCTGTTTTTTGATTTGAGGTAACATTAGGGGTGTATAAGGGGAAATAACTGGTGAAGTAAAAGTAGATTTACTTTTATGCAGCATAATAGTAGAGGTGTTGTTTTGAGGTTACCCTAATTTCTGCATTTTATGCATTTCCTAGAAGAGGGATGGTTGGTGATTTGTGATGTTTTTGTATATGGGTTTGTCTCCTGTTGCAGTCATAGTCTGCTGCTTAATGGATTCTGGGTAGACGGTTGTCAAAGAAATGTGTTTCGTGATTTACTGCAATATTTTGTATATGTGTTGTGTGTACATGTTTATGTATTTCTTTTTCCTGTGAAGAGTTGATTTTGATAACATGATAATGGCATTCAGTGCAATAGAGAAGGTTTCATCCAAAAAGTTAAAGATGAAGATGGCGAAGGATGCAATATCCATGGATCCCTGGAGGTCAATAAGGTGGCTGGGAATTTCCATTTTTCCCCTGGTAAAAGCTTCCATCCATCAAATATTCTTCTGCATGGTTTGCTGGCTTTAGACACAGACTCTCATAATGTAAGATTTTACTTTGGTTCTCTTTAGTTGAGAGTTTTTAATAGTTTTCTATATCTCGTGGTTGTCAAGCGAGTCATCATGCAGTTTTTGTTCCCTTCACCTGTAATTTTAACATAACCTTGCCTTTGACATTGCATTACTTCTTGCAGATAAGTCATAAGATCAATAAATTATCCTTTGGTGATGCTATTCCTGGAATCATTAATCCTCTGGATGGGTAAATTTCTTACATTTTTTTTGTGCCTTTGAACTTTTAAAGATTCTTGTTCGTGATTGTGGAGTGGCTTGTTGTAGTTTGAACATCTTACTTTCTTAATATAATGTTGAGAGAAGGCTAGTTTTGTTGTCAATTTCGCATGTCTACAGCTGTTGCATAATATGAGGTCTTGCTGAATGAAGAGAGAGGTCTGATTTTTAAGTATGCTGTGGATCATATTTTGTTTTTTTCCAAATAGTTTTGTTTTTTTCCACTAGGTCTGATCTCTTGTTCAACTAGGTTTTTTTTTTCTATTCCTTTGGTGGTTATGTCTTTGTTGTATAATTTTGATCTATTTATTTCCTCTTGTTTTTCGCTTTTTGAGTTTGGGGTGACATAATGATTTTCTTTTCCTTTGATGTCTACACAGAGTGAATTGGGTACAGGATACACCAAATGGGATGTATCAATACTTTGTCAAGGTAAGTTCTTTTAGAATCTTTCTTCCTCTCTCTTCGCTATCCCTCTGCTGTGTTTGCCAAGCTGCACCAAAATGTATTCCTTCATTTTCTAGTCTTTCCTTATTTTTCATCCTTGGAGAAGGACCAAAGGAAAACGTACATAAGACTTGTACATCTAATATCAAACATAAACTCGTATATTTGTGCTTTGCAAATCAGGTCAGTTTTGTTATCGTGCTGTTAGTTGGTAACAAGCCTTTTGTTGAGAAATAAGGATGATGTTGCCTGAGCTATGTTTCTTTTGTAGAAGATAGAATATCAGAATTAGATGCTTACGGTGTTCTGAAATTGCGTAAACAAGGAGGGTGAGTTTCAACTTGTCATGACCTTGCAGGTGGTTCCTTCAATATACACAGATATCAGAGGGCGCAGCATTTACTCAAATCAGGTGCCTAGTCTGTTCCAATATTTTTTTTTTTTTCCGGAGATTTGTCTCTGTGTCATATTATAAGGTTGTTAGTGTCGCTGTAGTTTTCAGTTACAGAACATTATAAGAAAGCAGAATACGGACAATTTCAGCCACTTCCTGGGGTTTTCTTCTTTTACGATCTTTCTCCTATTAAGGTATTATTTTCTTCCGGTATATTTGAGTGATGCTTTTCCTGTTGTGCCTTATTTTTTTTCCTTGATAATGTCAAAGGGTGACTAAAATCTGCTGTAAATTGGTTTGTAGAATTATTATCTGAATTAGTTTAGGCTCAAGAATGTTGATTTTTTCCGTTGCAGGTGACTTACAGAGAGGAGCATACATCATTCTTACACTTTGCAACCCATGTGTGTGCAATTGTTGGAGGTACTCTAATGCAAGGCCAAATCAAGATTTGGCAATGTTTAAATTCTTGAAGTTTGTTTCCTAGGTTGCGTAACATGTTTGTTCTTGAGGATTAACTAAAACAATGGTTAGACATGTTTAGGCAATTGACAATTTCTCTGACTTTAATCTACTACTTGCGTCCTTAAATAACTGACGCTTATGAGATTTTGTCACACAGGTATGTCTAAAATACCTTTTGACTATCATTGATGCAATGATATGGTAAAGTTTGAAAAGTTGTTGGATGGATAATAAGTTAGGGTAAGGCGAGGGAAAAAACTGTATAAATGCTTTCTTGGTATAAGTATTGAGGGAGATATTGTTTTGGATTCAATGACAGTTTTATAGGGGGACGGAGGTAGCCCGGATATCTAATGTGGAGAGTTCCAGAGAACAACTCAATGTTAAACGATCTCTATTGGTCCATCTGTTATGATATAAGACCACAAGACATCCTCTCACCTCTTATAACCAATTTCATTGTTGTTTGATTGCATACTATGTTACCTTGAAGATAAAGATTTCTTTTCAGCTTGTATGTTTGTCTTGTTCTTTGTCTGGCTGTTGAGTACTAGTTTTAACCCCGTGTTTCTATCCTTACTAGTAAATAGCGCTACAAAGATGGTGGTAATATTTGTCATTGCTTGATTTTTATTTTATTTGTAACCTTTGCAGGTATATTTACAGTTGCTGGGATTGTGGATTCGTTTATATACCATGGTCAAAAGGCGCTAAAGAAAAGGAAACCTGGAAAGTACAGCTGATGTTTATGTTGCATTGCCAGTTGCCACCATCTATCTAGTCAAGGAGGAGGAGGTTTATTATACAGTTTCAGTTGATTAGGGCGCATGCATGCATGCATGCATCATGGACAGGCATATGTGCCTACTGCCTATTATAATCTTTTTAATGTCTTCATCTTGAATGAGTTTGAACTCTAGGCTCAAAGGATCTCACATCTTCATACTTTTACTTGATTCCTAAACTTTTTGAGTCAATGGCCAGTCCCCACCACTGTTAGATTCTTTATTTCTTTCGTCATTATTATTATTATTATTATCCGTTGTTCATCGTGAAAATGATTGAAGTAGATCCATCCATCTTGAATTCGCCGGGCGCGATATAGATTGGTTGGCTGGCTTGTAGTTCTCAGACCATCAGCCTTGTGTTGCCATATATATGAACTTTCCCTTCCCTTATTTAACAAAGGATGCAAAAGTGTTGTGATTACTAGGCTTGCAATTTTGCATAAACAAGGGACATTACACAAAATTATTTATAAATGAACTTTATTACATGGTACAAGGAATCATTTATATAGTATTATTATACTTTTATAGGAGGCTGTTTTTGCAGTCTGAATCCATGACGTGCGAATAACAAATTTTACCGCTACGCCAGCTAGGACAATTTTAAAAAAAAAATAAAATAAAAAGAGATTTTGGGACTTCGATTGCGCTTCGGGACAAGTCTCTTCTAATAGGGCTGGTTCTTGAACTTAGCCATCATCAGGACCCATGTGTGTAAGAACTTGATCACCATTTCATTTCCATGTACAAACCAATAAGCATAGCTGTCGAGTTGCTGCTACACTGTCAATGAAAATGATTTTTGGATTGGGTCAACAATGAAAAGAAAAGTCATTATTAAACTTGAACAAGGCAATTAGAGTAACAAAAAACATACGTTTGCAAGCCTTGTAAACAGACCATGAAATAATACAAGGAAATTTCAAATGTCAGATATCTTTCCGTCGATCATATACACAGAAAAATGAATCCTCCGAGGTAAGCATTTGTAAGATTCTACATTAATATGTGTGTAATCAGATGAATTCAATATTTGCCAAATGAATTGGAATATTGAATATGGCATCATTGTACTCCCGAGCAATGACAAAGGTTCAATCCCATCTCCCTTCACCGTAATTAATATCCTCCCCTACAATGATAAATACAACAGTAAACAAAGAAAATAATAATACCTGAGATTCATGGAAGGAAAAGGGTAAAAAGGAGGGTGTTAGTGCGTGATTTAGTGCCAAGAATATAAATGAGCAATCAATCATGAATCAATGACTGAGTTTTTTCGCGTATTCTTCTCTCTGTGGTATCGAGCAAGGTGCTCATGATACTCTTCCAGCTCCTTCTCCAATTTCTCCACAAACTGACTTGTATGCTCCAGCGATTGCTCCAATTTATACTTTTCCAAAGCCTAAAAAGAGATGTGTCACTATAAATTAGTTATGCAAAGACTTCAGGGATTGCAAAAGTGTAGAAAAATACCATATGTTCCACTACTCATTTAGAAATCAAAACAACAGCATATTGACCCATGTACGTACAAAACATTTCGAATCGACAGGATCTGCAAGCCCAAAAGAGCCCTATATACTTGCAACACGATCACATAACTCATAACGAAGTACCAGAGTTTCCACGAAGAAGAGAATGATCTGACTGATATTTAATTCAATGTGGATAAAAGTTGGTATAACTGTAGAGCCTTCAATTTCCTAATGCGCAACACATGAGAAGTTGGGGAAATTAAATTTTTGGATGCAGGAAAAACAAAATGAGAGAGATGGGGAAAGGAAGGGGGAGGGGGAGGGGGAAGACAGATTAAATGCCAACATAGCAGAAGAGACTGAAGTTCTAAGAGTCTCGCAAAACATGAAAATCAGATGGATAATTTAGCAAGAGACAAAATTACCTTGGCTTTGGATAAGCGTGTCTCATAGGCACATAATATCTCGGTTGAACATAATTCTTTCCACGAAAGAATATGACGCATTGTCGTGTTTAATATCAATGACAATGCCTTTGCTCAATCTAGCTAGCTCAAGAACATATTCACGGATTTGTCCCGGTTTACAAGGCTTGCATACAACCTTAATCGTTTCATGCTTCTTCCAAATGAAGATGCATATTAAGAACCACACCTCCAAAAACACCTCGTCTCCCAACCGGAACATAATGTTTCTTCTTCTCACCTGTGCGTTTCAAATAAAACCTTTCTTCTTCGCTTAGAATTTCGGATCATGAGCTTCGGCAGAGCCGTAGTACCTCGAATTTCCGTAGTTTCTCAATCAACCATGCTTCCTTTCTCTTTGCCTGGAAGTTGTTTTGAGAAGTTGTGAAAAGAGGGACAAGTGGAATAAGAAAAGGAAATTTTGCTAAGAGTGCATCAGTGAAAACCATGTAAAATGACTCTTCTCCATAGTAAAACAAGTGACAGACAAATTACAATATCATGTCATTTGATCCGACATCCATTTAAACATAATATCCAAGCAATTAAGGAGCTTTAGCCGCGTCATCAATTTAAATCACCAAAAAAGGATATCTTTGCTACTTCATGCATACTCACGCCTATATTTCTCAATCAAGAAGGCAAATCCATTTAACATATACAAAGACTATCAAAGATTCTCATAGGTGACGAAGTAAGCACAATAATATGAAGACTAGACGGCCAAGGGACAAAAAGCAGCATGCAGAACATAGAGAAAAAACTTCCTGGGACACATTAGCATCTAAGGTTGCTCCTCCGCATGCTTACAAGCCATCAAACCAAATAAAGCATACAAGTACCTATGTGAAATTATAATACTAAAAAAAGTACATCAATAATTGGAAGAAGAGGCACCACAAAGAACATGAAAGGTGTGTCGACCAACCTTTTCCAACTTGTATTTTATCCTAACTTCTGGATTTGGAGAATTCATTTTCTTTTTGGCCTTCAAGCGGTAAAACCTAAGCTTGTTGAGTTTTGCTTTTCTTGACATTTTCACTTTTCTGCCTTGTTGTCCCAAATTTGCTTTTTTCCAGGACCTACCTTTTACTTTGGCATTTTCAAAATTAAACCGAACGACATCTTGATCGCCTTCGACTCAAGTGAAGCACTACCGATTAGTCTACGGTGGTTGCCATTTAGAAGACATAGTGTGTGGCGAAATATTGGTGATTTTCTCGTTGACAAAGGTCTCAAGTTTATAACAGCGTCTCCCCGCTTGAAAACTCTCTCGGTTAGAGCATGTCCAATGCCCATCGAATGAGAAAGTGAAAAATCCTCAGATAAATACGAATAAGTTGAAATCCTTTGGATGAGACAATGACCATGGAAAGACAACCTACGAAAAAACAAACATCCTCATCATAGTCCACAGGCAAGATAAAAGGGAAAACACATTGGATTGGACAAAGCTAGGATTCCATGTACCTTCTATTACTTCAAGAACACAAATAAAGAAAAATTAATCACCTAGCATTCTAAGCTTGAAGAACTCGAAAGGTAATATGTACTTTGTGAATCGAAGATTCCGAGTCCGATTATGGTTGCCCCAAACACTAATATTTTGAATTAAGTAGAGGAACATATTTTACATGTTTCACATTGGACGTGCACAGAATTTCCAATTAACATGTATCCCTGATTTCCGTTCACCTTGATTTCTAATGCTAATATAATGTGTTCCACTAATCAAATACACATGGAACCCGTTTAAGTTTTGGTATAGATGATTGAATAGACGGTGATAAATATTCCGAAAGTTAAATTCTCTAACTACAAAGAAAGTATAAGTCATACGCCTAAAAGATGCTTTCAAGACAAATAGTTTGAATCAGCCTCCTGAAAACAAATGCAACATATCCTCACAAATGTGTGTGTTTTCATGGCTATTCACACCTCCTACAAGAACTCTAAGGGCAATACAACTAGCCGTCGGTAATTCGAATGTCCAACGCCCTTAAATCCCTGCACCTTCAATTAAACTCAACTCGGTCATTTCCTTGTGGCATTCTAGGCTCTACTTGCATCGTTCAGCAGCTTAAAAATCGTTCCAATGTAATTGCCCAACAACTGGTTAATTAACAGATTGCATTCATTCCACGTTTTCCATCCAATACGAGCCTCTATTTTAAAAATAAAGCAACTCGTAAGAAAGAAAATCCTTCAAGCAATCAAGCCTTACGCAGAAGCAGCTGAAAATAAGAAAGCAAAAAAAAAGTCCACATTTCTTTATGAATCTAGCTACCTTCTGGTAATATTTCTATACGTGCTATCGCCGGCATGGTGGTGTAGTGTACAGGGTCTTACGAAAATTCCCGAGCGCGTCTGGCTAGCTTGAGCAAGCCGAGAAGAGAAGCAAGCTATCTGAAAGAAGCTTGGGAGGCTTTTGGAATGAGAGGGATACAGGAGTGATGACAACGGATCAGGTGTAGGGTCGGAGAAGCTGTTTGATGTTGCCATTTCCGTCAGGCTTCTCGCCAGTTTGAGCTGGGGACCGGAGACGGCTTCGGATCATCTGTCCATGAAGTCTGTCCAAATTGTCTGTCCAACAACGACTGTGTCGTTTAGCCTAATTTTATTCTATAGTTAATTGTCAATAAGGACATTTACACATTTTGATTCAAATAATAGTCCGGCTTATAATTTCATAAGGCATTAAGGACAAGTGACAAATTTTATACCTAAAATACCCCTACTTTTTTATCTTCCCCGGAATAGTAAATTTAATTACTTTCTTTTTTGTAAACCTAATTGTCCGTGCCGGTGATTCTGTCGAAGAATATCCCCTGTCTTTCCGTTTTTCCTCTTAATTTCCATTGAATCTTCAATTGATTCCAATCTGTCTTTCCATATTCCATTAAATTCTGAATCGGAAGTTGCCAAATTGATTGCGGTGTTGTCTGCCGGCGAAATTATGATTCCATTACAAAACGATTCGCTGCAAAACGATTGATCAAACGATTTTTTGTTTGTTTTTTATTCAATTGATCCGATTTTGCGTTTCATTCTTCGATTGATTACTGCTGTTGAAATTCTGAATCGAAAATTGCCTAATCGATTGACAGCATGTTTGCTCCCTTTCTCTCTTTGCACCTGCATAATTAGGTTTCAGAGCCCAAGTGTCGGAGAATTTTGGGTTTGTTCTTGTTGTTTAATGGTGTATCCCCACTCCAATTATATTTTCTCATCACTCATTTAATTATCCCAGCTTTGTATCTACTTTATCCTGATATGTGTTGCAACTTGGTTTTGGTAGTTGCCATTGTATTGATTTGATTTTTTAACACGTAGCTGATGCTCCCTATGACTTGGATACTGGATTAGAAGTGTTTTCCCTCCTCAATGTCCCATTTTATTTCTTGAAATGCTTATAAACTTGCATATTAAAGATGACGAGGAGGCTTCGAATGACATGAATATGGTGGAAAATTTTGTAAGCATTGGTATCTGGTGCATTCAACAAGACCCGTCCTTAAGGCCCTTCACTTGTGGCTGATATGATTTTTTTTATGGTATTATGTTCGCAAATAATGGGGAGAACCCTCCAGATGGATTTATGTGCCCAGGTGGTTGGAAAGTTTTGGTTGAGTACTATGATAGTTTAGCAAAGGCTCCTTTTTAGAATGACAAGGTACCAGTTGATGTCACTGCTTAGGATTAATTAAGGAAGTTGTCTGAACACGATTAACGATTACCGATTAGCGTGATTAATGAGTTGTCTAAAAACGTAGAAGGATGTACCAGTTGACATGAATCATATCATTTTATTTCTACTCTCTTCAATATATGGTGTGTATGGTGGAAGAAAGTGTAAATGGAAGACATGTAAAAAATGCCACTTATTATAATATTTCGACAACGGTTGTATTATACATTGGGAGATAAATGAAACTATAGTGTCCATTCTATGATTTGTGTTTTGGCATTAATCATCATTTTAATTGTTATTAGGGTGAGAAGCATTCTCTGTGTTTGTGCCCTTGTATATTGCTGTATGTACGTGTGATAGTAAGTAGCTTGTCGATCGAAGTGAAAATGACGTCGTTTTATTGAACTGTGATGTCATGTACGTCGTTGCGATGTGGATGGAAAGCCATGTGTCGTTGATGTGATGCATTTATACAATGTCTTGCAATGGTGTTGTGATGCATTTGCGATTTCTTGAGGTGCCATGCTTTTAAAATGGCGTCGTTTTTATTTGGACAGACAAATTGAAAATTGTTTTCACAAAAATGATTGTTTGTGTTTGGTTGATTTTACTTTTTACTTGGTAATCTATTACTTTTGTCGAAATATAGTTGAGATGAATAAAAATAATGAACTACAACAATAGTGAATCAAAATAAAGTGAACTCCCTAAAAAAGATTCAAAAAGTGAACTAACAATAGTGAACTTGTTATGGTTAACTACAATTATAAACTCCTAAAAGTAAACTTTTGTTTGAAGTGAATTAGTAATGTGAAATAGGTGTGAAACAATGAATCAACGTGTTTTAAACTCAATGTAAAACAGTGAACCAGAGTGTTCTGCTAAAGCTAAGTCACAGCCTTTGATGAACTAAAATAGTGAACTACCAAAAAAGTGAATTACAAATAGTGAAGTACAAAAGTGAACTCGTAAAAAAGAACTCACAATAGTAAAATTCCAATAGTTAATAGTGAACTACAATTATAAACTCCTAAAAGTGAACTTTGAATTGAAGTGAATAAGTAATGTGAAGCATGTGTTAAACAGTGAACTAGAGTGTTTTGAACTCAATTAAAACCATTGAACCAGAGTGTTTTGCTAAAGCTAAATCACAACCATTGTTGCAGCTGCAATGGATTGGGAAGAATAGAGTTGAGATCATTGTTGAGATGAACTAAAGTAATGAACTACAAAAAACACTTAATTACAATATCAGTGAACCACAAACAGTTAACTAGAAATAGTCAACTCACAAAAATGAACTCAAAAAGTGAACTAACAATATTAAACTTCCAATAGTGAAGCACAAACAGTGAACTCACAAAAAAAAACTTAAAAAGTGAACTACAATTGTAATTTTTCTATGATTAACTACAATAGTGAATTACAATTATAAACTACTAAAAGTGAACTTTGGTCTGAAGTGAAATAGGTAATGTGAACTAAGTGTGAAACAATGAACCAGAGTGTTTTGAACTGAATTAAAAACAGTGAACCAGTGTATTTTGCTAGCTAATAGTGAATAAATAGATTTAAGGATCAGATACCCAATAACATTGTATTACTACATTGATACATCAGACCCAGTCATAAAAGTGGACAAGAACATGTTGTCATTTATGAATAGATGTAAAATAGTGAACCAGAGAGTTTTGAGCTCAATGTAAAAGAGTAAACCAGAATATATTGCTAGCTAATAGTGAACAAGTAGATTTAAGAAACATAGTTACCCAATAACAGTGAATTAGTACATTAGTGAAATGAACTCAAAAAGTGAACATTAGTACATTAGCGACTAGAACATGCTGTCATTTATGCTTAGTTATAAAACAGTGAACCATAGTGTTTTGAGCTCAATGTAAAACAATGAACCATAATATATTGCTAGTTAATAGTGAACAAGTAGATTTAAGCATCAAAGTTACCCAATAACAATGAATTAGTACATTGAAACATGATTTCATTAACGTTATTGCGATCAAATAAGAAACGAAACAGAAACATAAATGCCAATGAATGGAAAGTAAATGTTAAAAGGGAAACATATTTTATAGAGTTTACTTAAAGGATTCAACATAATACAAAGACAGAAACCAACTCAAAAAAATTTCACTAGTGTTTTGCAAGAACACAAAAAAAAGAGAAACATATATTATACGGGTAGCCAATTTAGGGAGGTATCAAGCTTCCAATAAGAAAGCTTGAAAGGAAGAAACAACAATCTCTTGTCTACTTGGATCTCTGTCTCATCTTTCGGCGCTTCCTCTTCAGTCTCGTCATCTGCTTCTTCTTCCATTGGAATATGCATAAACAAAACAATTATCAAACATATCAGATTACTTCAATGATATGAACAAAAATCCAAAGCACACAAGCAAACTGACATGGCAAAGCTGCTAAACACAAGAGGGGAATGCTTTTTCTAGTCTTTCCATATCTTAAAATATATAGTAAGCCTCTAACTCAAACTACCAATTATCTATCACCAATAGCCTAACAAATTTACAAGACCATTATCTCAACTAAACTTCAATTTTGAGCAATTATAATTCCTAGGGGTAGGACTATTTGTTAGAAAATCTACGCGGGAACGCAGCGGAATTCAAAAATTTATTTCCTTTTAACCAGGATCGACTTCGTTTAAGCAATAAACAAATAAGCTAAAGACGGTGGTTACCTTGGTTGATCTATAAGATCGACGCTTTGACCGTCTAAGGAGAGTAGTTCTGCATAGAGCCGCCCAAGTGTTCGGCCTCTACCGCTAGTCCACACGAACAGCCCGCCGGAATCCCATGATGGATTGCTACTGGAAAACTCCGGTTGCTAGACCGGCCTTTTTCCCCTCTCTCCAACTCTCTATAGGATGCTCTCTATTTTACACAAGAATTATTAGTTCTTGGAATTGTGTTGTACAAAAGAGCTTGACACCCACCTCCTATTTATAATGGAAGTGGCGCCTCTTAGCAGAGTGGAGACACCCACCTCCTATTTATAATGGAAGTGGCGCCTCTTAGCAGAGTGGAGGAGAAGAAAACCTTTTCCCAATAAAATAAGGAAAATATAATTGATTGATTTATCTCATTTATTACAATATCTCATATTAAATAAATCTAGGATATTGTCAATATCTTATATTGAATATTCCCAAGATATTGTCAATATCTAATATTGACTATCTTTATTTTATTACCATAAATCAATTTACACATTTATATATATATATCACATATATATATATTATATGCATAAATCTCTATATCATACTTGGAGTATTATCTTATTATTTGTGCAAACACTGCGTACGACCATTTCTTTTTCGTCGTCCACTTCCCTTTTTTTTTAGGGGGGGGGGGGGGAAATTCAGAGTCAGACACGTATATCACCACCACCGATATTTCAGCCACTAATTTCCTTCCACATTTATTCACAACTTCAAAACCCCCCATTTCTCTGCAAATCGAGTTTATCTGGTGAAACACCACCTCTCTCATCTGCTAAGCTCTTTCACGCTTCAATTCGTCTCCCAAACTCGGCGCCGCCACCGGCGACCTTTCTGCTTAACCACCTCCTACCTTCCGCACTCTTCTTCTTCGTTCTCAAGTTTTGTTCACAATTATTTTTTGTACACCGTTAATAAACCGAGGTTAATACCAATTTTTTGTTTTTGTTTTACCCCTTGCAGAATCGGATATAAATATTGGTCTGGTTGGCCAAATCTCAGAACAAGGCATCGGATCTCGCCATTTCCATTCTAGATGCGGATGCATGTGCTGGTGTCCGCCGTTATAGAAGCCGATGTCCGCTATTGGGTGGATTGATGTTGCCACTTCATTTACGAATTCTGAGCTCTGCGGTTAGGTTTTTGAATGTTTGTGTTTATTTTTTTTATTTTAAAATATTTATGCTTAGAAATTTCTGATTTATCTTTCCAACGAACAATTCCATTTTATGTGAAGCCGTTCTTGTTTATTTATCCAGAATTTCTGAGCTCTATGGTTAGGTTTTTGTTTTTTTGTGTTCAACACTGTATCGGATTGTGACGGAGAACTACTCGCAATGTCCGAAGGTGGCGAAGACGAGAAAAAAGCCAGGTGACTTCTATCAGGTAACCTCTGGTTTCTCTCCTCTACTTATTAGGTTATTAGTCTCTCTAATAGCTGCGTACACAGTCTAATTTCGATGTAATGACTGATTCTCTATGGCTCAATCATGCTCCTTTATTTTCTCCACCTTTCATGCTCTACCATCACCGGTAATTCCTCTTTTGTTTTACTTCCTGCATGTATTATTAGCATTTTATTTATGTGTGTACGTTTATTTTTTCAATTGGCATCTCATTTGTTTACTTAGGTATATTTTGCTGCTTCCTTTGCATGCTGTGAAATTGGATTCATTGCATTTGATAGGCATGTATGAAAACTAATGATTATCAAGTTTGTGGCTTCATAGGCTTGCTCGTAGGGTAGGGCGAGAAAATAAGAGCTCTGGTCTTGATATTGCTAATATGTTGCTAATCTGTTGATATTGCTAATTTGTGAGTGGTTGATCTCTCGCTACATAATGTAGTTGATCAATAAGTAAATTTTAATCGATTTTGATCAAGTTGCGGCATTGCTTCCACAAGCATGTATTTGAAGAAGAGAGAGAAGGAATTGAAGAAGGAGCCCGAAGCCTGCCCGTAATTGCCTTTGGGAAACACGACACCGTGACCGCCACCGATCTCAGACGTGGCTACAGGGGGTGGATGATCTCGATTCCATCGTGATGAAGGCGAAGTACGAAGCCGATGCAATATGGAGAGATTCCTATAGTTAAACCTCACCTCCAAATTCTCATCGATTGATCAGTGCAATTACTATGCAGAACCTTGCAAGGAGTTGGTGTTCATTCTCAAGCATGTTTACTCCGTTTTCCCAAAATGTTTGCAGCCATTGATCTTCAAAGAAGTTTTAGCTGCCTTTCGCCTTCTTCCTCTACTCCGTAATTGATCTTTCCTCTTTCTTTCATTTTTTGTTTTTATAATTGTTAATGCTTGTTTGTTTGCTTGTGATTGATCTCGTTTGTTGAAGCTCATGCCATGGCAAACTTGCTTTCGATGCTACGAAATTGCGATGACACTATCTTTATATTGTGTCAATCTGTTATTTTTCAATTGCTGCAGCATTTGTTATAAAGAACATTGAAAATGAACTTGACGTCTAAATTTGCTTAAATTTTCTGTGTAGTGTCCTATATTAAGGTTTTGTTCTTTAATCACAAAAGTTCACGAATTTGAGAGATTCTGAAATTGTGAAGCCATGTTAAACTCAAACATATAAATTAAGTTTATCTTCATGTAGATGCATACTTATTAGTACATCAGAGTTTATGTTGATATGGTGCAGTAGGTTTATGTTGATATGATTAACAATGCATTTGAATACCTAAACATGCCCAATTAAATGTGTGAGGCCGGTCTAACTACAAGAAATAAGGACAGAAACGAGGGCAAAAAACGTGCAGCGCACGTTTGCCGCCACTAGTATTATATATACATACCACACTTAGTCGCATGTACTAATGCACATCACACATGCACACCACACACGCATATATGCATAATAATATATCTAGTTTATTTTATTTTATTAATATCTAATATTAATAATAGGTAATACCATTAATTAAATTGCACAATCCAAGTGTATCTTATACACAATAATATATGCGCCCCTTTAGCCATTAATTGGCTTCCGGAATATTCTTTAATTAATATAATTAATATCTTGTATTTTATTTATTCATAATAAATAAATACCACCATATTAATTTACCACTATAACCTTTATAGTCTAGAGATAAACTTTCCTTATTTGGTTATCATCTATAACCACATTTTAATCCGGCTAGATGTTCATATGTGTGTGACCCGATAGGCTTCCGAATATGTTGGCCGTAGACACAAAGTGCAAATTACGAAAATGCCCTTCATGCCTAACGATCACGGGATAGCGTCTAGCAACACACCGTGACCCCCAATCATCGGAAGAGTCAAATGCAATGACTACTACCTTTCATGTGAAACAGCTTACCGTGTAACTTACAATCCTATCGCCGTAATAATATCCATACGGTCGTTAGTCGAGTGTCAAAACATCAACGACCGTATCTTATAATCTGGATATCATGCTCTCTCGAAGTAACTCGTTTACTCCCACTTTGCAAAGATTCACGAGAGTAAGACATTCCTTATAAGAAGGCCATTTCGGATATTCGATCCCAATCATAGGATACGCGATTCCCGTACGACCAATCATGTATACTCCGTATGCTTCAAGATCATACCCAATCACTACCGCATGATCGCCCCGTGGCTGGGGAAACCTCAATAGTGTCAAAGCATGACAATCCACACGGTGATGCCATGAAGACTCCGGTCTTAAGGATAATTACACAACCGCCACATAGTGTGACACTTATCCGTGTAAGTGGGTCGCCTAACGTACGCATTCTCTAATACACGTCCACGTACATGCCCAAGTGTCTCTACACTTCGATAGACGAGATCTATCCCCGCCCTTAAAGACAAAGACATCTAATACGTGCTAGTCCGTTTATACTATCAATGCCCCGTTTGATAGTACATCGGCCTAGAGACATTTAAGTATCAAACTTATTAAAGTGATTAGAGATCTCATCAACCATAATCGCCTATCATGGTTTCTCTATCACAGTTTAATACTAAGGACGTTATCATATAACAATTCATAATTGGTTCTTTAAAAGAACATATATATGACAACATAAAAGCCATTTAACATATGTATAAACATAAAGAAATAGTAGAAATGATCCGACCCGGTCCAACCCGATTGGGTTTAGGACACTATTTCAACAATCTCCCACTTGGCCTAAAACCAATCACTCGCACACACAAGACCAAGTTGAAACACAAGAATCTCATGCAATACTCGCAACCAGCCCTAGCCATAAACGGATCGCTATCCGTGGGGACTCAGACTATCTTCATATTACGTTCCAAATGACCAAGTCAAAGGAACCGCCTCAACACACACACGAATCTCTGACGAGACCCTGGTCCTTGCTTCAAGCAATAAATCCACTTACTATATCAGCTATATAGAAAAGGTGGAAGAACCGTATAAGGTTCATGAATGAACCTTCTAGATCCATGTACTGCTCCCGCTGCGCCTCTAAGGCACTACTGTGTTTTGGCCTAGTTGTAGAATTTACAGTGACCCATAGCTAAGAACATTTCCACTCACGTATCACTTAATCAAAGTGACTGCAAACCCAGACTGTAGCTCCCACTCACCTTCGTAAGACTCAGGATATACGTCTGTATATCTATGTTTATTTAATTCCAAGTTTCAATAAACTAGAAAATTTTCCTTAACTTGTTTAAGGGTATTCTCAACCTTCACCAGATCTACTTTCATACTTGCTCATGACTATTCATGGACTATGAACATCTGGCATCACCTATAAGATGGTTCCTATCGCAGTAGCGAAGGAAACCTTCCATAAGCATCATCTTTCACCTTATCTTTAGACGAACGTCCTAACATAGATAGATCTTGAGAACACCGGCTAGCAAGATCCCCGTCGTGATCTATGCTAAACTCTTTTAGCATCACATCTATATAGGTAAACTATAAACTAACAGCAGTTAAATCTATCGCTATAGATTCTTATTTCCAAAAATAAGAACTGCTAATCCAAGTGCTTTCGTAAAGATCTTGAATTACCAAACATTAATTGACTGTGACATAAGGTGACAATTCTTGAGAGATATATCCAATACCTTACTCAAAAATCGTAACACACTCCCACTATCCAACTTGCACATTGGGCATATCCTTCTTTTGACTAAATCAAACTCCTTTGATTATCAAACAAAGAAATCGTCTAGAGAAACTTGTTTGAGTCCATAAATGAATCTCGTGGGCTTACATATCATGTCATCGTCTATGAACATTGAGCTGTTTGCCCAATGTCTTCAACACTATCATATAGCCATGATACGAAGTTATAACAAGCATAATCTGAATAGAATTGGGATCAGCCTTACAGGGACATTCCCTCTAGGTAAGACAGACTAGGTTCATAACCTGGTTGTCACTGATGGAATCTAGTTCAGATATTATGGCTCCTGGCCACATCTCTCAATCTTGCCTTTCAAACATTCTTTCATAAGTCGTGAGATATTCATTCTTCAAGATGAATATACCAGCAGCCTTTTCAGGCTTAAGGTCATCCACAGACTTACAGAACTTTTGTGTGCTCTGAGCAGTGTTCTACACCTCATCGCTATGTGGCGTCCGCTCACGTTCTTATGGTTGAATATATCTTTGTGGTTCTCAAACTCTTTTGAGATCTGATTCACTCCCACTGTTTCTCTTGGAAGAAACACTTCCTTTAGAGGACAAAGATGTCTGGAGACAAGCATTTTGCTCCGCGGACAAGTAAATAATATCTAGCGTACTTGCTAAGATATTCCACAAAGTTGCATATGTCGTACTAGGCTCCAAGCCTTTCTGACTTTGCCTATGATAACTTCAAATCTTCGGTTAAGGTAGATTCGACATTATCCTCTTCCATATCAAATATGGAATTTATTCAACCTTTATTCTTTGGAACTCGGTTAAGTATAAGGACACTATCCCGAAGCGGGTAAGGGATACTTCGCATGGCTTGCGTCACACCTTTATCATATAAAGTGTTATTTCCATTTTGGGAACACAATCTAATTGCGTATCCCAAAGATGGTATCCTTCAAGGGAAGAATCTTATTCCTTTTCGTACGACTTCGAAACACCCTTCAGTATTAATTACTTCAATCCAATTGAAGATTAATTCCTAAGTAGCTCATCAATCTCATATTCGTACTAGCTCGAACTTTTCGGGCTTCCGAATTTTTCACTTCACTGAGTACACCTGACTATTTCTAAAAATAGTCATAGAGATTTAACGAACAATCATTTGTGGCATTAATTGTCACAAGCCACCAAACATCGGTATGTTTAGGCTTCAGACAATTTTTCTAGATTTTACAACCTTTTCATAAAAGGGTATTTTAGTCATCTTTAGGTAAGATACGTATTACCCACATGATTCATAATCATATGGTTCAACATCATCAGAATGACGTTTAATTACACGCTTCCCTCCCAGAGAGACTATTTCTAGAGTAACCACAAATCAAGGATAATAACCATACAAATATTTAGTTGAGATCTCATCACATATATCAACTATATAGTGACATCAATCTAGTATGTTAGATTCAGTGACCTTTCAACTTTATCGGAATAACATTTATTCTTTACAATTGAATGTGTCTACTAAATCCTAACAAATAACTGAACTCGTGTCCTTCATAAGAACCGGAACATAATAACATTTATTTAGTTCCCTTATCAGTTTACTAGATCCAGAATGTGGTAAGTGTTACAACGTTTGTTTCACCTTCCCATATCTGTATTTAATCTTCCTAATTTAATCACACTCGCAAGATATCATATATCTAAGAGTTGACTTGAACTTAGATAGATTTATCTCAACTCACTTGCCTATAATAGAAACTTCAATAAGTTCTCTATTTAAGCACATGCCCTAAATTTCCCTTTTAATCCTTCAAGCACTTGTAAATATTTCTTGGTGTAGTCTTCATAAGACTTAAGAAAGATCACAAGAGCTATGTCTTTGATTTCCTTTCATAAAGAAAATCTAAAGTTTATTAAATAGTTTATTTAACCTTTTAAATCGTATTTAAAACATTGACTATTTAATTAACCTTTAAGCAATGATTAAAGAAATAAGTCGATACTTAAATCTTACAATTTTGAAAACAACCTTTCCAAAATTAGATGCGGTCATTCTTATCCAACTTTTGAATTAATTGTCATCGTATGACTGAATGATCATCTTGGATCGTATCCAAGATATGATTAATTCGTTGAAACTGATTTCAAATGATTCAATCATATCGTGAGCTTTCGCTTTCATTAATAATTAAAGTCTTGGAGTACTCCATCAAATATGTAGTCTCCTTGTCTCTAACTACTATAACGGGATTGCTCGTGTCATTGCTTATTTTAAAAGGATTAATATTACTTAACCATATTCGAGAACGTTTCTCAAAAGGTAACAGTCATAATTCGGTTTTACTAATCGAGAATAAAACATAAATATAAAGTTTGCTAAAACTACAACATAAAAATGAAAATAAAAGAGTGTTGTTGTTTATACAGGCAAAATCAAAAATGGTCTTTTGATTTATGATTTTGCTCCCACTAGTCAACTACTCCCAATTGACTTTCAAGAATCTTTCAAAAATTCTTTAGTGGCCAAGATCCCATCTGGTTACCCCGATTCCCGACGAGGGCCGATCAACCGGAATAATTCAAAAGGTATGTAACTCTTACCAATCACATCTCTATGTGACTCTTGGTGGTTGACTAGTCAACTCTTTGACAATTCACATCTTTATGTGGTAGTCAACCCCTTGCCTCTAGAATAAAACGGTCCTGACGAGGGCCAATCACCGCAATACTCTAGTCAAGTCATAACCCAATATTCGCGAGATCTCATACGATCATATCTCAATAACGACGATATACCCGTGGTAGGTCAACTCCCGACGAGGGCCGATCGCCTTGGATCCGAACAAAGGCTCTTCACCGTCGCTATAATATTGGGAGACAATTTTTCGACTTGATTTTTGTTGTGGAAGTATTTACGTAAATTAATTCACTTAATTAATTTTAATTACGGTCTCATCAAATATATCTATCTCTATAGACATACATCCTACACATTTATCTAGATCGTGCCTAGTCATGCATCTATCGTATCATATAAAATAAATACAAGCACAAAATAAATAAATGCGTAAAGTAACCGGTATGATCATGGACTTTTCCTAGGTGCGGTTTCGAATACAAATCGACGAAACCGCGGGTCACAATCTAAGGGTAGCCGCAACCGCCAATAGGATCTTTAATGCTCCATTCTCCAACGGGATCTTTATTTTCGTCTTTCTTTGGTCTCCATCTTCTGCTCCATTCTTGTTACATTTAATTCTATCGAATAAAATAAATACACCCGCCGCACACGGGGGGAGCTAACGGGAATGGGATGAATGCAGAAAATAAACTAGGTCACGTTCTTCATAACGGCCTAGGACAATTTTTAAACCAACTGAAAATTTAAATCATTCACATCTATCCTATCGGTCGAGTCCATGATCAATCGGGGTCCATATCATATCTACTATATCTAATCCATACAATAAAATCTTATGAAAAAGATAAAATTAAAATTTGACTACTTGCGTCTTAATTAATCAATTAACATTTAATCTATTAAATAATTTTATCCAATCAATTAACTAATTAACATTTAATTAATTAAATGATTTTAATCGAAATAAAATTAACGATTAAAATTTTTTTTAAACCGATTTTAATTTTAATTTTAATCAATTGGAACTATTCCAAAAATAAATCAAAATTAAAATTATTTCTCTTTTGTTTCTTTCCTTTTGATTCGTAATCAAAAGGGATGCCTTTGGTTTTCTAAACCAAATTTGGCTTAGGCCTGACCACTTTCCAAAATCAAAATTTTGGAAGTGGCCTAGGCGTGGGCCTTTTACAAATCAAATATTTGAAAAGGGCCTAGGCCTATTTCAAATCAAATATTTGGAAAGGCCAAATAATTTTGGTTTAGGCCTGGCCACTTTCCAAAATCAAAATTTTGGAAGTGGCCTAGGCTTAGGCCTATTCTAAATCAAATATTTGGAAAGGGCCTAGGTCTATTCCAAACAAAGTTTGGAAAGGCCATTATTATTTTAATGCCATGTGGCATCCCAATGGCCAAACTATTTGAACCATTGGTTAGCCACATGACACAACTAAACAAAGGAGATATTAATCACAACTATGAACCATATTAAATCACAAAATACACAAAACAAAACTGGGGCCACCGCATCATGCCAGCAGCCGCCGGCAGCCCGGAGGCCGCCGCCGCCGCCGGCGATCACACGGTGGTGGTGCCGCCGCCGATCGGCCGAGCACCACCATTGCCGCCCCTTTTTTTTTTTTTTTTTCTTTTTTTCTTTTCGTGTATCAATTTTGCGAATTAAAAATCTTTCATCTTTTAATCACGTGATTTAAACGATAAAATTAACTACGCACAATAACATGCTTATTGCTTAAGCTCGAAGCTCTCTCTGATACCACTGTTAGGAAATCTACGCGGGAACGCAGCGGAATTCAAAAATTTATTTCCTTTTAACCAGGATCGACTTCGTTTAAGCAATAAACAAATAAGCTAAAGACGGTGGTTACCTTGGTTGATCTATAAGATCGACGCTTTGACCGTCTAAGGAGAGTAGTTCTGCATAGAGCCGCCCAAGTGTTCGGCCTCTACCGCTAGTCCACACGAACAGCCCGCCGGAATCCCATGATGGATTGCTACTGGAAAACTCCGGTTTCTAGACCGGCCTTTTTCCCCTCTCTCCAACTCTCTATAGGATGCTCTCTATTTTACACAAGAATTATTAGTTCTTGGAATTGTGTTGTACAAAAGAGCTTGACACCCACCTCCTATTTATAATGGAAGTGGCGCATCTTAGCAGAGTGGAGGAGAAGAAAACCTTTTCCCAATAAAATAAGGAAAATATAATTGATTGATTTATCTCATTTATTACAATATCTCATATTAAATAAATCTAGGATATTGTCAATATCTTATATTGAATATTCCCAAGATATTGTCAATATCTAATATTGACTATCTTTATTTTATTACCATAAATCAATTTACACATTTATATATATATATATCACATATATATATTATATGCATAAATCTCTATATATTATATATACATACCACACTTAGTCGCATGTACTAATGCACATCACACATGCACACCACACACGCATATATGCATAATAATATATCTAGTTTATTTTATTTTATTAATATCTAATATTAATAATAGGTAATACCATTAATTAAATTGCACAATCCAAGTGTATCTTATACACAATAATATATGCGCCCCTTTAGCCATTAATTGGCTACCGGAATATTCTTTAATTAATATAATTAATATCTTGTATTTTATTTATTCATAATAAATAAATACCACCATATTAATTTACCACTATAACCTTTATAGTCTAGAGATAAACTTTCCTTATTTGGTTATCATCTATAACCACATTTTAATCCGGCTAGATGTTCATATGTGTGTGACCCGATAGGCTTCCGAATATGTTGGCCGTAGACACAAAGTGCAAATTACGAAAATGCCCTTCATGCCTAACGATCACGGGATAGCGTCTAGCAACACACCGTGACCCCCAATCATCGGAAGAGTCAAATGCAATGACTACTACCTTTCATGTGAAACGAGCTTACCGTGTAACTTACAATCCTATCGCCGTAATAATATCCATACGGTCGTTAGTCGAGTGTCAAAACATCAACGACCGTATCTTATAATCTGGATATCATGCTCTCTCGAAGTAACTCGTTTACTCCCACTTTGCAAAGATTCACGAGAGTAAGACATTCCTTATAAGAAGGCCATTTCGGATATTCGATCCCAATCATAGGATACGCGATTCCCGGACGACCAATCATGTATACTCCGCATGCTTCGATCATACCCAATCACTACCGCATGATCGCCCCGTGGCTGGGGAAACCTCAATAGTGTCAAAGCATGACAATCCACACGGTGATGCCATGAAGACTCCGGTCTTAAGGATAATTACACAACCGCCACATAGTGTGACACTTATCCGTGTAAGTGGGTCGACCTAACGTACGCATTCTCTAATACACGTCCACGTACGGTCCAAGTGTCTCTACACTTCGATAGACGAGATCTATCCCCGCCCTTAAAGACAAGACATCTAATACGTGCTAGTCCGTTTATACTATCAATGCCCCGTTTGATAGTACATCACTTTAGTAGACATTTAAGTATCAAACTTATTAAAGTGATTAGAGATCTCATCAACCATAATCGCCTATCATGGTTTCTCTATCACAGTTTAATACTAAGGACGTTATCATATAACAATTCATAATTGGTTCTTTAAAAGAACATATATATGACAACATAAAAGCCATTTAACATATGTATAAACATAAAGAAATAGTAGAAATGATCCGACCCGGTCGGATCCGGTCCAACCCGATTGGGTTTAGGACACTATTTCAACACTATTATCAGAATTGAAACCTTGCAATCATCGAATTGAAGGAGAATAGTAGCCTACCCAACAAGGCATATTTCAGTCAGATGTGGGGGCATTATCACATTTTGCGGTGCACAAAACCTCAAAAACATATTTTACAAAAGTTTGAAAAACGTAACACATTTTTAATAATTTACTAAATGACAATGGTATAGTCTCAAGTTTCCCTATAATTTGTAGTATCTTTTCTTATGATTAATTTGTAGAAAGATAAAAGATGGGATTTGTGGGTGGGGGGCACCTCATTTCTCCAAAACCAATACGAGCGAACAGTTGTCCGAAGTAGATACTTACATAATCTTACCTCTCTTTATCTTCAAAAGAAGTCATGCCGAAGAGTCCTGCTCGTCTCAAAAGGATGGCCAGCAGTTAGGCCAAAAACTTCTCCATACCCTGCTCATTTATCCACAATGATACTTTCGGATGCAACTTGCAAAAATAGGACGAGAGAGATCAATCAACCAAAGAAACATGTTGTGTCTAACAGGCCCTTTGAACTGCCAAATCACCCCCAAAGATTCAGTAGACGGGAAAATCGACTCATTGCTACATAAGACTATAATATGCAGAGGCCAACAATGTGAAGTATAAGCCTCCACCCATTAACTTAGCTAGCATTGCAAACAACATTACTTAAATTTGACTTGTATGAGTTTATTTGAAGAACCAGAAAATATATAATGTGTTTTATGCAAGAACTAAATGCTTCTGTAAAGCCAAGAATTAATCAATCAATCCTCCTAGATCCAGAAAAGATGACCACAACTTAAATTGCCATTATGAAATTATTGCTAGCTAGAATTGTTTGAAAGTATCAACAAAAAATTCAACTCAAGAAAGTCCACTGTATCACTGGAACCACGATCACAAAATGAGCAGGCAATTAAGGCACCACATACACAAAGAATTCCACAAATTATGCACTTTCATAACAAAAAAAACCCGCTCCGACACCCATTAATTCTGTTAATTAAAATGTAAACTTTCTGTGCGTTTACACAAGAAAAGCCTCAAAATTTATGCTTGAAATCACTTTCCTGCTAAGAAATTTTTAACATTTAATAATAATTTGATTAGACAGAACATAACCAACAATGAAAAACCTAAACCACCAGATCCATCCAACAAATGAGCAAATTCATGATTTTAAGTAGAAGCTTTGAAACGATCAAAGAAGTATCTTACTCAATCAGGCATCAGTCGACAAAGCATGGAGAATCAGGAGAAAGACAGGAAATTTGGCGGTTAAGTGCTCAGAAGATAAGAATAAAGCGGCAGAGCAGCCAACACTCAACTTAGCTGAAAATTACTCTAATTTCTGTACTTTCAACGTGTCTTTTTAGGTTTTATATGGAAGGGTAAAATTGTCCAATCACTTTAATTTATGTCCTTATCGCCTTATGTAATTATGATTGTCCTTAATGACTGTTGAAAATATAATTGTGTCCTTGTAGGCGTTTCTCCCTTCATTCTATCCTATTTCTTCTTTTATTTATTTATTTTTCCCCCACAATTCGACACACACTTTCCTAGGAACGAAAAAAAACTTGCTAACTCCCTCCTCATCCCCTACAATCGGCAAGGCAACCATATTTTGTTAAAAAAATATAAAAAAATAAAAAAAAAATCTTCTTCACCGGCTCTGAATATTGTCGTCTCATCTTCATATTCGTGGAAATTGATCAAGCATTTAAAATTTATGCAGACATTTTGAGAACCTAGCAAAAGTAACATTGTGGTAGATTAGTTTAATCAAAAGCTCTGATCATCACCTGAATCTTTGGATGCACAGGAAGGTGGTTGTGGTTGTGGTTGTGGTTGTGGTGGTGGTCACTGACTTTGCTTTTCAATTTGGTGTCCAGTCATTGTCCTTGCCGGAACAACCCTATCTTCTTATTCTCCGTCAATCATTGTCCGAGCCGAGGTGGGTGGTAATCGAAAGGGTTTCTTGGCTCTCCATATCGGTATGTGAATGTAAATTAAGCTAATACCATTCAATTGCATGTAAACGATTGAGTTTGTGGTGTATATGATTTTGGAGATTAGGAAGGTGTGTATGTGATGTTGAATGATTTAGGCAAATTGACTTTGTTAGTTTACTTACCCTTAGGTCTGTAAGTGAGCCTTAAAGTTCAATTCGATTCGGCGTGTTCGGTTCGGGGCTCGGCTCGTATCATCAAACATAGAATAAGGCCTTGGAAATTGGTATTCGGACAAACGAGCCGAACATGTTTGAACATGTTCGGCTCGTAGAGTTGCAGGGTATTTTTGGACATGTTATGTTATATTTTGGAATATGGCCTTGAACATTTTGAACATGTTATGTTATATTTTGGGACATGTAATGTATTATTTTGGTTTTGGACATGTATTTTTGAAGTAGAATTATTTATTGGGTATTTTTGAATTTTCGGACCGAACATATTCGAACTATTCGAACTGTTCGAGCCGAATAGTACCAATTTTTTTTCCCTTTTTTTAAGTTCGAGCCGAACCAAATCATGATATTTTAGGCTCGAAAATTTCGAGCCGAATCGAGCCATGTATTCGAACATGTTCGAGCCGAACCGAACTACTCCAGGGTTCGGTAGGGTTCGGCTCGTTTACAGGCCTACTTACCCTTGCGGGATTAGCTTAAACCGTGTGTTTACCTCTGAATTGAATTGAAAATGAGGGCGACCCCGATTGAAAATGGCTATTTGATCTGAATTGAATTAGTTATATGTTGAATTAGTGATTTGCGCAGTTATTACCCGGTATGACTATCTATATCTATCTATTTGGTTATATTTTCTAGCTGCATTTCCAGGTGAATGGTAATCGTATTAAAAGATTGATTATAGTGTGACACAAGATTAAACTTGTTAATGGCAATGTGAACTTCTATCTGCATTTCAAGATGAATGGCAACGTATTAAAAGCTTGATTATAGTGTGAGACAAGTTTAAACTTGTTAATGGCTATTTGAACGGATTTGAAATTGATTTGTGATTTAAAATAAATTGAATGCAATGCTACATTCAAGAGTTATGGATTTTGTGTATGTGTATATTGGTTTGTAATTATTGTATTGAATAAAAATAAGATCTCGGTGAAGCGTGATGGAAGATAAAGTTTGTATTTTTATATTTTACCCTGTGGAGGTTGAAAAAGACGTTAATGGTCTATGGTCTTGGAAGTATGTAGGATGTGAATCCAAGGAAGTCTTGACGATTTTGAGTGTAAAAAAAAACATTACATTTGAAGATTTGTATGACAAGGTGAAAAATGAGTTGGAAATCGATACAACATTCTATGAGTTTGAGATGAAATATATGGTCCCCATTAGTAAAGCTAGACCGATGGTTTATATCTGTTTGTAATTTAAAACAAGATGCTTTATTAATATGTTTGAAGGAAAAGGAAAAGTGTACCGAGGTTTATGAAAGTCAAGAAACATGTGAAGTAGTATATGTGTCGGAAGCTCAAGAAACATGTGTTGAAAGAGATGAAGAGATAGATGTTGATGTTTTGGGAAATGGGATGAAAGAGATGTTGGATGTAAGAAGAGAAAGCATAGAGACATGTTGAAAACAATGTATGAAGAGACATATTTTGATGTATTGGGGAATAGGATGAAAGATGTATTGGATGTAAGAATAGAAAGCATAGAGACATGTGTTGAAAAGAATGTTAATGAAGAGATAGATGTGGATGTTGTTGGGAATGGAATGAAAAAGATGTTGGATGTAAGAATAGAAAGCATAGAGACATGTGTTGAAAAGAATGTTAATGAAGAGACAGATGCCAATGTTGTTGGGAATGGGGTGAAAAAGATGTTGGATTTAAGAACAGAAAGCATAGAGACATGTCTCGAAGATTCCCATTTGAACACGGGGGGTGACAACATGGACTTTAATGAGCAACTTGAAGACTCCTTATTGTCGAATTTGGGTGAAGATGTTTATTTAGAAGAATCATATCAGAGAATTAGCATGAACGGGGCTGATGAAATGTCAAATGAGAATGTTGATGGCTTTGTTGTGAGAAACGAGATTGTTGGTCCTTTGAATGCACCCCAACTGTGGTTAACGTGCAAAGAATTGAACATGAAGACTTTCGTTGTAGCCGTACTGTAGGTGATACTTTAGTGTGCATTCCCGAACATGAAGACTTTCATGTGAATGATCTGTTTAAATGCAAAAGTTTTTTGGTATTCAAACTTGCGAAGTTGGATACGAAGTAAATGTTTGAATTCAAAACGCAAACTTCCAACAAAAGCGTTTATTCAGTTTTATGTGAAGCCGTCGGATGCAAATGGCGTTTGCGAGCCATCAAACTTCAAGCATCTTCTGAGCGATTTGTAGTGGTAACGTATGCAAATAATCATAGCTGCCCACCTATTGCTCCTCGAAAATACCATAGACATGCTACAAACAAGCTACTTGGCATATACTTTGCCACAAGGTTTAAAGATGCCAATCGTATTAACACACCGAAGGACTTGATGCATGATTTCCAGCAAGAATTAGGATATGATGTAACTTATTGCAAGGTGTACAGGGCTAAGGGTTATGCAGAAGGATTGATAAGGGGTAATCCAAACAAAATTTGGGGAGAATTACCCAAATATTGTTATAGGATGAAGGCTAGAAACCCGGACACTGTATATCATACTGAAAAAAGTGATGAGAATGTTTTCAAATACTTTTGAATGGAACTTGGTCAAAGTCTTGAGGGTTATCATTTGGTGATGCGGAAAGTCATTTCTGTGGACGGGCATGCATCTGAAAACGTGTTATAAAGGGACCTTACTTGTGGCAACATGTCAAGATGCAAATCAACAAATATTTCCACTTCATTGGGGTGTTGTTGCTTCTGAAAGTATAGAGTCTTGGACATGGTTTTTTGATAAGCTAAAACCCATCATTGGGGACACGAATGATCTTGCGGTACTTTCTGATCGTGCCGATATTATTAAAACATATTTCAAGGCGGTGTTTAAGAATGCGCACCATGGGCATTGCATGTATCACATGCAAAAGAATTTGAGGATGAAATATCCGAGACGTGATGCGGGAAAGCTCTTTCAGAAAGCTGTAGAGGCCTATACAGAAGCAGAATTCAAGTTGCATTTCGACACTTTATGTAGTAAATGCCCGAAAGCTAACGCATATTTGAAAGAAGCAGAATTCCCTATGTGGTATAGAGCTAAATTTGAGGGATTTCGTTACAACATAATGACCACAAACCATGCCGAGTCTGTGAATGCTAGGCTAAAGAGTGCTCGATAATTTTCAATTGTTGGGTTGATTGAACATATCCAGGAGATGTTACAGGGTTCGTTTGCTAAAAAAATGAATCATCTACAAAATGCCTTGATGTTCTTAAAATTGAAATCGAAGTGAACAAAAGCTTCGAGTCGGCCAAACGATTTTCAGTTAATCCACTTTCCTCAGATAAGTATGATGTTCGTGACAAGGATGCTATTATTTCTTACATCGTTGAGTTGGATTTGAAGACGTGTACATGTAAAAAATTCCAGTTGGATATGTATCCATACGAGCATGCAGCTGCTGTGTTGAAGTACACAGGGAAGCAAACCTCAAAGTATTGCACTTGGTATTATAGCGTCAGTTGTTGGAGGCTAGCTTATTCCAAATGTGTGTATCGACTTCAAAATGAAGATGAATGTGTGTATCCCGATGATGTGCTTAACGATGTGGTTTTTCCACCAAAGGTGCCAAAGAGACAAAGTGGACGGCCATCAAAAAAGAGGAAACGCTCAGCCGGGGACAAAATACGAAGTATGTTTGTGGCAAATGCGGTGTCAATGGTCATTATGCTTCCATTTGTAAGAGTTTGATTGGTGGAGAAATACTCACCAACGATACTCCTACTTTGCCATGATAAGGTATTGTATGTATTAATATTTAGAGTTCTTTTTTTATTCAATCATGTTACATTGCATTAAGCTTGTTACCTTTATTCTTTGACAATGTTATATGAAGGCGATGGGATACATATTGTGGCTGTTTAAGTATTAATGTTGATGAAGAGGATGAGATGTTTACATTTTGTGGCTATTTAAACATTGAAGATGATTGGTTGATGTGTAAGCTTCGAAGACGTAAATTATGTTGTATTTTGAATAATGGAAAGTGATGTGTTGATGTGTTTGTTTGTTATTGTATTTTGAATAATGGAAAATTCTATGTGTTGGTTGTTCTCCTTTGGTTGATTGGTTGATGTTTAAATCTAGAAGATGTAGATGATGTTGTATTTTGAATGATGGCAAATTGATGTGTTGGTTGTTCTCATTTGTTTAATGTGAAGGGAAGTTGTTCGAGTGTCATGAATGTGGTGTTTTGCATCCATTAAGGGTGTTGTAAAACATTCACTCTAGAAACAGGTTTAAACTTGTGTTGGCCATGGAAACAAGTTTAAGCTTGTGTAGCCCCCGGAAACAAGTTTAAACTTGTAAAACATTGATGTGTTGGTTGTTCTCCTTTTTGTTTAATGTGATTACCATTCAAATCCTTCAAATAACCATTAGATAAGAAAACCAAATCCATAGTACATAAAAATACTGAAAAATAATTCCAAGAACTTAAGTTTTTATTTCGTAAGATGAAATACGAAATAAAAGGTTAGACAAGTAATAGTCAATAATCAAGTTTCTTTTGAGAGGAATCGTTCCCTAGCCTGATCTTCTCAAGTAGTGTCTCCAGGCGAGCAATCCTTTCTCTATCATGGAGTAACATTTGAACCATGGAATATGAATTGCGACCTCTCAGTAACTCAATGACGTTGATCTCAACTTGTTCAATTTTTTTGCATCATTGTCTCGCATGCACTTTATCGTTTCAATATCATTTTGAAGGACACCGATTGTGTATTTGAGTTTATCTGTTTTCTTCATCAAGTTCACAGAGGTAACATGTTCATGTGGCCCGGTGGATGAAGACATCATCAAGTTCACAGAGGTAACATGTTCATGTGGCCCGGTGGATGAAGACATCATCAAGTTCACAGAGGTAACATGTTCATGTGGCCCGGTGGATGAAGACACCTTGCCATGTGGCCCGGTAGATGCAGACACCTTGTCATGCCATATGAAATAGTCACATTTGCCTTCATCATCCTGCAAAATAAGAAATTTCCAATTATTATACAGACACATTATCCCTTGAAAGAAATGGAAAGTATAACCAAAATAATTAATCATACCGGCCAATAACGACAACCGTAGAACAATCTCCCTGGGTTAGCATGTGTTCCTGAGGTCACCAATTTTGCAGGAACACCATATTTGCATAACAATGTACGCTCATGAAATGGCTCAGATTTATTTACCTTGCTAGAAGAACTGGAAATCGGAGAAGTACCCTTCATATTTTGCTTCAGGTTCGGTTCAGAGATTACAGGCACTGTGAAAAGGAAAAAAACATTGTGCATAATTGAGTATTAATTGGCCTGTCTATATCTCAAATAAATAACTAAATGTAATATTAACTCAACCATTCACCAATCACCAATAAACGCCCCTAACAAGTACTCCCGATTGGCCTGTCCATATCTCAAATAAATAACTAAACGCCCCTAACAAGTACTCCCGATTCACAAGAGGGCAATCTATGAGTGAATTTGACTGCTTCTTCGTTTCAAAACAACATAATTCATAAGAGCATAGTAACTCACTAAAATTAGCTCTGATAAGTAATTGATGTCTCGGTTAATTCATCCCAATATGTTAGAAATTAGCTCAAATTCACAAAAATGTAACAAAATTCATAAGTGCATACATACAAACTCGTGTCACATACGAACCCGCAAACAATTGAAGAAGACCAACAGGGAAGCCCCTGGAAGAAAAGCTAAAACAAAAGAACAGAGTAACTCACTAAAATTAGCTATGTTAAGTCATTGATGCTCAGTTATTCACACAAATATGTTAGAAGTTAGCTCGAATTCACAAAAATGTAACAAAATTCTGGAAAAACTAAAGAGTTACCTCGGAAATCCCCTGGAAGAAAAGCTACAACAAAAAGCAGAGTAACTCACCAAAAATAGCTCTGTTAAGTCATTGATGCTCTGTTAATTCACACAAATATGTTAGAAATTAGCTCGAATTCACAAAAAATGTAACAAAATTCTGGAAAAACTAAAGAGTTACCTCGGAAAGCCGGTAGTATTAATTTTATTAATTGTAGAGTGTGAATGTTAGGTTTCTTTAATGGAGATTTTGAAGGTTGAATGGTGAGAAGAGCAAACGAGGGAAAGACATCAATGAAAGGGGCAGGGATGTAGTAGGGTTAGGTTAGAGGGGTTAGTTGTGGGTGAAGAATTTGAATCAAATAATTTCAAAATTTCAAAATTTTGGGCGATTCTTAGCGGGAAAGCAAAAATTTTGGTTGCAACAATTGAGAGGGGAGCAGCTTATGGGAGGGAATTGATGATGATGGAGGGGGAGAGTAGGGTTCCGATCACATAATTAAAAAAAATACAAAAAAAGAGATTCTAGTTACATCATCATTATTAATTGATTATTTAAAAAGTAGTTAATACATCTTCTTACTACTAAATAATAATTAAAAATAATTAAAACAAAATTAAACGGACTACTTATCGTGTGACATACTCAGGTAAGACACCATAAACAGACTTATTGTGTGACATACTCACGTAGGACACCATAAACGGACGTCCGATTCCATTAGGACTAGTTATTGAGTGACATACTCACGTAAGACACCATAAACGGACTTTTGATTCTATAAGGACTACTTATCTTGTGACATACTCACGTAAGACACCATAAACGGACTTATTGTGTGACATACTCACGTAAGACACCATAAACAGACTTATTGTGTGACATACTCACGTAAGACACCATAAACGGCCTTCCGATTCCATTAGGACTACTTATTGAGTGACATACTCACGTAAGACACCATAAACGGATTTCTGATTCCATTAGGACTACTTATCGTGTGACATACTCACGTAAGACACCATAAACGGATGTATTGTGTGACATACTCACGTAAGACACCATAAACGGATGTATTGTGTGACATACTCACGTAAGTCACCATAAACAGACTTCCGATTCCATTAGGACTACTTATGATGTGACATACTCATGTAAGACACCGTAAACGGACTTATTGTGTGACATACTCATGTAAGACACCATAAACGGACTTCCAATTCCATTAGGACTATTATTGAGTGACATACTCATGTAAGACACCATAAACGGACTTCTGATTCCATTAGGACTACTTATCATGTGACATACTCACGTATGACACCATAAACGGACTTATTGTGTGACATACTCACGTAAGACACCATACACGGACTTCTGATTCTATTAGGACTACTTATGGTGGGACATACTCACATAAGACACCATAAACAGACTTATTGTGTGACATACTCACGTAAGACACCATAAACGGCCTTTCACGTAAGGCACCATCAACGGCCTTTCACGTAAGACACCATAAACGGCCTTCCGATTCCGTTAGGACTACTTATTGAGTGACATACTCACGTAAGACACCATAAACGGACTGGACTACTTATCGTGTGACATACTCACGTAAGACACCATAAACAGACTTATTGTGTGACATACTCACGTAAGATACCATAAACGGACTTCTGATTCCATTAGGACTACTTATGGTGTGACATACTCACGTAAGACACCATAAACGGACTTATTGTGGGACATACTCACGTAAGACACCATAAACGGCCTCTCACGTAAGACACCATAAATGGCCTTCCGATTCCATTTGGACTGCTTATTGAGTGACATACTCACGTAAGACACCATAAACGGACTTCTGATTCCATTAGGACTACTTATCGTATGACATACTCACGTAAGACACCATAAACGGACTTATTATGTGACATACTCACGTAAGACACCATAAACGGACTTCTAATTCCACTAGGACTACTTACCGAGTGACATACTCACGCAAGACACCATAAACGGACTTCTGATTCCATTAGGACTACTTTTGGTGTGACATATTCACGTAAGACACCATAAACGGACTTTTGATTCCATTAGGACTACTTATTGAGTGACATACTCATGTAAGACACCATAAACGGACTTCTGATTCCATTAGGACTACTTATTGAGTTACATACTCACGTAAGACACCATAAACGGACTTCTGATTCCATTAGGACTACTTATCGTGTGACATACTCATGTAAGACACCATAAAAGGACTTATGGTGTGACATACTCATGTAAGACACCATAAACGGACTTATTGTATGACATACTCACGAAAGACACCATAAACGGACTTCCGATTCCATTAGGACTGCTTATCGTGTGACATACTAATGTAAGGCACCATAAACGGACTTATTGTATAACATAAATCTAAAAAGATCAATAGTGGATATCACCGTTATGTCATTCGTTGTGGCACAACGGTTGTCCCTCTATCATTACTCGTCTAAAAAACGGTACTACTATTTACTCGCTTAAAATGAAGTGAATGGAAATGAAGGGGGAATGGACGGTCCCCAGTCAACAATGGCACAATTTTCAACAATTCACCCGCCCTGATTCTATCATGTTTTGTCCTCTTTCTTTTTTCACGCCTTCTATGCATGTGGATGGGACGGTATATTCTTTCTCTTTTGGAATGGAATATATAGTCCTTCTTGTTTTTCATGCAGTCTTTATTTTTCATGCAGTAGATTGATTAACCTCCCCTATTGTTGTTTTTTTCTTCTTTATATTCTTTATTATTATACTTTATAAAGTATAAAAATCCTATAATTACATTAATTTGCCACGTTAATTAATATAATCTTTTTTCTTTCTTTTTATATCAGACATTAATTAGTTTTGTCATTCAACTCACATAAGATATACTAATCATTTTATTGTCTTAATCTATGTGAATACGATATCGTTCCCCTCGTTTGTATGATTTCCAAATTTATTAATCATGCTTTATTTTCTTATTCTGTGTGAATACACCAATTATTTCCAACATTTCCTTAATTCATATGAATCACATAACAATTTTGTTTTGATATTGGGTTACAAAATTAAAAACTTAGACTGTATAAACTGATACACATATGATTCTAGTCTGCTCATTTCCAAGTCCATAAAAAAAACATACGATTCAAATTGACACAAGGTCAAACTTGTGTAACATATACAAACAAGAACCAACCCCAACGAAAAAGCATAACAAAGCAAACTCAGGCAATTTCCAAAGAAAATAAATACTTCCGATAAATATATTATACAATAAACATGAACATAAATATAAAAGTAGTAGTTTCAGGACATGAAAATAAATTAAACAAACAGAAAAATTAAAACTAAACTTTCTGGAGATGAGCTTAAAAAAACAAAGTTCCTCAAACAAACAACAACAATGTTTTTCAGAATCACAGATAATTTGGCAGATATGCAATCCTTTTCCCCGACATCTCGTTGCAAACCTGGACAACTTGATTGATCTTCCTCTTGTAGGTCTATATAATCTCTTTCAGATTTGCCACCTCACAGTCTCTTGATTCAACCTCCTCAACCACCTTCAAGTTGATGCTCTCGGTTTCATGAAGAAGTTCCCATCTCTGTGCCATCATGTCTTGCCTTTGCTCCTCCAGTTCCTTCCTCAACCACTTTATCTCTTCCTCCAATTCTTGCTTGAATATGATTCTCATCTATTGCCTTTCTTCCTCCAGCATTTTCATGAATTCGCTCCTTTCCATTGCCATTTTTTTCTTTGATGTGCTTCCTGATTTAGAGATACACGATATTTATCTCAGCATCCCAGAATATATAACCTAGGATAACCCCTAGGTTAATTGTAGCATTGCAAGCAATTAAATGGATGCGGCTTTTCACTTTTCGAAAACTATGGCTATATAATTAAGGCGACTTTGTAGTTGAAACAATTCCAACTCTTCGTAAACCTTCACGACCTTGGTAGTTGAAACGAATCAAAGTATTGTATTCACATTTTCTAAATCAAATTCCACATTTTATTTTAAAAAAACAAAACAAATTCATTTGAAAACCTTACCTTTAATAATTAATCCTTCAATAATATCACAAACCAATCAACTACCATATTATATCGTGAGTATTTTAATTGAAAACCTTAGCACTAATTAAGGAGTATGGTTTTATTTTATTCTATCGTGATTATTCTTTAATTATCTTATTATATCTATGAAAATCAAATTTTCTACCCAACTTTAACTTTGTGTCCAGATTAATTTTTGAAACAATGTCCAGTGTAATTTAAAATGTAAATCTTGTCATAATCTTGATAACAGTTATATTGTTTTATCACAAGTTATATAGGGTTTAAACTCGATTCTGTAACAATAATAGGGTTATATCCTGATAACATTTTAAACTTGATTATAGGGTTTAAACTTGATAACCAGTTCCATAATGAACCTAAGTAAGAAATGAAGTACAATTACATGCACAACTAGAATTCTCAATGTTGAAGATACTAACCTTTGGCTATTATTCCATCATCCTGGCTTTTATTTGAATAACACACCTTAGCATTTATTCCAAAATTCTTTAAGGCAAGGATATCATCAACTAGCAGTCTGCCGTCTTCATTCGTAGATCCACCGTTAATAGCCATTATAGCAGAGAAAGAGTCAGATTTCACAACAACCTGTGAGACACCATAGTCCTTAGCAATCCACAAAGCTTCAATTCCGCTTGAAGGATAGAGTTTCTTCCCATAAAGCCCATGAATCCTCTAAAAAATCTTCCATTACTGTCTATGAAGACCCCACCAATAGCCACCATGCTGTTGAAATAGTGTCCTAAACCCAATCAGGTTGGACCGAATCCGACCGGGTCGGATCATTTCTACTATTTCTTTATGATTATACATATATTAAATGGTTTTTCTGTTGTCATATATTTGTTCTTTTAAAAAACGAATTATGAATTGTTATATAATAACGTCCTTAGTATTAAACTGTGATAGAGAAACCATGATAGGCGATCATGGTTGATGAGATCTCTAATCACTTTAATAAGTTTGATACTTACATGTCTCTAGGCTGATATACTATTAAACAGGGCATTGATAGTACAAACAGACTAGCACGTATTAGATGTCTTTTGTCTTTAAGGGCAGGGATAGATCTCGTCTATCGAAGTGTAGAGACACTTGGACTGTACGTGGATGTGTATTAGAGAATACGTACTTTAGACTGACCCACTTACATTAAGTGTCGCACTATGTGGCAGTTGTGTAATTATCCTTAAGACCGGAGTCTTCATGGCATCACGGTGTGGATTGTCATGCTTTGACACTATTGAGATTTCCCCTTTCCATAGGGCGATCGTGCAGTAGTGATTGGGTGTGATACTGAAGCATGCGGAGTATACATGTTAGTTCGTCCGGGAATCGTGTATCCTATGATTGGGATTGAATATCCGAAATGGCCTTCTTATAAGGAATGTCTAGCTCTCATGAATCTTTGCAAAGTGAGAGTAAATGTGTTGTTCCGAGAGAGCATGATATCTAGATTATAAGATACGATCGTTAATGTATTGACACTCGAGATACGATCGTATGAATATTATTACTGCGGTAGGATTGTAATTTACACGGTAATTGTTTCACACAAAAGGTAGTAGTCATTGCATTTGACTCTTCCGATGATTGAGGGTCACAGTGTGTTTCTAGACGCTATCCCGTGATCGTTAGATATGAAGGGCATTTTCGTAATTTGCACTTTGTATCTACGAACAACTTATTCGGAAGCCTATCGGGTCACACACATATGAACATCAAGTCGGATTAAAATGTGGTTATAGTTGATGGCCAAATAAGGAAAGAATTTGTCTCATACTATAAAGGTTATAGTGGTAAATTAATATGGTGGTATTTATTTATTATGAATAAATATATTACAAGATATTAATTATGTTGTTTAATTAAATATGTATTTTGATACATAAATTTCGAAATATGTATATATATGATATACATGTATTTTGTGAATTAATTAATCATAGTATTATATTAATTAAAAAAAAAATCTCAATTCCCAAATTAGTGGGGAGAAGGGACGCTATTTTTAATGTCTATATGATACATTTGAATTGTGCAATTTAATTAATAAGATTACCATGATATTAATATTAGATATTAATTGATTTTGGAAAAATAGATTTATGGTAATAAGATAAATATAATCAATATAAGATATTGACAATATATTGAAAATATTTAATATAAGATATTGAATATTAATGAGATAAATCAATCAAATGGATTTTTCTTATTTTATTAGGAAATTGTTTTCTTTCTCCTCAATCTACTAGGAATCTAATCTCAATCAAATTGGGAGATGCTCGGTAAAAACTAGTTTTAAATTTATAAACCGAAACACCCCAAGTATAAGGATCGTAGTATAGGATGTTAACGGGTCGTCCTAAGGGAGTGGAATGTTTATCGAATTCAAATATAAATCTATATCGATTATGTCACAATTATCTATCTAAACTAAGGCTGAAACTAACTAAAACCTAAACCTAAGAATTAAAACTAAAACAAGAATAAAAACAAGCAGAAAATAAGAAAACAGAAAGGCGGACGAGCGTTCACTAAAGTGAACGAGCGTCTGGAAACTAAATCTACTGGACGGGCGTCTGCTATTGCGGACGAGCGTCCAACTACGAACTGAAACAGAAAAGTGCAGGAAAACAGCAGGAAACTAGGGTTTATAAAACTAGAACTTAAACTAAACTTAATCTAAACGATTTTGGTTAAAACAATTAAAGGAAAACACAGCAAGGCAACGAATCCACCCATCAACCAACAACCCCCAACTAGATGGTGATCTAAGATGTAGTTTTTAGTAGTCATGATCTATTCACGAATTCAATTAAATTTCTTCAACCAAATTCTAGGGTTCCGTTTATCTTTTCAAATAAACTAAACATGCAATCAAAACGAATTCACGAGGTTGTTTCCAAACTCTTACTCAACTAATCATGCATAATCTCTTAAAACACAATTAGATGCATTACTTTGAATAAAAGAGAACTTAAATAAACGAGACTTTCGTAAATTTATTCAAGCATAAATTAAACATAGATCGTTTCATCAAATCTTAATTCAATAAAACTTAAACAATACAAAACAGATCCAAAGTAATGAAAAACTACGAAATAAACTCACTACACATAAGCATCGAATTCTCTAGTTGGTTGTGTTGTTGATGGGCTTCCTCCGTCGACTCACTGCAAGGCTTTTAGCCAACAATCATGTTGAAGATGATCGTTGGATTGGAGAAGTTCATCTCTCGTGTAAAAAGGCTTGTGGCCGCAGCTTTTGGTGTGAAAGTGCGATCTCAATGATTTTTTTGTATGAATTAGGGTTAAGAGGCTCGCTTGCTATATATAGAGTTTTGAGTCGGTTATGACTAAGTCGGCAACGGACGCTCGTCCGAATATCCGGACGCCCGTCCGGAATGCCCGGACGGCGAGAAAACGCTCGTTCATCCTCCGTCCGAACTCTCTCGAATGTAAAATACGATTCGGACGCCGCATGGACGCCGCTCACTTCGGACGCTCGTTCGGATCGGTAGACGCCCGTTTGAACTGCTGAGGATCGGATCTCTTCATCTTTATCCAATTTCTTCAAGCCAATTCCAACTCTATCTCTTATAATTCGACTTGCTTCATTTATCCTCATTATATGCACGAAAATTAACTCCTACATGATAAATAAACAATGCAAAAACGTAATAAAATCCAAATAATAATAATTCCATTAAATCAACACTTAAAATCATCAATTTTGCATACAACCCTCTTAAAATCATCTTTATTCAATATTTACACTTAAACCCTTAATTCTCATGCAAATTATGCAAATGTGGAGAAAATAATAATGAAATAAACCTTTAATAATCATATAAATATGGCCTTAACAACACCCCCACACTTAGCTTTTTGTACGTCCTCGGACAAAACAACCAAAACTATAGCTCAACTTTATAAATAATCCACATAGATCTCTAACTCACGTAACGAAAGATACAACAACTATAGCAAATGATACCAACACAGAGATAGATTCGGTGTAAGTGTGACAAGCCATTCTCAATCTAACAAGCCTTTCGAAGAAATATCCTCTCAAAGATTCCAATGACTATCCTAGGTACAGACAGTAATAGCTCCACTCAAAGCCTTCCCACGCACTCAGTAGGATAATCCCTACAGCATATCATGCGGTTCTACTGGGTATAAGATCCATGATAACAAAGACTTCACTTTATTTTTACTCATCATTTCCAAAATTTTCAAATTTGACGCATATCAGAATGAGCTCTTACCCATCATAGTAGAATAGGACATTTCGAGATAATCCCCTACCTACTCAAATCATAAGGTAGCTTCTTCTAACTGTCGTGAGCTTCTGGTCATCATAGTGGTATAGGACATACGTGGTATACCCTACCTCACTCCAATCATCGACCAGCTTCCGACAAACGTATTTATTATGATTGCTTATTCATTCTCTTTTTTTTCAAGACATAAGTTACATCTCACTTATCACATTCGAACTTTATGATATTCACAGCACACGGTCTAACTAAGGTGTTACTATACTGACCTTCCTAAGATAAATCACTAAAGCAATGAAAGGATATAGTTCAAAAATCTTGCTTCAAAATCAAAGGCTCTCGTGAACGTGAAGAATGAATACTAGCTCCATGAAAGTAAAGACATGCTATAATTATCTCACTAAGTCACATACTATCATCGTTAGAAAACTACAACTAGCAAGCATCTAGTTCCAATTATATGCTCGAGACTCACAAAAAATTTAAATTTAGTGGAAAATTTAACATTCACTCATATTTCAAAGGATATAGCATGAAAACATACCCAATTTACCCCCCACACTTAAATCACATTATGTCCTCAGAATGTGCAGAATAAAAGAAAAAGAAACTTAGCTGGTTTCAACAGTGGTTGTCGGATGAAAGTTGGCAGAGGTCAGGCCGGAGCATGAACGTACCGCGACAACTCGAATAGACAACACTGGACATAAAGGCTTGCGAACCTGCTCAAAAGTATCTGCCACACTCGACATACCATATAATCTCGGGGTACACGGGGTATATGAGCAACACATAACACAAAACACTCACAATGAATGTAGGAGGAATAACCATCAACACATAATCAACTAAAGTATTATTTCTAAAACAATAAAACAAAACAACCTAAGAAAAGAAAACAAACAAAGAAAACTAGGCTGCATCCTAGGAGCGCTCTTTTAATGTCAATAGCTTGACACAAAGTTCAAGAATCAACCCGGATCGGGCCACTTTGGTTTGACTACCGCCACCTCAATATCGGAATCAGAAGTACTGGGGCAGAAATGATTTTCACCACAACAACAAGTCAAGTGTGCAATAAGGTCATTAAACTTTTCTCTCCAAACCACACTGACTCTCTTCTTCTTGTTCTTGCGGATGATAAGCATAGGTGTGCTAACCTGCTCAGGGGTCTCAACAGAAGGTACCTTACGGGTGGATATAGGAACGTCATCATCATCTGACTCAAAGAAATAAGATGGAATCTCCTCACAAATCAGGACATCTGTACTCTCATCTCTTCTTTGGAAATAAAGAATCTCAGGCTTTTCCTTTGGTTGCCCAAAATATTTCTTAAGTCGATGGCCATTCACTTTAAAAGCTTGATTACCATACCCGTTCAAAGTAATTACTCCACTTGGATTAACCTCGAGAATCTCAAAGGGACCGGACCATCTAGACTTGAGTTTACCCGGAAACAGTGAAGTCTAGTATTATAGAGTAAAGCCATGTCACCAACTTTGAATTCTCGGTCCTTGATCTTAGCGTCATGGAGTAACTTCGTTCTTTCCTTGCTAAGCTTAGCATTCTCGTATGCTACGAGTCTAAATTCGTCGAGCTCGTTCAACCGTAACAACCGTTTCTCCCCACGAGTTGGCTATCGAAATTCAAGAATTTAATTGCCCGAAGGCTCGTGTTCAAGTTCGACGAGGTAAATGACAAGCTTTGCCATAGACCATTTGGAAGGGTGACGTGCCCATCGGGGTTTTAAATGCAGTACGATAAGCCCACAATGCGTCATCCAACTTAAGACTCCAATTAGATCGATTATTGTTCACGGTCTTCTCTAAAATTCTTTTCAAGCTCGGTTGCTTACCTCGACTTGGCCACTGGTTTGGGGATGATATGGTGTACCAACTTTGTGTTTGACACCATATTTTTCAAGGATTTTATCAAGCGGCGCATTGCAAAAGTGGGTACCTTCATCACTAATGAGTGCTCTTGGACAGCCGAATCTGGTGAAGATATTCTTTTGCAAGAATTTCTTCACGACTTTATGATCATTCGTTTGGGTAGCTATGGCTTCAACCCACTTGGAGACATAGTCGACACAGACGAGGATATATTTATTACCGCACGAAGATGGAAAGGGTCCCATAAAATCTATGCCCCAAACGTCGAAAACTTCGCATTCAAGAATGGGCTTAAGTGGCATTTCCATCCTACTACTCGCCGTCCCGCTTCTGCACCTATCACAACCTTTACAAAAGGCTTCGCATCTTTAAACGAGTCGGCCGGTAGAATCCAAACTTGAAGGATCTTCGCAACCGTCTTCGGTGTTCCATAATGACCTCCGGTAGGACCGCTATGGCATTGTTCTAGGATATCCCACCGATCATGCTCGGGAACACACCGTCGAAGCAACCCGTCTTTACGTACTCGAACAAATAAGGATCTTCCCATACGAGATATTTAAGATCAGAAAAGAACTTTTTCTTCTCCTGATACGTCATATCCTCTAAATGACCACTCGCTAAATAGTTGACGTAGTCAGCATACCACGGCCTAACCGTTTCAAGCTTCATCAATTGCTCAGTCGGAAAATCAATGCCTATATCATTGTGATTTTCTGCACCCTCATTTACTAAGCGAGATAAATGATCAGCCACAATATTCTCACTACCTTTCTTATCCTTAATCACAAGGTCAAACTCTTGTAAAATCAGAATCCATCGAAGTAACCTTGGTTTTGCATCTGCTTTGTCCATAAGGTAGCGTAGGGCTGCATGATCGGTCCAAACAACAACTTGAGATCCTAGAAGATAACTTCTAAACTTGTCAATGGCAAAAACAACACTAAGAATTCCTTCTCGGTTGTGGTATAATTGCATTGAGCCGGGTTCAAGGTGCGGCTCGCATAATAAATGGGCCCGAACCTTTTATCAACTCTTTGACCTAAAACTGCGCTACGGCGTAATTAGAGGCATCGCACATCGCTCGAAAGGCTTGGTCCAGTCAGGTGCAACTAAAATAGGGGCACTGATAAGCTTGTCTTTCAGACAATTGAAAGCTTCTTTGCACTTCGCATCGAACAAGAAATCAACATCTTTTTTTCAAAAGATTTGATAAAGGCTTGGCAATAGTAGAAAAGTCTCGAATAAACCGCCTGTAGAAGCCAACGTGTCCTAGAAAACCTCGTACCTCTTTCACTGTCTTAGGGTACGTCATCCTTTCGATGGCTTCGACCTTAGCCTATCAACTTGAATAACCGCATTGGACACCTTATGTCCCAAAACGATTCCTTCGTCTACTAGAAAATGGCATTTTTCCCGAGCTTAAGCACCGATTCTTCTCAACGCAACGTTGGAGTACCATATCTAGGTTCTCTAAGATTTCATCAAAACTATCGCCGTAGGCGAGAAGTCGTCCATGAAGACTTCCATGCATTTCTCAACAAGTCCATCAAAAATGGCCAACATACACCGTTGAAAAGTCGCGGGTGCATTGCATAGACCGAATGGCATTCTACGAAAAGCAAAAGTACCAGATGGACATGTAAACGTGGTCTTTTCTTGGTCATTGGGGTCGATGGCTATCCGGAAGTAACCGAGTATCCATCGAGAAAACAATAATACTTGTGACCACTCGGTCTTTCAATTAGTTGGTCAATGAAGGGTAAGGGGAAGTGATCTTTTGCGGTGACTTCATTCGGTCTACGATAGTCGATACGACTCGTAGCCGATCACGAGACGTAAGGCAACTTCCTCCCCTTTTTCATTCTTTTCGACCGTGATTCCACCCTTCTTTGGCACAACTTGAGTAGGGTGACCCACTCGCTATCGGCGATTGCGTAGATGATTCCCATGTCGAGCCACTTTATAACCTCCTTCTTGACAACCTCTTGCATATGCGGATTCAGCCTTCGCCGAGGTTGTCTTACCTTTTAGCTCCTTCCTCCGTTCGGATTTTATGCATGCATATGTCCGGGCCGATCCCTCGGATATCACCCACTTGCCAACCGAACGCGAGGATGTTTTTCTTAAGCACTTCTATCACCGTGCTTCTTGCTCGTGGTCGAGTTTCGAAGAAATGATCAAAGGCAATTTATCTCCATCCTTAAGAAAGATATACTTAAGGTGTTTCGGAAGCGGTTTGAGCTCTCTAAATTAGTAGGTGGTTGCTCAATACTAGACTTTAACGGGCCACCTTTCTCTTTATGAGCTTGGAGTGGTTGACTAAAGAATACCTCATCTTCCCGAGGCTCAACCCCAGAAAGGTACTGGATCAAATCATCCATCGGAATCCTCCGGTCAACACTTGCTTCCTTTTTCTTGTGATCGATCATTTTTCTTAACTCTTCGTCTTTAAGCTCTTCTCGCTGCTCTTCCCGGTCATCTACTTCCCAATGAGTAGCTTCTCTCCAAAATTCTACCTCGTCCCAACTACCCATCGTAGCTTCTTCTTCACCGGGGATGAAGTCTTCCCGACTCGCTCTTTGAAATCATCGTTTGTTGCTTGGGCATCTCCATGCTTCTAACTCAATAACGAGGCCCGGTATGAGCGAGTGAAGATGACTCGTCAATGCCTACGGCTTGAAATGAATTAGAAGGTGGTCCGCGATCATGCCGGATCCTCAATGTCCAAGACTTCAAAAACACCTATCTCTGTCAACTCCTCTGCTTCTTCAAAGTAGGCATCTTTTTCGTCCTCATAGATAGCTTCGACAAACGATATTTCATCAATTACGGCTCTTTCAGGATGTGTCCCTCGTGTGAAGGTGACAGATGTGTCACCGACTCTAAGAGTAATCTGTCCTTTGCAGAAGTCGATGAGAGCGTTAGAAGTGTCCAAAAAGGTTCGGCCTAGAATTAGAGGCATTTCCTTATCAGGTGGATAATCTAGGATAACCCAGTCGGTAGGGAAGACCAAATGTTCAACTTGAAGGAGAACATTAGCTACACAACCGGCTGCAGTCCGGCTAGATTTATCTACCATCTGAAGAGAAATCGGGCGTTCCCGCATCCTTTTATCTAACCCGAGCTTTTTGCATACGTTTAATGGCATCACATTAATAGAGGCCCCCGAGTCGCATAAGACATTTTCGAATAAATGGCCTTCGATCTCACGGGAGATTGAAGGTCCGCCAGTGGTCACCTCGCTTAACGGCGACTTTCGTGAAACCATCGCGCAATCTTTGCGTAGCACTTCTTCGACCATCCCCGAAGCTTTCTCTTACTCCCACGTAATTCTTTTAGATACTTAGAGCATTTAGGCATTTCGGTTAATACCTCGGCTAAGGGCATACTAACTTGAGTGTCTCTAAGCATCCTCCTCACTCCATCATACTTGCTTGTCATTAGTGAGGGCTTTCTCTTTCCTTTTTTGGGGGATACGGAAGGGCTTTATCATTCCCTGTGGCCTGATTCTTTATCGCCTCATCCTCCTTATCCTTCCATCTCACGAACTTTTCTTCCTTTTTCTTAGTCAGGGGTACCACCCCTTGACTTTCCTTTCTTTCCTCATCATCAGAATTATTTTCGTCCTCCGAAGAATTGTCATTAGGCTCCTCATCGTTGCTTTCTTCGGCATGTGGTTTCTGATTTCCCCCTCCCGAACTTATGGCGTCGGGGGGGGGGCTACTCGTTTCCCGACATCTTGCCGGATTGAGCCTTCTTACCACTTCTCAACGTTACTTCATTCAACTCCTCTTCTTGTCCATACTCCCATTGTGGTGTAATGGCGGTGCAAACATTCACATCAGCTTTTGGGTTTCTCTCGGTATAACTCGGAAGTTTACCGTGAGGTCTGCTTGCTTGCTGGTCTGCCATCTGACCAACTTGTCTCTCAATAGCTTTAACACTAGTAGACGAGTCTTCACCATGTCTACCACTCATCAAATTTGTGTTGAGGGACACATGAGGTGGTATGATTTTGAGTTTGGTCCCATCCACCTTGAGGCCTTTGGGAGTCAGGAGCTGTCCTTTGATAGTTTGAGTTGAAAGAATTCGAATTTGAAGTGCCAGGTGGTAACTTGGCTTGATTGAAGTTTTATCGTGGGAATCCCGAGTAGTTCTGATTCTGGTTAAAGTTTCGGAAGGGTTGGTTTTGATTATCCATTAGATTTACTTCTTCCGTCATCTCCGTTCCTACCTGCATTCCCAGATCAGAAGGCTGCGTCTGAAGATTGGCCAGCTGCTTGCTTATCAATTCCATCCGAGCAACCAACGGCTTTGTATCGGACGCTTGCGCACCTTCTTTCTTAACAACATTGGTCTTCTTGGGAGTCGACCACATATTGTTCTTGGCGATGGTCTCGGCCACTCGTAGGGCCTCATCACCTCCCCCAAGAAGGATCCATGAGCCGTGGAGTCAAGATAGTCTCTATTAGGTTGAGAGACACCTCTCGTAGAACAGTTCAAAGCAACTCATGTCCGTCATATCCGTGATTGGGGCATTTCCTCATCAAGAGATTCAATCTCTCCCAAGCTTTGCCAACAGCCTCATCCTCCAACTCGCTCAAACGTAGCTATTTCCCGTTTCATCTCCATAATCTTGCCCGGTGAAACCCACTTAAGAGCGAAGGCTCTTTTGACATCATTCCACGTATGGAGAGAATGATGTGCCAACGATTTAAACCACCGACTTGCTTCACCTTTCAAAGCAAAGGAAATAGCTTTAACTTAACTATCTCGGAATCAACACCAGGATAATGGCTGCCGCTTCACGATTTGTACGATGTGGACAAAGAAGTCGTGTGGATCTTCCTGAGCGGTACCATGGAAAGAGCTATTCTGAACTAGAGCAACTACTCCGTTCTTTAGATCAAAGTTCACTCCTCCCATGTCAGGAGGACGAATAGGTCTATGCCCCTCGAGAAAGTCTTGATTTAGATATGGGGTGTAGGGGTCCTGGTTCAATTGATTAAGCTGGTTTTGTCTAAATTGTTGAAGTTGTTGATTTATGCCAGCTTGTTGATTCTCGTTGTTCTTTGCGGCGCTTGCATCTGCGGAAGGAGTAAATTTAACGAGCTTGGGGATCGGGATTTGGAATTGGTGGATCTTGATCCGCCATTATGTCAAGATCAGGGAAGAAGCCTCCTTCTAAAATTAGATCGTTCAGGCTCGGGATCGAAGATTAGAGGTCCCTTCTTAGTTCTCGTTTGCATAAACCAGAGAAGCAGAACAGGAAGAAATCAACCTTAGGGTTGATGAGAACGAGTTTAGAGAAGATTGGAGGATTTAGGAAGTGAACGCTCGTTCAGAGAACTGAACTGGCGTTCAGAAGACAGATGGGGCCAAAATGGAGGGGAAAACAGTGGATTTTGACCTCGAAAACGCACTGAACGGCCTACGGCAATTCACCATGTCGTCGGCGTCGGAACGAGCTTTCCGAATTGGGGTCCTGCGTTCCAAACGGACACTCGAGCCGAAAGTTATGGCCAAAATACTACTGCGTGCTAAAAGCGATCCCTTTTGACACAGAAAGCTGCACTACGAAGAATCCGACAACCGTTACCGACTCCCCGGCAACGGCGCCAAAAACTTGCTCGGTAAAAACTAGTTTTAAATTTATAAACCGAAACACCCCAAGTATAAGGATCGTAGTATAGGATGTTAACGGGTCGTCCTAAGGGAGTGGAATGTTTATCGAATTCAAATATAAATCTATATCGATTATGTCACAATTATCTATCTAAACTAAGGCTGAAACTAACTAAAACCTAAACCTAAGAATTAAAACTAAAACAAGAATAAAAACAAGCAGAAAATAAGAAAACAGAAAGGCGGACGAGCGTTCACTAAAGTGAACGAGCGTCTGGAAACTAAATCTACTGGACGGGCGTCGCTATTGCGGACGAGCGTCCAACTACGAACCGAAACGTAAAAGTGCGGGAAAACAACGGAAACTAGGGTTTATAAAACTAGAACTTAAACTAAACTTAATCTAAACGATTTTGGTTAAAACAATTAAAGGAAAACACAAAGAAGGCAACGAATCCACCCATCAACCAACAACCCCCAACTAGATGGTGATCTAAGATGTAGTTTTTAGTAGTGATCTATTCACGAATTCAATTAAATTTCTTCAACCAAATTCTAGGGTTCCGTTTATCTTTTCAAATAAACTAAACATGCAATCAAAACGAATTCACGAGGTTGTTTCCAAACTCTTACTCAACTAATCATGCATAATCTCTTAAAACACAATTAGATGCATTACTTTGAATAAAAGAGAACTTAAATAAACAGACTTTCGTAAATTTATTCAAGCATAAATTAAACATAGATCGTTTCATCAAATCTTAATTCAATAAAACTTAAACAATACAAAACAGATCCAAAGTAATGAAAAACTACGAAATAAACTCACTACACATAAGCATCGAATTCTCTAGTTGGTTGTGTTGTTGATGGGCTTCCCCGTCGACTCACTGCAAGGCTTTTAGCCAACAATCATGTTGAAGATGACTGTTGGATTGGAGAAGTTCATCTCTGTGTAAAAAGGCTTGTGGCCGCAGCTTTTTGGTGTGAAAGTGCGATCTCAATGATTTTTTTGTATGAATTAGGGTTAAGAGGCTGCTGCTATATATAGAGTTTTGAGTCGGTTATGACTAAGTCGGCAACGGACGCTCGTCTGAATATCCGGACGCCCGTCCAGAATGCCTGGACGCTGAGTAAACGCTCGTTCATCCTCCGTCTGAACTCTCTGAATGTAAAATACGATTCTGGACGCTGCATGGACGCCGCTTCACTTCGGACGCTCGTTCGGATCGCAGACGCCCGTTTGAACTGCTGAGGATCGGATCTCTTCATCTTTATCCAATTTCTTCAAGCCAATTCCAACTCTATCTCTTATAATTCGACTTGCTTCATTTATCCTCATTATATGCACGAAAATTAACTCCTACATGATAAATAAACAATGCAAAAACGTAATAAAATCCAAATAATAATAATTCCATTAAATCAACACTTAAAATCATCAATTTTGCATACAACCCTCTTAAAATCATCTTTATTCAATATTTACACTTAAACCCTTAATTCTCATGCAAATTATGCAAATGTGGAGAAAATAATAATGAAATAAACCTTTAATAATCATATAAATATGGCCTTAACAGGAGACATATGTGGCGCCACTGACCCTATATAAGAAAGGGGTTGGCTAGCTCTTTTGAACATCACAATTACAAGAGCTAATAGTTCTTGTGAAAAAATAGAGAGTTTATTAGGGATTGATTTAGAGAGAGAAAATGCCGGTCTAGCAACTGGGTTTTTCTAGTAGCAATCCATTGGTTGATTCCGGCGGGTTGTTCATGTGGACTAGCGGTAGAGGCCGAAAGCTTGGGCGGCTCCGTGCATCGCTACTCTCCTTAGACGGTCAAAGCGTCGATCTTTAGATCAAGCGAGGTATTCACCGTTTACTTCTTTTATGCTTGTTGTTTAAACGAAGTCGATCCTGGTTAAAAGGAAATAAAATTTTGAATTCCGATGCGTTCCCGCTTAGATTTCCTAACAGTGGTATCAGAGCGAGCATCGAGCTTAAGCAATAAGCATGTTAATTTGCGTAGTTAATTTTATCGTTTAAATCACGTAATTAAAAGATGAAAGATTTTTTATTCGCAAAAGTGATACACGAAAAGAAAGAAAAAAAAGGGGGTCGGCCATGGTGGTGCTCGGCCGATCAGCGGCGGCACCACAATCGTGTGATCGCCCGCGGCGGCGGCGGCCTCCGGGCTGCCGGTGGCTGCTGGTGTGATGCGGTGGTCCCCCGTGCTCGGCCAATCGGCGGCGGCACCACCATCGTGTGATCGCCCGCAGCGGCGGCGGCCTCCGGGCTGCCGGTGGCTGTTGACGTGATGCGGTGGTGATCGGCTTTAACTGGGTTTCCAATCTTACCGGCAGTGTACCGGGTCAAATTGTAGTCTAGTCTGGTGAATCAAGGTCGTATCCCTCAGGGAAATGAAAATATAATTCAAAATGTGGTTAAACACCAATCAGCTGTTATTATCTCAATCTAAGTCGCAATTTTTACCAAATAGAGTTATCTTGTTAATTTATTAATACGATACTAATATAATAAATAATTAGATATATAAATAGTATATATAGAAATATAGATATATAGATACCAATATAATAAATACTAATATAGATAGTTATATAATAAGAACTAACCAAGACAATATTATTGAACCATGATCTCTTTTAGTTTAATGGATGTGATCGAACTTCCTGTTTTAAGGTGTAATTGATTATGTGAAACGGTATACTCCTCAGCTAACAATTTCCCCTCATACGAGTGTACGAATTTGTTCTATGCCTCCTCCTTGATAAAACCTCGATTAAACCTAAGGATTTGACATGATAATTTCTCGAGTATAAATAATCTGTCCCTGGATAAGAAAGAGGGTTCCGTTGTCAGACGGTCAATTTTACCTTCCGGTCTTTCTACCGTTTTCTCATATCCTAACGTCTCTGGTCAGTTCATGATTAGGTTATGTCTCTGTCCATACTGGTTAATTACGTCAATACGGGCTGTCAATTAATCCAAGTAGAAAAAGATTCATCATATTCAATTTTAATCAAATTTTAACATAGTCATCATCCATTTCCCTAAAAGAACAAAATATCTCAATTACATGTCTTGGCTAGTTGTATAATTAGCATATAGTCATTATTAATACTAATATATAGATACTTATATAAATAAAAAACATAATAACATTAGAATATTACCGAATACAGTTGTTGAGTTTGGGCTTTTATCCTCTGAATGTAACAACAACTATGAAATCAACAATCTTCGATAATTACTCTAAATATTACAACGATACTATAACTACTTTTTATGGCAGAATGCCTACTGAAATAATATTTACAGAGATTAGATAAGATAATATATATATAGATAGAGATATATATATTGGTACGAATTTTTCCCTTCATAAATGAGGGCTATTTATAGGCTGAGTTTTCTGATCCGGCGTGCACCGGGACTAATCCGGTCTGCGCCGGATTAACGGAATTTGAGTGCTTCTGTCAGACGCATGTGGAGTAACATGATTTTAATCATCACATAATCCGGCATGAACCGACTTCTTCCGGCCTGCGCCGGTTTTGACAAATATCAGCCACATGATCAGATTTTTATATTTTTTCGATTCCAATTCTTCTACTTTGTATCACATAATACCTGCATAATTCAAAAACAACAAAACCACAGGTAAATCTGATAACAAAAGTTATAAATTATATTACGACATTTATTTGTAACTATTAGATTTTTTTTATAAGTTATATTAATGCTTTTTAAGATATTATTGATAATATGTTATAAAATGTTATAAATTTTAATTATAAAGTTGACATATATCAACTACTCCCCACTTAGCTTTTGATCGTCCTCGAGCAAAATAAGCGATACTTTATAAAATTACAATGAAAATAATGTAATTGTTTAGATTAGGTTACTAATTGAGTAAAGCACTCTGTCAATATTATAACCATATTATTTTTTTTGTCTTTCTTAAAAAAATAAAAAGTGTGTATAGCTTATAAAATTAGTTATCAAACATTATTTAGATGAAATTTTCCATGCTTTACTTAATAAATATAAAATATTTTTAGAAATACTTCCAATCGCCACTAATGAATATCCGGAATCAAAGACTAGGTCAAGTAGTTGGCAAAGTGGCTTGTAACGTTCCGGCTCAGGATGTTGGCTAATCGAAAGGATAAAAAGGAAAAATCAAGAGAGGAAAGCAAGTCGTACGTACTTACACCTTCAAATTCTTGATAAAAAAATACCTTGATTAGTAACATTCTTATACAGTCTAAAAAACTCGCAAAATCACCTCCAATGACTCTTACATAGATACAAATGGTTTCTAGTTTATTGGTTGGAACCATTTTGTTACTAAAACAACAAATTTTTTTTTTAAAACATAATTTGGCTAAATGACCTCCAAATAACAATGTACCAATCTCAACTCGCGACATTCTAATGTATCGACACTTAGTTCCGATGTTGTCACCGTTATCCAAAAGTACATACTAAACTTGCGGGATGCCAAGGGAATGTAGACCAAATTAGGCTACGGGTCGGTTATAACGAGGTTAATAATGAATGGCTAATTTCGAGTGGGGTCTGGTCACTCTACAAGGCTGAGATGGGGACAAAAATGGAAATTATGTTCGGGTAGGCCATTTGGCTATAGTTAAGTCAAAGTTATCCCAAAAATTGTCATCCCTAATCCGATTCCAGACTCATAATTTGTCTTGAAAGAAAGTTTTTCTAAAACATTAATTATAAAATTAAGTATATTTGTCTAATTTCATAAATAAAATATTTGATAAAAAAAAATTTTAGTTATACATACTTAAAATCGTATTAAGATAGGCATATATAATATAATTATAATATATCGAGTTTACTTTACTTAATTAGAAACTTATTATTTCCAAAAATATTACCTTTATTTTAATGATTATATATTATCATGTTTATTTCCTAAAGGATAATTAAACTAAGTGTTTAAGTGTTTGATATAATAACTTCATTTTATTTACTAACCTAACTCTACTCCCTACTTACGAACTGTCATTGGCCCAATGATAAGTGAGTCTAAAAAGTTGGGTAGAAAATAAAAGGAATTTTTAATTAAGGTTATAACGAGGTCGTCTATGGATTAATCGTTTATAAAAGAAATTAATACAGAAAATCATAACATTTTTAGAAAAACAAATATTAATATTACACAAGATATGAAAACATAAGTAAACAAAGTTACGAATGGACGCAAACTTTAAGACTAAAACAACTCAAAGAAACTAAACAACTGAAGAGTTAAAACATCTTATTCAAACCAACTAAACCCAGCAATGCTATGTCCTGACATTGCACACAAGTTAAACCACTGCTCTATTCTTCTGCTGTAGACGAACAACCTGGTACATCTACTGGGAGTAACCCTAGATAAGGTTGACGAGAAGGAAAAACCTCATCCGATCCGGATTCTGGAACTCCAGCAAAACGTACACAGATCCTAGAGATCAACCATGCATAAGGCATTGGTTGACGAAAGTTTCGTCGACCGAGCGCAAAGTTGATGGCCGTCTTATGGATTAAGACTCCCCAATCAATAATAGCTCCAATCGTAATAGTATAAAGAAGCAACATCTCATCATCAGAAACCTCTGAAAAGTCCATAGTTGGAAAGACTCGTGAATTTATAAAATGCTTCCAGGTTCGAAGATGAGGAAGCAAAGCTGAGGTGGACACATCATGATCACGGTTGTAATGTGGAAAGAGAATTTGGAAAGCTTCAGCACACTTATTAATAACACCATCAACAGTGTCCAAACGCCATTGTGATTCGTAATGACTATTCGGGGTAGTCTGGACAAGGGGTATATGAAAAACTTGATTTATGATAAAGGGAGTGAATGGTACAATACAACCACGAATACGTACAAAATGAGTAGACTCCACAGAAATAGATTCTGACAATGCTGCATAAAATTCTCGGACCAGAGTAACATTGATCTTGCCCCTTGGTGTACGAACGTAACGGTCCCACCCACCGCCTTCTATACGCAGAAATCCTCACTCGTTCATTTTTCGAAAGTTAAGACCTTTTTCAAGCAAAATGGGGAACTGACTAAAGTTAGATAAATAACGGTCTTGAGCTGTTTGGTTCGGATATTCATTGGGATTGGGATTAAAAAATAAAGGTTGATAATCCGGAATTTCAACATTTGGGTAAAACGGGGGAGAGTAACTGTTAACTGACGGAGAAGAATGATTGGACATTTTATACCGTATTTTACTAGACAGTAGAGGAGAAAAGTGAAGGTGCACCAATTTAGAAGTTGGTTTGGTGCTACTGACGATTAGGGTTGTTATAGTCAAGCGTACCAGCAGGACATGGAGCGAGTCTAGGGCCTATTATTGGGGCATCAGGAGAGACGATTCTGTCAGCGGGTAGGGCCGGGACTCTCGCCAACTGGCACAAGGCAGAAATAAGATTTGGAAAGGGCATGTTCCCTTGTGGAGTGCGGCCATGAGCAAAATCCCAAGCCCTTGTATAGATCAACTTTCCTAGATTGACTGGAACGTCATTAACTATAGCCCAAGCAGTAACTACATCATCTCTACCAAAAGCACTAACATGCATGGATGGACTAACATTATGGCCCAGAAACTGCTTAATGGCTCGAACCTCCTTAATACAACCTCCGTACTGAAACCTATTCTCAACCCAAGTTGCAACTGGATCAAAGGCTTGCTGAGCTTTATAAGCTTTTTGTTGCAGAACACTAGGCTGAATCAAGTTCCAAACAGAATAAAAATCTTCTTCCTCAGGAACATCAAGTATGGCATAAAAGGTATTAATGACTGCCGGGGTGAAAGGAATGGTAACAGTTCTAAGAGGAACATAAATCAAAGGGCCATCATCTAGAGATTCATGAGCAGAGATAACGGAATAGAACTCAGACACCATCGTGGAATTAATAGGGTCAGTACGCTCGTGAGCAATTTCCATCCACCCTCTACTTTAAAAAATTGCTTTCAATTCAGGTCCTAAGGTAGTAAAATCTATGCTACGCTCTAGCAACACTGCACATTTCACAAAATATCTATCATAAGCGGCTACGGCAGCAGGGCTAGCAGTTTTTCTAAAAGATATAGCCTCTTCTTCGGGTGTCAAGGGCCAAGGCTCATGCACAGGTGGTAAAACAAGTATGTCGGATTTCCTTTTCTTAATACCTTTTCTACGAGTAGATGATGATTCGGCCATCTACGAATGTGGTATCATTAACAGCAAAATAATTAAAACAACCACAAATTAACATTGATAATGATTAAAAGAAAATGATTAAAATGATAAATATATATAATAGATGATTACCTTAATATGTGAGAGATGTAGAAAAATAGCGAGGTGGTCGGAAAAGATGTCAAATTCGCCGGAGTTGTTGTTGAAGGATTACTTATGTCAAAAACCAAAAACTTATTTAGTTTAATGTATATAATTATAGTGTTTTTGGTAGAAGAGGTTTTGAAATAGAGAAAATTAGAAGAGAAAAGAGGTAAGAATTATGGTGGGAAATAGTGGGGGAAAAGGGGAGAGGGGCGGCGACTGTAAAAAAAAAAAATGGGAGAAGAGGAAGAGAAAAGAAGAAGAAAACCGGTAGGGTTATGTGTAGTTAAATCCGGCGTAGACCGGGTAAATCCGGTCTGCGCCGGATTATTAAAATGCATTTTTTTTTTGTAATAATAATCCTAAGTTATATCATATATATATAATTATTTATAAATGATATAAAAGTAGGTTTATCATTAAATTTTTATAAAAATATCATATAGTTTATAAAATTCCTTTAAAACATCTTATAAATATAAAAAAATATTACTAAACTTTCGATAATTATGTCGAATCGAAACTTCTTATCCTTAGATCCTCAAGAGTTCTCTCATATCGTTCTCTCAACCTTTCTCCAAGAAATGATGCATTTGAATTTTCTCTTTGATTTCCATCGGGATTTTCGGATAACCACCTAATCGTTCCCTTTTTAATGACATTCAAACACTCATCCTGGGATTTGGTTGTGTTTTCTGAACATCTTCCATTGTGTTCACTCTTTCCACAGATTCTACACCTCATTAGGAACTTTGCCCTTCTTTTTATTGCACTTCTTGATTGTCCATTGCATACTGCTTTCGCTGTAGCTTCGTTCAATAACTTCCTATTCGTTTTAAAAACTATACATTCTATCTTAAACGCGACATCTTTATCGAGACCTAATTTTATAAGTAACAGAAAAACTCCCATTCTATCTAGAAAAGGCATCCAGTTCTTTAATGTCTATCCGGTAAAAGACTAAGCTAATTAAAATGCATTTAAAAAGTAAGTAGGAAAGATTGTACCCGCAATCGGCTGAGTTTGTAGTTGATAGCAAAACTTCTTTTTTTTTTAAAAAAAAAATCTATTGGAGGGTCGCTAAGATACATAACCTCTCTTGTTAGAGGTATTCCTTCTTCTTCCACGAATAATTTCACTCTGTGGCCATTGGCTATAAAAGTCGTGTTCCCATCAGTTAATTCTACAGCTCCCGACTTGTAGATCTTTGTAATGTCATATGGACCTGTCCATCTTGATTTAAGCTTACCTGGAAACCACTTCAAACGTGAATTATATAAGAGTACTCGATCACCTACATGGAACTCACGACGATAGATTCTCTTATCATGAAAAGATTTCGTGCGTTCCTTGTAAATTCGAGCATTTTCATAAGCATCGAGACGAAACTCATCCAGTTCTGTTAACTGAAGTAATCTATGATCACCAACAGCCTTAGGATCAAAATTTAGAAATTTAATAGCCCAAAAGGCTCGGTGTTCTAATTCAACGGGGAGATGACAAGATTTACCAAAAACCAATTTATAAGGAGAACAACCAATCGGTGTTTTAAAGGCTGTTCTGTACGCCCATAATGCATCATCTAGTCTTTGTGCCCAGTTTTTACGGTTTGAATCAATAGTTTTTTCCACGATCCTTTTTATTTCTTTATTAGATACTTCCACCTGTCCACTTGTTTGCGGATGATATGGTGTACCAAGTTTATGTTTTACACCATATTTCTCAATTATTTTTGTAAATGGACGGTTGCAAAAATGTGATCCTCGGTCACTAATGATAGCCCTCGGAGTGCCAAATCTCGTGAATATATATTTTTTAAAGGAATTTTAGCACTAGTCTGGAATCATTAGTGGGGAGAGCTTCAGCCTCTACCCATTTGGATACTGTCACGGATTTTATCAACATAAAATAAACAAGTAATAAATTAAATCCGATATACCTCAAGTGCAAGGATCGTAGTAAAGAGGTTGATACCGGGTCGATCTTACGGGGAACTGGCGATTGCTAACCCTAGTTTTTGTTTAACTAACTAACCTATGTCACGAACATTAATCTAAACAGCGGATAAAACTAAACGAAACTGAAAACAAACTTAACTAAAACGTAAAACTGGACAGAAGATACGATCTAAAGCCAGGAAAGATACGGGTTGCAAACCAATTTAAACTAAACTATTATGAAATAAAAAATAACTAAACTAGGCAATTCAAGTTTCACGGGATTAAATTCAAGTTTTAACGAACAAACGAGCGATTGATCCACCTATCCTAACAAGTATCAATTCCGATCTCGATTATATTGCGTTTTCTAACCAAGTTGTGGTTTCACCTTGTCTAAAACATGAACCCTAATTTCTTAGGTAATTCACCTATTAATCTATATCTTTCGATCTAAGATTAACGATTTTACTAATCAAAGGTGTAAACTTTAACCTATCAATTTAACCTATTAACTCTCGTTATGATAGATTAAACAACTATTCCTTATCATGATGATCTAGGGTTTATAGAGATTTTCATCAACATAAAACAATCATAACATGCAAGTCTTTCGATACAATTGCAATCAAACAATATAAACAATGATAAAGGAAACAACTTAAGATAAAACTCACAATATAATCGCAGAAACGTAATCAAAACGTGTTGGATGGCTTCACAATGCTCGTTTGATAAGGCTTTAGCCTCTCAACATCACTTGATCAACTCGAAAAGCTTGAGAAAAGTACATAAATTTGAAGGTGTTTATCTAGAAATTAAAAGCATAAAAACTGGATGGAAACTAAGGTAAAACGCAGCTGAGCCGCCCCTAGGTTTAGGGTTTGAATCATGTGTATCGATATGAAGAAAACACGCAGCTATATATAGAATTTTAAGGCGGTGCTGCTATGTCGGCCGACTGGACACCCGTTTGCTGGGTTGAACGCCTGTCCAGCCTTCAGTGTAAACTTTGAATCAGGCCGAGTCATGATCAGACGTCCGTCCTGCTAGCGTCCACTCCAGCGTCCAAATTCTCTGAATCAACTTTCCTCAAACGGACGCTCGTTCACTTCAGCAGACGACCGTCCAGATGGACGGGGCTTGGACGTTCGTTCAATATGATCGAATTTTGATTTCTTGATTTTTATCTCTTTTATCTCTATCCCATTCCCTCATTATCTCTTTTATCATCAATTAGCTCGAACTTAATCAACTTTTGATCATCTTTTGAGCCTCAATCATGTATCTACAACGCATAAAAACATCGCAAAATGTAATATCATCCAAATAAACATAAAATCACAATTAAAACACATAAATTAACCTATTTTGCGATTAACTCATTTAAAATATCATTTGCTCAATATTTCCATTAAACACTCGTTTCTTATGCAATTTTATACGAATATGAGGGAAAGTATCATAGAATATAGCGTTATAAATCGTATAAATTCACCCTTAACAACTCCCCCACACTTAGCTTTTGCTCGTCCCGAGCAAAACAAAACGAAAGTTAAGGCTCGAGACAAAAACAGACATCTCAGACAATATAGCATAGATCCAATAAATCAGAGGTTCACCATTGTGTGTGCAAAGCCATAGAAAACTTCCACTAAATCCAAACTTGAGAAACTCAAAGCAAAACTAGCTAATACCCCCTCATAGACTAGTAATAAATGACACTCATAAGGTGTACCCTACAAACGTGACATATCCCGAAAAGGATGATCGAATATATCTAGGGCCTTTCTGAAATACTCAGAGAATAATCCCTACAGCATATCTATCAGTTTCTACTGGGGATAAGATAGACGATAACTCAGTCTTATATTCATTTCATACCACTTCATTATTCAAATTGATTTAATTATTTTCACTTTTAAACACACATCAAAATGAGCTATTGCCCTGTCATAGCAGAATAGGATATTCGTGATATACCCTACCTTACTCAAATCATAAGGCAGCTTTTTCTGATTGTCGTGAGCTTTTAGTCATCATAGTGGTATAGGACATACGTGGTATACCCTATCGCACTCAAATCATCGACCAGCTTCCGACACACCCAATTATTTCATTATAAACTCAACTTTTCATTTGACAATAAGTTACGTGGTACTTATCACATTCAAACCTTAGATATTCACAGTATAACATACTTCGGATCTAAATACAAACTATCATAAATCTCAAGATATGTACGTAGCACTAAGCACATGACTTATAAGAAAACAAAGATCACTCGTCCAAAAAGGGGCATAACTTTATAAATTAGCTCATCGTTCACTATGGCTCGTGAAAAATAGATCTCAGGTGAAACAACTAACTTATCAAACATATGATATATAACATCAATGACTATAAAAATAACGAACATTGAATTGAATTGCCTACTCGGGACAAAACAAAAACAAAAAATGTCGGAAAATTTTGAAAATTCTAGCTCATTTTTAGCTCATTGTGCATAGAAGCATAACGAATTAAGCAAATCTATAGATACAGATCAAATCATTCCCCCCCTCCCACACTTAAAGATCAACATGTCCTCATGTTGTGCGGAAAGTAAATAGAGAAAGAACTTAGCTGATTTTAACAGATACTTGAATCGTCGGTCAGGCCGAAGCCTACGTATTGACACTTAGAACTCGCAATCAGACAATGTAGCTCAACCAAAACCGCTAAAAATATACCTGCACTACTCGACAAACATGGAAACATCTCGGGGAAAACGGGGAATAATACCAAAATGACAAGAGATAGCAAAAATGAGTAATAGCAAAAGAAAAAGCATTCAATACATCCAAAAGTTGAAACAGAGTAAAACGAAGGTACGGACTCCTTATGGCTTACATGACTCTATCGGAAAAATAAACAGTAGCAATACCAGAAGTACAACGAATCAAGTAACGACATGTAGCCAAAAATAATACAACCATAAGCTATGATAGACAAAGCTGAAACCAGAATGGAAAAATAGAATCAGGGCTGCCCCGGTGCCGCAGAATCATCAGCCGGAGGTGCTCCTCCCGAAAGAGAGTCAGACTGCTCCTCATCAGACGATGACTCAGACTCGTCCAGGACATCCGCAATCGCCCGCTCAATCTCGTCTGAATAAGTGTAATCGATAACGCTCGGGGCGAAGACTCTGTCATCCCGTACAGGCCGGCCCTCACTCATACACTTCAAAATCGTCACAATGTTGTTCTGTGAAGTCCGAATATCCTCCAACCAGGTCCGTACACTGTTGGCCATACTCAACCTCATCCGGACCGAGGGAGATATAGTAGGAAGTGAGGATGCTCGAGGCGGTGCTGATGACGAACCAGGCTCCTGTGGTGCCCCCGACTCAGACTGTCCCGAAGACTTACCCTTCTCTCGCTGTATAGGCCTAGGGTTCTTCGGTCTATGATCCGCTCCATACTCAGGCACACCGGCATCAAGACATAAACCGTGGATCAGGTGAGGGATAATCAGGCAACGAGTATAAATCTTCTGATTGATAGCCACATCATCGTATAGTGCCTGTCCCACGTTCACATTTAGGCCAAAAGTCAACGCATATAGCATGCCTAAATCACCAATATGGAAATGTGTCAAGTTCTTCTTGGGCAACAACCGACTCTGAATAAACCTACACTGGACTTTCCAAACCTCCGTCCAGGTAGTGGTGACTAACTCTTTCCGGTCTCCACCCGGCCTCAATGTCCAAGCAACCTCGGGCAAACTCTCAATCGTAACTCCTCCAAAGGATCCCCGCCCCGTACTCGTCATGAACAATCTCCTCCTTATAGTCCCGTCCCTCAAAAGCCGCCAAGTTATATTTCTGATTAATCACCTCCGGCGTAAACGGAACTTCCACCCCTCGAACTACAACTACCCCCGTCTCTAAGTCGGTTTCCGAACAATTGGCATAAAATTCCCGAACCAAGGAACCATTGACCGGGGTAGTTGGGATCGTCATCAAGGCATCCCATTTCCGGTCTCTTAGCAACTTGACGAAACTCGGATCTACCTTCGCCTCCAACGTAGCCCGCTCAATCAACATAGTCCTCGAGAAGTAGTGTTTAGTATAAGCGTTGTGGGCCTTAGGGTTCACGAATCTACGAGGCATAGGCATCGGGGCAACGGTTTTGGCTCTCTTCCTAGGTTGTGCAGCCCTAGTTTCCACCGGTTCCTCTTCCCGAGGAGCATCCATAGCCTCCTCAACCCTAGACGATGCTCCACCCCTCTGAGCTCTAGGCATCCTCACCAAGGGAATATCGTCATCCGTCTCAAACTCCGAGGTTGGTTCATCCCTCAAAGTAGCCCTAGTTTGGGTGGCTCTATGGGGTTGCTCTCGAATACTAACACCCCGGTTCGGATCAACTAAGGTGGGATCAAACTCTTTGCGTTTCTTTCCGGCCTCCCTAGCCACTTCCTTACCATGCCGCTTCACTACCGCCTTCTTATGAACCATAATTCAAGCCTAGACTACACGAACACAATCCCAATCTACAACAAGGTACCCGTTTAACATCCAAAGCGGGATTTCAAAACAACCAAACCACAACCACAACCATAATCATCACCAAACAACCCAATCATCACCCATCACAACACCATATCACCATAACAGAGCAGAAAGAAACCACAAAACCAGAAAAAAAAACGAATTAAGGTGATATTCAAGTGAGCGAGCCGACCCAAAGATCGAACTCACAAAAACATGAATAAAATATAGAAAAGTTGTTACTAACTTACCAAGTGAGGTGAGTAGATGCTGATCGAGATGAAAATTAGTCCAAACAACACCAATGTGGCTCCCAAAATTGGATTTTTTCTCCAAAAAGTCGGACTGCAAAGGGTCCTGATTCTCCAAAAAGATGGTGTGTTGGGGAATTTGACTATGAAAATCGAAGAGAGGGGATCAAGAGCGGTCTATAGCACTTTGAATCGCTCGAAATAAATTAATCACCATGATCATTGTTTAATTATGAAAAGGGTCGGTTTTTCACGTTTGAAATTATGAAAAGTGAGGGTTCATCGAAGATGGGGGTATATATAGACAGATATGGGACGCTCGTCCAACTCAGTGGACGGGCGTCCAGCTGGAAATTATATGAACTGGACGGGCGTCCTGATTTTCAGACGCTCGTCCAAACATTTAAAACTTGAACAGGATTGGAGGGAAATAATCGGACGGGCGTCCAAAATGCTGGACGGGCGTCCACTAAATACACAAGGCAGACGGACGTCCAGTCCTCTAGACGGGCGTCCAATGCAATTCTCAACAAAATTATCAAATTTTTGTGCAATTTAAATTCAAATACGCCGTTTCTCATTAAACTTAATTAAAATTTCAAAATTACAAATGGAAATCACCGAAGTACATAAAATTATTAGAAAATAAATAAAGACAAAATAGAAAACAGTGGGTTGCCTCCCACCAAGCGCTTTTGTTTTACGTCGTTTGCTCGACGAAACAACCTAACAACGCTAGTCATCGTAAATGTCTGACCAATCTATCACCCGTATAAGACGGCAGAGCATGTCAATCGCCGGAGGGAAATCATACTCATCCTGCAGACCCCAGTCCTCACCAGCTACATCAACACCTCGAAAATGTTCGGCTTGCGGCACTAGCGCTAAATGCACGTCGGCATCGGATCATTCAGGATTGTGTATGGACGTCCTAGAGCCGCCTGTAACTCCTCAGTAGTAAAGTCTCCACCTCCCGAACAGCGGGGAACAATAAGAACATAGGTGACAGTCTTGATGCGGGTACTAATGTCAAAGTCTACGTGCAAAACGATAGTCCCTCCCGGTCCGTCATCTACAGTAATTAGTGGGATCCTCCTAAGGAAAGGTAACTCCTCTGGCAGAACTCCGAAATCCATCTCCAGAAAGCACAACTAACTGACAGATAAAACAAAAACTTAATAAGGCTAAAAACTTAGTAAACTAAACTTAAATACTAAAACTACCAAAAGCAGAAAACAAGAATAACTAAAGATGATGATATCTAGGTTGCCCCCTAGTGGCGCTTTTGGTTAATGTCGTTAGCTCGACACTGTTGAAAGCTCAGCCTGGATCAGGCCATTTGACTTTTCTGCCAGCCACTACTTCGTCTAGACTTGGGTCAGTAGTTCGGCTGCAGAAACAGCACTTAACGCATGGGGTTAAATCTGTGATAGCTTTCCAAATACGTCTAAACTTCCCCATGGTTGACTTCTTCTTCTTCTGAGTCTTCTGATGACGTTTCAGCTGACGCTCCCTCTCATACTCCCATATCCCAACTACCGGCTAGAACTTCTTCAGATCGACCACTACCGTCATCCTCTGAAAACAGGTCGGGTGAAAACTCGTCAAATTCTTCTACTTCTTTAGTACCACACCCGAGGACATCGAGGAAACGAACAATCAAAGGCTTTTCCTTGGGTTCACCAATGTAGTGCTTACACCTTTGACCATTCACTCGAAACGGTTGGTCACCATAGCCTCGTAGTTCTAGAACGCCTCCAGGAATAATTTGGAGAATTTCGAAGGGACCGGACCAATGTGTCCTCAACTTTCCAGGAAACAGATGTAGCCTGGAATTGTATAGAAGAACTTGTTCTCCGACTTGAAATTCTCTCTTTTTAATCTTGGCGTCATGGAGGAGTTTCATCTTATCTTTACTAATCCTGGCACTTTCGTAAGCCCGGAGTCCGAATTCGTCTAATTCATGTAATCATTTGCGATCGATGCTTACCACAGGATTGGGAATCAAAGTTTAGAAACTTTGTAGCCCAATAAGCTCTATGCTCTAATTCGACTGGTAGATGACATGGATTACCATAGACCATTTGATATGGAGATGTACCCATAGGAGTCTTATAGGCGGTTCTATATGCCCAAAGTACATCATCCAATTTCAAACTTCAGTCTTTTCTATGACTGTTGACCGTTTTCTTCAGGATTTTCTTGATACTTTGGTTGCTCCTTTCAACCTGACCACTAGTCATCGGGTGATATGGTGTGCTAGTTTTATGACGAACACCATACTTTTCAAGAACTTTCTCTAGGGGTCGGTTGCAGAAATGCGTCCCTTCATCACTGATCAAGGCACGTGGACATCCAAACCTCACGAAGATATTTTTCTTTAGAAATTTCATGACCGTCTTATGATCGTTGTGAGGAGTGGCTTGAGCCTCCACCCATTTAGATACGTAGTCACGCAGACTAAGATGTATTTGTTACCGCAAGATGATGGGAATGGTCCCATAAAATCGATACCCCATACATCAAAGACTTCGCATTCTAGGATGGGCTTCAAAGGCATGTCAAAACGCCTTGTCAGAGTACCGGTTCTTTGGCACCTATCACAAGCTTTACAGAAAGCTTCTGTATCTTTAAAGATCGTAGGCCAATAGAAATCGGATTGGAAGATCTTAGCAACGGTTTTCCACGGACCAAAGTGACCTCCAGTGGGTCCACTGTGGCACTGCTCAATAATATCGCGCTGCTCAGATTCTGGAACACATCTTCTAAGCAAACCATCTTTGCAGATCTTAAAAAGATAAGGTTCATCCCAAACGAAAGATTTCAAATCAGAGAAGAACTTTTTCTTCTCCTGATAAGACAATTCTGGATCGAGATATCGGGAATGAAGGTAATTTACAATGGAAGAATACCATGGAACATCAGGAGGACAACCGTCTCTCAACATGATATTTTCTAGAGGAAAGTAAAGATCTATATCATCTGGATCATCCTTTTCCTCACTTAGCATTCTCGAAACATGATCCGCCACTACGTTTTCACTGCCCTTTTTGTCTTTAATTTGAACGTCAAACTCCTGTAGGGTCAATATCCAACGCAGTAGGCGCGGTTTGGCCTCTTTCTTAGTCATCAGATACCGCAAAGCAGCGTGATCAGTCCACACAATCACTTGAGCTCCTAACAAATAACTACGAAACTTGTCCATAGCAAAAACTACGGCCAATAGTTCATTTTCAGTAGTAGTATAGTTAACTTGAGAGGGGTTCAATGTGTGACTGGCGTAATAGATTGGCTGGAATTTCCCTTTGATTTTTTGTCCTAGAACAGCACCAACTGCATAGTTTGATGCGTCGCACATAAGTTCAAAAGGTAGGTTTCAGTCAGGCGATATAAGAATTGGAGCAGAGATTAAACGGTCCTTAAGCTCCTCAAACGCTTGCTTGCAGCTCTCGTCAAAATTGAACTCAACGTCTTCCTTTAGTAAAGTAGACGGGGCTTGGCTATCTTGGAGAAGTCTTGGATGAATCTTCTGTAAAAGCCGACATGTCCAAGAAAGCCTCTCACTTCACGCACATTCTTAGGATAGCTCATCTTCTCGATAGCTTCTACTTTTGCCCTGTCAACTTCTATACCTTTGGCGGAGATTTTGTGGCCAAGAACTATTCCCTCATCAACCATGAAATGACATTTTTCCCAATTGAGTACTAAGTTCTTTTCCACGCATCTGGATAACACTTGGTCAAGGTTGTCAAGACAATCATCAAAGGATTGACCAAAGACCGAAAAATCGTCCATAAAGATTTCCATACACTTTTCTACTAGCCCGTCAAAGATAGCCAGCATACATCGTTGAAATGTAGCTGGGACATTGCAGAGGCCAAATGGCATTCGCCTGTAAGTGAATGTACCATAAGGGCAGGTGAAAGTGGTCTTTTCTTGGTCAGCTGGATCAATGGGTATCTGGAAGTATCCTGAATATCCATCTAGGAAGCAGTAGAATGCGTGTCCCGCCAGACGCTCAAGCATCTGATCAATGAATGGAAGGGGAAAGTGATCTTTCATGGTTACCTCATTGAGCTTTCTATAATCGATGCAGACTCTGTAACCAGTGACAAGCCTCAATGCTATTTCCTCTCCCTTCTCATTCTTCTCAATCGTAATTCCACCTTTCTTGGGAACTACTTGAGTCGGGGAAACCCATTCACTATCAGCGATGGCATAAATGATTCCCATGTCCAGAAGTTTGATGATCTCCTTCTTAACCACCTCTTGCATATGAGGGTTGAGCCTCCTCGAGGCCTGTCTAACACATTTCGCACCCTCATTAGTCTTGATCTTATGCATACAGATGTCCGGAGATATCCCTCTGATATCTCCTACTTGCCAACCAAAGGCTTTTTCATTTTTCTTCAAGATGTTGATTTATTTCATCTCCTCTAAACGAGACAGATTGGCAGATATAATCAATGGAAGCTTGTCACCTTCTCTTAAAAACACATACTTAAGATGTTTAGGCAACGGCTTCAACACCAAATGCGGGGGGTCTTCTAAACTCGATTTGAGATCTCCACTTTTCAACTCAACATCAAGTGGTCCCACTGCCAAAGCTTCTCCTTTCAATAACTCATCCTCAATATCTGCTTCTAACTGCTCTAGACTTACCACACCATGATTATTCAAATTATCAACCAGTCGCTCATACTCCGTTGCAACAGCCATGACTTGCTTTTCCATCAAATCATCGAAGTCATCGACGTATCCTCAATGGAAAAACCGGTTGGAGGACCGAGAGGGTACTTGAATGGATTGGGAAACATTATAGCTTACCTCTTGATCACCAACACGGATCGTCACTCGCCCGCCATCGCGATCAATGAGGGCTCGGCGTGGACGACGAAAAGGTCTTTCAAGAATCAGGGGAACATTTCCATCCTTTTCAATATCCAGGACGTACCAGTCGACAGGAAAGGTAAATCTGTCGATTTGAACTAGTACGTCTTTTAAGATTCCCGCTGCTTTCTTAGAAGATCTATCAGCGAATTGCAAATTCATGGTAGTGGGTTCTAGAAGATCAATTAAACCTAGCTACTTGCACACAGACAATGGCATGAGGCTTATAGATGCACCCAGGTCACACAAAGAGTTAGGGAAGACCAGGCCTCCCATTAACACTGTAAGCACGAACTTTCCAGGGTCACCTCTCTTGGTTGGTAGGTTTTCGTAATTGATCATTGAACAATCCTCACCAATCAGCCTCTCCATGTCTGACAACTTCCTTTTTGAAGAAACAACATCCTTGATAAATTTTGTATACTTAGGCATTTCAACCAAGACATCGATAATGGAAGATTCACCTGAGTATTTTTCAAAAGATTTAGCACCTTTTCATACTTCTTATCTTCACTTAAAGGGATGTTGCTCTTTCTTGGTGGAAATGGAAGCTTTTTCAGATCATTCTCAGAAAAGACTTTCTTCGAGGATGCACTGACAGCTTTATCTTCCAGATCCTTCCACCGAACAGCTTTTTCAATCTTTTTATTAGCCAGGGGATCAGCCTCCTGACTTCCACTTGTTTCTTCGTTCCTCAGGGGGTCAGCCACCTGAGGACTTCCAACTTTTTCACCTCTCAGGGGATCAGCCACCTGAGTTTTCTCTTACAGCAGAGGGGAGTGTAGGTGCTCAGCTTCCCCTCCTGCCTTATCAATGGCAGGAGGGGCTAGTGGTTTCCCTGGTGGGAAGGACCACTAACTTGAGTACCACTTCTGAGGTTCATTGCACTGGCCTCCTCTCTACCGTATGGAATTGATGGCACGAGGTCAGTGCATTGGCCTTTGTTCAAGTCAGCTTGAGCAACTTGACCACCCTTTGGATTCTTCTCAGTGAAACTGGGCAGCTGCCCTGGGGGTCTAGAAGCTAACTGTTCAGCCAGTTGCCCAATTTGCTTCTCAAGATTTTTCATTGATCTACTTTGCTCCTCCAATTTAGCTTCAAGATTGTTAGATTGGGAGGGGCCTTGAGCGTTTTGGAAATTTGGAGAATAGGGGTACAAATGGCCGGGCCGACTTTGGAATCGAGAATTTGAATTGGAAGGCCAATTCGATTGAATCTTTGAGTAGGATTGGAAAAATTTGAGTTTTGGTTCGATTAAAACCGGGGTTTCTATTGAAATTTTGATTCGAATTAGAATTCGAATTAGGATTGAAGCTTGAAGATTGATTAAACCCATGGTTTTGGAAATTATTCGACGAAAAACGATTGAACCTTTGATTGTTATGGCCGTAGAATGCATTTACTTCCGCATTCTGTCCGTTCATAGGATAGAATCTAGATGTGTGCCCCACCTCGTCACAATTCTGACATGTGACTTGATTACACTGTCCATAATCATGAACAGCATTCACTTGATAAGGTGCAGGGGGATTGAATTGACACTGGCCAACCATGTGGCCAGTTTGACAACAGTTCTCACAATACAGAACCTGGGAGTTCTGTGGAAAAGAAGAAGTTTGATTCATTTGATTGGAAATTTGAGACGTTGCCATCTGCTCCTGCAGCATGGCGATCAAACTTTGCATGTTTACTTCCTCAACCTTAGGAGGAGGAGGTGCTTGAATAGCTTGATAAGATGGGGCATAGTTATATTTAGCAATGTCCTCGAACAATGCCCATCCCTCTTCAGGCGTTTTCTTCAGAAATGCCCCACCAGATGAACTATTGACCATGCCTTTTGTAAGCTCGGTCAATCTACTAAAGAAAGTGTTGACTTGCCTTTCCAGTGGCAAGCCATGGTGGGGACACTTTCTAAGAAGAGACTTGAATCTCTTCCAACATTCGAAAAATGACTCATTCTCTTTTTGACAAAAAATGAATATCTCGTTTAAACACTGGGCTGTTTTTGAAGGTGGAAAGTATTGACTCAAGAATTCTTTTTCAAGTTCAGACCAGGTGGTAATAGATTCTGAGGGGAGAGAGGTGTACCATTCTTTAGCTTCCCCCTTCAACGAAAATGGAAACAGTTTCAGTTTGATAGCATCCTCACTTACTCCTTGGATGCGTGTAGTACCGCATATCTCTAAGAATGTATGTAAGTGAGTATGTGGATTCACTGACTGATAACCGTGGAAAATAGATGCATGCTGCATCATCTGAATAAGTCCCGGCTTTAACTCGAAGGTTTGTGCAGTTATGGCTGGGATAACAATAGCCGGGTTGACTTTGATTTCGCCTGGCATGGCGAAGTCGGCCAACGTACGTATATTATTAGCAGCCATTATTACAAAATCAGTGATTTCCTTGGCTAGTTGATCCTCAAGATCTTGCTCGGCTCTGTCTGCCAGAACCGCAGAATGGAAAATCCGCCTGTTTGGCCGGACTACGGTTCGCTCGGGGTCAGGGGTGTATAGTAACGGTCCCTTTTGACTCCGAGTTTGCATAAACCGGACCAAAAACAAGTGGAAGAAGCCTAAAAACTAAGAATTTAAAATCCTAAACTAAAAATTAAAGCCTAAGAAGAGAAAAAGAAATAGAATTAGTTAAGACAAGGGAACAGACGGACGTCCAGAAAACTGGACGGGCGTCTGCCTAGAATTTGAACTAGACGGGCGTCTGGAGGTCCAAACGCTCGTCTGATCAGCTGAAGAATTGGACGGACGTCCAAATTAGATGAACGCTCGTCCCACTAGTAAAAAACGATTCAGAGTTGAGAAATTTTGAACAGACGGGCGTCCACGTTTCTAGACGCCCGTTTGGAAACAGAAAACGAAGCAGGAAAAGAGAGAAACAGCAGGAAAAAAAGATGTGGAGAAAGATAGAAAGACAGAAAAACAGAAAGAAAGAAAATCTAATCACAAGAGAACTATAAAGAGAAGACCTAAAACCCTAACTAAAACCCTAATTACCTAATTAAAAACTACCTAATACAATTAAAAACAGGAAATAAAATTAAAACAGGAAAAACAAAAACTAGACAACCGTCCGGTTCCCCGGCAACAGCGCCAAAAACTTGTCTCGGATTTTATGCAATGAAAAATAAACAAGTAATAAATTTTTAAATCCGGTATTCCCCAAGTGTAGGGATCGTAGTATAGCGATTAATACCGGAGTCGGTCACAGGGAATCGGGGTATCTAGTTCATTAATTTTCCTAAGGTTGTTACTATTAAAACGAAACCTAAAACGATAAAATAAACTGGACAGAGGATTGTCAGTCCAAAGCCAGGAAGGATAAAAGCGAAAACGAAAGATAAAATTTAAACTACAAAGAAAATAAACAAGACAATGATCATGGTGATTAAACAATGAACAAACAATAATCCACCAATCCCGCAACCCTCGATTTCCTATCTAAACTATCTTGTGATGATTTAATTCAAGTTGTGGTTCACCTATCAAAAGTATGAATTCCTACTCTCGTAGATAATTCGTCTATCAATCTCATCATCTCTCGATCTATAAGATTGACGCTCTCAAAACAAGGTGTAAGATCTCTCAATCTAGCAACCTAGATATTCAACCTATCAACTCTCGTTATGTCAAGGTTAAAAATCCCATCTTTCCTATGGTGATCTAAGGTTTACACCGACTCTCGTCATACGGTAAACATCAACAACAATTCATCTTTCGATTTCGATTGCATAACACATAAGCATAGAAAAGATACAAATTTAATCAAATTCACAAAACAAATCTAGATTGAAAAGAAAGAACCTGCTGAAACGGATTCACATGGTTTGAACAATTGCTCAGCCTCCAAGCATTCAGCATAAAACAGCAAAACGAAACAGAAAAAACGAATATAAAACAAGGAAAATCGCAACCCCAGCCTCCCCTAAGGGGGCTGGGGCCGCCTAGGGTTTTCTCCTAATGATTGTGTATCAATAGGTCTCAATAATGTATTATTAGGGTTGGAATACGCGCTGCTATTTATAGAAAAGTAAGTCGGTTTTCAGCATGTCGGCCGTGGACGCCCGTCCGGAATAGTGGACGCTCGTCCAGCTGCTCTGGACGCTAGGGCAGACGCTCGTTCACTCAGCGTCCAAACTCTCTGTTCTGATTTCTCCTCTTGGACGCCAGTCCACCTCTTTTGACGCTAGTTCAGTCCCTTTTTCTTCCAAATTCATCTTAATCTTCATTCCAACTTCATCTCTATCTCTTTCCTTCCATGCAAATCATCACTTGAACATCTTTTAAGCTCCTTTCACCTCATGCAAGCGTACCTACATCACGATAAAAACATGCAAAATGTAACATCTTACATCTAAAGATATTTATCCAATAAAATCACATAATTAGCTCGATTTTGCACTTTAATACTTCTAAAACTCATTTGCTCAATATTTCAATATAAAGCTCGATTTCTATGAAAAACATCCACATATGGGGAAAATTGACATAAAATATATCCTTATAAAACGTATAAAATCACCCTTAACAGATACATAATCGACCATCACTAAGATGATTTTCTTACCAAATGATGGAGGAAAAGGGCCCATAAAATCAATGCCCCAGACATCAAACAGTTCACACTCCAATATAGGTTGGAAAGGCATCTCGTGTTTTTTAGAAATGTTTCCCCATTTTTGGCATGACTCACAAAGCCGTGCATAGTGCTGTGCATCTTTATCTAGTGTAGGCCAGTAAAAACCACATTGCAAAACTTTGTAAGCGGTTTTCCACCCTCCATGGTGGCCTCCAGCCTCACGATCATGGCAAAAGGATAAGATACTTAAAATCTCATCATCGGGCACGCACTTCCTAATTATGCCATCCGAACATTTTTGAAAAAGATCCGGTTTTTCCCAATAGTAAAATTTTAAATCATAAAAGAACTTCTTTTTCTGTTGCCATGTCCAATGAGGTGGAATATACTCACAGGTAAAGTAATTAACAATATTACCGAACCATGGTGTGCTTTCCTTGGGTATATTACCAGCTTTAATAAGTTGTATTCTTGGAAGAGCATCAATCATGAGGAGTTGTTCATTTGGAAATGAATCTTTGATCTCCTGTCTCATTCCTTCTTCTTCGGTAAACTCCATACGACTTAAATGGTCTGCTACTGCATTCTCACTACCCTTTTTATCTTTAATTTCAATGTCAAATTCTTGAAGTAACAGAATCCATCTAAGAAGACGAGGCTTCGCATCCTTTTTACTTAACAAGTACTTTAATGCCGAATGATCGGTATAAACAATGACTTTAAAACCAATGAGATAAGATCAAAATTTGTCCAAAGCAAATATTACAGCGAGTAGCTCCTTTTCTGTTGTGGCATAGTTAAGCTAGGCTGCGTTTAAAGTATGGGATGCATAGTAGATTGCCTTAAGTACTTTGTTATGGCGTTGACCTAGAACAGCTCCGACTGCCAGATCACTTGCATCGCACATAAGTTCAAACGGTAAGTTCCAATCTGGTGCTACTAGTACTTGTTGGACTTATTTCTTAGTTTTGATGATGAGTTCCATACTAGCTGTTATAGTGCAAAGGCAAAATGATGTCTAGATAAAATGTATAGGTTTATTAGAGTTTGATTCATAAATAGGTTTAATCAAACAAGCATCGTAAAGGGGCTGCCGATTGATATCGACGGACCGGGTCTAGGTCGATAGGGTAGATAGGTCGCAGGCCGGTCCGGAACCTGCCGAAGGCGAAGACGAAGGCCGAGGGTTCAAACTCGGTTAATGAAGGCTAAGGGATCAAACTTAGTAATTAAAGTCAAGGATATGGAATCAGATTTTTAGGCAAGTCTGTGATGACCTAAACTGATTACATATGCCTTGTGTAGAAGGTCTAAGTTCCACAAGTTGGATGATGTTTGGAACTTGGTTATATTTAAAATGATGTAATCTAACTTCATAAATAAAAGTTAGATAAAAGTAATCAGTTGCATTATATTTTACAGACAAAATAATGATGTTCGACGGAGATTGGTATTACGACGGTGATGAATGAACCCGTTGATATATACCTCGATTAACTCAAGATTATTGGAAGATTACATGGATAAGAACAGCCAACTACCTCGACTTATCAAGCAAATCAAAGGCCGAGATTAAAAAGACGTTGGGATGATCCTTATTTTTATCCATTGGATACAAGTCAAAGGGGTGGACGGACCGCATGCTTGTCAAAAAGTAATCTGACGATGTCGATCCTATGAATAGTGACGAGAATGCGGTGCGGATGGGACAAATACAAGGAACGGTCACATTTGAATTTTAAAATTCAAGTCACATGCACTCTTACCTATAAATAGAAGACTTTCAACTCGAAACAACGGGATGAATTTTGGGAAAAATTTTAAGTAACAATGCGAGTGAAAGACACCTGTTCGAACTTACGAGCTTAAAGCTGCCGATCTAGTTATCTTCTTCAAGTGCTTTACGTGTTCAAGCCGCATCAAGCATACACACTTGAAGATCGCAAGCTGCTTGATTACATCATCCTAATCAAGGCTGCTTTAACCGAATCATTTATTTGATTCATTTTTTATCTTATAAAGAATCTGCTGAAGACAGTGAAGCATCTGTTGGGTGTGAAAGACTGTTGGTTTGTGGTGAAGCTGGAGAAGAGGCAATCCTACCCTTCAAGGACCGGTGGAAGACTCGGGAGCAGCAATCCTACTGTTCCCGTTTTCGGTTGTGAAGCCATAGTTATTGGTGAAGGACAAGCAACCTAGGATTCTTTGTAACGGATAACTCAAAGATCACTAGTGAATTTCCTCCAACATCACGGGAGAAGAGTGGACCGACGGGATTACATCACCGGAACCACTATAAAATCTCTCTACTTACTTACGCATTTACTTTACGCACTTAGTCATTATCCATATCAACTGCTTGAATCTAGCAACCGAAATCACACACATACACTACGAGTATCTAATACTTAGTAACATATTTAATAACAAGTAACAAGGCTTAATTTTGATATTATTCGCTGCACAAATTTAGCAAAGGCGAACTGTCGGTAGACTACGTTTATCGGCGGAGCTGCGAGGTCTCGACGGACTGCGAAGTATCGGCGAGTGCGCGAAGTTGCAGAATTTGTTAACTCCAAAGTTTTAAGTGTTAAGTTTATTCACCCCCCCTCTAAACTTAACTAAAGCCTTTTCAACGGACCAACAGTACTGGTGCAGTTATCAATCGTGTCTTCAAAGCTTTAAATGCTTCCATACATTTGTCATCAAACTCAAAAGGCACTTCTTTTTCAAGCAAATGACTGAGAGGTTTAGCTATGCGTGAAAAATCTGCAATTCTATAGAAACCAGCATGTCCAAGAAATCCTCTCAGAGTTTTCAGATTTACTGGTGGGGGTAACTTTTTAATTACTTCGACTTTGGCTTTGTCTACCTCAACACCTTCTTCAGAAATTTTATGACCTAGAACAATACCATATGACACCATTAAATGACATTTTTCCCAATTTAAAACTAAGTTTGTGTCTTCACAGCGTTTCAGTACACGTTCTAAGTGTGAGAGACATTCTCTGAAAGAATCTCCAAAAATGCTGAAATCATCCATAAAGATTTCTAAAAACTTTTCTACCATATCTGAAAATATTGCTATCATGCATCGTTGAAAGGTAGCTGGTGCATTGCATAATCCAAACGGCATTCTTTTATAAGCAAAAGTTCCATATGGACAAGTGAAAGTCGTTTTCTCTCTATCTCCGGCTGCAATAAATATCTGTAAATAGCCTGAATAGCCATCCAAGAAACAATAAAATTTATGTCCACTTAACCGTTCCAACATCTGTACCATGAACGGAAGTGGATGGTGGTCTTTCTTAGTGTGCTCATTTAGTTTGCGAAAATCAATGCACATTCGATATCCTGTGACTTCCCTTGTTGGAATCCATTCATGCTTATCATTTTCCTTTATCGTGAATCCGCCCTTCTTTGGTACTACTTGGGTGGGACTTACCCATTCACTGTCTGATACGGGAAAGATTATCCCCATCTCCAGGAGTTTAATAACTTCTTTCTTGACCACTTTTTGCATATTCGGGTTGAGGCGGCGTTGTGGCTGGATAATGGTTTGGCTCCTTCATTCAAGATGATCTTGTGTACACAAATCTCAGGACTCATTCCTTGACTATCTGCCACTGTCCATCCAAACGCTTTCTTATGTTGTCTTAACATTCTCAACAATTGATCTTCCTGTGACTTGGTTAATGATGATGAAATAATAATAGGAAGCAGATTATCAGCTTCAAGAAAGGCATATTTGAGTTTCGAAGGGAGAGGTATTAATTCCAGATTCCTTGGTGGCTCTTCTACCGAAGGTTTCAATACTGGGCCATCCAGTTCTAAGTCCAAATAACGATGCCATGGTCGTTTCTCAAAAGAACTTCCCGTGTCGAGATAAAAAATGACTTCTTCCATTTCCTGGTCATCTCCTTCATAGATAGATAAGGCTAAAAATTCTTCGAGCTTATCCTCAAAAATTTGCAATTCAGCATGATTCATAAAAATAGAAGATATAGTATCTATGAATAAGCATGATTCCTGTGATTTGTATGGATGTTTCATAGCCTTAAAGATATTAAAAGTGACCTCATCTTCATTGACTCTTAAAATTAATTCACCTTTTTGGACATCGATAAGGGTTCTCCCTGTAGCTAGAAATGGTCGACCTAGAATGAGAGGGTCTGAAAATCCTTCTTCCATTTCCATGACTACAAAGTCGACTGGAAAGTAAAACTTATCTATTTTAACCAATACATCTTCGATGACTCCCTTAGGACGTTTAATAGATCTATCTGCCATCTGGAGAGTCATCTCGGTGTTTTTAAGCTTTACTATTCCGAGTTTCCTATAATCCTCATAAGACATAAGATTAATGCTGGCTCTGAGATCACAGAGCACCTTCTTAAACAGGAAACCCCCAATCTCACATGGGATGGTAAAACTACCGGGGTCTTTTAGTTTAGGCGGAAGCTTGTGTTGTAATACTGCGGAACATTCTTCATTAAGGCAAATGTTCTCATATTCTTCTAAACGTTTTTTGTTCGAGAGGATATCCTTAAGAAACTTGCCATATGTGGGCATATTGATTAGTGCTTCAATGACAGGGATATTGACATTAAGGTGACGAAATGTATCAAGGAAACGTGCATACTTCTTATCCGTTTTCAACTTTTTAATTTGATCTCTGGGTGGGTAAGGTAAAGACTCAAGGTCAATAATTTTAGGGTTTGAAGTCTTACCTTCCTTATCTTTCTCCTTAGATGGTGACGCTTCCTTAAATGTTTGAGCATTTGGTGGTCGCCATGTGTCATGATCCTGCACTATCTTCTTTGAAATTTTTCCCGAGTTCCTATTTACTTGTTCTGTTGGTTGAGTGTTGCTACTCCCTACTTGTACTGTACTATCAGTAACCTCGTCCTTCCTGACATGTTCATTGAATAAGGTCCGTAAATCGCTAGCCCTTGGATTTTTCAATATTCTCGGGACTTTGATCCATTCCTCTTCTTCTCTTTCGGCTTCAACATGTTTATTACGACTTAAGAAATCATCAATGATTTCTTCTTCTTCTTTACTGAACTCTAGTTCGTCCTTGTGTTCCCAGACCTTTTCGAATTTATCATCAAAATCATCTTCTACTTCATTGTTTCCGGAGTTTTCTACTCCGTTACTTCCACATACCCTTCCACTTCGGGTAATAACAGCATTCACCTCTCTTGGGTTTCTTTCGGTATTACTAGGTAATCCTCCCGGAGGTCTACTGTTCTTTCGTTCTCCTTCCCTACTCAAGTGATCTTCCATATTTCGTACAGATGCTTCTATAGTTCTCATCCTCGTGTCATGTCCACTCATGGATGTTTTTAAAGTACTCATATCCTTAGTGACTGTACCTATAGAAGTCATCATGGTTTCCATATTCCGAGCTTGAGTAGACATTACACCCATCATATTTTCCATTAATTTTTCCCACTTATCAACTCCTTCTACGGGCTAAGCTGAGCTTTGAGTAACTGGTATACTTTGAGTGGTGTGTTGTGGGTATGATCTGGGTAGTGATTGATGGTTTTGGTTTGAAGAATTTCCCTGGTAACTTTGGTTTTGAACATTAGCATTGTACGAGCTTTTGTACTGAGTTGGATAGGGTGGTTGTCCTTGCTTACTTGGGTTTTCAGACCAACGAAAGGTAAAATGGTCTCTTCTAATGGCATTGAATGAGTTTGAGTAAGCGTTATTCAAATTCCTATGTTGTTGCAGAAAACTCACTTCTTCCCTCGAATATCCTTCGGATTCTTCCATTCCATTGTCATCATTTCTCATACCATCATTCGGATATTCATTTGATAACTTTCCCTCCGAGCTAGGATTATTGCTTCCTTGCAAGCCATCAAACTTTCTACTAATATTTTCCAAGTGTGCTAAAACTTCTGAGTTTGATGTAGATTCACCTACAAATGCTACTTTCCTCGTGCTAGAGCCGGTTTTCCACATTCGGTTATTCTTAGAAATTTTCTCAATAGCATCGTAAACAAATTGTGCTTCACTCATCATTAAAGAACCCCCACATGCATGATCAACATCAGCACGTGAGTCCTTTCTTAATTTACGACAGAAAAGTTGAATTTGCATGTCAAGAGAGTAACCATGATCGGGACAGGCTCTTAACAGTTTTTTAAATCTTTCCCACGCATTTCCAAGTGTTTCCTCGGATCCTTGTCTAAAATTAGCAATTTCAACCTTCAACTCCAAATTCCTACCCGGAGTAAAATATTGTTTTAAAAACTCAGTTTGAATGTCCTGCCAACTTGTCAATGAATGACGTGGGAGTGACATAAACCAGTCTTGTGCCCTTCCTTTTAGGGAAAAAGGAAACATTGACATTCTTGTCAATTCATGATGAGCACCTTGGCTTTTGGCTGTGTTACACAGTTCTTCAAAAAGATATAGGTGATGATGCGGATCTTCGTCATCCTCACCTAGAAATTGGGCTCTCGTGTCAATTAAGCCAAAAATATGGGATTTTATTTCAAAATTATTTGCTCCATCGTTGGGTAAACGAATTGGATTGTTAGTCTCATTCCTTCTCAAGGTCTGATCACAAATAGGTCTTGGGTTTGGTGGGTTATTATTATTATGATTATTCTGGTTTCGGTTTTGGTTATTCCGATTATTGAGATTCTGGTTGTTGGGATTTGGTGGTGGAGGAAGATTTTGTAATGGTGGATTAGGATTATTGAGGTTTTGTCCATGTCCTTGGGCATGAGCAAGCCCTTGTTCAGGTGGTGTTTCTTCACTGGCCTTGGCCATTTGCGTACCTCATGTTGATGATTCCTGGGGAGATCTGTCTCCAAGATGTCCTTGGCTGGTTTGACCACGTTTATTCTCTCCTCTTAACTGCCTTTCGTAAGTATTTATATCAGGCTTATAAGGAGTGAGTGGGGCCTTACCGCTTCGGGTCATCAACTACAAGATGGAAAACAACACGAAAACAATAAAAATAACACGTGGCTACTTACCAATGAGGTAAGTACCAAAGAAACAAAAATAGAAATGAGATTAAGGAAAGTGTTTACTTATTCTCAAAAATTTTGAACTAATGCAAGTAGTAACCATAGACACAACGAATTAACGTCGTTTCCCCGGCAACGGCGCCAAAAACTTGATCGGCTTAAACTGGGTGTCCAATCTTACCGGCAGTGTACCGGGTCAAATTGTAGTCTAGTCTGGTGAATCAAGGTCGTATCCCTCAGGGAAATGAAAATATAATTCAAAATGTGGTTAAACACCAATTAGCTGTTATTATCTCAATCTAAGTCGCAATTTTTACCAAATAGAGTTGTCTTGTTAATTTATTAATACGATACTAATATAATAAATAATTAGATATATAAATAGTATATATAGAAATTTAGATATATAGATACCAATATAATAAATACTAATATAGATAGTTATATAATAAGAACTAACCAAGACAATATTATTGAACCATGATCTCTTTTAGTTTAATGGATGTGATCGAACTTCCTGTTTTAAGGTGTAATTGATTATGTGAAACGGTATACTCCTCAGCTAACAATTTCCCCTCATACGAGTGTACGAATTTGTTCTATGCCTCCTCCTTGATAAAACCTCGATTAAACCTAAGGATTTGACATGATAATCTCTCGAGTATAAATAATCTGTCCCTGGATAAGAAAGAGGGTTCCGTTGTCAGACGGCCAATTTTACCTTCAAGTCTTTCTACCATTTTCTCACATCCTAACGTCTCTGGTCAGTTCATGATTAGGTTATGTCTCTGTCCATACTGGTTAATTACGTCAATACGGGCTGTCAATTAATCCAAGTAGAAAAAGATTCATCATATTCAATTTTAATCAAATTTTAACATAGTCATCATCCATTTCCCTAAAAGAACAAAATAGCTCAATTACATGTCTTGGCTAGTTGTATAATTAGCCTATAGTCATTATTAATACTAATATATAGAAACTTATATAAATAACAAACATAATAACATTAGAATATTACCGAATACAGTTGTTGAGTTTGGGCTTTTATCCTCTGAATGTAACAACAGCTATGAAATCAACAATCTTCGATAATTACTCTAAATATTACAACGATACTATAACTACTTTTTATGACAGAATGCCTACTGAAATAATATTTACAGAGATTAGATAAGATAATATATATATATATAGATAGAGATATATATATTGGTACGAATTTTTCCCTTCATAAATGAGGGCTATTTATAGGCTGAGTTTTCTGATCCGGCATGCGCCGGGACTAATCCGGTCTGCGCCGGATTAACGGAATTTGAGTGCTTCTGTCATATGCATGTGGAGTAACATGATTTTAATCATCACATAATCTGGCGTGAACCGACTTCTTCCGGCCTGTGCCGGTTTTGACAAATATCAGCTACATGATCAGATTTTTATATTTTTTCGATTCCAATTCTTCTACTTTGTATCACATAATACCTGCATAATTCAAAAACAACAAAACCACAGGTAAATCTGATAACAAAAGTTATAAATTATATTACGACATTTATTTGTAACTATTAGATTTTTTTTATAAGTTATATTAATGCCTTTTAAGATATTATTGATAATATGTTATAAAATGTTATAAATTTCAATTATAAAGTTGACATATATCAGGTGGTCCCCCATTTTTGTTTTGTTTTGTGTATTTTGTGTTTCTATATGGTTCATAGTTGTGATTAATATCTCTTTTGTTTAGTTGTGTCATATGGCTAACTAATAGTTCAAATAGTTTGGTCCATTGGGATGCCACATGACATTAAAATAATAATGTTCTTTCAAAACTTTGTTTGGAATAGGCCTATGCCTTTTCTAAATATTTCATTTGGGAAAAGACTTAGGCTTAGGCCAATTTCAAAATTTTGATTTTGGAAAGTGGCCAGACATAGCAACCAAATATTGGCCTTTCCAAATTTTGTTTGGAATAGGCCTAGGCCCTTTTCAAAATATTTGATTTTGGAAAAGGCCTAGGCCCTTTCCAAATTTTGATTTTGAAAAGGGCCAAGGGAGATGCCTTTTGGTTTAGGAAACCAAAGGCATCCATTTTGATTAAGAATCAAAAGGAAAGAAACAAAAGAGACCTAATTTTAATTTTGATTTATTTTTGGAATAGTTCTAATTAATTAAAATTAAAATTGAAATCAGTTTAAAATTAATCGTTAATTTTATTTCGATTAAAATCATTATTAATTAAATGTTAATTAGTTAAGTGATTGGGTAAAATTATTTAATTGATTAAACGTTAATCGATTAATAAAGACGCAAGTAGTTAAATTTTAATTTTATCCTTTTCATAAGATGTTATTGTATGGATTAGATATAATATGATTATATGGACCCCGATTGATCATGGACTCGACCGATATGATAGATGTGAATGATTTAATTTTTCTCGTTGGTTTAAAAATTGTCCTAGGTCATTATGAAGAACGTGACCTAGTTTATTTTCTCGCATTTATCCCATTCCCGTTAGCTCCCCCCGTGTACGGCGGGTGTATTTATTTTATTAGATAGAATTAAATGTAACAAGAATGGAGCAGAAGATGGAGACCAAAGAAAGAAGAATAAAGATCCCATTGGAGATGGCGTATTAAAGATCTTATTGGCGGTTGCAGCTACCCTTGGATTATGACCCGCGGTTTCGTCAGTTTGTATTCGAAACCGCACCAAGGAAAAGTCCATGATCATACCGGTTACTTTACGCATTTAATTATTTTGTGTTTGTATTTATTTTATATGACACGATAGATGCATAACTGATAACGGTCATTTTACGCCCGTTATTCTATGGTTTTTATCCCTGATTCTAGTTTAAAAGAGCTATAATATAGCAATAATTAGTCGTAATATGCTGAATTTACTTATGCCAAGAGTTACGATTCATTATTGTGTATTTAAAGGTTTTATTGTATTATTTGATGTTACAGACCGTGTTTTATGCTAAATTTGCAGTGGGCTATTTGAGGAAGCAGAAAGGAGGGAATTCGGAGAAGGTTTATTGGATTGCAGACATGTTCAGGCGACCCAAGACAAAAACAAGAGGAAGCCCAGAAGACGGAAGGCTCGGTCGACCGAGCCTATGCATTCGGTCGACCGAGTGTCCACGAAGCCCAGCAGAAGTCCAATGCGTCTTTTGAGGCGGTTAGGGTTCGATAATATCGGCATTTTAGTCGGTCTTCTTAAGTCGGCTGTAGCTCTATATAAACACAAGTCCTTTGTATTTCTTTGGAGAGAAGAGAGACCAATATACCAATTCATTCATATATACATACAAGCAAATAAGAGTTCATTAGGCTTGTGAAGGTGCTGGGGGTGCAATCATGTGAGCCCTAGTTTCTCTTCTTGTTTTCTTTTAGTAATCAATTTCCCAATTATGCTTTGATTGTTTGAGTAGTTATTCATAGCTACATGATGTAGATCTAGGCTATGACGTTAGGGAGGTGGTGATGCCTTGTCTATGAGGATCTCATACCCTACGTCCTCTTCCTAAGATTTATGGATGAATCTACGTGTTTAATTTACGCGTATTTAGGTTAATTTATATAATATCCTGATGAATCACTATATAATCCGATTCATATGAGAAACGTTGAGAAATATATCCAGGGGTGTAATATGGGGAGTGAAGCACTCGGGTGACCGAGTGGTGTCACTCGGTCGACCGAGCCTATGCATTCGATCAACCGAGAGCCTCTAACCCTGTTTCATCCGTTAATCAGTCACGTCTTTATGATTAGGTTAGCTTAATCGAATCTGTTATCTCAGTAGGTATGGCTATGGCTACGTTACTCGCTTGATTTAATTAAAACGTGTTAAAAGGAAATACCGATATAAAACTCTTAGGTAGGCTTATGAATTGATCTTCACGGACGTTCAGCGTTATCTAGGTAGGTTTCTATTAGGGAATTGCGCGAACCTTGTTTATACGTAGATCGTAAACTAGCATGAGATTATAACTTGGTAACTGTTAGTTGGACGAGAGTTTGAGTGATCATTTAGGAAGTACGCCTAACCATAGGAATGTTGCCTAGATGAGGTGTACGGTTAATATCGGCATCCTTAGAGTCGTAAGCGTGTGAGTTATATGAGATGGAGGCATTTAAAAGGCGAAGTCACGTAACAATAGCACAGTGTTCTAGTGACCTACCGGTGCTACGTCAAGTTTTAGAGGATGACTCCCGTAGCCAATATGGATAGATGTGAGCGGATTAATAGTTGATAAGTCTTGTTGTTATATACATTGCCTAGATCCAAATGATTACGGTTATAATTGGGCAGTTAATTATGTTATTTGTTTACATTGTTATTTGTTTATACGTTTGAGTGTGTCGTTCGTCCTTTTTCTTCGTATCCTGTGTTGGTCATAGACCGTCTTTGTCAAACGAAATAAATAAGTTGACTGTTTAAGTTAGGATCCACAAATTGATTCTCTGTGGGATCGACCTCGACTCTATCTAGCTATACTGCGGTTGAACCTAGTTCACTTGCTAGTGGTTATTTAGGCATCGAGTTAATAATTTAACTTGACCTCAATCAAGTTTTTGGCGCCGTTGCCGGGGAATCAATGGTCCAATTGCTTAAATAATTTACTGAAGTATTTGTTGTTCCCAATTAGAAAAAAAAGGGGTCCAATCGACCGAACGTTATCACTCGGTCGACCGAGCCCATTTTCTGTTTTATATTTTCTGACAGCTATCTTCCCCCTTTGATTCTGTTTTTTCTCAGTTAGCAGGTTATAAGCCTAGCAGCAGTATGAGTAATCATACTGCCTGTTAGTTCAATAACCGTTTGTTGTTTTTCTTATGATGCAGTTAATCGGAAGGAATCACTCAAGCGAACTGTTTAGCAAAATGTCATCACATCGGTCTTCTGAGGCTCGAGGAGAAGAAGTCTTGGTGCTGAGAACCAAAACCACACCAAGAAAGCCGTTGACACCTAAACTCAAGGAGAGAATAGCGAAGATGAAGGCAAGAATTCAAGAAGCTAAGAAGTCAAAAGAGTCTAAAGAAGCTTACATATACAGAGGTATGTCCAAGTTAAATCTGAAGAGATTTCTTCGATTCGGACTCGGGATATGACTACATGCATCACATGTCGGATATAGAATCGATTTGAGGTTAGCATAGACCTAAATCGCCCTATAGTTGTCTCTGTCCCAGAGATGCAGCGCATATTGAGAATGAAGCTCGGTTGATGCCGAAACTAGATGACCCAGGAGCATTTATGGTAGAGGTTACCTTAGAAGGAACATGCCTAGGTTTGTCTTTGATAGATTCTGGCTCGAGTCTGAGCATTTTCCCGAAGAGTCTTTGCGACAGAAATCTAATCCTTACCCCCACAAATACTCCTTTGCAAGTTAGGTTTGCGGATAGGACCAGAACGATCATGTCTGGAAATATGAATAATATGATCATCGGCATAGGACAGCTTAGGTTTAAGATAGATATAGTTGTTATGGGTATAGACGAGCACCCTCACTGCCCGATCATTTTAGGGAGAGCCTTTATCAATACATCTAGAGCCCTAATTCGTATGTCCAGGCGTGAGATCACACTTTTCGATGCTAAGGGTTCTGAGACCTATGAGACGAGGAATCCAAATTTCCCTATTCCGGTGAGCGTGAATGTTATAGGAGGTGGTAGTTCGAAACCAGATTTGATTCCGGACTCAGAAAAAAGTGCTGATGACAAGATAGAAGAAAGAGATGAGACCCTTACAGTCCTGAGTCATGAGAAATCTGTCAAGCCTGCCCCTGTTCTAGAGAATCAAAATTCTGAAGGCCTGCCTTTCTCCAGACCCAAGGATAGAAGGAAGCGAGCAAAGAAACGAACTCGTAGAGTTCGTGCTAGAGAGAGCTCATCTAGTTCTGAGACAATCACGAAAGTTGGAGCTTGCTTGGATGGATAGTTTGACTGTCTTTTCATTGGACTCACACCCCGCGGAAAGGCACTCATGCAAAAGAACGGCAAGACATTTTCGGCAGAGGCTAACCGGGTGAAAACCTGGCAAGCCAAGAGCAGTTCGTAGAAAGTGATGATTTTTGGAAAGTCGAGCTACTGACTTAAACTGTAGAACAATTTCGATTTCTCGTTATTTTATTTCATTTAAAAAAAAAATTAAAAGTAGCGTGAAACGATAAGAAGTTTTTTTATTTTTGCCGTGTTCCGAAGACTGCTAAGTTAAGGATGTGCAAAAAATCTTTTTTATTCGAATCGTTTTTTACGTGAAGTAGGGTGTAGTAACTGAGTCTTTGTAAGAAAATGTTGATTAGCGAAATAAAAATGCGTTATTTTAAAAATGCTATAGGCCAGATTGTTTGATTTTTTTATTTATGAAAAGAATGAGATTTTTTGTGATTGAGACAACTTGTCGGTTGGGATAATTTTTACGGTAGGAATTGAAAAAGTGAAATAATAGTTTTGACATGGTTATATGTTGTAGTTAACTTCCGGTGTGTCAAAATTAAATGGTCAACGCCATTTATTTCTACGTATCCCCATTCACCTTTCCCTCCTCCCAATTTCTTTATTCTTTCAATTTAAACTTTCAAATTCCACCCTTACACCTTATCAATCCCCAACCATTCTTATCCACCAATCACATTCCACTTTTCAATTTCCATTTTTCTATTAAACCCATTCATCCTCTTCTCCATTTTCTTCCACCAAATTATACACCTAAATTTTCCCCAAATCCTTGTAGAAATCAAATGGAAATATTTTGCAAATCTTCATCCATTACACCATTTCACTTACTTTTCATCTTTTAATCGCAAAGCAGCTGTCCAAAATTTTTCTGATCGGCCGAATCAGTCACTGAGAAGATACAGGGCCGGAAACGAAGCAACACCCGACCAACCACCAGTTCGGTCGACGTTCCGCACTCGGTCAACCGAGTGATTACTCTCGGTCGACCGAGAGTCTCCCTGCTGCCGCCGTCCGCTGCTGTGCTGCGTGTCTGTCAGAATGCCACCAAGAAGACACAGTGCCGCCCAGTTTGTGGTAGTTGAAGGCGACATACCACTAATTAGCGGGGTACCACAATTCGCGAGTCGGGAGGTATATTCTTCATTTATTAATAATTTCTCAAATTCCCCTGTACATCGAGCTCGAGGACTGGATTTGGATAATTGTGGAGATGAGCTATTGGAATTAGTTGAACATTATCAGTGCCGAGATGTCGTAGCGCCCCCCGGCCGAGTCAACGTCAATTGGGTAAGGGAATTTTATGCTTACTTACGCGTACATCCCGACACCAATATTGTTACTATTCGTGGACGACCGATTGTAATTTCTCCGGGAACGTTTAATGCTTATTTTGGTCTGGATATCTCGAAGGACGGGCCGGAGTATATGGTGACATTTGACGGGTCCGACACTTGGTTGATGGATGTTGGTGCCTATCTGGGGATAGAATGGACTATAGGAGAGATTGCCTGCACATTTGCGGAACCCGATTTCAGGAGATGGGAGGATAAATGCCTTCATCGGCTTATCCGTTCTAATCTCTGTCCGGCCAAGCATGTATCTACGGTCTACTATGCCCATGCCACTCTGCTTTATTGGTTATACATGGGATGGCCCGTGAACGTGGGGGCATTGATACGCAAGGAAATGACGGACGATGCTCTCAAGCCTCGGCACACCTTACCTTTTGGTTCACCGATCACTACATTCTCGTGAGGGAGCCGAGTGCCCAGTGTTAGGCGGTGATTCCTATGTGGGGCCAATGCCTATCTTATCTTTAGATTCTGTCACACCACCTATCGTTTACGGCCACGATCAAGACCAAGCAGGGGAGCCCGAGGACGATGCTGACGAAGTTGGCCCGAGCAATTTGCAACTAGCACCATTCAATCCTACTTATGGGCCTTATGCTCCCAATGATCCAAGATTTTGGGATTAAGCATTTGTATTTCCGTATTTGCATTTCCTATGAATAACGCGTTTATTTTATTTTATTTTGACTCGGTTCTACTAGTGTGTCGTATTATATAAAGTAGGTTTCACTACTTCCTAAATTCGAACTCATGTAATGTTTTGGACTTAATGAAATATATTGACATGTAATCATTAATTTATGGACTTGGAAATGTTTAAGGAATTTGTTATCCGTTTTACGGTCCCTTTTTCTGATTATTACTGTTTGGGCTAATCCTGTAACGAGTTTCAAGCTTTGTTTAAGATGCATGTTGCAGTGATTATTCTTCTGCCTTGAAAGCGGCCAATGCCTGTGCCTGTTCGACTTTGCCGAATTCCCAATACTTGTTCAACTTCCACGCTTATCCAGAGCTAAGTTCCTTTTCTTAGTTTTTCTTTTTTTTTTCTCTGATTTTTATACATCGAGGACAATGCATGGTTTAAGTGGGGGGGTACGAGTCACTTAGCTCATATAAGAAAGAATAAAATGTGTGAACTCTTAATTTTTTATTTATTTTTCGTTACCTTAGAATCACATTTACCTTGGTGAGTTCCTGATAATTATATCTAATAAGAAATAAACCATGTTTCATGAGTACGTGATCACTTTATACTTTTGCGATTTATTGATTAGTAAACTTAATGATATTCATATTGTCCATTGCGAGTAGTTGTTTATTATCCAATTATTCGATAAATGAATCGAGTTATACTACGCTTATTATAAAAATGAAAAAATTTATGTGTACATTGCGTAGATAATTGGTTATGCTTACCTAGTGTCAAATTTATCGTCTGATGTGTCCCTAAAATTCTAGCCACAAAAGCTGAGTAATAAGCTTGAGACACACCTGTGTTTGATAATACCAAAACACTAGGCTTGTAGTAAGTTACCAAAGTAGCCTCGCGCTTGTGGTAATATTTAATGCTATATTTGATCTGAGATAGGGGGATACTAAAAAGTTCTCTCCCTTGAGATTGGTAGTATTCGAAGATTTGGAAAATTGAAAAAATTTAACTTCTATAGAGGCTTTGAGTTTTTTTTCTCGGTCTCCAAGTCCAAAAACCCGATAGATACGCTCTTGCTTGTTGCTCTAGTGCTTCAAAAGGCTAAAGAAATAGGAATACTGATGTTGATACGTTAAGACGGCAAAGTTTGCATAAACTCTAATCTTGCTACGAATATCTAAAACTCAATGCACATGCACACATCATTTCTATTCATGATGAATAGTGGATAATGGATATCTGATGAGCATAGAGGGTATGAGTTGATTCGAGTTTCTTGTGTCAGTATACTGTGACCACGGGAAAATAGTTTATGGGGAATGACTTATTGATATTTTGATCGGGACGATCAAAGGCTAAGTGGGGGGTAGTTGATAACGGTCATTTTACGCCCGTTATTCTATGGTTTTTATCCCCGATTCTAGTTTGAAAGAGCTATAATATAGCAATAATTAGTCGTAATATGCTGAATTTACTTATGCCAAGAGTTACGATTCATTATTGTGTATTTAAAGGTTTTATTGTATTATTTGATGTTACAGACCGTGTTTTATGCTAAATTTGCAGTGGGCTATTTGAGGAAGCAGAAAGGAGGGAATTCGGAGAAGGTTTAAATGATTGCAGACATGTTCAGGCGACCCAAGACAAAAACAAGAGGAAGCCCAGAAGACGGAAGGCTCGGTCGACCGAGCCTATGCATTCGGTCGACCGAGTGTCCACGAAGCCCAGCAGAAGTCCAATGCATCTTTTGAGGCGGTTAGGGATCGATAATATCGGCATTTTAGTCGGTCTTCTTAAGTCGGCTGTAGCTCTATATAAACACAAGTCCTTTGTATTTCTTTGGAGAGAAGAGAGACCAATATACCAATTCATTCATATATACATACAAGCAAATAAGAGTTCATTAGGCTTGTGAAGGTGCTGAGGGTGCAATCATGTGAGCCCTAGTTTCTCTTCTTGTTTTCTTTTAGTAATCAATTTCCCAATTATGCTTTGATTGTTTGAGTAGTTATTCATAGCTAGATGATGTAGATCTAGGCTATGACGTTAGGGAGGTGGTGATGCCTTGTCTATGAGGATCTCATACCCTACGTCCTCTTCCTAAGATTTATGGATGAATCTACGTGTTTAATTTATGTGTATTTAGGTTAATTTATATAATATCCTGATGAATCACTATATAATCCGATTCATATGAGAAACGCTGAGAAATATATTCAGGGGTGTAATCTGGGGAGTGAAGCACTCGGGTGACCGAGTGGTGTCACTCGGTCGACCGAGCCTATGCATTCGGTCGACCGAGAGCCTCTAACCCTGTTTCATCCGTTAATCATCACGTCTTTATGATTAGGTTAGCTTAATCGAATCTGTTATCTCAGTAGGTATGGCTATGGCTACGTTACTCGCTTGATTTAATTAAAACGTGTAAAAAGGAAATACCGATATAAAACTGTGGTAGGCTTATGAATTGATCTTCACGGACGTTCAGCGTTATCTAGGTAGGTTTATATTAGGGAATTGCGCGCACCTTGTTTATACGTAGATCGTAAACTAGCATGAGATTATAACTTGGTAATTTTTAGTTGGACGAGAGTTTGAGTGATCGTTTAGGAAGTACGCCTAACCATAGAAATGTTGCCTAGACGAGGTGTACGGTTAATATCGGCATCCTTAGAGTCGTAAGCGTGTGAGTTATATGAGATGGAGGCATTTAAAAGGCGAAGTCACGTAACAATAGCACAGTGATCTAGTGACCTACCGGTGCTACGTCAAGTTTTAGAGGATGACTCCCGTAGCCAATATGGATAGATGTGAGCGGATTAATAGTTGATAAGTCTTGTTGTTATATAAATTGCCTAGATCCAAATGATTACGGTTATAATTGGGCAGTTAATTACGTTATTTGTTTACATTGTTATTTGTTTATACGTTTGAATGTGTCGTTCGTCCTTTTTCTTCGTATCCTGTGTTGGTCATAGACCGTCTTTGTCAAACGAAATAAATAAGTTGACTGTTTAAGTTAGGATCCACATATTGATTCTCTGTGGGATCGACCTCGACTCTATCTAGCTATACTGCGGTTGAACCTAGTTCACTTGCTAGTGGTTATTTAGGCATCGAGTTAATAATTTAACTTGACCTCAATCAATAACTAGGCACGATCTAGATAAATGTGTAGGATGTATGTCTATAGAGTTTGATATATTTGATGAGGCCAAATTAAAATTAATTAAGTGAATTAATTTACATAAATACTTCCACCTCAAAAGAATCAAGTTGAAATTGCCTCCTTATATTATAATGACGGTGAAGAGCCCTTGTTCGGATCCAACTCATCAGCCAAAGAAGGGAGTTGACCTACCTCGGGTATATCATCTTTATCGAGATATGGTCGTATGAGATCTCACAAATATTGGGGTTATGACTTGACTAAGAATTGTCTCGGCCACCAGCCAAAGCGGGGTCATTTGGATTTTAGAGGCAAGGGTTTGACTATTTCATAAGATGAAAATTGTCAAAGAGTTGACTAGTTAAACAACAAGAGTTGTATAAGATACGATTGACAAAGAGTTGTCTACTTATTAGACTATTTTCGGCCCATCAGCCAAAGCAGGGGGTCGCGGTAGTTTAATGGGATCTTGCCCACTAAAGAATTTTTGAAAGATTCTTGAAAGTCAATTGGGAGTAGACTAGTGGGAGCAAAATCATAAACCAAAAGACCAATTTTGATTTTGCATGTATAAACAACAACACTCTTTTATCTTTATTTTTATGTTATAGTTGTTGGACTTATTTTAAGTTTTAATGATGAGTTCCAGACTAGCTGTTATAGAGCAAAGGCAAAAAGATGTCTAGATCAAATGTATAAGCTTATTAGAGTTTGATCTTTGTATAGGTTTGATCAAACAAGCATTGTAATTAGGTCAGCTGACTTTATCAGCAGATCTGTCTAGGTCAGTAAGGTAACTAGGTCAGTAGACTAGTTAGGAACCTGCTGAAGACTGAAGGCTGAGGGTTCAAACTCTGTTATTAAAGGCTAAGGGATAAAACTTAGTATTTAAAGTCAAGGATATGGAATCATAATTTAGGGAAGTCTGTGATGACCTAAACTGATTACATATACCTTGTGTACAAGGTCTAAGTTCCATATGTTAAGTGATGACTAGAACTTGGTTATGTTCAAAATGGTGTACTCTAACTTCATAGTCAAAAGTTAGATAGAAGACAGTCAGCTGAAGTGTTTCATAAACACAACAGACTTATAACAGCTGACTGACATGAACTTCAACAGACTAATTTACATAGGTATCTGCTGAATGTAAATCTCGATTTAATCAAAGGTTACATTGGAAGATTACAAGGATAAGGATGGATTACAAGTCTTGATATTGTCAAAAAATCAATGGCCAAGATGAAAAGAACGTTGGAAAGATTCAGAGGATTAACCAATGGACACAAGTCAAAGGGTGGATAGACTGAAAACTGTCAAAAAGCAAACTGACAGTGTCAGTACTATGTACAAGGACAGAAAGCAAGTCAAGCTGGAGACAAATCTGAAACGGCTATGTTTGAATTTCAAACATAAGTCACAGGATTCTCACCTATAAATAGAAGACTCCTGATTCAGATACAAGTGATGAAAATAACAATCTATGCTAAGCTATCAAGATTCTTATCAAGAAATCACCCTGCTGACTTACACAGAACTTAAAGCTACTGATCCAGAAAACTCTTCAAGTGTAACCTACAATCAAGTTACATCAAGTTCATACACTTGAAGACTTCAAGCTGCTGATCATTTCATCCTAATCAAGGCTTGTCGACTATTTGAATCATTTACTTGATTCAAAATTTCTTTTACAAGAAACCCGTTGAAGACAGAGAAGCACTTAGGTGTCAAGAACTGTTGTTTGTGGTGGAGGCTGGTGAAGAGGCAATCCTAACCTTCAAGGACCGGTGGAATATTTTGAAGCAGCAATTCTACCTGTTTCAAATATTCAGTTTGTGAAGCCATAGCTATTGGTGAAGGACAGAAAGCTTAGGGATTTTTGTAATTGCAACCTCAAAGATATCTAGTGAATTTCCTCCAACATCACAGGAGAAGAGTGGACTGACAGGATTACACCACCTGGAACCACTATAAAAATTGCCTACTTACTTTCTGCATTTACTTTCTGCATTTAGTATACTGATCACATCAACTTACTGAAACTAGCAACGGAACCACACACTTACACTACTGAGTATCTAATACTTAGTATCATATTTAAACAACAAGTAATACGGCTTAATTTGAATATATTCTGCTGCAAGAAATTCAGTACTATCTATTGTCAACGGACTGCGAGTGGTCGGCGGACTGCGAGCGGTCGGCGGACTGCGACCTTGCTTTGAGTTTGTTAACTCCAAAAATTTTAAGTGTTAAGTTTATTCACTTCCCCTCTAAACTTAACCAAAGCCTTTTCAAGAGACCAACAATAGTTTTAGCAAACTTTATATTTATGTTTTACTCTTGATCAGTAAACCAAATTATGGCTGTTATCTTTTGAGAAACGTTCTCAAGTATGGTTAAGTAATTTTAATCCTTTTAAAATAAGCAATGACACGAGCAACCCCATTCTAGTAGTTAGAGACAAGGAGACTACATATTTGATGGAGTGCTCCAAGACTTTAAATTATTAATGAAAACGGAAGCTCATGATATGATTAAATCACTTGAAATAAGTTTCAACGAATTAATCAAAAATTGGATACGATCCAATATGATCAATCTGTCATACGATGACAATTAATTCAAACGTTGAATGTGAATGACCATATCAAATTTTGGAAATGTTATTTTCAAAATTGTAAGATTTAAGTAACGACTTAACTCTTTAATCATTGCTTGAAGGTAAATTAAATAGTTCATGTTTTGAATATGACTCAAAAGGTTAAATATACTATTTAATAAACTTTAGATTTTCTTTATGAAAGGAAATCAAAGACAAAGCTCTTGTGATCATTCTTAATTCTTATGAAGACTACACTAAGTAATATTTAAAAGTTCTTAAAGGATTAAAAAGGAAAGTTAGGGCGTGTGCTTAAATAGAGAAATTATCAAAGTCTCTATTCTAGGAAAGTATGTTGAGATAAATCCAACTAAGTTTAAGTCAACTCTTAGATATATGATATATTACGAGTAAGATTGAATTAGAAGGATTAAATACGGAATACACAAAGATACGGAAAGGTGAAGCAAACGTTGCGACATTTTCGGTTTTGTATTCTGAGTCTAGTAAACTGATAAAGGAACTAAATAAATGTTATCATTTTCGGTTCTTATGAAGAACATATTTTCAGTTAGATGTTAGGATTTAATGGACATATTCAATTGTAAGGAATAAACGTTATTCCGATAAAGTTGAAAGGTCACTAAATCTAATATACTAGATTGATATCACTATATAGTTGATATTGGTGATGAAATCTCAACCAAATATTAGTATGGCTGTTATCCTTGATATTTGTGGTTGTTCTAGATATAGTCTCTCTGGAAGGGAAGAGTGTAATTAGATGTCATTCTGATGATGCTGAACCATATGATTTTGAATCATGTGGGTTATACGTATCTTATCCAAAAGGGACTGAAATACCCTTTTATGAAAATGGTTATAAAATCTAGAAAATTGACTAAAGCCTAAACATATTGATATTTGTTGGCTTATGACAATTTATACCATAAATAACTATTTGTCTCTCTCTTGGACTATTTTAGAAATAGTTGACTGTGCTTATTGAAGTACAACAATTCGAAATGCCCGAAAAGGTTCGAGCTAGTACGAATATGAGATTAATGAGCTACTGGGAATTAATCTTCAATTGGATTGAAGTAATTAATACCTGAAGGGTGTTTCAGAAGTTGTATGAAAGGAATAAGATTTCCCCTTGAAGGATACCATTTTAGGGATATGCAATTGAATTGTGTTCATAAAATGGAAACAACACTTTATAGGATAAAGGTGTGACGCAAGCCATGCAGAGTATCCCTTACCTCTTTCGGGATAGTGCCCTTACACTTAACCGAGTTCCAAAGAATAAAGGTTAAATAAATTCCATATTAGATATGGAATAGGATAATGTCGAATCTATTTTAACCGATGATTTAAAGTTGTCATAGGCAAAGTCAGAAAAGCTTGGAGCCTAGTACGACATATGCAACTTTGTGGAATATCTTAGCAAGTACGCTAGATATTATTTACTTGTCCGCGGAGCAAAAGGTGTTTGTCTCCAAACATGCTGTCTTCTAGAGGAAGTGTTGCTTCCAAAAGAAACAATAGGAGTAAATTAGATCTCAAAGATTTTGAGAACCACAAAGATATATTCAACCGCTGGAACATGAGTAGACGCCACATAGTGATGAGGTGTAGAACACTGCTCAGTGCACACAACAGTTCTATAAGTTTGTGGATAACCTTAAGCCTGAAAAGGCTGCTGGTATGTTCATCTTGAAGAATGAACATCTCACGACTTATGAAAGAATGTTTGAAAGGCAAGATTGAGAGATGTGGACATAAGCCATAATATCTGAATTATATTCCATCAGTGACAACCAGGTTGTGAACCTAGTCTGTCTTACTTAAAAGGAATGTCCCTAAAAGACTGATATGGATAGTAATATGATTACCATAAGGCGATAGTGATGGCTGAAGGGTACGGGGTGTAAAACTTGTAATTATCTTTATGCTGCCAGCTAAGCCCAGTTCTATTCATACTATGCTCGTTATAACTTCGTATCATGGCTATATGATAGTGTTGAAGACGTTGGGTAGACATCTCGATGTTCATAGACAATAACATGATATGCAAGCCCATGAGATCCATTTATGGACTCAAACAAGTTCCTCTAGACGATTTCTTTGTTTGATAATCAAAGGAGTTTGATTTAGTCAAAAGAAGGGATATGCCCAATGTGCAAGAAGGATAGTGGGAGTGTGTTACAATTTTTGAGTAAGGTATTTGATATCTCTCTTGGGAATTATCACCCTTCGTCACAGTCAATTAGTGTTTGGTAGTTCAAGGTCTTTATGAAAGGACTTGGATTAGCAGTTTTTATTCTTGAAATAAGAATCTATAGTGATAGATTTAACTGCTGTTAGTTTATTGTTTACCTAAATAGATATGATGCTAAAAGAGTTTAGCATAGATCGCGACAAGAGATACTGCTATCCGGTGTTCTCAAGATCTATCTATGTTAGGACGTTAGTCCTAAAGTTAAGGTGAAAGATGATGCTTATGGAAGGTTTCCTTTGCTATTGCGATAGGAACCATCATAAAAGAAATGCCAGATGTTCATAGTCCATGAAGAGTCATGAGCAAGAATGAAAGTAAATGTGGTGAATGTCGAGAATATCCTTAAACAAGTTAAGGATGGTTTCCTAGTTTATCGAAACTTGGAATCAGATAAATATAGTTATACAGACATATATCCCGAGGCTTATGAAGGTGAGTGGGAGCTACAGTCTGGGTTTGCAGTCACTTTGATTAAGTGATACAGTGAGCTGAAAATGTTCTTGGCTATGGGTCACTGTAAATTCTACAACTTAGCCAAAGCACTGTAGTGCCCTTGGAGGCGCAGCGGGAGCAGTACATGGATCTAGAAGGTTCATTCCTGAACCTTATACAGTTCTTCCACCTTTTCTATATATCTGATATAGTAAGTGGATTCATTACTTGAAGCAAGGACCAGGGTCTCATCGGAGATTCATGTGTGTGTTGAGGCGGTTCCTTTGACTTGATCATTTGGAGCATGATATGAAGATAGTCTGAGTCCCCACGGATAGTGATCCGTTCATGGCTAGGGCTGGTTGTGAGTAGTGCATGAGAGTCTTGTGTTTCAACTTGGTCTTGTGTGTGCGAGTGATTGGTTTTAGGCCAAGTGGAAGATTGTTGTAATAGTGTCCTAAACCCAATCGGGTTGGACCGAATCCGACCGGGTCGGATCAATTCTACTATTTCTTTATGTTTATACATATATTAATGGTTTTTATGTTGTCATATATTTGTTCTTTTAAAGAACCAATTATGAATTGTTATATGATAACGTCCTTAGTATTAAACCGTGATAGAGAAACCATGATAGGCGATCATGGTTGATGAGATCTCTAATCACTTTAATAATTTTGATACTTGAATGTCTCTAGGCTGATTACTATTAAACAGGGCATTGATAGTACAAACAGACTAGCACGTATTAGATGTCTTCTGCCTTTACGGACAGGGATAGATCTCGTCTATCTAAGTGTAGAGACACTTGGACTGTATGTGTACGTGTATTAGAGAATGCGTACGTTAGACTGACCCACTTACATTAAGTTTCACACTATGTGGAAGTTGTGTAATTATCCTTAAGACCGGAGTCTTCATGGCATCACGGTGTGGATTGTCATGCTTTGACACTATTGAGATTTCCCCTATCCACGGGGCGATCGTGCAGTAGTGATTGGGTGTGATACTAAAGTATGCGGAGTATACATGTTAGTTCTTCCGGGAATCGCGTATCCTATGATTGGGATTGAATATCCGTGAATCTTTGCAAAGTGGGAGTAAATGTGTTATTCCGAGAGAGCATGATATCCAGATTATAAGATACGATCGTTAATGTATCGACACTCGAGATACGATCGTATGGATATTATTATTGCGGTAGGATTGTAATTTACACAGTAAATGTTTCATATGAAAGGTAGTAGTCATTGCATTTGACTCTTCCGATGATTGAGGTCACGGTGTGTTGCTAGACGCTATCCCGTGATCGTTAGGTATGAAGGGCATTTTCGTAATTTGCACTTTGTATCTACGGCCAACATATTCAGAAGCCTATCGGGTCACACACATATGAACATCAAGTCGGATTAAAATGTGGTTATAGTTGATGACCAAGTAGGAAAAGAATTTGTCTCATACTATAAAGGTTATAGTGGTAAATTAATATGGTGGTATTTATTTATTATGAATAAATATATTACAAGATATTAATTATGTTGATTAATTAAATTTGTATGTTGATACATAAATTTCAAAATATGTATATATATGATATACATGTATTTTGTGAATTAATTAATCATATAGTGTTATATTAATTAAAAAAATATCAATTCCCAAATTATTGGGGAGAAGGGACGCCATTTTTAATGTGTATATGATACATTTGAATTGTGTAATTTAATTAATAAGATTACCATAATATTAATATTAGATATTAATTGATTTTGGAAAAATAGATTTATGATAATAAGATAAATATAGTCAATATAAGATATTGACAAAATATTGGAAATATTTAATATAAGATATTGAATATTAATGAGATAAATCAATCAAAGAGATTTTTCTTATTTTATCAGGAAAATGTTTTCTTTCTCCTCAATCTACTAGTTCTTGTGAAAAAAGAGAGAGCTTCATAGGGATTGTTCGTGTGGATTAGCGGTAGAGGCCGAACGCTTGGGCGGCTCCGTGCAACGATACTCTCTTTAGACGGTCAAAGCGTCGATCTTTTAGATCAAGTGAGGTATTTACTGTCTATTTTTTTTATGTTTGTTGTTTAAACGAAGTCGATCCTGGTTAAAAGGAAATAAAGTTTGGATTCCGCTGCGTTCCCACCTAGATTTCCTAACAGTGGTATCAGAGCGAGTTTCGAGCTTAAGAAATAAACATGTTATTTGCGTAGTTAATTTTCGTTTAAATCACGTAATTAAAAGATGAAAGATTTTTTATTCGCAAAAGTGATACACGAAAAGAAAGAAAAAAAAGGGGGTCGGCCATGGTGGTGCTCGGCCGATCGGCGGCGGCACCACCACTGTGTGATCGCCGGCGGCGGCGGCAGCGACCTCCGGGCTGCTGGCGGCTGCTGGCGTGATGCGGTGGTCCCCCATTTTTTGGTTTTGTGTATTTTGTGTTTCTATATGGTTCATAGTTGTGATTAATATCTCCTTTGTTTAGTTGTGTCATATGGCTATCTAATGGTTCAAATAGTTTGGGCCATTGGGATGCCACATGACATTAAAATAATAATGGTCTTTCCAAACTTTGTTTGGGATAGGCCTAGGCCCTTTCCAAATATTTGCCTTTCCAAATATTTGATTTGGAAAAAGGCCTAGGTCTAGGCCACTTTCAAAATTTTGATTTTTGAAAGTGGCCAGACATAGCAACCAAAATATTGGTTTTTCCAAATTTTGTTCCTAACACATGCCTCTACCATTCTCATCAATATCCATGCAGCTGGCATAAGTGTTGACCTTAATCCAACCCTCAGCAGGAGGTTCCAAAGCAATCCAAAGAGGCTCATTCACAACAAGAATACATTAATTAGAACATCCAATAGTCACAACAACATTAAATAAATCAACTAATTTAAGCCAAATACATGTGTTCAAATCAAATTTAAAGGATTTTTTTTATAATAAGAATGGACTTTAGGGAGATGAGTCACCACATGTTGATGATACAAGAGTCTCCATTCTGCAGTTGCATGGTTGCTCCAAGTAAAGGCAGGTCCAGAGTACCCCAAATCTATCAAGTTACAATGGCTCACATTGAAGTTGAAGTTATCAAACCTAAAAGATTATTCTCACTTATGACAACATGAATTCTATTTGGGCGGGCTTCAATACAGTTAATATCCAAAGAAATCGAATTCCAAATGATACAAATACCTCAAGATCTTCCATTAGGAGGAGACTGTATGGAACTTGTAAAACCAATCATAGCAATGACTTTAAAGGCTTACATGGCCTGGACGGTTTCAAGAAGGACTGCCACATCAGGTTTCTGTTTCAAAAGCAACTCTTTGATGTGCCTCCTAAATTCTTTGGAGCCAGCACCTCTGCGATTCCAAATGAGGATCTTAATGATACCAATGTGAGGAGAGGGGATGTTCTCAAAAGAAGAAAAATTACAATGAATCATTTTTTCCAGGAATTACAACTTGGGATCCTTCGATCCTACTAATGATAGACTCACATTCCACATCCGAATCATCTCCTTCCAGTCTATGGCTATTGTGCAGTCCTTCACCCTGTGTACATATTCAACCATCACATAAGACTCCACCTCCCCCAGCAGGGGCGGCTCTACCTATACCCAGGGGTGCGCCCGACCCCCTAAAATAAAAATATTATGTATCAATAGTAGAGATTTTTTTTATAAACGCACATATATGTGAAATTGACCCCCTTATTTTCATGTAATGACCCCCTGTTTTGTCTATTGACCCATAATTACATGTATAGAATTGAATATTCAAATATATGTGTGATACGGAAAAAAAATGATAAATTTCTGACCCTCTTGTCAAAATTCCTGTAGCCGCCCCTATCCCCCAGTAGATATATATTTGAGTTTAGTTTGTTCTTGTGCCATAAAATTCTCGCCATTCTCGCCAATAGGGGCTTGATATTGTTGCTTTGTTTGAGTTGTACAATTGACTTGTCTCCACTTTTTAGCTTGAGGAATGTTATATACGAGTCTTTTTTTTAAATGATTCACACTAGCTAATTTTAAGAGGCATATTTATTTTTTAATGATTGATTGATTGACACTATTTCAAGTAGCATTAGTACCTTCAATAATACATGGTCATTTTAGGAATTTAACCCATGACTGGAAAAACAATGACCTAGAAAAGCAAAAAAGATTCCTGAGGTCATTTTACGAGATTGTACCATTATTGTACAACAATATTCAGTAGAGATTTGTGCCAACAAATTTTTTTCTTTTACCTCCCATTTATTATATACTGACCCATTTTTGACTATTTTGCATTAAATACAGTCAAATGTCATTTTATACTTTCTCATCAAAATTAATAACACGTAACTCATTTAACCAACCTTTCTTAATCTGTGTGAAAAACTCCAAACGGACTTACATTTTGAGACGGATGTAGTACTAGTTTTGTTATGAATTGCAAACCTCCCTTGTTTATTGTACTTTTTATTAATTGCAGAAACATGGAGGTTCTTCTTCTTTATTCATCCAAATCTCCTCCTTTCTTATTCTACTTTTTTATTAATTGCAAACCCCAATACCCTCATTTATTTGCATGCAACAACTGCGGTATAAGAAACTACGTACACACGTTTCAAAAAAAAAAAAAAACTACGTACATGATATCATTCAAACAAACAATAAAAAAACATAAGAAGATAATATTATAAATGATTTCATAAGAAAAGTTATTACATAAATTATAATATTAAGCAAAGTACAAATTCATAAATAAAATAAAGTGGGGTTGGGATTTGATTATAGGCCATGGTGCAGAAAATCGATAACAAACTCTCTTATTGGGAGAGTTTGTGCACATCGCACTGCAACCATTTTGTAAGCATCATTGTACAGTCGTATCAGATCGTTGATTTTCTTTTTCACTGTGTTGATGCTTTCATTGATATAGGTCACCTCAACATGCATTGCTTCAGTCTCCTGTGTCATCTCAATTTTGACTTGATCAATTTCATATTGATATTTTTGTCTTTGGCTGTCCAACTTTTTTCTCAATTCTTCAAGCTTTTCATCAATGTCATTTCTAAGATCTGCAATATCGCATCCATGCTTATCCATTTTCTTCTTCTACTTTTCTGATTTTTTTTTTCTTTTTGATTTCTGATTTTTTTTTTTCTTTTTGCGATATGAATTCAACTTCATGGTTATACTACTATTTATAGGCCCGTTATTACTCACTGAGTAGTTGCGTCTCTTCGATTTACCCCTACATTGATGGCTCTTCAGATTCGTATTCACTTCCTAGATTTTTACTTCGTATTAACTTCCTATTTGCGTCTCTTCGATTTACTTCGTATTTACTTCGATTTACAAATTTATCTACGTCATATAATTACTTTTTTTTCCTCAAATTAATCAATTTTCTAACATTTTTATATTGTACACAGGGTTTTATCTCAAACTTGTGTTGACACAGTCTTGAACTTGTGTAACATTAAACATAAGAAATTAATACAATTCATTATGATCAAATATTCTAACGAATCGTGTATAATGTCAATCAATTAATGAATCAAACCATAGTATGGATTATGGAATTGTATCCGTGTAGATAAAGTACATTATAATACTAACTATGTGGATTTGTATAATTCTTTCATATTCACTTTTTATCTTCTTCATTTCAAGGGGAAAATATTCTAACGAAAATATATAATGATGTTATAAGCAAACTAATGAATCAAACCCTAGTTCTCAACATGGAGAGAATTACTTCTTTATTTCAACGGAAAAATATTCTAACGAATAATGTTATAAGCAACTAATGAATCAAACCCTAGTTCACAACATGAGAAAGAATTACAATTACAACTACAATACATAATAATAAGAATGAAACCTGTAATGAAACAATATTTCCTCCTTCAAAACATTCTTCTTCAAAATAAAAATTACCAATACAATACATAATATATTAATAATAAAGGAAGGGTGCTTTAGTTATATAACAATTACACCCTTCAAACACCCTTTCAAGCACCCTTCTTCAAAAGAACAATTACACATATACTTCTACTTCAAACCATAGTTCTCCTTTCAAACACCCTTCTTCAAAAGAACAATTACACATTATACTTCTTCTTCAAACTGTTCTTCTTAAAAAACGAGTTAAAATGTTTATAATGACATCATAGTTTATGATTTTCATAACAAAAACCCTCATAGATGGTTAACATCTATGGCTGAAAGTTCCATGAAAGCAATTCCCCAATCAACTTCTTTCTCCAATCTGGAATATGCTCATTCCCAATCAATGATATATTCACTCTTCCCGGCATGAACTCCACGTATTTAAGAACGAAAACCTTAATAATCTCTATATATATTGCATAAATATAAATTATCAAACATACCCAGTCTCTTGAGAGGGACACTGCGCGCTCATCATCGCTAGCTTTCATTCAAAATACTTCCCATAGCCTTTTACAAGCTTCTGCATTAAAAATGGTATGACAACTTGCATAGGCATGCTTCACCTTGCAAGAATCACTTTTCTGATATGTGTCGGAAGGCTGTCATACATGAAAATTATCTTCGCACTCAGATCAATTTCAAAAGAAACCAATGATCTCTTTCTATCATCTGTACATACAATGTCTTGCAACCTTCCCATGGTTTGCTACATTTTGGAGCTGTCCCGTTCACAATATGCCTAAATATTGAATTAAATTCTGCTCCTCTTAAGCGTTTCATGTTTTGTGTGTGGAAGTTTTTGACATATGTTGTGAATTGCGTATCAAGGACACATGCATCTTGGTCCAACAGATTCGGGTACTTTAAGCATCACCGGCGAATTTCACACAATGAACTATCCAACACCTGAATATAAATACTACTACTTACAAAAGCATACATTTTCAATCTAAATTGCTGTGTTATTTTAAAATCTAAAGCATATACTACTTACGTTGCTTGGAAAGCTCTGCCCGTTCGCAATTCCTTTCAAAATCCCTACTTGGATATCAGCGTCAACCAACCTAACACGTACACTATGTAAATCAAAAGGAAGAAAAAACTAATTAATCATCAAAATAGGGTTTAAACGCCCCTTACTTTAACCCTATGACATTGATACCTGTCTTCACATGAAGCCATGAACTTGTCAACATGCTTCATCAGCACGGTATCCATTTTTCAGAACGGATCATAATCATTAAACTTCTTCACTTTCCTTTTTTTGGTAGTTTGATAGGAGGGCTGATACAAGCTCTTCTTTTCTTCGGCGTATCGAAACTTACGACTACATAAACATTCAATGACGTAATTACTTTGGATTCCACATATATGTCTACTGACATAAACTCAAATTAATTATTTTTGTAAAACTATGTTTTACACTTTTTTTCTTGCCCTCTTCTTCCAAATCATCCCGACGTCTTCGTCTTTGATTTCCAAAACATCTCTTTTACTCACCTCGCCTCTCTCTTCTCCCACGGCATTACCTAATCATAATTTCAAGAAACAAAATTTTATGAATGAATTAATTCTCTCACCAAAACAAACACATATAGGACAAATTTAACATTATACCTTCGCCGTTTGGGTTTCCCTCAACACTTTGGCCTACAATCGCAGCAGGTTCCTCCACGACCTTCACATCTTCATCACCTTTCCCCCTTCGTTTATAATAGCTGGTTCTTCTTCCTTTCTTATCTCAGCTTGCTCATCCTCCATGCCACCCCCATACCCTCGTTTATGTTTTCATCAGCTTCCTCCTCCATTTCAATGCCCTCGTTTACGTTTTCATCAACTTCCTCCTCCATCTCTTCAACTACGGAATTTCCTAATCATAATTTCAAGAAACTAAATGTTATGAACTAATTCTCTCATCAAGCAACATAATGAACAAATCAAAATGACAAGTTCAACATTATACCTTCGCCGTTTCGGGTTACCTCGACCGTTTCCTCAAACAGAGCATTACGTTCATCCACCACGTTTAAGGGTGCATCACCTTCCCCTACCTCTTTATCACCTTCCCCAACCTCCTTTGCAATAGCTGCAGCTTCCTCCTCAATTTCATTGGCCTCCTTTATCTCTTTAGCTACGGCATTTCCTAATCATAATTTCAAGCAATAAAATGTTATTAACTAATTCTCTCATCAACTACATAATGGACAAATTTAACTTCATACCTTTGCCACCATTTTTGCAGTTTTCACATACACCAGAAAGACGAACCTCCATCAATTCAACTTCACGCTGGAGGTATCCAATAAAGCGTGCAATATTTCGTTCTCTTCAGTTAACTTTTCATAATCAACGTTACGCGTTGATTGCTCACCAACATCCTCTCCATCGTCGAAAGTAGTTTCATCATCTTCATCTTCCCGGGGCATCAAAAAAGAAGCTTTTTCCTTTTCAGCTTCGGATGGAACCAACTTTCGAACTACCTCCACCTGCATTATCTACTACTCATAAATAATATGAAGGCTGCATGTACATACAAAACTTAAGATACAAATTAGACATCGCTACCTCTCTCGATTCAAGAACAAGTTGAACTACAGAAGAGTTGACCCTTTTTACCACTCCCCACTTCATCAAACTTGGGAGAGCATTTTCATCAACAATCTCGGTAAACTTCCTTAAATAAGGAATAGCTTCAAGTGCCCAAACCTACGATGCATTCACATTCAAGTGATGGACCGAACATAATCAAAAACTTTAACAAGATATGTATATATATATATATATATATATATATATATATATATATATATATATATATATATATATATATATATATATATATATATATATATATATATATGTAAGTATGTATGTACGTATGTATAATATATATTATGAATTAAAACATTGGATTTGGCTTATACATACCTTCAAAGCGTGCGGAAAACCATATAAAGTATATACGATCGGGGTATCTTTGAAATAATCCCTTATGTACCTCCTCCAAACATAGACAGTGGCTTCATAAGAAGAGTTTCCCCATGGATGCTTATTGAAATCATCCAAATCCTCAACCAACTGAAAGATCCACCAACCCACCGCGTCTCTCTTCCGATCCCCACACAACATATGTCAATATAATGATCAACCCAAGCTTGTAACGGTCTTTAGCATCCTTAATGCTATTAAACTTTACCCACACATCCTTCCAATACACTTTCGAAAAGTTTTTAAAATACTTCTTAACCAATCTAGACTCTTTTCCTACCCCTTTATCGACATTGCTACCGTCGCCAACCAAGAGACCACTAACCGGTGCAAATTCTTCTACACTATATCGTATCATTTTGGCTCCAACTTTGAACCAAAACATCGGCATCTACATTCCATGGACTCGCCAACCTCATTAACAACTGATGTATTATCATGTTGGCTTGAATATCCTTCAAATGGATTAAATGTCCAAAACAAGACAGTTCCAACATTGCTTTGTGCTTGGCGTTAAGTTTTTCATAAACTTTCATTGTTTTACCAATTGAACATCGGGAAACAACATCACATTTTGCAGACCTTTCTTGTTCGTTAAGTGCATAAATCAACGGCATTTTTCAACATATCTATAACCAACAAAATAAGAAATTTCAATTCAATCGAATTAAGGTATCGATTGAATTAAAGAACAAATGAATGTGAATACAGCTGAAACAAATAGGAAATTTCAATTCAACGCCAACAACTAATGACACATCACCGGCATTGTTTGAGCTAACAAATGATTCAACACCACAAAATTTAACTAATCGCATCCTAAAATTATACAATTGATGTGTCCCTACTGGGTGTTCAGTCTAATTGGAAGTGTACCGGGTCAATTGTAGACTAGTTGGTGAGTCAAGGTCGTATCCCACAAGGAGTGTGTTGGTTAACCACCGATTAGGTTCGTATTTTCGATCCAAGTCGCAATTTGTGTAAACGATAAGCAGCACTTAATATAGCTAAACTCAAATGAAAAATGGAACTAACCAAGACAATGCTTTGATCCAAGGACTTTCTTGACTAGATAGAGTTGGCTACCTACCTTCCTTTCTAAGATGTTCAAGAGTGTGAACCGGTGTGTTCCTCGACTAGCAATCCCCTTTCTTTCGAATGAATGAGATCACTCTATGCCTTCTCCTTGACTTAGGCACCCTAAGACTAATGATTCAACATGATATGCACTTGAACACAAACCGAAGCTACCCTCGGATAAGAAACCGAATTCTACTTAAGGTCGGTTTTACCTTCCGATTCTTCTAGCCCTTTCTCACACTCAATATACCATTCCGGTCTCTACAAAGTGTGTATGTGCAAACTAGGGTTAATTACTTCCTAGATTGCTAGCAACAATATCAAGTAGAAGAAGGTTCAACACTACAAGAAACTCAAATGCAAAACTACCAACTCATTCACAATCAAAAGAATCCATTTTCACATCACATTATCTTGGCTAGTTATGAAACTAGCCACTCATAGTTATGAACTCCAACATATCAAGGTTAAAATTCATAACAATGAGAACAATTAAATCAAAGTAAGGACTAAGAATTATACCAATCACAAGCTAACAACTTGAAAGAGGAAAACTCACATTTCAACCTTCAAAACTCCAATGGAGAGAGTGTATCCTAAAAGCTACAACCTTTTCCAACTAGAATTCATCCAAGGAATTAAATCAAGAATTCTTAATGTTTACACTTACAAATTAAAAGCTAAAGCTATGATAATTTTGGCTAGAAGAGCCTTGAAAGTAGAAGTGCCTTCAAGTCTAGAGAAAAAGTATGTTATTTTTCGCCCCTCTTCAAATGAAGTCAAGAAGAATAAGCTTTAAAACTTGAAATCCGGGCTTTTCGGCGTCCGCCGTCTGTGCACTCGGCGTGCACCAATTTCTGGCAGGTAGCTGGGTGATTCAGAATCATTAAATGCTGCTCAGACTTCCAACTGTCAAATTCTGGCGTCCACCATCTTTGCACTCGGCGTGCGCCAACTTCTGATCTTGGCTTGATCCTTAACTTCTTCAACAAGAAACCTCTCTAAAGCTCGATGGTCTGCTCCAAGCTCTTCCAAAACTAATATCTAACCTGGGTATCTACAAAACACAGCCAAAAAATGACCCTGCATAATTCCGATAACAAAACTTGGCATAAAAGCCAAAAAATATGGGGTTAGATAATTAAAGCTTATTTACAACTTTTGATCTATTTCATCACATAATTGCATGAATTTGATATAAAAGTGCCACTAAAAGCTTAAGAATTGGGATAAAAATACATCATTTGGTTGACATACATCAACCACTCTCCACTTAGATTTTGGGTCGTCCTCGAGCAATCAAGCGACAATACAACTCATGCATACAAAATGATGATGTGATTATCAAGAACAAGTGTCAATGGAATGATGCGACTGAATGACAGTCATGATCACATGATAGTCAAAGCCTACAAGTATAGAGTGGTGCGTGTGTGCGTGTATAGTTCAAATCTCTCATCAAGAAATTCATCCTAAAATCGAGTTCTTACAAAGTCATCTTGGTATAGTCTAGATACATAAGCATGGACTCACTCTCCACTAATTAAGGCAATAGGAATCTAGGAATAAGTCAAGTAGTTGGCAAAAGGGCTTGTAATGTTTAAGCCAGGGTGGTGGCTAACCGAAGGGTAATCAAGGAAAATAAAAGAGAATAAGGCAAGATAGAAAGAATCTACACCATCATCTCCCCATCAACTAGTGCTCCGATTAGTTATACCCAGTATCAACATCACCCAAGGACCATATACTTGAATTCTCAAAATTCGCCTTCATTGACTTGCCATTTATTAATAGTATTTACTATTTCATCTAGATCATTTTCAATTTGAATTTCTGGGATTTGGGAAACTAAATTGAACAATGTACATAAAATTTGAATGAGAAACTTTTTTTTAACAACTTTGTAGGGTGGGGAAACACCAACTTGAGCCGACTAAAATCGTCCAACCACTACTCCGCACTATGACCACCCACACAATCCATAGATACTTGATGTACTTGCGGGAAGCCAAGGGAATGTAGACCAAAATTGGGTTAAGGGTCAGATTATCATGAGGTTAAACACGATGGGTATTTTCGAGTGGGCTCTCGCCACTCTACAAAGGCTGAGGTGGGGGCAAAAAGGTAATTTATATATAGGTAGGCCATTTGGCTATGGTCGAGTCAAAGTAATGCCAAAAATTGTCATCCCTATTCTGATTCCACTGCCTATTATTCATCTCAAATGAGTGATAATTTTATGTTCCAGACTCTATCATGATGTTTGCTCGAAAGATTTCACAACAATTTGCAATGCAAGAAGATCAAAATTATGCGTGCATAGGGGTTCACACTACCCTTTAAGGCTAGACTTACATGTTCTCGTGTATCACGCAAATCACATTTTCCATTTTGTTTGCACAATCAAATGACAACACATTTTCATCTACACCAGGGGTATTATATGTTTGTAATGCATGAAAACGAACAAAGTCTAGGTGTTTCTTGAGTATTTAGTGTCATTTTCCCCTTTATCCGACTAACTACGGCTCCACTCCCCACTCACGAACTTTCAATGTGCTCAATGCGAAGTGAGTGTCAAGGAGTAGTTAGGAGGAGAGAGAGTAATCAAAATGAGAAATTACGAGTCAAAAGAAGATCATAGCAAAATTGTCGGCGTGGGCCGACCGGGCTCACGGCGTACGCTGAAAAAGCAAGCTTGATACAGAGATATTCGATGTTTTGCCGGCGTACGCCGAGCTGGTCAGTTAAGCGCCGATTATGCTGAAAAGCAAGTGGCTTGGTGATCAAAGCGGCGTAGACTGGAAAAATGCGAATACGAAGTAAAATTAGGGTAATTACATGCATGGGGAAAGTAATCAAGCGGAGCAGCACATAAGAAGGAGCTAAGCACAAATGCCCAAAACAAAATAACATGCAACACCAAAGATAGAACAAATAACGTGTGAATCAAATCCAAACACATGATGGGGAATGAAAAAGTTGTGCTCACTGAGAGCATTATTACACATCAAGTCAAATGAAAAGAAAACAACATAACCAAACAGAAGGCAACATGCACTGGAAAATCTTCAGACATCACTCCGTATCCGAAGTATCCTCGGGAGACTCATTCACCTCACTGGAGGAATCACCAACCGGATCTACAGGTAGCAAACCACCTCTTGTGTTCGTGCTCGGGAACATTTCATCTAGCGGGTCGATGGGGACACGAGCACACATCTTGGTAATCAACCAAGGAAATGAAAGTACGATCTCAGCATGAGGCCAAGGAGAAGCAGCAAATTCGACTATCGAAGCATGGATGAGGTGACCCCAGTTAACAGGAACATCAGTCCTAATTGCATACAACGGCATAATTTCCTCTTGGGTTATCTTAGAGACATCGGCAAAAGGGAATACGCGGGACTTGATGAAATGTTTGATAGTGTTTATCTCTGTCGAGAGATCAAAAGCAGTCGGCTCATGTGGCATACTACCCCGCTGAGGGAAAAAGTAGGTCATGGCCTCAGAAGATTTACGGCAAAAATTAACGGGGTCGTAGAGGTTCCAGACAACCTCATAGTGCATGGCCGGATTCTCATTGAAATAACCAAGATTGAAAACATTGTTAATCATCTGAGGGTCAAATAGAATGCTTACCCCTCGAATCTTCAAAGGATTGGTTGGCTTCTTGTTAATGAGAGTAGCTGTGAGCATGAAGTAGAACTCTCGGACGTGGGTGACATTGGCTCGGCCATGAGGGGGTTAAGAAAAATGCTGCCAAAGTTGGTAGCCTATACGCAACTCCATAGTGGGGGAGATCTTACGATGATTGAGCCATTTCTCAAGGAGGGGAGAAGCATGGCCAAAGTAATCAGCATGGCAAACAACCGTGGTGGCAGCAACGGTGGCACACCGAGGAGGGTAATCTTCATCATAACGGGGTGGTGATTGTGAAGGAGAAGATGGAGAAGACATGATGGGGGTAGAAAGGGTGGTGGAAAGAAGAAAAGTGGATGATAGATAATAGGGTGGGATATGAATGATGGGGGGGGGTAGGGTTTTGATAGAATTATGATGGGAAAAGGCTCAGAAAAGGCCGAATATACTGCCTTAGGAAGTTTCGGCGTACGCCGGATTTCTAAGGTTGGCGTGCCTTGGTCAAAAAGCAGTTTGTGCCCTAGATTCCTGAACCAATTCTGAATGGTGCAGAAAAGCGTGATGTGTTAGGTCATGTCAGAAAACTCGGCGTATGCCGACCTACTCGATTCAGAAAATCGGCGTGTGCCGAATGTCTCTGCATTCCCCCAAAAAGTGCAATTCTATGCATCGCATGTATCTAAAATCACCAAACACTAATCAAGGAGCTAGGCACAAGTATGGAAATCAAAGATATCAAACAAATCTCAATGCAAACAACTAATCATTCCTACAAGACAATATCATACAAAAGCACATCATAAGTTCATACAACTAGTTCCACAAAATAAAAAGAGAAATAGTCTTAATTCCAAATTAGGCAACCAAATAACAAAGATAGAAATAGTTTTGACAAATCCGCATAAATCTCTCAAGAGTCAGCAAATGGGTCAAAAGAATCATCACCATCATCCTCCATGCCCTTAGCCATCATAGCAGAAAATGAATTTGGACTCAACCCCAGATTTGTAGCACCACCAAGGTTGGCTTCCATGTATTCAGCAGCAGTAGAAGTCAAAAGGTCCATACCGCTTCGTGCACCACCAACAGATGTAACCACAGTGCTGTCCAAACTCATGCTAGAAAATCCCTCACTCAGCGGTCCTATGCAAAACGGTGCCTGGAAAGGCTCGGAACGTACCGGCTCGGAGCTTGTACCTGTAGCGTTAAAATCAAACACACCACCAAAATGGTTTGTAGGAGGGGTACACCAGGAATGTGGGGTATGGATAGGTATAGCCGGGACCCAAGGAGGTAGGGTATAAGGAAACTCTTGAAACGAGGGGAAGTTCTCTGGACGAAGCCTAGGGTTTGGACACATAGCGAAAATCAAAGCGTGTTGGCTACGAAGGCCGGACCGAATATCATTTGTCCACAAAAGGTTTCTTTCGCTAACTGGGTCTGATTGGCACTCATAGCTACTTGACCACCTCGAAGGATTGCTATCTCAGAATCTAAGTGGTGGAGCATACCCATCATAGACAAATCACCCATGGGTGTAGAAAAGTCGGTGGGAATTGCTCCGGTGGGCCTTCAGGCTCAGGGGTGTCCTTAATATTTGGACCAATCTTAATGTGACAAGGAGGCATCAACACATCACCGGGAAACTCAAGTACATGCTGATCGGTACATAAGGTGGAAATGAAATGAGGAAATGGAGCAAGCCGAGTCTTATTTTGTTGATGAGCAAAGTCAAAGATCTTCTTAAAGATGATCTCAAATACGTTATTAAAAACGGCATAAGTAAGACAGCATCGGCGGCATTGAAAGCATGAATATGGCTGAGGGTTGAACATTAAAGGTTAAGAAATGTTTCATGACTTTCACATCCTTAGAAGCATTACCAAAATTAAAACGAACTTGTACCCAAGCACCGGAGGGACAAAATAAACGTCTTGCTTCTTCGGTTTCTCAAAAGTCTTAGTACCAGGGTCAATCCCCAAACTTGCTCGAACGAAGGTGTATCGGATGATGGAGGCAAACCGAAGAAAGAATTAATGGATTCTGGTGAGAATGGGATATTGGAACCTCTAATAGTCACAAACCCTATGTCACGATGTTCCTCATCAACTACGATGGTGGAAAGCATAGCATAATATTCAGCAACCAAAGTAGAATTAAAATGCTCAGTACGCTTGATTGCTAAGTTTTCTCAGTGGTTTCTCGTAATGATATCCTTAATCACTTGACTAACAGCATGAAAATCAATGGCTCTTTCTACCATGAATGAACGATCACGAAAATAGGTTCGAAAGGCTTTAGTGGCATTGTTAGCGAAATTGGAAATTTTGCAAGCTTTCTAAACCTTGGTTAGGATGTGATTGGGTAGGACAATGATTCCGGTGGATAAAGGTGTAGGTGACTTAGCACGACCGGCTTTACGCTTTTTCCTAGCCTCCTGTTGACTCTTAGGATTACCCATGGCTTAAGGTGGGTGGTGGTGGGAAGACGACAACGTTTAGTCATATAACCCAACTTTGAACTCAAGAATTGCTTAAAGGAAAATTAACGTTGAAATTGAAAGAATTATCTTGAGAGAAACATCAAAGTTCTTCCTTTGTTGTCTTAAACCGCCGGAAAAGATGGAGGTGACCAGAAATTGGGTTGTACACCTTAGAGAAATGTCTTACACCTAGAGTTCTCCAGATGCACTAATGGAAGAAGTTCTTGGTGTGGTGGTGAGGAGAATGAAATGAGGAGAAGGAAATGAGTTAAAGAGGGAGTTATGGAGTTGAAAGGGTGTTAGTGGGTGAAAAATTATGGGTTTGGGGTGTGAAAACCGATAGGTAGGAGTTAATGGGAGCGAGGGAAAAGCTGAAAACCGAATTAAAATTCAAACTGTCACAGGCGGCGTACACCGACACGGGTCTCGGCATTTGGTCTCGGAACGCCGAAAGTCTCTGAATCAAGTTGGAAATTTACTACCTATTCGGCGTACGCCGAATCCAGCATCGGCGTTTAGTTCTAAACGCCGAAACTCTCTGATCTCCCATAAGTTGTCTCTGCCTCTTAAATTCTCGATCAATCTAATCAAAACTCTCCCTAAAACATGTTATTGGTTCAAAAGTTATCAATTGCGGGTTGCCTCCCGGTAGCGCTTTTGTTGAACGTCGTTTGCTCGACGGGATTATACGGTAGAAGTGATGGAAATTATACAGATTATCGTGCACGGATACCACTAACAATTACCCACATAAGCATGTAGCAGATAAGCATAAAATCCAACCAAAAGATAATGCTTAAGAAGTCAAAAGAAAGATAGTACCCGAAAGTGCTAAATTTATAGTCTATAGCTAGACTTTGCACTCTTCAATCTTGAATAGGGTCAAAGAGGTACAAGACCTCCTTGTTGGTCGGAATGCCTTCCTCTTATACAAAAAGTTTCACTCTATGCCCATTTGCCAAGAATGATATCTCACCATCTGTCAACTCTACAGCTCCTGATTCATGTGCTTTCACAACTGTGTATGGCCCTCGCCACCTAGACTGTAACTTACCTGGAAAAAGCTTCAAACGTGAATTGTACAAGAGTACTCTATCACCCACATGAAACTCACGACGGAAGATTCTCTTATCATGAAAGTTCTTCATGCATTCCTTATAGATGCGAGAGTTCTCGTAAGAATCTAAACGGAATTCTTCCAAGGCGTTGAGTTGGAGTAACCTATGCTCTCCCACACTTTTGGGATTGAAATTGAGGAACTTAATAGCCCAGTATGCTCGATGTTCCAACTCAACGGGTAGGTGACATGACTTTTCAAAGACTAGTCTATAGGGGGAGCAATCAATTGGTGTTTTATAAGCTGTGCGATATGCCCACAATGCATCATCCAACCTCACTGACCATGTCTTGGTGTTGGTATCAACCATCTTTTCAATAATCCTCTTTACCTCTCGGTTTGATACCTCCACCTGACCGCTAGTCTGTGGGTGGTAAGGTGATCCAATCTTATGCTTCACGCCATACTTCTCCATAAGCTTAGTAAATGGTCAATTACGAAAGTGAGAACCTCGATCACTAATGATTGCCCGAGGAGTACCAAATCTCGTGAAGATGTTGTTTTTAAGAAATTTCATCACTACTCTGGCATCATTGGTGGGGAGGGCTTGGGCTTCAACCCATTTTGAAACATAATCGACCATCACTAAAATGAATTGATTACCACAGGAATTTGGAAATGGCCCCATGAAATCTATGCCCCAAACGTCAAATAGTTCACATTCCAAGATAGGTTGCGAGGGCATTTCATGTCTCTTGGAGACATTTCCCCATTTCTAGCATGATTCATAAGACTTAGCAAAACGGTGTGCATCTTTATAAATGGATGGCTAGTAAAAGCCGCATTGCAAAACTTTGTATGCTATTTTCCACCCTCCATGGTGTCCACCATCTTCCTTTCCATGGAAAAAGGATAATATACTGGGAATTTCACTATCAGGGTCACATCTTCTTATGATGCCATCGGCACATCTCCGGAATAGATCCTGCTTCTCCCAATAGTAGAATTTCAAGTCATTGGAAGAATTTTTTTCTTCTTCTGCCATGTCCAGGAAGGGGGAATGTATCCGAACGGAAAATAATTTATGATGTTACCTAACCATGGTGAATTCTTTTTTGGCTTTGTCTCAGCATCAAAAAGTTGCAATGTCGGTGGAGTGTCAATTACCATAAGCAGCTCATCTGGGAAGGTGTCTTGTATCTCTCTCCGCTTCTCTTCTTCTTCTGGGTGCTCCAATCTGCTCAGATGATCTGCTACTACATTCTCACTGCCTTTCTTGTCCATAATAGTGATATCAAATTCGTGCAACAACAAAATCCATCTCAAAAGTCGTGGTTTCGCATCCTTCTTGCTTAATAAGTATTTCAACATTGCATGGTCTCGTGTATACAAACACCTTGGAGCCTACTATATAGGATCGAAATTGTCCAGAGCAAACACTATTGCCAGTAGCTCTTTCTCCATTGTGGCATAATTTACTTGTGCAGAATTCAAGGTGTGTGAGGCATAGTAGATTGCCTTCAAAACCTTACCATGGCGTTGCCCTAGTACCGCTCCAACCGCTAAATCACTGGCATCACACATCAGCTCTAATGGCATAGACCAATCCGGTGCAACCAAGACAGGTGCACTTATCAACTTCTTCTTTAATGTTTCAAAAGCTTCCATGCACTTGCTGTCAAACACAAAATGTGCGTCGTCTAACAAATGGCTAAGAGGCTTGGCTATTTTTGAAAAGTCCGCAATGAAGCGTCGGTAAAAGCCTGGATGTCCAAGAAATCCTCTTAATGTCTTCAAATGGCGGTGGTAGCTTATCGATTACTTCAATCTTAGCTTTATCGACCTCTATCCCTTCTTCAGAAATCTTGTGACCCAACACTATGCCATCTGACACCATCATATGGCATTTCTCCCTGTTCAAGACTAAGTTGGTGTCCTCACATCTCTACAAAAATTTCTCCAAATGACTCAGACACTCTTCAAAAGAATCTCCAAATATACTGAAACCGTCCATTAATATCTCCAAAAATTTCTCCACCTTATCGAAAAAAATAGCTGTCATACATCACTGGAATGTAGCAGGGGCATTGCATAAACCAAATGGCATGCGTTTGTAAGCAAAGGTGCCATAGGGGCAAGTGAAAGTTGTCTTCTCCCGATCTCCCACTGTAATGAATATTTGTAGATATCCCGAGTAACCATCTAGAAAACTGTAGAACTTGTGCCCGCTCAATCTTTCCAACATTTGTGCTATGAATGGGAGCGGGTAGTGATCTTTCTTAGTATGGTCATTCAGTTTTCGAAAATCAATGCACATGCGGTATCCAGTCACTTCTCTTGTCGGGATCAACTCATTTTTATCATTCTCCTTCACTGTAAAACCTCCCTTCTTTGGTACCACTTGCGTTGGACTCACCCATTCACTATCTGAGATTGGAAAAATAATATCCATCTCTAAAAGCTTAATCACTTCCTTCTTGATGACTTCTTGCATGTGTGGATTTAGTCTGTGTTGTGGTTGGATGCAAGGTTTCGCATCATCATTGAGTATGATCTTATGTACACAAATCTCGGGACTGATGCCTTGTATGTCTGCAATACTGCATCCAAATGCTTTCTTATGCACTCTGAGCATTCTCAACAATTTATCTTCCTGCAAAATGGTTAGTGACGACGAAATAATAACAGGAAGTAACTTATCATCTTCAAGAAATGCATATTTAAGATTATAGGGAAGTGGTTTCAACTCGAGTTCTCTCGGTGGTTCAATGATTGAGGGCTTTAGTACCGGCCCTGTGAGTTCAAACTCCAAAAACTTATGCTAAGGTTGTTTGATAAAATCTCCTCCTGCATTCAAATGAAATAATTCATCATGCATCTCATCATCTTCCTCCTCTGCTTCGTAAACGGAACATGATACGCATTCCTCCAATTTGTCCTCAAATTCCTACATGTTAGTTTCCTCCAAAGACATATGAGACATATTTTCAACAAAAGAACAAGAATCGCAAAGTATATGGGTGCTTCATAGCTTTAAAAACATTGAAAGTTACTGCATCCTCATTTACTCTCAAAATCACTTCATCTCGCTGGACATCAATTAGGGTTCTAGATGTAGCTAAGTAAGGTTGACCCAAAATAAGGGGTGTAGAATAGCCAGACTCCATTTTCATTACTACAAAGTCCACGAGGAAGTAGAACTTATCAACTTTGACTAATACGTCTTCGATGACTCCCTTTGGGCGCTTAATAGACCTATCTGCAAGTTGGAGAGTCATCTCTGTATTCTTAAGTTGACCAATTCTTAACTTGACATAATCCTTATAAGACATTAGATTAATGCTTGCACCAAAATCACACAACACCCTCTTAAAAAGGAAGCCCCCAATCTCACAAGGGATAGTGAACCTCCCGGGGTCCTCTCGTTTAGGGGGTAGCTTATGTTGTAACACGGCAGAGCATTCTTCATTTAAAATCACATTCTCATATTCTTTAAGACGCTTTTTATTAGAAAGAATGTCTTTTAGAAACTTCACAAAACATGCATATTCACTAAAGCTTCTATAACAGGAATGTTAACTGTAAGATGGCTAAAAGTCTTTAGGAATTGTGCATACTTTTTATCTACCTGCATCTTTTTAACTTGCTCCTTAGGTGGGTAAGTGATGTAAGGCAACCGAATGATGCATTTTATCCCAATTCTTAAGCTTTTAGTGGCTTTATATCAAATTCATGCATTTATGTGGTGAAATGGATCAAACGTTGTAAATAAATTCTATTTATCTAACCTCATATTTTAAGCTTTTATGCCAAAATTTGTTATCGGAATTATGCGGGGTATCGTTTTGGTTTTGTTTTGCAGATACCCAGGTTAAATGTTAGTTTTGGAAGAGCTTGGAACAGTCTATCGAGATTTAGGGAGGTCCCTTGTTGAAGAAGTTAAAGAATCAAGCTAAGCGTAGAAGTCGGCGCACACCGAGTGCACATGCGGTGGACGCCAGAATTTGACAGTTGAGAGCCTGAGCCACATTTAATGATTCTGATTCACCCAACTACCTGTCAAAAGTCAGCGTACGCCGAGTGCACAGATGGCGGACGCTGAGAAGCCCAGATTTCAAGTTTTAAAACTTATTCTTGACTTCATTTCGAGGGGGGCTTGAAGAATACAACTTTTTCTCTATCTTGAAAGCACTTCCACTTTCAAGGCTCATCTAGCCAAAATTTTCATAACATTAGCTCTTAAATTGCAAGTGTAAACATTAAGAATTCTTGAATTGATTCCTTGGATGAATTCTTGTTGGAAAAGTTTGTAGCTTTTTGATCGAACTTTTCTAGATGTCCAATCTAACCGGCAGTGTACCGGGTCAATTGTAGTCTAGTAAGTGGTCAAGGTCGTATCCACGAGGATTGTGAGGTTGAACACCGAAAAGCTATCATTATCTTGATCTAAGTCACAATAATACGAGAAAGTAAATGTATCTAAAAGTCTACTACTACAAAGGTGATAAATGATAAAAGACCTAGCTAAGACAATGTGTAGACTAGCAACCTCTAATAGTGTCATGGGAATGATTTCCTACCTTCCTACCATACGTGTTCAAAAGTGTGAAACGGTGCATTCCTAAGAAAGTAGTTCCCCCTCATACGAGTGTGTGAAACTACTCTATAACTCCTCCTTGGTCTAGGTGTTCTAAACCTAATGAATTGGTATGATAAACACTTGAATGCAGTGACAATGTCAACTATCCCTGGATAAGAAATCGAATGCCTCGAAAGGTCGATTTTACCTTCCGGTTTTCCTACCCTCTTCCCACGCGGCCACGCCTAACATCTCCTTTCGGTCTCCATTAAGTGTGTAAATGCAAGCACTAGTCAATTACTCCAATACAAGCAAACCATGCAATGCAAGTAGGAAAAGATTCACAACAATTGAAACTAAACAACATAAACAACCATTCCCAATCAACATAAGAGATTAAATAATTCTACAACATAGTCTTGGCTAGTTAACCTAGCCAATCATAACTACAAACATTAACATGTCAAGATTAACATTCATAATCATAAGAACACTTGAATCAAAGTAGAGATTAAGAGTTACCAATCAAAAGCAAAAACTCGAAATTGGTATCTTCATCCAAGCTCCAAAACCTTCAATGGAGTTAACACACTTATGTCTTCATACTCCAACCAAAAGTGATAGAAATTAAACAAAGAATCTTAATAGTTACAATGGTAATCAAGAGCTAATTTCTACATAAAATTTGGCTAGGAAAGCCCCTTGGAGCGTGGGGGTGCCACCAAGAGAGGAAGAGAGTGGAGAAGATGAAGTTGGGGTGTTCAAATCTTGATAAATTCGATCCAAAATTAGATTTTAAAGGCTGAAAACTGCTCCTGTGACGTTTTGGCGCGCGTCACTAAAGGTTTGGCGTGCGTCACGAAAAGGTCTAAAACTCTATGAATAGCTACAGTGACGTTTGGCGCGCCACAATAAGTTGGCGTGCGCCAATTTCACAGCAGTTCACTAAAAACGCCATAACTTGAGTTGTAGAGCTCCGATTGATGTGATTCAAATTGCGTTGGAAATATCGTATCTCCATCTACAACTCTCGGTCAGAAGTCTTCTCCAGAAAATGCCTCTAAGATGTGTCAAATGTCCGTTGAATGTATGCTATGGTAGAAACGCAAAAGACAAATGATCAGTTTGAACCCATAAGCTTCCGGTACACTCTTCTAGCCATCAAACTCAACACGTGGCATCACTCGGGATCTTGGTCAACCTATAATCCTGCAATACAACACAAAAATACCAAGCCTAAACCCGACACGACGCTCCGGTTACTATAACTGGTACAAAACTATCAAAATATGATATTTTATATAATAATTACTATCTACACATTTGGATGAAACTAAGCAAATAATGACTCGAATTGATACGAAAAAATCAATAAGTGCATGAGAAATGGGGATAAAAGATTGTAAAAAGTATCATCTAGTTGACTTACATCAACCACTCCCCACTTGCTCGTCCTCGAGCAAATAAAGCGATAAAACAACTCAAGTCAAGAGATAGGATCATACAACATCAAGAAGTAAGAGATCAACTAGATGATGCAACCAATCGTAACTATAACCACATGTTAGCCGTAATCTAAGAAAGTAGTGGAGTGTGTGTGTGAATATTCCTCAAATTAGTTACCAAACAATCAATTATGAAATCATGCATGCAAGACTTATTAGGTGCAATCCATAGGCTTAAGAATGATACCAATCTCCACTAATCGAGACATTCGGAGTCAAGAAGATAGATCGGGTAGGACTTGCAAGCTTGTAACGTTAGGACCGGGTAGTTGGCTAAGCGAAGGTTAAAAAAAAGATATATCAAAGAGAACAAACAAGATAGCAAGACTCTACACCTTCACTTCCAAAAATGTCAAATTGGTATCTCTTCTTCTTCTTTTGCAAAAATCGTCGAGGTGGCCACTTCAACAAAGAACAAAAGAAATAAGAAACACCGCTTCAAATCAACACAATTTCCCAAAGCTTGAGTTACTTGAATTTGATAAACTAGTCTTCAAATGGTTCTTCTTGACTAACCAATTATTGAACTTTATTTACAACTTTATTGAACTTCATTTGATTTTGGAAACTTTTTTTGGATTTTTGATTTTTTGATTATTTTTTAACTAAAACCAATGGACTCCGAAATTAATAGATACCATCTCAACTTTGTGCCAATAATGTCATCAAACTCTTGCCGAACTTCTAATGTTGCCACCACACAATACATAGAAACTTGCGAAACTTGCGGGACATAAAGGGAATGTAGACAAAAATTAGACTAAGTGTCGGATTATAATTAGGCTAATCATGAATGGCTATTTTCGAGTGGGGTCTCACCACTCTACAAAGGCTGAGATGGGGACAGGTGGAAAATATGTTCGGGAAGGCCATTTGGCTATGGTTGAGTCAAAGAAATGCCATGACCGTCATCCCTAACTCCGACTCCAAACACCTTTCTATTTCGCCTCGAAAGGATAGCATGCCTAAGTTCTAGTTGCTATGGAAGCATGCTTGCATGATTGCATAAAAGTTTGCATGTTAACAAAAGATTGGAGTATACGTACTCAAAAATTCACACTACAATCAAAGATTCACGATTAAAATGTACTTACATGTCACCAAGGTTACTCATTTCGTTGAGGTACTCACTCTATCAATTGCAAAACCATATCTTTTCACAAAAGGTGGTTTGTTCAACTTTAAATTGCTCGAAAATGATCAAGGCTAAGTGTTTCTCAAACATTTAATGACATTACCTTTTGTTGGACTAACTACGTTCCCACTCCCCACTTACGAACTTGCATTGTCCTCAATGTAAAGTGAGTGGTAAGAAAGTAGTTAGGGAAACAAAAGGGTATCAAAACTAGTCAAAATAAGTACCGGAATGCTAGAAAAGGGTGGGTGGGTGGGCATGAACATGAAGACAACCAATGAAATGCCAAGAAATCCCAATTACTAGCAAAGTATCAACCAAAATGTAGACACAAAAGGATCATTTGCCATACCGGGCCTCACAATTAAGGCTGCCTCCCGGTAGCACTTTTGTTAAACGTCGTTTGCTCGACGGGATTATACGGTAGAAGTGATGGAAATTATATAGATTATCATGCAGGGATACCACTAACAATTACTCACATAAGCATGCAATTTCAAGCACAAAAGCCAACCAAAAGATAATGCTTAAAAAGTAAAAAGAAAAATAGTACCCAAAGGTTGCTAAATTTATAGTCTATAGCTAGACTTTGCCTTGATTAGCTCTTTAATGCATGGGTGGTGGGTCATCCTCGTGCACCGCATCCATCTTTTTCATTAAGACCGGTCTCCAACATAATGTGGACGAATGCCACCATTCCCAACAATTCTTGACATTTTCCTTTGATTTTCGAGCTTTTGGTTTGTGAGCTTTCACTTTATTGCTCACGTATTCTTCAACTACCTGCATGTTAGTACGATCCACAACAAAGGGACATGAAGTGTCCACAAAAGAACAAGATTCTAGTGTAGTGCGTGGATATTTCAATGACGTGTAAATGTTGAAGACAACGCGCTCATCATTCACTCCCAAACTAAGCTCTCCCTTACAAACATCGATCACGGCTTCTCCCGTTGCTAAAAATGGTCTACCGAGGATAAGAGGTGTAGTGTACCATTCCTCCATATCCATAACAACAAAATCGACGGGGAAATAAAATTTATCAACCTTCACTAGTACATCCTCAATGACTCCCTTTGGACGTTTAATGGATCTATCCGCAAGTTGGAGAGTCATCTCCATACGTTTGAGCTTGCTTATGCCAAGTTTCATGAAATCATTGTAAGACATGAGGTTTATGCTCGCACCGAGATCACATAGCGCCTTCTCAAACAAAAATCCCCCAACTCACATGGGATCGCAAAACTCCCGGGGTCTTTAAGCTTAGGAGGGAGCTTATGTTGAAGCACGGCGGAACACTCCTCACTTAGACACACCATCTCATACTCTTCCAACCGTTTCTTGTTGGAGAGTATGTCCTTAAGAAACTTACCATATGCCGGCATATTTGTGAGTGCCTAGTCGTTCGGTGAAGTGAAGGAAGTTCTTCTCAATATTCGGGCTGTTGGGGAGCACCAATCATCATTGGTGTGCGCTATTTTGCCTGATTCAACTTCAGAAACTTTCTGTGTATAATTGGCCTACGCCAATGTATTATTGGCCTGAGCCATTTTGCCTGCCAAAGTCTCTGTTTGCTTCTCTTTGTAAATGGCCTGAGCCGGTTGATCATTGGCGTGAGCCATTTTCTTTGAAAGATGTCCAGAAACTTTTGAATCATTCCCGGTGTGAGCTGAGCCATTTCCATTGACGGTTTCCTCTCTAACATGCTCGTTGAATAAGGTCCTTAAGTCACTAGCTCATGGGTTTTTCAATAGCCTTGGAACCTTTATCCATTCTTCTTCCTTTTCTACTTCAACATACCCATCATTTTTCAAGAAACAATCAAAAATTTCTTCTTCTTCTTCACTCCACTCTTCCTCTTTCTTATCATTCAAATCTTCTTCAACCTCATTTCTTCCCTCATTATGCCCATATGACCTTCCACTTCGAGTAATAATAACATTGACTTCCCTCGGGTTCTCTCGGGGTTGCTTGGTAATCCACCCGGTGGTCTACTACTATGTCTCTCGCCTTCCCTAGTCAAAAGGTCTTCAATAACTCTTAATGATGACTCCATCGTTCTCATACTCATTTCATGCCCACTCATAGATGTTTTCAAAGTACCAACCTCTTGAGACATCATACCAATAGAAGTCATCATTGTTTTCATATTGGAGGCTTGAGTAGACACAACTCCCATCAATTTTTCCATCGAAATTTTCAAATGGGAGACATCCTCCGTGGATTGAGAACTTTGTTGAACATGGGCTTGTTGAGTAGGAACTTGTTGGTAAAAAGGATGTGGTTCAAGAACATTGGGGTGAGTGTTGTTCAAATCCCGACGTTGTCTCAATAAACTCATTTCTTCTTGTGTAGGTACATCGGAGTTTGATAATTCTTCGATATGAAAAACACCAAATGTCACATCATCACATTTTTTACGCTTCAACTCTCTCTTCCCCGCTTGTAATTCATCCATCCTCTTGTTTATCACCGTCATTTCTCTCAAAATTTCTTCCTCATTCGAATTATGATCATCCCCAATGGCAACTTCCGTTTCACTTGAGCCGGGATCCCACAATTTCTCATTTCTTGTCACTCTTTCAATAGCCTTATAAACATCTTGGGCCGTGCTCATCATAAGTGATCCGTGGCATGCCAAATCAATTTTTTTTCTTGACAATTTATGCAAGCTACTACAAAATAATTGGACTTGCATTTCCAAAGTGTATTCATGATTTGGACATGCCCTCAAAAGCTTCTTAAAACGGTCCCAAGCATTGTCCAAAGATTCAATTAAATCTTGCTTGAAATTAGCAACTCTTACCTTCAATTCCAAATATCTACCCGGTGGAAAGTATTGCTTCAAAAACTCGGTTTGTATATCATCCCATGATTGCAAGTGATGGTGGGGAAGTGACATAAGCCATTCCTTTGCTTGACCCTTCAATGAAAAAGGAAATAATGCAAGACGGGTAAATTCTTGACAAACACTACTTTGGAATCCCGTATTGCATATTTCTTCAAAGTTATAAAGATGTGAATGCGGGTCATCATGGGCCTTTCCATGGAATTGAGCTCTACTCTCCACTAGACCGAACATATGAGACTTGATTGATAAGTTTTTAGCATCAATGTGAGGTAGCCGAATAGGATTATGAACTTGATTTTTTCTTTGAGTGGCTTGCTCACAAAGCGGTCTATATTGGTAGGGTGGATTTGGAGGTGGATCATATGGATATAGTTCTTGTAGTGGTGGTGGAGGATAGTCATTTGGATTTAAGGGATTTTGTTCAAAAAGGGCATTTTCGTGGTTATGCCATCCTTGTGCATTCTCAAGATTCTCATCCATTTCCTCTTCTTGGTATAATGACTCTTGTGAAGATGCTTCACCAAGATCCAATTCACTACGAGCTTGGCCAACCTTTATCTCAAATAAACGATCCCTAATATAAGTGTTGATATCCGGGATGTAAAGAGTATCGGGGGCCTTACCACGTCGAGAGTGGTTCATCAACTACAAGATAGAAAACAACAAGAACACAATTAATAGCACTTGGTGACTTACCAAAGAGGTAAGTACCAAAAAAACAAAATAGAAATTAGGATAGAAAAGAGTTTTGACTCATTCTCAAGAATTTTCTAGCTAATATGAGTATCAACCGTTACACAATCCCCGGAAACGGCGCCAAAAAGCTTGATCGAACTTTTCTTGATGTCCAATATAACCGGCAGTGTACCGGGTCAATTGTAGTCTAGTAAGTGGTCAAGGTCGTATCCACGAGGATTGTGAGGTTGAACACCGAAAAGCTATCATTATCTTGATCTAAGTCACAATAATACAAGAAAGTAAATGTATCTAAAAGTCTACTACTACAAAGGTGATAAATGATAAAAGACCTAGCCAAGACAATGTGTAGGCTAGCAACCTCTAATAGTGTCATGGGAATGATTTCCTACCTTCCTACCATTCGTGTTCAAAAGTGTGAAACGGTGCATTCCTAAGAAAGTAGCTCCCCCTCATACGAATGTGTGAAACTACTCTATACCTCCTCATTGGTCTAGGTGTTCTAAACCTAATGAATTGGTATGATAAGCACTTGAATGCAGTGACAATGTCAACTATCCCCGGATAAGAAATCGAATGCCTCGAAAGGTCGATTTTACCTTCCGCTTTTCCTACCCTTTTCCCACGCGGCCATGCCTAACATCTCCTTTCGGTCTCCATTAAGTGTGTAAATGCAAGCATTAGTCAATTACTCCAATACAAGTAAACCATGCAATGCAAGTAGGAAAAGATTCATAACAATTGAAACTAAACAACATAAACAACCATTCCCAATCAACATAAGAGATTAACTAATTCTACAACATAGTCTGGGCTAGTTAACCTAGCCACTCATAACTACAAACATTAACATGTCAAGATTAACATTCATAATCATAAGAACACTTGAATCAAAGTAAAGATTAAGAGTTACCAATCAAAAGCAAAAACTCGAAATTGGTATCTTCATCCAAGCTCCAAAACCTTCAATGGAGTTAACACACTTATGTCTTCAAACTCCAACCAAAAGTGATAGAAATTAAACTAAGAATCTTAATAGTTACAATGGTAATCAAGAGCTAATTTCTACATAAAATTCAGCTAGGAGAGCCCCTTGGAGCGTAGGGGTGCCACCAAGAGAGGAAGAGAGTGGAGAAGATGAAGTTGGGGTGTTCAAATCTTGATAAATTCGATCCAAAATTAGGTTTTAAAGGCTGAAAACTGCTCCTGTGACGTTTTGACGCGCGTCACTAAAGGTTTGGCGTGCGTCACGAAAAGGTCTAAAACTCTATGAATAGCTACAGTGACGTTTGGCGCGCCAATTTCACAGCAGCTCACCAAAAACGCCATAACTTGAGTTTTAGAGTTCCGATTGATGTGATTCAAATTGAGTTGGAAAGCTCATTTCTCCATCTAAAACTCTCATTCAGAAGTCTTCTCCAGAAAATTCATCTAAGATGGGTCAAATGTCCGTTGAATGTATGATACAGTAGAAACGCAAAAGACAAATGATCCGTTTGAACCCATAAGCTTCCGGTACACTCTTCTAGCCATCAAACTCAACACGTGGCATCACTCGTGGTCTTGGTCAACCTATAATCCTGCAATACAACACAAAAATACCAAGCGTAAATCCGACACGACGCTCCGGTTACTATAACCGGTACAAAACTTTCAAAATATGATATTTTATAGAATAATTACTATCTACACATTTGGATGAAACTAATTGATACGAAAACATCAATAAGTGCATGATAAATGGGGATAAAAGATTGTAAAAAGTATCATCTAGTTGACTTAAATCACTTTTGGGATACACTCTCTCCATTGGAGCTTTTGAATGTTGAAATGCAAGTTTTCCTTTTTCAAGTTGTTAGCTTGTGACTGGTATAATTCTTAGCCTTTACTTTGATTTAATTGTTCTTATTGTTATGAATTCTAACATTGACATCTTGGAGTTCATAACCATGAGTGTCTAGTTTCATAGCTAGCCAAGATAATGTGATGTGAAAATGGATTCTTTCGATTGTGAATGAGTTGGTAGTTTTGCATTTGAGTTTCTTGTAGTGTTGAACCTTATTTTACTTGATATTGTTGCTAGAAATCTAGGAAGTAATTAACCCTAGTTTGCACACACACACTTGGTAGAAACCGAAAGGGTATATTGAGTGTGGGAAAGGGGTATTTTGGCACCGTTGCCGGGGAGTGTAACGGTTAATACTTATATTAGCTTAAGATTTTCGAGCATAGGTCAAATCTTTTTCTAATCTCTTTTCTGTTTATTTCTTTGGTACTTACCAATTGGTAAGTTACCAAGTGCATTTGATCGTTTTCTTGTTGTTTGACTTTTGCAGTTGATGACTCGGACCCGAACCGGTAAAGCTCCACTTACTCCATATCGATTGGACATTAACACGTACGAAAGACAGTTGAGAGCTGAGCATAGAGTTGGTCAGTCTAGTGGAGAAACACTTGGTGAAGAATTGTCTCAAAACTCATCGACTCGAGAAGAGATGGCGGGGAATATTGAGAATGCACATATTGACCCTCAACCGGAAGATCCAAACCCCCAACCAAATCCAAATAACCAAGGCCAAAACAACCGGAACAACCAAAACCAAAACCACAATCAAAACCGCAACCGAAACAACCCACCTTTGAGACCCCTTTGTGATCAACCTTTGAGAAGGAATGCACCTAATGATCCTATTAGGTTACCCGATGAAGGGGCGAATAATTTTGAAGTGAAAGGGCATCTTTTCGGATTGATTGATACCAAATGCCAATTCGTAAGAGAAGATTTTGAGGATCCACACTATCACCTCTATTCTTTTGAGCAACTTTGCAACACAGCTAAGAGTCATGGGATTCAGAAGAAGTTAACAAGACTGTCTATGTTTCCGTATTCTTTGACAGGGAAAGCCAAGGAATGGTTTGTATCCTTACCCCACCACTCATTAACTACGTGGGATGAGGTGCAAAATGAATTCTTAAAGCAATATTTTACACCTTGAAGGAATTTGAAGTTAAAGGTTGCAATAGCAAATTTTGCACAAGGGCCCGATGAAACCTTAGGGAGTGCATGGGAAAGATTCAAAAAATGGTTGAATGCTTGCCCCGATCACGGTTACCCCTTCGACATGCAAATCCAACTTTTCTATAGACAATTGAGGACAGAGTCGTGATCTAATATTGACCATGCGTGTGGAGGATGTCTAATGTCGCACAATGCTCAAGAGGTCTATGATGCTATAGAGAGAATTTCAAAGAATCAACAGATGTGGGAAACCGGATCTAGCACGAGGAAGGTTAGTTTTACAGAAGGATCAAAGGACAACTCAGAACTTTTAGGGAAGATAGATAAGTTGTCAAAGAAGTTTCATAATTTGCAGTCAAGCAAGAAGATGGAAGGAAATTTTTTGATTGAGAGCAAGAAAGATAATGTTTATAGCAACGATGATGAGCTATCTTTTGAGATGGAAGAGCCCGGTGATCTACAAGCGGAGGAAGTAAGCTTCATGCAACAACACCAGAATTTAAACAATGCATATTCTAACTCTTTCAATGCCATTAAGCGAGATCATCCGAACTATTGTTGGAATGAGAACTCATACAAGCAAGGACAACCACCATTTGCCCGACAACCATGAACTTCCTACAATTCCAACATGTCGTACCAAAGCCATCAAGGCAATGCCTCGACTCGATCACCAAATACTCGTTCTTATCCTCCACCCACCACACAAACTATCCCAATAACCGAGAGTTCGAACCAAGCATGAGAAGATAGATGGTACAACACTTTGGATAAACTCATGGAGGTAGTTGCCACTCAAGCCAAGAATATGGAAAGTGTGATGACTTCACTTAGTGCAGTTAATAAGGACATGTGAGTGTTGAAAACGGCTATGAGTGGGCATGATGTGACAATGAAGACGATTGAGGCGTCTATGAGGAATGTGTAAGAACACATGAGTAGAGATGGTGAGAGAAGAACTAGTAGACCTCCGGGAGGACTACCAAGTAACACCGAAAGGCATCACAAGGAAGTCAACGTTATTTGCACTCGCATTGGGAGAACCTATGGTGGTGGTGATTATTTTGGAGTTGGAAGAAGTAAAGTTGATGAAGATTTAGATAAGCCATTCTATGATACACCGGACTTAGATAGAGAGGATGTAGAAAGTGAAGATGAAAGAAGAACAGAACGTGAAGAGGAAGAATCTGTAATCTTTGAATTTTTGAGTCAGGAAAGGCATGTGAATGCTGACAGTGATGATGAAGAATGTATGAATGAAGCGAAAACTTGGAGAAGTTTGAAGAATCCCCGTTTGAGTGATGCACGAACGTTGTTTGAAGGCTGTCATATAAGGAATGAGGAAGAATCTGAGAAACCGGCGCACGCCGAGTTGGAAACATCACAGAATTTATTGGAACAGAGAGTTCCGGCGTTTCCCCCGGTGGACGCCGAGGCAAATCCTGAAAAACTGGCGCACGCCGAAAAAAGGAAGTTCACTCTTTTGAGAAGGACTAAGAACAAACAACATGAGGATGATTCATGGAGACCACTAGATGCACAGAGATTTGAAGAAGCTCGCCCATCATCATCCAAGGGCAAAGGTAAGGAAGGTATGAATCCCAATCCTAATCTTATTGATTTTGAGTCATTACCTTACCCACCTAAAGAGCAAGTCAAAAAGATGCAGGTAGATAAAAAGTATGCACAATTCCTAAAGACTTTTAGCCATCTTACAGTTAACATTCATGTTATAGAAGCTTTAGTGAATATGCCTGTTTATGGGAAGTTTTTCAAAGACATTCTTTCTAATAAAAAGCGTCTTAAAGAATATGAGAATGTGATTTTAAATGAAGAATGCTCCGCCGTGTTACAACATAAGCTACCCCCTAAACGAGAGGACCCTGTGAGTTTCACTATCCCTTGTGATATTGGGGTCTTCTTGTTTAAGAGGGTGTTGTGTGATCTTGGTGCAAGCATTAATTTGATGTCTTACGAGGATTATGTCAAGTTAGGAATTGGTCAACTTAAGAATACGGAGATGACTCTCCAACTTGCAGATAGGTCTATTAAGTGTCCAAAAGGAGTCATCGAATACATATTAGTCAAGGTTGATAAGTTCTACTTCCCCGTGGACTTTGTAGTGATGAAAATGGAGTCTGGCTATTCTACACCCCTTATTTTGGGTAGACCCTTCTTAGCTACAGCTAGAACCCTAATTGATGTCCAGTGAGGTGAAGTGATTTTGAGAGTGAATGAGGATGCATTAACTTTCAATGTTTTCAAGGCTATGAAGCACCCATATACTTTGCATGATTCTTGTTCTTTTGTTGAAACTATGTCTCCTATGTCTTTGGAGGAAACTAACGTGCAAGAATTTGAGGACAAATTGGAGGAATGCTTGTCGTGTTCCATCTATAAAGCAGAGGAGGAAGATGATGAGATTCGTGAGGAATTATTTCATTTGAATGCAGGAGGAGATTTTGTCAAGCAACATTGGCATAAGTTTTTGGAGTTGGAACTCATAGGGCCGGTACTAAATCCCTCAATCATTGAACCACCGAGAGATCTCGAGTTGAAACCACTTCCCTCTAATTTTAAATATGCATTTCTTGAAGATGATAAGTTACTTCCTGTTATTATTTCGTCACCACTAACCACTTTGCAGGAAGATAAGTTGTTGAGAATGCATAAGAAGGCGTTTGGATGGAGTATTGCAGACATCAAGGTATTAGTCCCGAGATTTGTGTGCATAAGATCATACTCAATGATGATGCAAAACCATGTATCCAACCACAACGCCGCTTAAATCCACACATGCAAGAAGTTGTCAAGAAGGAAGTGATTAAGCTTTTAAAGATGGGTATTATTTTTCCAATCTCAGACAGTGATTGGGTGAGTCCAACACAGGTGGTACCAAAGAAGGGAGGTTTTACAGTGAAGGAGAATGATAAACATGAGTTGATCCCAACAAGAGAAGTGACTGGATACCGCATGTGCATTGACTTTTGAAAATTGAATGACCATACTAAGAAAGATCATTACCCGCTCCCATTTATAGTGAAAATGTTGGAATGATTGAGCGGTCATAAGTTTTACTGTTTTCTAGATGGTTATTCGGGGTACCTACAAATATTCATTGAAGCGGGAGATCGTGAGAAGACAACTTTCACTCGCCCCTATGGCACCTTTACCTACAAACGCATGCCATTTGGTTTGTGCAATGCACCTGCCATATTTCTGAGATGTATGACAGCAATTTTTTCTGATATAGTAGAGAAATTTCTGAAGATATTCATGGATTACTTCAGTATATTTGGAGATTCTTTTGAAGAGTGTCTGAATCATTTAGAGAAGGTTTTGCAGAGATGCGAGGACACCAACTTAGTTTTGAACGGGGAAAATGCCATTTGATGGTGTCAAATGGTATCGTGTTGGGTCACAGAATTTCTGAAGAAGGGATGGAAGTTGATAAAGCTAAAATTGAAGTGATTGAGTAGCTACCACCGCCAGTTAATTTGAAGACGTTAAGAGGATTTCTTGGACATGCAGGTTTTTATAGACGCTTCATTGCAGACTTTTCAAAAATTGCCAAGCCTCTTAGCCATTTGTTAGAGAAGGATACACCTTTTGTGTTTGATAGCAAGTGCATGGAATCTTTTGAAACATTAAAGAAGAAGTTGATAAGTGCACCTGTCTTGGTTGCACCGGATTGGTCCATGCCATTTGAACTGATGTGCGATGCAAGCGATTTAGCGGTTGGAGCGGTACTAGGGCAACGCCATTGAAAGATTTTAAAGGCAATTTACTATGCCTCACACACCTTGAATTCGGCGCAAGTGAATTATGCCACAACTGAGAAAGAACTACTAGCAATAGTATTTTCTTTGGACAAGTTTCGATCTTATCTAGTAGGTTCCAAGGTGATTGTACACACAAACCATGCAGCGTTGAAATACTTATTAAGCAAGAAGGATGCGAAGCCACGACTTTTGAGATGGATTTTGCTTCTGCAAGAATTTGATATCACTATTGTAGACAAGACAGGCTGTGAGAATGTAGTAGCAGATTATCTGAGCAGATTGGAGCACACTGAAGAAGAAGAAGGGAAGCGGAGAGAGACACACGACACCTTCCCGGATGAGCAGCTTATGGTAATTGACACTCCACCGACATTGCAACTTCTTGATGCTGAGCCGAAGCCAAAAGAAAATTTTCCGTGGTTAGGTAACATTGTGAATTATTTTTCTTGCGGGTATATTCCCCCTTCCTGGACATGGCAGAAGATGAAAAAATTCTTCCATGACTTGAAATTTTACTATTGGGAGAAACCGGATCTATTCCGAAGATGTGCCGATGACCTAATAAGAAGATGTGTCCCCGATAGTGAAATTTCTAGTATATTATCATTTTGCCATGGAAAGGAGGTCGGTGGACACCATGGAGGATGGAAAACGGCATACAAAGTTTTGCAATGCGGCTTCTATTGGCCGTCCATCTATAAAGATGCATACCGTTTTGCTAAATCTTGTGAATCATGTCAGAAATGGGGAAATGTCTCCAAGAGACATGAAATTCCCTTGCAACCTATCTTGGAGTGTGAACTATTTGATGTTTGGGGTATCGATTTCATGGGGCCATTTCCCAACTCCTTTGGAAATCATTTCATTTTAATGCTGGTCGATTATGTTTCAAAATGGGTTGAAGCCCTTCCCACCAATGATGCCGGAGTGGTGCTGAAGTTCCTTAAGAAGAAAATTTTCACGAGATTTGGTACTCCTCGGGAAATCATTAGTGATCGGGGTCCTCACTTTTGTAATCGACCATTTACTAAGCTTATGGAGAAGTATGGCGTGAAGCATAAGATTAGATCACCTTACCACCCACAGACTAGTGGTCAGGTAGAGGTATCGAACCGAGAGGTAAATAGGATTATTGAATAGACGGTTGATACCAACACTAAGACATGGTCAGTGAGATTGGATGATGCATTGTGGGCATATCACACAGCATATAAAACACCAATCGGTTGTTCCCCCTATAGACTAGTCTTTGGAAAGTCATGTCACATTCCCATTGAATTAGAACATCGAGCATACTGGGCTATTAAATTTCTCAACTTTGACCCCAAAAGTGTGGGAGAGCATAGGTTACTCCAACTCAACGCCCTGGAAGAGTTCCGTTTAGACTCTTATGAGAACTCCCGCATCTATAAGGAACGCACGAAGACATTTCATGATAAGAAAATCTTCCGTCATGAGTTCCATGTGGGTGATAGAGTAATCTTGTACGATTCACGTTTGAAGCTTTTTCCAGGTAAGTTACAGTCTAGGTGGCGAGGACCATACACAGTTGTGAAAGCGCATTCATCAAGAGCTGTAAAGTTGACAAATGGTGAAACATCGTTCTTGGCAAACGGGCATCAAGTGAAGCTTTTTGTGGAAGAGGAAGGTATTCCAACTAGCAAGGAGGTCTTGTACCTCTTTGACACCATTCAAGATTAAAGCAATGCATAGTCTAACTATAGACTATAAATTTAGCACTCTCGGGTACTATCTTCCCTTTTACTTCTTAAGCATTATCTTTTGGTTGGATCTTATGCTTATGTGCTACATGCTTCTGTGGGTAATTGTTAGTAGTATCCGTGCACGATAATCTGTATAATTTCGATAAATTCTACCGTATAATACCATCGAGCAAACGATGTTAAACAAAAGCGCTACCGGGGGGCAACCCATAATTAATAACTTTTGAACCAATAACATGTTTAGGGAGAGTGTTTTGATAAGATAGAGTGAGAAATTAAGTGAAGAGTCAACTCATGGGAATCAGAGAGTTTTGGCGTTTCGGGCGGAACGCCAAAGTTGGATTCGGCGCACGCCGACTATGATGCGAATTTTCATTTTGATTCAGAGAGTTTCGACATGTAGAAACCATACGCCGATAGCCTAATCGGCGTACGCCGGCTGTGGCAGTTTGAATTTTAAGACGGTTTTAATCTTTTCCCTCACACCCATTAACTCCTACCCATCGGTTTTCACACCCTAAAATCATAACTTTTCACCCACTAACACCATTTCAACTCCATAACTCCCTTTCCAACTCATCTCATTCTCCTTATTTCATTCCCATCACCACCACACTACAGATTTCTCCCATTAGTGCAATTGGAGGGCCCTAAGTGCAAGACATCTCTCTGCGGTGTGCAACCCACCACCACCAAACCCGTGTAGCCATGGATAATCCTAGGAGTCAATCCGAGGCTAGAAAAAAGCGTAAAGCCGGCCGTGTTAAGTCACCCACTCCTTTGTCCACCGGAATCATTGTCATCCCCAGTCGTGTCCTAACCAAGGTTGAAAAGGCCTGTAAGTTTCTAATTTCGTACCTGCCAATGCGACTAAGGCCTTTCGAACCTATTTTCGTGACCGTTCATTCATGATAGATAGAGCCATTGATTTTACCGCAGTTAGTCATGAGGTCAAGGATATCATTGCGAGAAACCACTAGGAAAACTTAGCCATTTAACGTACTGAGCATTTTAATTCTACTTTGGTTTCTGAATTTTACTCTATGCTTTCCACCATCGTAGTTGATGAGGAACATCCTGACGTAGGTTTTGTATCTGTGAGAGGTGTCGATATACCATTTTCACCGGAAGCCATTAATTCTTTCTTTGGTTTACCTCCAACACCTGACACACCCTCATACAAGAAAGTTTGGGAACTTGATCCAGGCACTAAGACTTTTGAGAGAGCCGAAGAGGCAAGACGGGCGCAAGGTCATTTTAATTTTGGTAATGTTTCTAAGTATGTGAAAGTTATGAAACATTTCTTAACCTTTAATGTTCAACCATCCAGCCATGTTTATGCTTTCAATGCTGCCGATGCATGTCTTACCTATGCCGTTTTTAATAACATGTTTGTCATCGTTGATGAGATAATTTTTAAGAAGATCTTCGACTTTGCTCATCAAACAAATAAGAATCGACTTACCCCATTTCCTCATCTTATTTCCATCTTATGTACCGATCAACATGTTCTTGAGTTTCCCAGTGATGTGTTGCTACCACCTTGTCACATTAAGATTGGTCCAAATATCAAGGATACCCCTGAGCCTAAAGGTGAGTCCACCGGAGCCATTCCCACCGACCCTTCTATACCCTGGGTAACTCGTGTATGATGGGTATGCTCCACCACCTAGATTCTGAGATAGCAATTCTGCGAGGTGGTCAGGTAGCTATGAGTGCTAATCAGACTCAGCTAGCCGAAAGAAACCTTTTGTGGGCAAATGATATTCAATATGGTCTTCGTAGTCAGCAAGCTTTGCTTTTTGCTATGTGCCCAAACCCTAGGCTTCGTCCAGAAAATTTTCCTTCATGTCAAGAGTTGCCTTATGCCCTACCTCCTTGGGTCCCGGCTATACCTATCCATACCCCACACACCTGGTCTACCCCTGCTACAAACCCTTTTGGTGGTGCGTTTGATTTTACTGCTATAGGTACAAGCTCTGAGCCGGCATGGTTTTAGCCTTTCCAGGCACCGTTCGGCATAGGACCATTGAGCATGGGATTTTCGGGCATGAGTTTGGACAGCACTGTGGTTACATCTGTTGCTGGTGCACGAGGCGATATGGACCCCTTGACCTCTACTACTTCTGAATTCATGGGAGCCAATCTTGGCGATGCTACAAATATGGGGATGAGCCTGAATTCTTTTGCTGCCATGATGGCTAAGGGCATGGAGGATGATGATGATAGCCCTTTTGATCCATTTGTTGACTCTTGAGAGAATTATGAGGATTTATCAAAACTATTTCTATGTTTGTTGTTTGGTTGCCTAGTTTGGCATGGAGACTATTTCTTTTTTATTTTGTGGAACTACTTGTATGAACGTATGATGTGCTTTTGTATGATATTATCTTGTAGGAGTGACTAGTTGTTTGTTTTGGAATTTGGTTGCTATCTTTGATTGCCATTCTTGTGCCTAGCTCCTTGCTTAGTGATTGGTATTCTTAGATACATGAGACACATAGAATTACACTTTTTGAGGGAATGCAGAGACATTCGGCGCACGCCGATTTTCCGAATCAAGTCGGTCGGTGTACGCCGATATTTCTGACATGACCTAACACATCACACTTTTCTGCACCGTTCAGAATTTGTTCAGGAATCTAGGGCACAGACTGCTTTTTGACCGGGGCACGCCTAGCAAACCGGTGTACGCCGAATCTTCCTGGGGCGATATTTTCAACCTTTTTCTGTGCCTTTTCCATCATAACTCTACCAAAACCCTATTTTCTCATATTAATATACCACCCTATTCATTAGAGTCAAATTTTCTCTTTCCCCAATTCCTTTCTTCTCCATCATGTCTACCCCCTCCTCACCTTCATACTCACCACCCCGTTAGGATGAAGATTACCCTCCTCAGGGTGCCACCGTTGCCCCCACCGCAGTTCTTTGCCACACTGATTACTTTGGTAATGCTCATCATCTTCTTGAAAAAAGACTCAATCATCGTAATATTTCACCCCCTATGGAGTTGCGCATTGGCTACCAACTTTGGCAGCGGTTTTCTGAACCTCCTCGTGGCCGTACCAATATCACCCATGTCAGATAGTTCTACTCTATGCTCACAGCTACTATCATTCACGGGAATCAAACCAATCTTTTGAAGATTTGCGGGTAAGCATTCTTTTTGACCCTCAAATGATTAATAATGATTTCAATCTTGGGTATTTCAATCAGAATCCGGCCATGCACTATGAGGTCATCTGGAACCTCCACGATCCCATTGTTTCTGCCGCAAAGCTTCTGAGGCCATGACCTACCTTTTCCCTCAGCGGGGTAGTATGCCGCATGAGCCAACTATTTTTTATCTCTCGAAGGAAATGCGCACTGTGAAACATCTCATCAATTCCCGTGTGTTCCCTTCTGCCGATGTCTCAAAGTTAACTGGGAAAGAGATTATGATGTTGTATGCTATTCGGACTGATGTTCCTGTGAACTGGGGTTGACTCATCCATTCTTCGATTGTCCAATTTGCTACTTCTCCTTGGGCTCACGCTTAGATTGCGCATCCATTTCCTTGGTTGATTACACAGCTTTGTGCTCGCGTCCCCACAGACCCACAGGATGAGATGTTCCCGAGCATGAACGCGATGGGTGGTTTGCTACCTATAGATCCGGTTGATGATTCCTCCAGTGAGGTGGATAAGTTCCCCAATGATATTTCTGATGAGGAGTGATGTCTGAGCTTTGCCCAATTCCTGTTGCTTTCTGTTTGGTTGCACTGTTTTCCTGTTTCTTTTGCTGCCATGATGGCTAAGGGCATGGAGGATGATGATGATAGCCCTTTTGATCCATTTGTTGACCCTTGAGAGAATTATGAGGATTTATCAAAACTATTTCTATGTTTTTTGTTTGGTTGCCTAGTTTGGCATGGAGACTATTTCTTTTTTATTTTGTGGAACTAGTTGTATGAACGTATGATGTGCTTTTGTATGATATTATCTTGTAGGAGTGACTAGTTGTTTGTTTTGAAATTTGGTTGCTATCTTTGATTGCCATTCTTGTGCCTAGCTCCTTGCTTAGTGATTGGTATTCTTAGATACATGAGACACATAGAATTACACTTTTTGAGGGAATGCAGAGACATTCGGCGCACGCCGATTTTCCGAATCAAGTCGGTCGGTGTACGCCGATATTTCGACATGACCTAACACATCACACTTTTCGCACCGTTCGAATTTGTTCGGAATCTAGGGCACGGATCGCTTTTTGACCGGGGCACGCCTAGCAAACCGGTGTACGCCGAATCTTCCCGGGCGATATTTTCAACCTTTTTCATGCCTTTTCCATCATAACTCTACCAAAACCCTATTTGCTCATATTAATCTACCACCCTATTCATTAGAGTCAAATTTTCTCTTTCCCCAATTCCTTTCTTCTCGATCATGTCTACCCCCTCCTCACCTTCATACTCACCACCCCGTTAGGATGAAGATAACCCTCCTCAGGGTGCCACCGTTGCCCCCACCGCAGTTCTTTGCCACACTGATTACTTTGGTAATGCTCATCATCTTCTTGAAAAAAGACTCAATCATCGTAATATTTCACCCCCTATGGAGTTGCGCATTGGCTACCAACTTTGGCAGCGGTTTTCTGAACCTCCTCGTGGCCGTGTCAATATCACCCATGTCAGAGAGTTCTACTCTCTGCTCACATCTACTATCATTCACGGGAATCAAACCAATCTTTTGAAGATTCGCGGGTAAGCATTCTTTTTGACCCTCAAATGATTAATAATGCTTTCAATCTTGGGTATTTCAATCAGAATCCGGCCATGCACTATGAGGTCATCCGGAACCTCCACGATCCCGTTGTTTCTGCCGCAAAGCTTCTGAGGCCATGACCTACCTTTTCCCTCAGCGGGGTAGTATGCCGCATGAGCCAACTATTTTTAATCTCTCGAAGGAAATGCGCACTGTGAAACATCTCATCAATTCCCGCGTGTTCCCTTCTGTCGATGTCTCAAAGTTAACTGGGAAGGAGATTATGATGTTGTATGCTATTCGGACTGATGTTCCTGTGAACTGGGGTTGCCTCATCCATTCTTCGATTGTCCAATTTGCTACTTCTCCTTGGGCTCACGCTTAGATTGCGCATCCATTTCCTTGGTTGATTAACCAGCTTTGTGCTCGCGTCCCCACAGACCCACAGGATGAGATGTTCCCGAGCATGAACGCGATGGGTGGTTTGCTACCTATAGATCCGGTTGATGATTCCTCCAGTGAGGTGGATAAGTTCCCCAACGATATTTCTGATGAGGAGTGATATCTGAGCTTTGCCCAATTCCTGTTGCTTTCTGTTTGGTTGCATTGTTTTCTTTGCCTTTAAGTTGATGTGTAATAATGCTCTTGGTCAGCACAACCTTGTCATTCCCCGTACTTTGTTGAACTTGATGGGCACGTTATTTGTTCTCTTTGTGGTATTGAATGTTAATTTTTTATCGGCATTTGTGCTTAGCTCCTTCTTTTGAAATGCCATGCGTGATTACTGTCCCCATGCATGCAATTATCCTTATTTTGCTTGGTATTCGCATTTTCCCATTCTACGCCGCTTTGATCTTCAAGCCTCTTGCTTTTTAGCGTTTTCGGTGCTTGAGTGACCAGCTTGGCGTACGCCGGCAAAACGCCGAATATCTCTGAAACAAAAAATCATTTTCCGGCGTACGCCGAGAGCTCAGTCGGTTCATGCCAATAGTTTTGCTTTGACCCTCTTTTGTCTCGTAATTGCTCATTTTGATTAGTCTCTTTCCTCCCAACTACTCCTTTACACTCACTTCGCATTAAGGACATTGCAAGTTCGTAAGTAGGGAGTGGAGCCGTAGTTAGTCGGATAGAGAGAAATGTCACAAGATACTCAAGAAACACCTAGACTTTGTTCATTTTTGCGCATTATAAGCACATAATACCCCTGGTGTAGATGAAAAGGTGTTGTCATTTGATTGTGCAAAACTAAATGGAAAATGTGAGTTGAGTGATACACGAGAACATGTAAGTCTAATCTTAAAGGGTAGTGTGAAACCATATGCACGCATGATTTTAATTTTCTTGCATTACAAATTGTTGTGAAATTCTTCAAACAATCATCATGATGAAGTCTAGAACACAAGTTTCTCACTCATTTGAAATGAATATAGGTATTGGAATCAGAATAGGGAAGATGATTTTTGGCATTACTTTGACTCGACCATAGCCAAATGGCCTACCTGTACATAAATTACCTTTCTTTCCCCACCTCAGCCTTTGTAGAGTGGCGAGACCCCACTCGAAACTAGCCATCGTATTTAACCTCATGATAATCCGACCTTTAACCTAATTTTGGTCTACATTCCCTTGGCCTCCCGCAAGTATAGCAAGTATCTATGGATTGTGTGGGTGGTCATAATGCGGAGTAATGGTTGGACGATTTTAGTCGGCTCGAGTCGGTGTTTCCCCACCTTACAAAGTTTTCCTTTTCAAAAAAACAAGTATCTTTTCTCATTCAATTTTTATGTACAGTATTCAATTTAGTCTCCAAAAAACCCCAAAATTTCGAATTGAAAAGGCAGCTAAATTGAATCGTAAATACTATTAAATAAATGGCAAGTCAATGAAGGTGAATTTCGAAATTTCAAGTAAACAACCTTTTGGTGATGTTGATACGGGGTACAACTGATCGGAACACTAAGTGATTGGGAGATGAAGGTGTAGATTCTTGCTATCTTGCTCTATTCTCTTTGATTTCCCTTGATTACCCTTCGGTCAGCCATCACCCTAGCCTTGACATTACAAGCCCTTTTGCCAACTACTTGACTTATTCCTAGACTCCTATTTCCTTAGTCGTGGAGAGTGAGTCCATGTTTGGGTGTCTAGACTATACCAAGATGCTTTTGTAAGAATTCGATTTCATGATGAATTGTTCGGTGAGAGATTTGAATTATGCACGCACATGCGCACCACTCTATTCTTAAAAGACTATGACTTCCATGTGATCATGACTATCATTCGATTGCATAATTCTATTGACACTTGTTCTTGATAATTGCATCACCATTTTGTATGCATGAGTTGTATTGTCGCTTATTTGCTCGAGGACGACCAAAAGCTAAGGAGGGAGTGGTTGATGTAAGGCAACCGAATGATGCATTTTATCCTAATTCTTAAGCTTTTAGTGGCACTTTTATATCAAATTAATGCAATTATATGGTGAAATGGATCAAACATTGTAAAATAAATTCTATTTATCTAACCCCATATTTTAAGCTTTTATGCCAAATTTTGTTATCGGAATTATGCGGGGTATCATTTTTGGTTTTGTTTTGCAGATACCCAGGTTAAATGTTAGTTTTGGAAGAGCTTGGAACAGTCTATTGAGCTTTAGGGAGGTCCCTTGTTGAAGAAGTTAAAGAATCAAGCTAAGAGTAGAAGTCGGCGCACACCGAGTGCACAAGCGGTGGACGCCAGAATTTGATAGTTGAGAGCCTGAGCCGCATTTAATGATTCTGATTCACCCAACTACCTATCAGAAGTGGCGTACGCTGAGTGCACAGATGGCGGACGCCGAGAAGCCCGGATTTCAAGTTTTAAAGCTTATTCTTGACGTCATTTAGAGAGGGCTTGAAGAATACAACTTTTTCTCTAGAAGGCACTTCCACTTTCAAGGCTCGTCTAGCCAAAATTATCATAACTTTAGCTCTTAAACTGCAAGTGTAAACATTAAGAATTCTTGAATTGATTCCTTGGATGATTCTAGTTGGAAAAGTTTGTAGCTTTTAGGATACACTCTCTCTATTGAAGCTTTTGAAGGTTGAAATGCAAGTTTCCCTTTTTCAGGTTGTTAGCTTGTGGTTGGTATAATTCTTAGCCTTTACATTGGTTTAATTATTCTTATTGTTATGAATTCTAACCTTGACATGTTGGAGTTCATAACCATGAGTGGCTAGTTTCATAGCTAGCCAAGATAATGTGATGTGAAAATGGATTCTTTTGATTGTGAATGAGTTGGTAGTTTTGCATTTGAGTTTCTTGTAGTGTTGAACCTTCTTTTACTTGATATTGTTGCTAGCAATCTAGGAAGTAATTAACCCTATTTTGCACACACACACTTGGTAGAAACTGAAAGGGTAGATTGAGTGTGGGAAAGGGGTAGAAGAATCGGAAGGAAAAACCGACCTTAAGTAGAATTCGGTTTCTTATCCGATGGTAGCTTCGGTTTGTGTTCAAGTGCATATCATGTTGAATCATTAGATTTAGGGTGCCTACACTAATCGAAGTCATCACACTCTCCATATTCCTGGCTTGAGTGGAAACTACACCCATAAGTTTATCCAAAGTGTTGTCCCATCTATCCTCGCATTCTTGGTTCAAACTCGATTATTGGGATAGTTTGTGTAGTGGGTTGAAGGTAAGAACGAGTGTTTGGTAATTGAGTTGAGGCATTCCTTGGTGGCTTTGGTAGGACATATTGGAATTGTAGAAAGTTCGTGGTTGTGGGGCAAATGGTGGTTGTCCTTGCTTGTGTGAGTTTTTGTTCCAACGATAATTTGGATGATCTCTCTTGATGGCATTGAAAGAGTTAGAATATGCATTGTTTAAATTCCGGTGTTGTTGCATGAAGCTTACTTCCTCCGCTTGTAGATTACCGGGCTCTTCCATCTCAAAAGATAGCTCATCACATTGCCATAAGCATTATCTTTCTTTCTTTCAATCAAAAAATCCCCTTCCATCCTCTTTCTTGACTGCAAATTATCAAACTTCTTCGACAACTTATCCATTTTCTCTAAAAGCTCTGAGTTGTCCTTTGGTCCTTCAGTAAAATTAACCTTCCTCGTGCTAGATCCGGTTTCCCACAACCGATGATTTTTTGAAATTCTCTCTATAGCGTCATAGACCTTTTGAGCATTGCACGACATCAAACATCCTTCACATGCATGGTCAATATTAGAATGTGACTCTGTCCTCAATTGTCTACAGAAAAGTTGGATTAGCATGTCGAATGGGTAACCATGATCGGGGCAAGCCTTCAACAATTTCTTGAATCTTTCCCATGGACTCCCTAAGGTTTCATCGGGGCCTTGTGCAAAATTTGCTATTGCAACCTTTAGCTTCAAATTCCTTCCAGGTGTAAAGTATTGCTTTAAGAATTCATTTTGTACCTTGTTAGGAACATTTTATTATGTTTTGATGATGGCCATACTAGCTGTTATAGCAAGCCTGAAATAAGTTAGAACACTCTGTATAGTCTTTACTTAGAGTCGGACATGTTGTATAAGTTGAGTCAGACAAGTATTGTACTAGTTGGTAGGATGGCAAAGCAAAAACAGATTTTCGGTAGAGTAAAGCCAGTCAAGTACCAGCAAAAAAGCAATGAAGACATTATGGTCTGACTTATAACCAAGGAAGTCCGTGATGACCTTGGATAAGTCTAAATTATGTTTTGAGTGATGAAACTTAATGTTTAAATATGGTGTACACTGATCTCACCCAAATCAAGGATCGGTGAAGTACAAGGATTCCCCTTAAACTGAAAGAATGAAGGAAACAGTGAATCGGCAAAGTAAACTGACTTTCGGCTGAGTGAAGACAAAGCAGTGAAGGAAGATCTAAGCGGCAAAGTCAGATGGATCACTTGACCGATCAAAGAATGGCTGAGTAAACCTTACTTAGTCAGATTATTGAAATATGAAGAAGATACTGAAGATCAAGCATTAAATGCACAATCAATAGAGGATCAATCAAGGACAGGTTTTATGGTAAACATTTGAAGAAAAATCCAATCGCTAAAATCAAGGAGAATACAATTAAGGGGGAATCAAGAATAAAATCAAGGATTATTTCCCTCATTAATATAGCCAACGGACGGAAATTCAAATCAAGAATAATCAAGGCTATAAATAGAAGGCACTGAAAAAAAAACAACACACACGATCAAGAATCTGAGCAAAAACTCTGTCAAAGTAAAAAGTCTTCTATCTGTGCTGAAAAGAAATATCTAGTGATCAACTCAAAATCGAGAGCTACAGATCAAGCATCAAGCATTGAGATTGATCAACAAGTTTGTGAATCCAATTCACATCAATCAAGCAACTGAATCAGAGCCATCTGAGAAGGAGTAGTGTTTGTGATAGCTGCTGAAGGATTTGATCCCAAGGAGCAGTGAAAGAGACTGAGTCACTGAAGTTGTTGTAGTCAAGGAGTGATAGTCTTGTAGATTGTGAAGCTTGTGAAGTCAAGGACAATCGTACTATTGTATCTGTGAAAACAATAGTGAATTCATCCGATCATCACAGGAGAAGAGTGGATTAAGGGATTACACCACCTGAACCACTATAAGCCTTGTGTCAATTTACTTTCTGCAATTTACCTTACTGCATTCATTTAATTGCTTATATTATATCATATATTTGTGATTGCTTAAACTACCTTGAAATAACTTAGTAAGAAGGGACTTATCCGCTGCCCAAAAGATTTTAAATATAAGAAAAGTTTTTGAAACTCCACTATAGTCATTCACCCCCCCACTAACTATAGTTTTACCCTTCTCTGGGACCAACAATTGGTATCGGAGCAGTGTTCCTAGTATCAGAACCTGTTCAGATCTAATTTCTGGTAACAAGGAGATCACATATTTTCAAAGTATTTTTCAAATCTGTGTCTTCCACTTATATATATAGATATCTCAAATCCATACTTATGGATTCCTCAAACTTTATGTCAAAAGTACCTATTTTCAATGTTAATAATTTTGATAAATATAAAATAAGAATGTTATCTCATCTTGCAGCAACTCATGAGGAGATGCTGGATGTAATTAATGATTGCCCAATCATGATCATGACTATGATAACCACAGGAGCAGATCAAGGAAAAGAAGTGGATAAACCCAAGAATGATTGGACCAAGGATGACAGGAGAAGAGCAAATCTAGACTTTGTTGCAAAAGATATGATCTTGAAGACCCTGGACAGCAACATGTTCATGAATCAAAGACTGCAAAACAGCAAAGGAGATGTGGGACAAGCTGGCACTGATAAATGAAGGATCTGAAGCAGTTAAAGAAAACAAACTATCTGTTGCAAAACAGAAATTTGAGAACTTCAAATGAAGACTAGTGAATCCATTGATCAAATGGACAACAGATTCTCAAGCATCATCAGTGAACTGCAACAACTTGGGCACACATATCCTCAGAAAGAAGTATGTTTAAAGATCTTGAGAGGCTTACACGAAAGATGGAAGATCATAACATCAGTAATCAGAGGAACTACAAACCTTGCAAACACTGACACTCTGACTCTGATGTCCCAACTAAAAGCTCATGAATTTGAATTAAACGGTGAAGAATGTGCTCCGACAGAGACACAAAGAGCCAGTACACTGATAGCACCACAGCAAAGTAACTTTGCTGATTGCATCAGCAAAGAGACACTAGAGCTCAAAGAACAGGTAGCTTTATTAGTTAAACGTTTTGACAGGTTTAGCAAAAAGAAGCCATTCAAAGGGAACTCGTCATCAAACAAGAGGTCAAGCTCAAGCAAAGACATGAAGAAAAGAGATGATGAGTACAGATGCTTCAACTGCAACAAGAAAGGACACTTCAAGGCTGATTGCCCAGAAGAAAACAATAAAGATGAGGAAAAGAAGAAGTACAAAACATCCGAATAGAAGAAAGGCAAGAAAGAACTCAAGGCTAAATTCAGCAGTGAAAAGAATGAAGAATCATCTGACAATGATTCAGATAATAGTGATGAAGAAGACAGCTCAGATGATGAAAAAGCATGTCTATGTCTCATGACCAAAGAATTAGATGAAGATGAAGGTGACAACTCAGATAATAAAGCAAGTCTATGTCTTATGGCCAAAGAATCTGATGAAACTGAGGTAACATCTAGTTCTTACTCTTCATCAAATGCATCCACATCTAACACTACACAATCTTCTATTCTCCCATTAGATCCAGCAGCCCTAGTCCAAAATCTCATGACTAAATTTGATGAAATTGAGATGAATCATGAAATTCTGGAAAAGGAATGTAAGGATCTATGAAAAGAAAATAAAAGATTGAAGGAACAACTGGACAAATTGAAAGCTGAACTAGCTACTAAAGAGATATATTCACCTATATAAAAAGCAGCAGATGATAACTCATCCAATGCAAACAGATCAGCTGAGAAAATCCACCTAGCAGTTAAAAACACCACTGCACCACTAAATGCACCAGCTTACAAACCTTCAAGAAGGTTTGGATCCAGATCTGGTCTTGGCTACAATAGTCAGGATGAGAATAGAAACAATGGACAACACAATTCTGAATCTAGGACCAATAATGGACCAAAGTTCAGAAAAGGACAGACCATAATTTCCACCACTCATCCTGTATCAGTGAAGTCAAAACCTAATATAGTGAAACAGCAGACTAAACCATCATTCCAGTCAACCAAAAACAAAGACCTACGGAAAGGTAAAGGAAGACTTTATCCTTCAGAGGATGATTGGAATGTTGCACCTCCAAAATACAAGAAGAAACCATACAATGATATGCATCATGTGTTTAAGAAAAATCAACAAAGATATGTTTCTAGACACATGAAGCAACATAGGTTTCCCACTGCATATTGGAAGGTGAAGAAGGATGCAAATGCACCAAAAAGCAGAGCAAAGTATCAGAATACCTTCAATAGAAATATCAGAAGCTATTCTGCCATGCCTTATACATATGAAGTTGATGATTTCAATTATCCAAAAAGAAGATCTTTTGGATATACACTCGGAGTAGAAGGCATGACTGCTAATAGGTATGGACCCAAGCAGTGTTGGGTACCTAAACATAATTAATTTGTTTTGTAGGATGTCTGGTACATAGACAGTGGATGTTCCAGACACATGACAGGGAACAAAGGATGGCTCACTGATTTCAAAGCTTTTGATGGACCCAAAGTCACATTTGGAGGCAAAGAAAACCCTGGCAAGATTAAGGGGGAAGGCACAATGCTCAAGAACAATTTGAAGATTCAAAATGTGGCATATGTTAAGGGACTAAACTTCAATCTGATGAGCATCAGCCAATTATGTGACAAAGGCTACAATATACACTTCAACAAGGAAGGATGAAAAGTAATTCACAGCCAAACCAACACAGTAGTTCTTGTAGGAAGAAGAAAAGATAACATGTATGTGGTGGATTGGAAAACAGCTAAAGCAGAAACATGTTTGTTTGTCAAAAATAAACAATCAACCAGCTGGATTTGGCATAGAAGATTAAATCATCTAAATTTCAAGACCATCAACACATTATCAAAGAACAAGTTAGTTGAAGGCCTACCAGATATCACATTCAAGAAGGGAAGTCTCTGTGATGCATGCCAAAAAGGGAAGCAAATCAAAAGCTCTTTCAAATCAAAGCCCTACCAATCTCCAACAAGAATTCTGCATCTGTTACACATGGACATGTTTGGACCAGTCACACCAGTAAGTGTAAGTGGAAATAAATACACTCTAGTAGTGGTAGATGACTTCTCCAAATTCACATGGACCATATTCATGAACAAGAAGAAAGAGACACTCAAGAGATACCAGATCTACTCAGAAGAATTCAAAATGAGAAAGAACTAAAGAATATCAAGATCAGATCAGATAGAGGCACAGAGTTTCTAAATGAAGTGATCAGAACTTATTGTGCAGAAAATGGAGTATTACATCAATTATACGCGGCGGGAACTCCACAACAAAATGGTGTAGCGAAAAGAAGAAACGAACACTCAAAGAAGCGATCGAACAATGATTGCAGAAGCATGCCTACCAAAAAGGTTTTGGGCTGAAGCAGCAAACACAGCATGCTATACTCAGAACAGATCAATCATCAACAAACATCATGGAACAACTCCATATGAGATATGGAATGGAAGAAAACCTAACATCTCACATTTACACATGTTTGGATCTAAATGTTTTGTTTTGAACAGGAATCAGTTACACACCTTTGATGAAAAAGCTGATGAAGCAATCTTTATGGGATACTCAGACACCAGCAAGGCATTCAGAGTTCTCAACAAAAGAACATTGGTGATTGAAGAATCAATACATGTAGTATTTGATGAACCAAACACAAATGGTGAAAGTCTTCAAGATCAAGAAGAAAAAGCAACACAAAGGGAAGTATATACAAATACAACCATACCAGCTACCATTCTGAATCATCATTTTGAAAATCAAAATGAGCCACATGTCAACACAACGAGAAGATGCACCGAACTAGAAGCTCGTACGAGACAAGTTGCGAAGCACCAAGTGAAGAACAACTTCAACCTGACCTAATTTGGCTAAGAGATCATCCTGAAGTACAAGTCATTGGAAATATTCACACAGGAGTTAAAACCAGAAGACAACTGGAGCATATGCTAACATGTTTTCTATCACAAGTGGAACCCAAGACAATAGATGATGCAATTCAAGATGCAGATAGGATTACAGCCATGCAAGAAGAACTAAATGAATTTGAAAGAAATGAAGTCTGGGAAATTGTTGACAGACCAGACAAAGCCAACATCATTGGAACAAAATGGGTATTCAGAAACAAGATGGATGAGCAAGGAACAGTTGTCAGAAATAAAGCAAGGCTAGTTGCAAAAGGATATTCTAAAGCAGAAGGAATAGATTATGATGAAGCATTTGCACCAGTAGCAAGACTGGAGGCAATCAGACTCTTTCTAGCTTATGCTGCACACAAAGACTTCAAAGTCTATCAAATGGATGTCAAGAGTGCATTTCTGAATGGACTTTTGGAAGAAGAAGTATATGTGGAACAACCTCCTGGTTTCCAACTCAAAGGAAAAGAAGATAAAGTATATAAACTCAAGAAAGCTCTGTATGGACTCAAACAGGCACCTAGAGCTTGGTATGAAACACTATCACAATTTCTGATCAAGAATGGATTCAAAAAAGGAACTATAGATAAAACTATGTTCAAATTAGAGGAAGGAACAAGCACATTACTAGTACAAATCTATGTTGATGACATTATCTTTGGATCCGAGGATGAAAAGCTATGTGAGAAATTTGCAAATCTAATGAAGAGCAAATTTCAGATGAGCATGATGCGAGAATTAAATTATTTTCTTGGACTTCAAGTGAAACAAATGAAGGATGGTATTTTTAGCAGTCAAGCCAAGTATACAAAGGACTTAATACACAAATATGGTATGGACACAAGTGGCACAGCAGATACACCAATGTGTGCAAGGGTCATTCTTGGAAAAGATGAAGCTGGAAAAGATGTTGATCAGAAAATGTATAGAGGAATCATTGGATCACTACTTTATTCAACTGCAAGCAGACCTGATATAGCATTTGCAGTAGGATTATGTGCAAGATTTCAAGCTCAACCAAAAGAATCACATCTTCTAGCAGCCAAAAGAATAATCAAATACCTGAAGAACACCATCAACGTTGGAATTTGGTATCCAAAAGATGGAGGATTCAAGTTGACATCATATTCAGACTCTGACTATGCTGGATACAAGATAGATAGAAAAAGAACTTCTGGAACATGCCAGATGCTAGGCACCAGACTAGTCTCTTGGTTCAGTAAAAAGCAAAACTCCATATCTACATCAACAGCTGAAGCAGAATATATAGCAGCAGGCAGTTGCTGTGCACAAGTACTATGGATTAGACAACAGCTAAGGGATTATGGAATAGAGGAAAAGACAATTCCAATTATGTGTGACAACACAAGTGCCATATCTATTACTGAAATTCCAGTATTACACTCAAGAACAAAGCATATTGATGTGAGACATTATTTCATCAGGGATCATGTTGAGAAAGGAGATGTTATTCTAAGATATATACCCACTGAAGATCAATTGGCTGACATCTTCACTAAACCACTCGGTCATGAAAGATTTAGCATGTTAAGAACTGAGTTGGGAATGATTGAAATTGACTAAGTACCAAAGAGCGGCTAACTGAAGTAAAACAGCTAAGTGACTTCATCAGTTGTTTAAACCTTTGCCATTACAGGAGATGTAGCAGGTAAGGCACTGATACTCAGTGAAGTTAACTTCACTGGTTGTTAGGAACAGTAGAATAAAGCAGCTCAGTGAAAAATTCACTACATCGGCTAAGTGACCAGCCAAGGCACTCCACCGAAATGAAGAATGGGGAAATGGGAAAATTAAAGTGTGAACCAAATCAACTTTTATACACGTGGAGAATAAGGAAGTTATGGAGAATTATACTGTGGAAGATTATACACGTGGAGATCAATTTACAATTATGAAGGTAACCATATTACTCTTCTAATTACAAACACCTCGATTCCCGGAATCTATCATTAGTTACCTCAATCCACTCCCTCACTTCACTCGAATATCGGGATTCATATACACAAAATCACGCCATTATGTCATAAAATCCTTCCACATTTGTTAAGGGTGAATTTATACGATTTATAACACTATGTTTTATGATAATTTCCCCCATATTTGTATTAATTTGCATAAGAAACGTGTGTTTAATAGAAATATTGAGTAAATGATATTTTAGATGAGTTAATCGCAAAATATGTTTATTTATGTGCTTTAATTATGTTTTTATGATTATTTGAGCGATATTACATTTTGCGATGTTTTTATGTGTTGTAGATACATGATTGAGGCTCAAAAGATGATCAAAAGTTGATTTAGTTCGAGCTAATTGATGATAAAAGAGATAATGAAGAAGTGGGATAGAGATAGAAGAGATAGAGATCAAGAAATCGAAATTCAGTCATATTGGACTGGCGTCCAGGTCCCGTCCAGTGGACGGGCGTCTGATGAAAATGAACGAGCGTCCATGGATGGAAAGTTGATTCAGGATGTTTGGACGCTGAAGTGGACGCTGGGTGAACGAGCGTCTGGTCATGACTCGGCCCGATTTGAAGTTCTATTGAAGAGTGGACGGGCGTTCAAGGAACCAGACGGGCGTCCGGTAGCCGACTTGCTGAAACCGACTTTAAAATCTATAAATAGGCGGCTGTTTCTCAACCCAAAGCATACCATACACTCATTATTCAAAACCCTAAACCTAGGGGCGGCTTTAGGCTGCGTTTTTCTTCTTTTATTCCAGTTTTTTATGCACTTTAGATCTAGATTAAACTAGTTACTTTTTATGCACTATTTCTGCAAATTCGAGTTGCTGAGGATGTTTAGAGGCTAAAAGCTTCATCAAACGAGTATTGTGAAGCCATCCAACGATTGTTGATTTCGTTTTCTTCGGTTGTACTGTGAGTTTTTATTTAAAGGTTGTTTCTTATTCATGTTTATTACGTTTAATTGCCTTTACATCGGAAGATATGCATGTGTGATTGTTTATTGTTGATGGAAATCTTAATAAACCCAAAGCATACCATACACTCATTATTCAAAACCCTAAACCTAGGGGCGGCTTTAGGCTGCGTTTTTCTTCTTTTATTCCAGTTTTTTATGCACTTTAGATCTAGATTAAACTAGTTACTTTAAAATCCCCGGCAACGGCGCCAAAAACTTGTCACGGATTTTATTAACACAAAATAAACAAGTAATAATCCGGTTAACCTCAAGTATAAGGATCGTAGTAATAGTGGTTAATGCCGGGTCGATCTTACGGGGAACTGGCGATTGCTAACCCTAGTTTTTGTTTAACTAACTAACCTATGTCACGAAACTAATCTAAACGAGTGAATAAAAACCAAACAAAACGAAAAATAAAACTAGACGAGAGGATATAATCCAAAGCTAGGAAGGATACGGGCTGCGAACCAATTCAATACTAAACTAAACTAAGATGCAAATAAAAGTAAACTAACTAAACAAATTCAAGTTTTAAGGATTTAAATCAAGTGTATAACGAGCAAACGAGGATTGATCCACCTATCCAACAAGCATTGATTTCCTATCTCGATTATATTGTGGTTTTTATCTAGGTTGTGATTCACCTTATCTAAACATGAACCCTAATTCCTTAGAAAGTTCATCTATTAATCTAATATCTTCCAATGCAAGATTAACGCGTTTTCTAACCAAAGGTGTAAACTTTATGTTCATAATCTAGCAATTAAACCTATTAACTTCCGTTATGATAGATTCGAATTACTATTCTTATTCATGATGATCTAGGGTTTATTAAGATTTCCATCAACAATAAACAATCACACATGCATATCTTCCGATGTAAAAGCAATTAAACGTAATAAACATGAATAAGAAACAACCTTTAAATAAAAACTCACAGTACAACCGAAGAAAACGAAATCAACAATCGTTGGATGGCTTCACAATACTCGTTTGATGAAGCTTTTAGCCTCTAAACATCCTCAGCAACTCGAATTTGCAGAAATAGTGCATAGAAAGTAACTAGTTTAATCTAGATCTAAAGTGCATAAAAAACTGGAATAAAAGAAGAAAAACGCAGCCTAAAGCCGCCCCTAGGTTTAGGGTTTTGAATAATGAGTGTATGGTCTGCTTTGGGTTGAGAAACAGCCGCCTATTTATAGATTTTAAAGTCGGTTTCAGCAAGTCGGCTACCGGACGCCCGTCTGGTTCCTTGAACGCCCGTCCACTCTTCAATAGAACTTCAAATCGGGCCGAGTCATGACCAGATGCTCGTTCACCCAAGCTTCCACTTCGGCGTCCAAACATCCGGAATCAACTTTCCATCCATGGACGCTCGTTCATTTTCATCAGACGCCCGTCCACTGGACGGAACCTAGACGCCAGTTGGATATGATTGAATTTCGATTTATTGATCTTTATCTCTTCTATCTCTATCCCACTTCTTCATTATCTCTTTTATCATCAATTAGCTCGAACTAAATCAACTTTTGATCATCTTTTGAGCCTCACTCATGTATCTACAACACATAAAAACATCGCAAAATGTAATATCGCTCAAATAATCATAAAAACATAATTAAAGCACATAAATAAACATATTTTGTGATTAACTCATCTAAAATATCATTTACTCAATATTTCTATTAAACACACGTTTCTTATGCAAACTAATACAAATATGGGGGAAATTATCATAAAACATAGTGTTATAAATTGTATAAATTCACCCTTAACAACTCCCCCACACTTAGCTTTTGCTCGTCCCGAGCAAAACAAAACAAAGATTAGGCTCGAGAAAAGAACAGACATCTAAACATACATAACACATATCCAATAAATCAGAAGTTCACCAGTGCGTGTGTGCATAGCCATAGAAAACTTCCACTAAATCCAAACTCGAGAAACTCAAAGCAAAACTAGCTAATACCCCCTCGTAGACTAGCAATAATTGACACCCATAAGATGCACCCTACAAACGTAAAGTATCCCGAAAAAGATGATCGAATATATCTAGGGCCTTTCTGAAATACTCAGAGGATAATCCCTACAACATATCTATCAGTTTCTACTGGGGATAAGATAGACGATAACTTAGTCATACATTCATTTCATAACACTTCATATTGCAAGTTGATTTAACTATTTCACTTTTAAACGCACATCAGAATGAGCTATTGCCCTGTCATAGCAGAATAGGATATTCGAGATATACCATACCTTACTCCAATCATAAGGCAGCTTCTTCTGACTGTTGTGAGCTTTTAGTCATCATAGTGGTATAGGACATACGTGGTATACCCTATCGCACTCAAATCATCGACTAGCTTTCGACACACCCAATTACTTCACTTCCAATTCAACTTTTTCATTTGACAATAAGTTACGTGTTACTTATCACATTCAAACCTTAGATATTCACAGTATAACATACTTCGGATCTAAATACAAACTATCATAAATCTCAAGATATATACGTAGCACTAAGCACATGACTTATAAGAAAATCAGAAATCACTAATCCAAAAGGGGTATAACTTTATAAATTAGCTCATCATCTACTATGGCTCGTGAAAAATAGATCAGGTGAAACAACTAACTTACTAAACATATGATACATAGCTTGGATGACTATAAAAATAACGAACTTAGATCTGAATTGCCTACTCGGGACAAAACAAAAACATAAATGTCGGAAAATTTTGAAAATCATAGCTCATTTTGCTCATTTTGCATAGAAACATATCGAATTAAGCAAATGTGTAGATACGTATCGAACATTCCCCTCCCCCACACTTAAAAAAATCAACATGTCCTCATGTTGTGCAGAATGAAAGAAAGGATAAAAGACTTAGCTGATTTCAAGCGTTACTCGAAACGTCGGTCAAGCCGGAGCCTACATAGTGACACTTAGAACTCGTAACCAGACAATGTAGCTCGACAAAACCGCTAAAAATATACCTGCACGACTTGACAGACACGGAAACATCTCGGGGAAAACGGGGGATCATACTAAAATGAAAAGAGATATCAAAAATGAGGAGAAATCAAAAGGTAAAGCATCCAATACATCCAAAAAGTATAAAAACAGCAGAAATAAAAGTACGGGTGCCTTATGGCTTACATGATCCATCGAATAGCAATATCAAAATTACAACGAACCATATAAGTAGAAATGTCAATACAAAACAACCAACATAAAAATAGAGAAATAAGATCAAGGTTGGCTCGGCGCCGCAGAATCATCAGCTGGAGGATCAGAGGAGGGTCCAGAAGGTGGTGCCGTAGTCCTATCTGCCGAGTCAGGCTGCTCCTCATCTGAAGATGAATCAGAGTCGTGTAGAACATCCGCAATGACCTGCTCAATCTCATCATCAAAGAGATAATCAACGGAGCTCGGATTGAAGGTTCTGTCGTCCCTCGGCTGCCGGCCCTCACAGATACATTGAATAATGGACAAAATATTGTTCTGCGTATCCCGAAATCTTAATAAACCCTAGATCATCATGAATAAGAATAGTAATTCGAATCTATCATAACGGAAGTTAATAGGTTTAATTGCTAGATTATGAACATAAAGTTTACACCTTTGGTTAGAAAACGCGTTAATCTTGCATTGGAAGATATTAGATTAATAGATGAACTTTCTAAGGAATTAGGGTTCATGTTTAGATAAGGTGAATCACAACCTAGATAAAAACCACAATATAATCGAGATAGGAAATCAATGCTTGTTGGATAGGTGGATCAATCCTCGTTTGCTCGTTATACACTTGATTTAAATCCTTAAAACTTGAATTTGTTTAGTTAGTTTACTTTTATTTGCATCTTAGTTTAGTTTAGTATTGAATTGGTTCGCAGCCCGTATCCTTCCTAGCTTTGGATTATATCCTCTGTCTAGTTTTATTTTCTGTTTTGTTTGGTTTTTATTCACTGTTTAGATTAGTTTCGTGACATAGGTTAGTTAGCTGAACAAAAACTAGGGTTAGCAATCGCCAGTTCCCCGTAAGATCGACCCGGCATTAACCACTATTACTACGATCCTTATACTTGAGGTTAACCGGATTATTACTTGTTTGTTGTGTTAATAAAATCCGTGACAACATTCAAACCACGTTCACACTACCCAAATCACCCTATATAAACAACACTTAGAGGTTTCTCAGAAATCTTTACATTCATTTACAAATTATAAACCTCATTTCTTCCCTTGAAAGATCGAAACTTTTCAATTTATCAATCACATTCAACAATGGCTTCATCCTCTACAATATCTCCCACAGAAAGATTCTATGAAAATTCGATCATCACTGGATCGTTTTTCAAACCTGGACCCTATCTTTCCTTCTGTGATAATAATGCACAAGCTCAACGCTTGGTTGATTGCTGCTCAAATATGGGGTTAATGACCTTCTTAAACCCCCCAATCAACGGAATTTGCTATGAAAATCTGATTGGATTCTGGAAAAATGCCAAGTTTGTGCCCAGCACAAAGAAAACCGATATCGATTGCATAAAGAGTTCAATCTTTAGGAAAGAAGTAGTCATTACGCCTGGTCTTCTCAATAGATTCCTACACCTACCCATGATAGTCCGGCTAATGTAAAGTTTGTGAAGATTGACATCAAGAAATTATGGGCTGAGATAGCCAAGAACCCCAAGAAAAACAGCAAAACATACAACCTCCCTAGATCAGCACTAAAACTTCCGTTTGCTGAATTTGCACCGGTCATCACCAAGAACATCGAAGGCAGAAAAGGGTCGATGGAAAACTTAACTGAATTACGAGTCAAGCTAATGGAAATCATCTACGAAGGTACTAAATTTGACTGGGCAACATTTGTATTCAATAGGTTGAAAGACCAAATTCAAAAGGAGATTGATCTGTCAATTACGGCACCAAGCAAGGGTTTGCAGAAGAAAGGTGATTTCTGGGAGAGGAAATCATATGGGTTCCCACTTTAACACCTGTTTGACGCATTGAAAGTGAAACCCATAAATCTGCAGGCTCCACACAAGTCCAAGGTAATGTTCACCTACATCAAGGCATCTATGAAACCCAAACCCACTACCGGGAGAAAAAGAAAACAACCTGAAAGCAGCAGATCAGGAGTGGGACGAAGAACCAGATCCCAAAAGTAACAAGAGCACACCTCTGTGACTGGCACCAACAACTTGAACGAACCTATGGTAATCAGTGATGATGCAGCAACAGAGAAAAAAAGCAACAAGAGGACATCACCTATCTAGAAGAAGGTGAGGAAGGATATGCTCTCACTTCATCTGAAGGAGAAGAGATGGATGAGGAAGAAGCTGAGACAGAGGATGAGCACTCAGAGGGTGACCACCTTGAAGCAAATCCAGAAAACATGGAGATTTCTAATGATGAGCTGACACTTCAAGGGGTACTCTTCAAGAGCGTCAGCAAAGTTGACAAACAGCCAAGTGAGCCAGCTGATCAAACTCACTCCGCTGAACTTGTCAACTCCCCCATTATTGACCAAGGGAGCAGCAGAGAAAGTTACATCTCCAACAGATGAAAAAGCCAACACCCCAGAGCTACCTCTAAATGACCCCGAGTCTAATGAGTAAGAAAGAGAAGAAGAGGCAGAAAGTAAAAAGGAAGAAGATGAGGAGGAAGAAGATGAAGTGAAATTAGAGGAGGAGGAGGAATATGAAGATGATGAGAATGTTGAAGTGGAACCAGAGGAAATTGATCCAGAAAGTACCTTCAATCTGGACTTTCAACCTCTGATTGTAGACATGGAGAAGCAGTATCACAGCAGGCAAAACCTAAAAGCTGCTTTAAGGAGTGAAGCAACCTCCCTAAACCATAAGATTGAAGCCCTCATCAGTCACATCAAGGTACAAGATGAGGTCATGGAAAAACAAGGAAACTTGCTCTGCAACTTACAGCATCTTATTCCCTACCATGTCCATACCAATCTTGAATTTCATGCTGAAAAGATTGACAACAATCTCAAACCCTTGGTGGACACTCTAAATGCTCACACTCATCAAATTAAGCATCTGGATGAGGTCATGGAGTACTCTGGCAAGCAACTCAACACCCTTCTCAAAATTGGTGAGGCAACCAACAAAATACTGGAGAAAAGATATGGTCCCCTCCCTGAATCTGAAGATGCAATCAGGATTCTTGAAGCACGGTTTGGTGATACCAAAAAAGGGGAAGGAAGCTCAAAGCCTGACAGCTCCAGTGGAAAGAATGAAAGCCCAATAGTTAAGGGCAAGAGCACCAAAGGCAAAGCACGGTTAAGGGCGCCTTTGTTTTTGAATAAAAAGATGCAATATCTTATTGCCCTTAAATGGATGAATAAAATTTTTAAGTTCTATTCTATTACTCCCTCCGTCCCATTTTATTTGTCCATGTTTCCTTTTTGGTTTGTCCCAAAATAAGTATCCACTTTGTGCATTAATTATTAGATTTCTTCAAATACCCTTCACTCTTTACAATATTTACAATAAAAAGTGTGTAGCATTAAATGTTCCAACAACAACTTAAAGGGCATAAGTGTAAAAATATTGGATTATTTAATGTGATTCAAAGCATTAACTACACTTTTCTTAATCTGTGTGAAAAGTCAAACAGGACAAATAAAATGGGACGGAGGGAGTAATTTTTATGAAAAATTTGGCATACTTATGTTCAGGCTTATGAGGGTTTTGGCATCATCAAAAAAGGGGAAATTGTTAGGAACATTTTATTATGTTTTGATGATAGCCATACTAGCTGTTATAGCAAGCCTGAAATAAGTTAGAACAATCTGTATAGTCTTTACTTAGAGTCTGACATGTTGTATAAGTTGAGTCAGACAAGTATTGTACTAGTTGGTAGGACGGCAAAGCAAAAACAGATTTTTGGCAGAGTAAAACCAGTCAAGTACCAGCAAAAAAGCAATGAAGACATTATGGTCTGACTTATAACCAAGGAAGTCTATGATGACCTTGGATAAGTCTAAATTATGTTTTGAGTGATGAAACTTAATGATTAAATATGGTGTACACTGATCTCACCCAAATCAAGGAATCAAATCAAGAATTCTTAATGTTTACACTTGCAATTTAAAAGCTAAAGCTATGATAATTTTGGCAAGAAGAGCCTTGAAAGTGGAAGTGCCTTCACTTCTAGAGAAAAGGTATGTTATTTTCTGCCCCTCTTCAAATGAATTCCAGAATAAGATTTAAAACTTGAAATCCGGGTTTTTCTCGCAGGTAGCTGGGTGAGTCAGAATCATTAAATGCTGCTCAGATTTCCAACTGTCAAATTCCGGCGTCCACCGTCTGTGAACTCGGCGTGCGCCGACTTCTGATCTTGGCTTGATTCCTAAACTTCTTCAACAAGAAACTCTCTCAAGCTCGATGGTCTGCTCCAAGCTCTTCCAAAACTAATATGTAACCTGGGTATCTGCAAAACACAGCCAAAATTGATACCCCGCATAATTCCGATAACAAAACTTGGCATAAAAGCCTAAAATTATGGGGTTAGATATTAAACCTTATTTACAACTTTTGATCTATTTCATCACATAATTGCATGAATTTGATATAAAAGCGCCACTAAAAGCTTAAGAATTGGGATAAAAATACATCATTCGGTTGACATACATCAACATGCATATACCAATATGCGTGATTTATAACCCACCCACAAAATCGTACCTTATGGAGATTCGCTCGAAGGTTCCAGTCGGCTTCTTCAAGTTTCTATTCTTCTCCGATTGATGTAAGTCAACTAGATGATACTTTTTACGATGTTTTACCCCCATTTCGCATGCATTTATTGATGATTTCGTATCAATTCGAGTCATTATTTGCTTAGTTTCATCCATATGTATAGATAATAATTATTATATTAAATATTATATTCTGATAGGGTTTGTACCGGTTATAGTAACCGGAGCGCCGTGTCGGGTTTACGCTTGGTATTTTGGTGTTGTATTGCAGGATTATAGGTTGACCAAGACCCCGATGGACGACACGCATTGAGCCTAAACATGTCTTTTGAGAGCTTGAAGAGTGTGCCGGAAGCTAACAAGTTCAAACGGATCAATTGTCATTAGTGCTTCTACCGTAACCTATCTTCAAGCGACATTTTTCCCACCATATAGGAATTTTATGGAGAATAATTCTTCATGAGAGTTGTAGATCAAGAAACTAAATTTCCAATTCATTTTGAATCACGTCAATCGGAGGTCTACAACTCAAGTTATAGCCATTTTATTGAGACACCGGAGAGTTGCATATTTCCAGAGTGTATCACGGCTCAAGCCAAGACACTCACGGTGTAAGCCGGGACACAAATTCCGAGGTAGTTGGATGCATTTAATGTTGAAGTCAGACCCCAACTACATTGTCACTCACGGCTCAAGCCGTGAAAGGTCCGGCTCACACGTGGAAACCAGAGAGACTCACGGCTCAAGCCGTAATGTAAAAATCGGCAATTTGCGTAGGCTTTTATACTCATTTTTTCGAGACATAAGGGGGAGACCCATTCTCCATCTTCTTCCCCAACCTCTCTTGAACCCTTGGAGACACACCACCGCCCCAATGGGTTTTTCTAGCCAAAATCTCTTAGATTTTTAGCTCTTAACTAATTTGTAAACATTATGGATTTGTTAGTTTGATTTCTAGGTAATCTAGTGGAAGAAATTCATCTCTTTTGATGTATGGAACCCATTCATGTTCTTGCAAGTTGAATGAAGCTACCATCTACAAGTTTATTGCTTCTAGTTGGTAAATATTTATCCTTTACTTTGTGTTAATTGTTCTTATTGATATAAATGCTAGCTTTGACATGTTGGTGTTTATATTTATGAGTGGCTAGTTCTACACTAGCCAAGATAATGTTTTTGTGATAGTATAATGTCTATTAGTTGATTGGGAATGTTGTTTTGCATTTCATAGCTTCATATGTTGTAGTTACCTTTTCCTATTTTCATTGAATGGCTTGTTGGTGTTGGATTGATCACCTAGCACTTGCACACACACACACACACACTTACTTGAGACCGGATGTGATTTGGGTTTGGATCTAGATTAGAGGCACCAATGAAGAACACAAGAACAAATGAGCAAAAGCTTGTTCTTCCTAAGGAATCAACACCTTAGAAATCCCAAGTTTGAGAACATCACAACAAAGGAATGCTCAATCCTTTGATTGATTCTCCAAGTTAAACACTACCTAATCAGCAAGGTAAATGTAAAACTCTCAAATAACATTTATAAATTTCACTCAAAATATTGTCTAACTTGTTCAAGTACAAAATGTATGCATTATATAGGCTCCATATCTATGAAAACAAGGATGCAAATGTTAGTAATACCATCCGCAACGGAAGCGATTTAAGGATCTAGATCTATAAATTACACGTAATAAAATAACTAGATCTACATCTACAAGGGGGTTGTAGAACATACCTCTTGGATCTCAAAATCCAAGTTGGAGAACCGCAATAAGAAAGAAGAAAGATTGTGTGAAGAGCACCACGATCTTCCGCACGTGTGATCCAAGCAACTCCCGGTGGAAGGAAATTCTCGTCTCGAATCCTTCCGATATGCTACCCGGAAAAACCTCCAAGATTTTTCCCCAAATCTCCCATTGGCCGAAAATTCTTTTCTCCTCTCCAATAGGTGTATGTCTAATTTTTATGTGTGTTATGAGGCTTGGGATAACTCTCTTTATATAGGAGAGTAAAACTTAACCTCCAAGGATTTTTATTTTGCAAATAAATAACCCAATAAATAAAAGATAATTCCATAATATTCTAGAACAAATCTAGAATAATATTTATCTTTATTTCTTTCCATAAATATTTATCCAATAAATATTTTGTGCACATGTCTTAAAACAATTTCTTGTTTCCTAAAACATGTGTAGGGGCGAAATTTCTTATTTGTGACCTAGTCACAATAATTTCGACTAACACACTAAATTGGGCCAAGATTATAAAAAAAAGCCTTTTTCACATATTTAATTATTTAGCCCAACTAATTTAATAGTCCACTAAACAATTAATTCACATATCGTTTTAATAAAGTCCAACAATAACTAAATTAATATTATTAGGATTCGACGTCCGAGAATAGCTATGCTATATAGGAGGCACGTCGGGGACCATGGACTAATAATCAGTGGCTCCGATAAATCAAATAATTATCTTACGAACAGAATAATTATATTCGATAAATCAATCACATGAATATGCCACCATAATCCCGTGACTGCACTCCTCCGATTATGAGATTATATTTATCTCCTCACGAGAATAATAATAAGCGTCCATTGATATAGTCATTACATATGGATTAATCCTCCATAGACTGTTCATTCCAAATCGGGAAGTTACCGTTAACCCTTTTTAGAACCTCTTATCCTTATTTACCATTAACCCCCTAGTGATCAATTAATTCATACAACTCACTGGTAGCTAATCAGTGAAATATGAACTCGCGCGATCGATCGGTTTCTAGGATTAACAAATAAGGGAATCGTACATCTACTTCCTTCCGTAAATGGAAGGAATGGATTCCGTATCCGTGATAACACGGACTACTCACTCAATCCGGTACAATGCCAAGATGGGGTAATTCGGATCACAGACTCAGTGTAATCCTTAACCGTCAAGTCAAACCTCAGGATTAAGATATATCCATAAATATGATCATCGATTGATTCGATAAGACTTCTCGATTACGGAATTATATCGTGAACTCTAATCAAATCGGTCCAGCCCTATATGATATATCTATCATATATAAATGCCCCACTAGGTTCTTTTAACCGAAAGTCCGGATAAGACAATCACACCTATTGTGTTATGGGCGCATTAATAGAACGTTAAAGGAGAGACCCAATACTCTCGATTAACTTCACTACGGGCTAATTGTATTTTAAGTACATCTTCACTAACTCAATCCTCCCGTGTATATCCCATACACTGAGTTAAGTGATTACATAAACGATATACTTCAGGGTTTTCTGTAGTGTAAATACTATTGTCACATCGGTGAATATGAGAATAATAAATATGAATAATAATATCATTTCATTTATTAAATAAAACAATTACAAAATTGTCTTTCGGGCATAACACCTAACAATCTCCCACTTGCACGAAAGCATGTGATTAATTGTTTTAGAGCACACCCTATTATTTAAAACTACAACAAACTACATCTCTCACTTGCTCTAAAGCAATGGAGACCCATCCCGTATTCTAGTACCCATTAAGCATATCATAACCATTTCAGATTCCAAAGTACACTCCGAGTATGCCGTCGTAGGATAGGTCAGTGACTCGGGGAGTACCTACATCTAAATGTCATGGGTCTTAATGATTAGTCAGGTTGTCGGCTCGAGACGATCCGTAGAATCAAAACGTTACCGGTCCATCTAATCATGTGGTACTTTCCCAATATGCTTTTGACCTCTTAGTGATTTCGAAAATCCTTATAAGCTACCCCTTCATTGTGTGCAAAATGATGTGGTATTGGCTTCCATATCTAGAATCACTCCCAGATAGGAAAAGGAAATCCTTAAGCTATATCGCCTCTCTAGCTACTACAAAAGCCGCTAATCACCCAACTAGTTAAAGTCGAGTTGGCATTGCTGGATTCCTCCAGGCAATAGCTTCAACACAAGAGTAAACACTGAGCCCGAGATCGACTTAACGATCATCCTCAATCTGACTTAAAGTCAAAATCAGTGTATCACACATATCCAAGTTCACACATGAATATATCCGCATATTATTCCTCGTTCTCTTCAAAATACTAAAGGACATTCTAAACTTGCTTTGTTAACCGCCGAATCTAAGATTCGATCAAAGTTGACATTCAATAACCTGACCATCTCTTACTAGAAAGAGAATCTATCCCATTTCTCTTGATCCGAAGATTTAGAGAGTCATTCCTGAGGCATAGGGTAGAACTTCCTCGTTGAATGCTTGCATACACGGATGCATCATCTTAACCAATAAGATGGATGGGAAACCGATGATCGATTCTAATGAATTCGACCGAGTCAAACTCTTAAGAATGTTGTCCAAATCTCTGTTGCAAAAGAATTGTGGTTTTGTCGGATTCGACTTCAGATAACACACCCATGTTGATTCCAACTGGTGCAGTGTTATCCTTCACAAACACTAATATATGTATATATTCACTACTGTACTAAAATTTATATCCAGTCTACAAAAGACTTATCAATATTCTTGTCAAATCCACATATTGTAGAAATATATAACTTCCAATGATCGAGAGGTTTGCTTTTTATCCACAAAAGGACATAAGCCTTGACAGTCATCCTGTCATAAGTTCATAAGGCAATACCCTTTTGTTCCGAATGAAACCAGACTCCGTTTGTTTGTCTCAGGGAATCACCCCTATTTTCTGCTTTTGAACGAAATCATGCAATACCGAACTCATTCTACTCTTTTCCGTATAGATCCAATTACTCCCACTTTGGCCCGAGACGCTCGGGTGGTTCTACAAGAGTATGAACGGGCTGGAGTACCGAACTCCATTCACGGGGTTATGGCTATTAAACCAAACTCTATTATCAGAATCCTATACTGCTCACAAAAGAGCCATAGGTCATCAATCGATCCTCAGACTACAAAGTCCACATAACCCGTAATGGGTAATGGATAAACCATACTCCCAATACTTACTAGGTGGATCGAAATTCTGATCTAGTTTAGTAGTACTTAGTGTTATCACCAACAACCGATGTTGCATGTGGTCTGATTTTAATCAGTTAGTAACTACCTTGAGTAAACGTACTTCAAGGTTCAATGTTTAGCTGTTCATGGACTCTATCAGAAAGGATGCAACAGTCTAACTGTCCCTTCCCGATTTCAAGAATCTTATATTTAACCTTTATAATCAATAGCTAAAAAAGATATATCACAAATGGTCATTGACCGAACGTATGCGCGAAATTCCCAGTCTTACCTTCAAGCACCGTGTGCTAAATGCTTATATTTATGGAAGTGGGGTGAACCGAATCCACACCTTATCCGTAAATTTCAAAGCATATTCTAGGTAGACTTCTCGGTCTTACATTTCAATGTAAACCGTTATTTCGCTTCCAATATCTTTATTGAGTTAAGCAGTGTATTGTAGCACATCTAAAAACTATGTAAGGCAATTTAACGGTTTCTCACTTAGTGAGGACATGTCACAATGAGGCAGGCTGAGCATCAGTCTCGTGGACTATGAATGGCCTATTCCGAGTATAGAATACTCTATCTCTATTGAAAACAGAGAAACCTCAAAAATATTTTGGATAAACTTACCGGAGTGTTTGAATAGTTATCAGACAAGAAGTCACTACTCGGAAGCTCCTACTAGCTCGTATCTTTCATCAGACCCCGAAGGTCGTCATGAACAAGCTATGTTACTTCTTTATAACCATTATCCTTTCCCGATTGAAAGGAAACTTAGTCATTGAACCTTTGAGACAATATAACCAGACTGGAGAAAGGAATCACCATGAGCCAGTCTTCAGGTCTTGTCTTTTAGGGACTATGCACTAACTATGGAATATGAAGAAGCGTTTATCTAAATATAGAAACCAATTGCTATTAATAGTTCTTAAGATGTGTTTTATATACATATTTCAGCAGTTCTAAGTGGTTTTGACTTTATCAAACAAAAGTCCGAGTCTTGGATTCGTACTACAAATGGTATATTCACATTCTATACGACAAACAAATCATCGAATAGAAGGTAAATCCATTCGTTCCAACGAATCTTAAACCGAAAATTTTTTTTCCACGATATCCAAGGATTGAATCCGAGATTCATTTCCTTATATCACTCCCACTATTCTAGCTAAAATTAACTGCCCGTTGTTCACTCCTTTAATCGTTAAATGCACTGCTATTTTGTTCTTCCAAAGAACTTAGCTCGAGAAAATCGCCAAGGATTCATAGGTTGGTGATTCAAAATCACTGTCCTTATCCTATGATTTTCAGTTAATTAATTTTTGGTTCAGCCTTAAAGTTTTCTCAGTTTAGGTGACTAACACTTTTAGACATATTCTCCCATTCTTGACTTTCTGTGAATGGAAACAGTCTTGAACCAGCGGTTCGTTTGAGTAGACACTACTCTTGAACCGTGGGATGTCTATTTCGAGTGTTACTCGTCGGGACTTCTCGGATTTTCTAATATACCAGAAAAACAACAAATCATAACATTAAAGCTCCCACTAGTTTATCGGTTCCAAATACCGTCTAACGAGCAATGCTTTATTTTTTATGATTTTCCGATTTTTTCGATTAGAAAAATCTATAGTTCCAATGTTTCCAGAAAAACAACAAATCATAGAACTCCCACTAGTTCATCGATTCCAAATATCGTCCAACTAGCGATATTTCATGACTTTCCGGTTTTTCAATTAGAACGGTTACGTGTGTAGTCAGTTACACTTTTCTAATGTTCTAGAAAAACAACAAATCATAAAGCTCCCACTAGTTCATCGATTCCAAATATCGTCCAACGATCTAGTAACACTCCATGATTTTCCGATTTTTCAATTAGAAAATTACTCGTGTAATCACTATACACTCAAAATTCACTAGAAGAATTTCAAAGTCCGAAATCACCTTTGATCAAACTAAGTTTGTCTTCCGTTTGACACGAATGACACTAGTGACATACCTATATGTCACTCTGGTTTTTGAAAGGCTTAAGAGAAAATATCTCTTTCGAAAAATAATTGCATTATCGATTAACTAGTTCAACGTCCTAGTTACTTTCCACTTTTTAACGAAGTTAATACTAGTCAATTATAAATTTTAAGCAATTTAGTAAGGGATATAATGCTGTAAATAAAATGACATATATTAATTCAAGTTTAACACCACTATATTATTTTATTTTAGGAATTGTAAACTATAAGTAAGTCTACTCTACCATTCCAAGGTTTTAACCTCGCATCTCAGTGCCGCCGTAGGGTAGGTCAAAGAGATGACGGTTAAATCGAGACAATCTCATCAATGAATAACTTGTGAGAATCGAACATCCCACGAGAATCGAACATCCCTTTATTCATTGACTACCTTCCTTTTTTAGCCTAGATGTTATCAAGAATACCCATGATGAGTGTGACCTACTATATCGGATCTCTTAGGTACGCCCCGAGTGTGCCTTCGTAGGATAGGTCAGTGACCCTACGAGTACCCAGAAATCCTATCCTTTCGGAGACCAAGCCATGAATGTTGATAGGGGTGAACACCATCTGTAAGGGGACGAAATCAAAGCGCCGCGAGGCGTCACCCTTCTCTCACTTACTTGTATCTACGGTAGAGGCCGTGGGGTTGGCGTCGCCTCCCCGCTCCCACTCAATATTTTGGAAGTGGTGGTGGGTTAACTAACCACGTCTTTTTGATGTTAACATAAAAGCACATCAAATCAAGGATTCCGAATGGTGTCGGTAACGTAGCCAAGCCTACCCGTCCTATTCGTTGGAACGTATGTGACAGTCGGACGAAGTCGGGTCAAGAGAGCCCCATTGAGATAAGAAGGAATCACCCATCCGCTCGCTGGTGTAGCTTAGTCTTGCCGGACCCCCGTGCATACATCACACTAGGAGGGTTAAGTCGGTCGAGCCTAGCTCAGTTGACCACCCAACCTATAGGCGAACCGTTTTTATCCAAGATTTATTGTTCTTTTACCATCATTCAATCTCGTAGACACCACGAATCGAAAACGTGATCTCGTTTGTGCTTTTAAGGCGGTTCACCGAGAACACACACCGAAAGGCTTAACGATTTCATAACCCGTCCTCGGATCTTTAATTAGTTACTAAATTAATGAATTACCACGTATTAATTAAATTTCAACTAATTACGCGATTTTGTATACATGCCTATTTTAATTACCAAAAATAAAATTCTACATGTATGCATGGAGTGGATTTATGATATTATGCATGTCATGGCAATTCCGATTTTATATCTATTTTATGATCAAACACATAAAAAATAAATTGCGGAAAATTTAAACACCGAGATGGATTGTTGGTACCCCCGTATCTAATCTATCCTAGGAAAAAAATAAATTACAATCTTGTTGTCTTCGAGTCTTGATCTTCGAATCTTGAACTCGAACCGCCGGATCACGAACCACGAACACCCGAGAGGAGAAAGGCCCATTTTAATTAAATAAACCCAATTTATTATAATTATAAAAAAATTTATTTTTTATTTTTATTACAATGCGGCTGTTACCATAAAAAAAATATTTTCCAAGAAAAAATTTTGTTACAATGAGGCGGCCCATCTGGAATTTGCTGCATATTCCAGATTCCTTAGTTGGGTAGCCCAGATGAACGGCTGCTCTACCTGCACCCTAGACAGGAATTCAGTTTTGGATGTGGACTCATTTATTATTGATGTCCATATGTCATCCCTAGATTTTTTTGCCGACGTTCTGTTTTCCTGGTATACCCCCTTTCGACAAACGTACCCCCTTTTGCGATGTATGCTGCTACATCAGCATCTTTTTTTGCTATTTGAGTGTTGGGATGATACGACCGTATCCCATTTGGGTCTTTGATGTCAAAGAACCTATTGTCCCTAGTATCCAATTTTTGATTTAATTGTACTAGGCAATGCAAATGAGGCTCCCCATCAGCATGATTTTCAGTACAGACTCTAGCATAAAAAATGTCTAGGTCTTTCAGTAAATTAAATAAAAAATCAAGGCAGAAAATTGGAATAATGGGGCAACGTGGGTATGTTAAAAATATTGATTTGCCTTGCAGTCTGTATTGAGCAGGTCTGCGAGGCATTGTTAGTTTTTTTTATAGATAGAATAATAGAGATAGATAGGAATTGAGTAATAGTGTTTTTGAACTCTTTTCTTACAATGGTTTTGCGGAGGGACAGAGGGACTTTTATAGTGCCCTCTATTTCTGAATTTTAATCCTGTCCGTTCACGTGGCAAAACCATTGTAAGAATACCTAGGAGCTGTTCCAAACAGATTCCTCTTTAAACTTGCATACGCATTTCTCCTCGTGCTTGCTAGATACTCCCTCATTTTCCTGTTTGATGTTGACATAATTCAAACTTTGAACATCTACCTCTGCTTTCTACGCTTCTTAATAAAATACTTACACTTCGCCTGGTTAAATCTGCGATTAATAGCACGAAATTTAGCCAACCTTTGCATTAACGAAACGGATTCCTCTTGATCCATGAACAAACGGCCTTGACAGACATATTTCTCCCCTGTCCCTTGACAGACCCTTAATTGTGCCAATTGTGACGAAATCCAAAGATCTACGCACATCGCTCTTAACCCTTCCCAATTCGTGGGATATTCGTCCACATCGAATATACGTAAACCCATTTAAAACAGTTATTAAATTTAATAACGTAGTAAATAAACAGATAATAATCCACAAATTATAACTTACACAGATTTCTTCCATGCAATGACTGAAAGACTAAACAGTCCAAAAAGGTATACTTATACACAGTGTTTGCTTGCGGTGCACGCAATCCCAAATTTTATTTTATTTTTTTCAGCTTCCAAAAGATTCTTCTTCACATCTTCCTCTGATAGTTGGGTTGTATCTGAACTGTTGATAAGCCCAACACTATGCTTAGAGCCAACTGTTTCAGATAAATAATTAACAGAAGATGATGGCTTGTTTGGGTTGTCACAGATAATGGGCCTCTCCAAATGACTAAACGATGATCTGCTATCTGAAAACGCATCTCCAGGTCCACATGTTATAGCCTTGGGCTTTCCAATGTGGTCAGCTCGAGCACTAAGACAACGACTTAGAGTGGGTTTTTTAAACCCACAATGCCATACATCAACATTATCTCTCTTTGAAAATTTTAGACTTTATGTCAATTCTTGGACCTACGAATGCTAATTCATTGGGCCTCTTCACTGTTGAAAGCTTTAAAAAAGCTTTCATCTTACAGTAATTCACATCAGCCATAATATTAGCATTTTCCAAAACATAAGTAATTGACCAAGGACATTCCTTGTCGTTTAAACTGGCATAGGCATTACCAAAATAGGTCATATTTAAACAGCAAGATACTGGGAACACGAACTCAGCCTGTTTGCAATCAGGTTCGCATAGTCTGTTGTCAAAAACTCTAACCCTAACACAGCCTTCGGAGTTCATTGGGCATTGAGGTCTGTACATCAACAGACAACTATCTATCATTACAGAAAGATTCTTCATCTTGTTGAATGCCCTGTCAATAAAACTAGGGTGTGAAGTTATATATATATATATATATATTGTTGTTGTTCGGCCAAACGGCAGTATGAAAAAAAAAAATTACATGCAGCCCCATTATTAAACCCTAGCCACATGCATTTATTTATAAACAGGACTTATAGCGACGCTTTTCGGCGTCGAAGAAAGTCTGTAGCAGTTTTTAATAAAATTTTATTCGTTTCTCCTCGTTCATACCTTGGGTTTCGCCTTGATCTTCAATTTTCCAGCAAGATCTTCATCTTTTCCGATCCGGATATTCAAAATTACAATAAAAGATGCTACTTTTACATATAAATTTCGAAAATTGACATAAATAAAATACAATTCCTATGCTCAATTGTTACTAAACATAGGAGCTACAATAGATCTAATGAGTAAACAGTACCAACCCCAATCCATCTCTTCAACCAAAACATTCATAACATAAAAAAAATTATTGCATGCGTCGGCCCCAACATAAAAAAAAAATTTGGGGCACAAAAAACTACATGTTTACCACTCCTAGATCTAATATTTTATACGTATAAATATAGATCACCTTGGCGACTGATACCACTTTTAGTAATACCATCCGCAACGGAAGCGATTTAAAGATCTAGATCTATAAATTACACGTAATAAAATAACTAGATCTACATCTACAAGGGGGTTGTAGAACATACCTCTTGGATCTCAAAATCCAAGTTGGAGAACCGCAATAAGAAGGAAGAAAGATTGTGTGAAGAGCACCACGATCTTCCGCACGTGTGATCCAAGCAACTCCCGGTGGAAGGAAATTCTCGTCTCGAATCCTTCCGATATGCTACCCGGAAAAACCTCCAAGATTTTTCCCCAAATCTCCCCTTGGCCGAAAATTCTTTTCTCCTCTCCAAGAGGTGTATGTCAAATTTTTATGTGTGTTATGAGGCTTGAGAGAACTCTCTTTATATAGGAGAGTAAAACTTAACCTCCAAGGATTTTTATTTTGCAAATAAATAACCCAATAAATAAAAGATAATTCCATAATATTCTAGAACAAATCTAGAATAATATTTATCTTTATTTCTTTCCATAAATATTTATCCAATAAATATTTTGTGCACATGTCTTAAAACAATTTCTTGTTTCCTAAAACATGTGTAGGGGCGAAATTTCTTATTTGTGACCTAGTCACAATAATTTCGACTAACACACTAAATTGGGCCAAGATTATGAAAAAAGCCTTTTTCACATATTTAATTATTTAGCCCAACTAATTTAATAGTCCACTAAACAATTAATTCACATATCGTTTTAATAAAGTCCAACAAGAACTAAATTAATATTATTAGGATTCGACGTCCGAGAATAGCTATGCTATATGGAGGCACGTCGGGGACCATGGACTAATAATCAGCGGCTCTGATAAATCAAATAAATAATTATCTTACGAACGAATAATTATATTCGATAAATCAATCACGGAATATGCCACCATAATCCCGTGATCGCACTCCTCCGATTATGAGATTATATTTATCTCCTCACGAGAATAATAATAAGCGTCCATTGATATAATCATTACATATGGATTAATCCTCCATAGATCTGTTCATTCCAAATCGGGAAGTTACCGTTAACCCTTTTTAGAACCTCTTATCCTTATTTACCATTAACCCCTAGTGATCAATTAATTCATACAACTCACCGGTAGCTAATCGGTGAAATATGAACTCGCGCGATCGATCGGTTTCTAGGATTAACAAATAAGGGAACTGTCTATCTACTTCCATAAATGGAAGGAATGGATTCCGTATCCGTGATAACACGGACGACTACTCACTCAATCCAAGGTACAATGCCAAGATGGGGTAATTCGGATCACGGACGCGGTGTAATCCTTAACCGTCAAGTCAAACCTCATACGATTCAAGCAGTTGATTGTGATCACCTCAGGATTAAGATATATCCATAAATATGATCATCGATTGATTCGATAAGACTTCTCGATTACGGAATTATATCGTGAACTCTAATCAAATCGGTCCAGCCCTATATGATATATCTATCATATATAAATGCCCCACTAGGTTCTCTTAACCGAAAGTCCGGATAAGACAATCACACCTATTGTGTTATGGGCGCATTAATAGCACGTTAAAGGAGAGACCCGATACTCTCGATTAACTTCACTACGGGCTAATTGTATTTTAAGTACATCTTCACTAACTCAATCCTCCCGTGTATATCCCATATACTGAGTTAAGTGATTACATAAACGATATACTTCAGGGTTTTCTGTAGTGTAAATACTATTGTCACATCGGTGAATATGAGAATAATAAATATGAATAATAATATCATTTCATTTATTAAATAAAACAATTACAAAATTGTCTTTCGGGCATCACACCTAACATCAAACTCAATGTGGGACTCAAACATACACCACACGCCTAGAATATAAGAGAAATGGGCTTTGGGCTGGTCTTAGCAACTAATAATAGAATATCTTGGGTTTTGGGTTTCTCAAAAATAAGATGAAAAAGGTTTTGGATTTTGGGCTGGGTTTAAAAGTTGGTGGTAATGGTTTGGGCTCTTGGATCTTTTCATAAGATGTTGGATAAAAGGTTTTGGGCTTTGGTTCCACTTAAAACCCAAAGGAAAATAGTTTTTGGTTGGACTGGGCTTTTGTAGCTAAGAATGGAAAGTAATACTAAAAGTAGCCCAATAATATAAATAGTTCCCCATTTGGCCCATTAACCCCAATTACAAGATAAATAGGATAAAATGGCCAAGTCTTCCTTCTTTATGAACCCAACGTGTTCTTTGAAAGTTTCCAAAAGTATATTCTTCAAATCTTCCTCGAACTTCCTCTTTTGTGCTCTCGTGACTGGACCATCTCTAAGCATAAGTGGATCTGCATTTGGACCACCATTATCTACGTTTGGAGCACCACCATGATTCGTATCATTCCCTCCCGGTTGGAGAGGATCTGTCCTCAGATCAAACGAGGTGTCATAAGGCGACAAATCAGCAACGTTGAATGTAGGCGAAATATTCCAATCCGGAGGGATGTCAAGCTTATAGGCATTGTTGTTTATCCTCTCAAGCACTTGAAAAGGACCATCACCACGTGCATTCAGCTTTGACTTGCGTAGATGTGGAAATCTCTCTTTACGAAGGTGTAGCCACACCAAATCGCCAGGCTCGAAAAGCAGCTCCTTGCGGCCCTTATTTGCTTTCTTCATGTAACTCTCAGTTGCTTTTTCAACATTCAGCCGTGCCTTTTCATGCAATGCTTTAACGAGATCAGCATTTGCTTCTCCATCCAAGCTAACCTGCGCACCAGGAGGAATAGGAACAAAATCAAAAGGAGCAGCCGGTAAAAACCCATAAACAAGCTCAAATGGTGCATATTGAGTAGCTGAATGTTTGGCACGATTATACGCAAATTCGACATAAGGCAAACAAGACTCCCAATTCTTTAAATTGCTTTTCACAATAGTTCTTAGGAGCTGTCCCAACACACGATTCACAACCTCCATTTGCCCATCAGTTTGTGGGTGAAATGACGTAGAAAATAAGAGATAAGTACCCATACGCATCCACAACACTCTCCAAAAATGACTCACAAATTTAGTGTCACTATCACTCCCAATAGTACGAGGAACTCCATGCAAACGGACAATTTCTTTAAAGAATAAATCAGCAATATATGAAGCATCATTAGTCTTATTACATGGAATAAAATGAGCCATTTTTGAAAATCGATCCACCACCACAAACACCAAATCTTTACCATTCCTAGACCGAGGCAACCCTAACACAAAGTCCATAGAAATGTCGGTCCAAGGAGATGTAGGAATAGGTAGGGGAGTGTACAATCCATGGGGCTGCAAACGTGACTTAGCATGCTTACACACAAGACAAGAGGCACAAAATTTAATTACATCAGATTTCATACGTGGCCAATAGAAATGTGCTCTCAACATGTCCAAAGTCTTATCTACCCCAAAGTGTCCCATTAAACCACCCCCGTGTGACTCCCTCAAGAATAACTCACGCATGGATGACCTAGGAATACACAACTTATCACCCTTGTAAAGAAACCCATCATGCACAGAATAATCAGGCAAAGTATATGACGGACACTTAGCAAATATATCCCCAAAATCAGCATCATGCGCATATAAATCCTTAATACTCTCAAAACCAAGCAACTTAGTTTGTAAAGATGTAATCAAGGAATAACGCCTAGACAAAGCATCCACAACAACGTTTTCTTTTCCCTTCTTAAAATTAATAACATAAGGGAACGACTCAATGAATTCAATATAGTGGATATGTCGTTTACTCAACTTACCTTGACCCTTAAGATATTTTAAAGACTCATGGTCCGTATGGATAATAAACTCACAAGGCCTAAGGTAATGTTGCCAAGTTTGCAAACAACGAATCAAAGCATAAAGCTCCTTATCATACATAGAATAATTCAAATGAGCACATTTTAACATCTCACTAAAATATGCCACAGATCGCTTTTCTTGCATTAAAACACCACCCACACCAACACCCGATGCATCACATTCTAATTCAAACATTTTATCAAAATCGGGTAAAGCAAGTATAGGTGCTGAAATAAGTTTAAGCTTTAAGGATTCAAAAGACTCCCTGTGACGATCTTCCCAAATGAATGTTGTGTTCTTCTTTACCAATTCGGTTAATGGAGCAGCAATGGTGCTAAAATCTTTCACAAACCGCCTATAGAAGCTAGCCAAGCCAAGGAAACTCCTAACGTCAGCCATGTTTTTGAGTGCAGGCCACTCCTTGATTGCCCGAATCTTTTCTTGATCAACTTCAACGCCCTTGTCACTAACCACAAAACCAAGAAAAACAATGCGATCCAAGGAAAACTCACATTTCTTAAGGTTAGCATACAACTTAGCACGCCTAAGTGTATCAAGAACAGCTTGTAAATGTGCAACATGATCATCAAGTGTGGTGCTATAAATTAGTATGTCATCGAAATAAACTTCCACAAAATGACCAATAAATTCACGCAACACTTCATTCATTAAACGCATAAACGTGGAAGGTGCATTTGTAAGCCCGAATGGCATAACCAACCACTCATAAAGACCAAACTTAATTTTAAAGGATGTTTTCCACTCGTCACCCTCACGAATACGTACTTGGTGATAACCACTTTTCAAATCTATCTTGGTAAAGAATTTACTACCATGCAACTCATCAAGCATATCATCTAACCTAGGAATAGGATAGCAATACTTTACCGTTATATTGTTGATTACACGACAGTCGGTGCACATCCTCCATTCACCACTCTTCTTAGGAACCACGATGACGGGTAGGGCACAAGGACTTAAGGACTCACGGATCTTGCCTTTGTCTAACAGCTCCGCCACTTGTCGTTGAATTTCCTTCGTTTCCATAGGATTGGCCTTATAGGCTGGTCGGTTTGGAAGAGTAGCACCCAGAATCAAGTCGATTTGATGCTCCACACCACGTAGTGGTGGAAAACCACTTGGTTCTTCCTCCGGAAACACATCAGCATATTCCTGCAAAACCGAACATACAACACTCGGGAGAGAAGATGTCAAATCAGAAATAGTAAGTAAACAATGGGGAGAGGGGTCGAATGCCTTGAAATAAATGAGAAAAACAAATTTAGCACCATTTATAGTCTTAGTGATTAAACTAGACTTGGCAAGAAAATTGTGCTTCACACCCTCACCAACATGCTTTTCAACTTTTATTTTACCCTCGTGTTTTGAAGCTCCCACTCCCTCACGCAGCTGCACCATCCTTTTTACTCCCTCATTTGGAACGAGAACACCCTCCCTCACACTTAAATTTTTTACTTTTCTTTTGCCCTCAAAGTGTAATAAAGTGCCCTCATTTTTTTTCTCTCCGAAACAACTTGCTTATTTTCGACTTTTTCTCCCTTTTTATCATTTTTTTTCTCACTAAACGCAGCAGCTTTTCGAGAAGTAGCCATACGCAGCTATTCAGAATGAACTTGAGCCGGGGTCATCGGATGTAACGTAATAGTATGACCATTTAAATGTAAACTCCACGTATTCAAATGATCATTATACAATGCAGCCCTATCATATTGCCAAGGTCTCCCCAATAACAAGTGAATAACAAATAAAGGTGCTACGTCACATAATACTTCATCCACCAATTTACCCACACAAAATTTAACAAGAGGTTGGGCAGCCACACGTACATCACCCACATCATTCATCCATTGCAACCTATACGGATGGGGATGCGGTAAAACAGCAATATTAAAATCTTTAACAAGTGTTTGGCTTACCAAGTCCGTACAACTCCCCGAATCGATGATATAGTTTCAAGTGCACCCCGCAATGCCACAAGTGGATTGAAAAATGTTTTCCCGCTGAATCGATTCCTCCAACTTTGTACGAATTGCCAAAGTCTTTCGAATCACATAACAAGCACCATAATTGTGTGTAGCATGCGCATCAAAAGTGTCATCTTGCAACGCAGCAGCATCATCGTTCTCATCACCCTCCGAATGAGATTCATAGTCATCACGGGGTAAAGGCTGCCCCAAAATTGTCATGGTACGTTTATTAAGACAATTGGCTGCATAATGGCCCTTTCCCTTGCATTTGAAGCACTCAATATCCCTAGAACGCCCCACTTCAGCCGCTTTACCTTTACTAGGACTCAATATCTCATTCAGCTTGCTTTTATGAACATTGGATTTCACCCAACTATCAAACTTCTTCATAGAATCAACATTAGATGATCCACCTTGTTGGAAAGATGGTGTAAAAGAGCTTTGATACCCAAATGGTTTATTTGCCTTAGCACGTTCCTTTCGTCTTGCTTTCAGCCTCCTTTCAACCATAAGAGCACCATTTAACATATCCGGTAAAGTTTGGTAATTTTGTAACTCAACTTGACCCGCAATATCATCCCGTAAACCACAAAGAAAACACTGCATTGTAACATCCTCGGGTTCAATAATGTTTGCCCGAATCATCGTTAGTTGCATCTCATCATGAAACTCCTCAACCGATTTACCCGCTTGCGATAATTGCTGAAGTTTAAACCCTTGGTCCCGAAAATAATGATTTGGAACCCATTTCAGCCTCATATGTTCCGTCAAAAGAGTCCAACTATTAATAGGTGGTTCACCCCGTCGTCTACGATTTTCTTGAAAACTATGCCACCAACTCATAGCATAATCCGTAAACTCCAAGGTCGCAATTCACGCCTTCTTCGTATCACTATAATTATGAACCGTGAAAAGTTGGTTCATTTTCATTTCCCACACCAAGTATTTCCCCGGATCAGCCTTGCCATCAAAAGAAGGAATCTTATACTTCAACCTATGCAAATTATCATCATAAGCATCTACAAAAACGGGTTGTTAATACTCATCATCGACATCACTATACACATCAGCATCATGTCCACCAACATGACCACGTCCACCATTATTGCCACGACCACCCATATTACCACGGCCCCCTCTACCACCACGTCCTCTACCTCTCCCAATACCATGCGCTTGTAACATTTCAGTTAGTGCAGTTATTTGATCCGCTACGTTTTGTTGTACTTGTTCAATACGATTTGTCATGTCACCATGAATAGCTTGTTGATGAAGACGTAGTCGAGCCTCCAATTCAGTTTCATCTTGTTCTCCCATTTTATCTCACAATTCACTCGTGTGTATCACTCACCCTCAACTCTTGCTTTAGGTTAGTGTAACCGTCAAAAGAATCAAAAAATCGAGCAAACCCGGACAATTCCACAAAACAGGACTCAAAGCACCAAGTCACTTAGGAAAACGAAACAAGGAAAATATGGACAAAGGTTAGGAAGGATTGGACGAAGTGATAGGAAAAAAATAGATAACAAACAAGGTGAACTAAGTATTTGCACCACAAATCAATCACCAAACAAAATAGGGATACTATGCTCTTTTTAAAAACTAGAATAGAATCACAAGTGTGATACACTCATTTTTAGTAAGGCCTTTTTTCCGGCCTGAATATCTCTTTTTTTTTTATAACTCAAAGAAGGGCATATAATACTAGTTTACTTAATGATCTAGTAATAATTGTGCAAGATAATAATAATAACACCTTGAATGCCTTAAAGAAGAAGTAGATGAAAGGTTTTTGGTTACAAAAAATTGAACACAGCCGTGGGGTATAGGGTAATTTTCTGGAAATGAGAATCAAGAAAATAAGAAGAGTGATGAAGATTATATGGATATATCTATGAACAACATGAAGATATGAAGAAAACTTGATCGAAGATGAACAGACTTGAAGATTGTATGTATAATTTAGGAAAACTATCAAGAACACAATCATATAACACAAGATTCAGCACTTATCATGCAAGATCACATACCAATTCGATGGGAAAGAGGAGAGAAAAAAAATTGATGCGTTTTTATTTTTATTTTTATAAGAAACGAAAAAAAAGGAAAAAAAACAAGGAAAAAAAAAGATATTTGATACCTCAATCCCTAAGCTCTGATACCAATTGATATGGGTTTGGATCTAGATTAGAGGCATCAATGAAGAACACAAGAACAAATGAGCAAAAGCTTGTTCTTCCTAAGGAATCAGCACATTAGAAATCCAAGTTTGAGAACATCACAACAAAGGAATGCTCAATCCTTTGATAGATTCTCCAAGTTAAACACTACCTAAACAGCAAGGTAAATGTAAAACTCTCAAATAACATTTATAAATTTCACTCAAAATATTGTCTAACTTGTTCAAGTACAAAATGTATGCATTATATAGGCTCCATATCTATGAAAACAAGGATGCAAACTCAATATGGGACTCAAACATACACCACACGCCTAGAATATAAGAGAAATGGGCTTTGGGCTGGTCTTAGCAACTAATAATAGAATATCTTGGGTTTTGGGTTTCTCAAAAATAAGATGAAAAAGGTTTTGGATTTTGGGCTGGGTTTAAAAGTTGGTGGTAATGGTTTGGGCTCTTGGGTCTTTTCATAAGATGTTGGATAAAAGGTTTTGGGCTTTGGTTCCACTTAAAACCCAAAGGAAAATAGTTTTTGGTTGGACTGGGCTTTTGTAGCTAAGAATGGAAAGTAATACTAAAAGTAGCCCAATAATAGAAATAGTTCCCCATTTGGCCCATTAACCCCAATTACTAGATAAATATGATAAAATGGCCAAGTCTTCCTTCTTTATGAACCCAACGTGTTCTTTGAAAGTTGCCAAAAGTAGATTCTTCAAAGCTTCCTCGAACTTCCTCTTTTGTGCTCTCGTGACTGGACCATCTCTAAGCATCAGTGGATCTGCATTTGGACCACCATTATCTACGTTTGGAGCACCACCATGATTCGTATCAGGATGCTTGGTGTGTGAGTGGGAATAGGAGAACCAGAAGGTAAAATCGACCTTAATTGGAACTCGATTTCTTATCCAGGGAGTATTGACATTGTCATTGCATTCAAGTTCGTATCATGTTGAATCATCAGGTTTAGGACACTTAGACCAAGGAAGAGACATAGAGTAGTTCCGTACACTCGTATGAGGGGGAATTGCTAGCTTAGGAGTGCACCGATAACACACGCTTGAACACCATTGGAAGGTTGTTAGGAAATTATTCCCATGACACTAGTAGTGATATACTTGAGAATTTCATTGTCTTGGCTAGGCTTTTTATCACTTTATCACCCTTTGTAGTAGTAGATTTCTAGAAACCTACTTTCTTGTTAATTTGTGACTTAGATCAAGATAATAATAGCTTTTCGGTGTTCAACCTCACAATCCCTGTGGATACGACCTTGACCACTAGACTATACTACAATTGACCCGGTACACTGCCGGTTAGATTGGACATCTAGGAAAGTCCGATCAATTTTTTTTTACGCCGTTGCCGGGGATTATGTAACGGTTGATACTTGTACTAGCTAAAAATTCTTGAGAATAATTCAATCTTTTCTAATCTCCTTTCTATTTTGTTTCTTTGGTGCTTACCTCTTGGTAAGTCACCAAGTGTTGTTTTATTGTTTTCTTGTTGTTTTTATCTTGTAGTGGAAGACCCATTCTTGACAAGGCAAGGCACCGCTCGCTCCATATCGTTCGGATATCAACACTTACATTCGAAGTTTGAGAGCCGAAAATAAAGGTAGTCAAGCAAGACAAGAGCCTAATTGAGGTGAAAGTTCTTCATAATAGTCATCTAATCAATAAGTAAATATGGATGATGAGAACTTTGTAGATGCACAAGAAGAGCAAGGGCTCAATCGTGCCCAAGGTCATGCCCAAAATCTCAAAAATCCAAATCCACCACCAAACAACAACAATCTTCCACCACTCAACAATAACCAAAATCCCAATAACCAAAACATCCAAAACCAAAACAACCGGAACAACAACAAAAATAACCCTCCAAACCCGAGACCCATTTATGACCAAACCGTGAGAAAGAATCAACCCAATAACCCTATTCGCCTACCCAATGATGGAGCCAACGATTTTGAGGTGAAATCTCATCTTTTTGGTTTATTTGATACTCGATGCCAATTCCTTGGTGAAGATCATAAGGATCCACATCACCACCTCTACTTGTTTGAACAATTTTGCAACACGGCGAAAAGTCATGGCATCTATAAGGAATTAACAAGGATGTCGATGTTTCCTTTTTTTCATTGAATGGTAAAGCTAAAGAATGGTTTATGTCACTCCCTTACCATTCCTTGACCGGTTGGGAAGACATTCAAAATTATTTCTTGAAGCAATATTTCACTCCGGGCTGGAATTTGGAATTGAAGGTTGAGATTGCTAGTTTTGAGCAAGGGGCCGAAGAATCACTTGATGTTTCTTGGGGACGAGTTAACAGGTTGTTGAAGGCATGTCCCGATCATGAATATTCTTTAGATATGCAAATTCAATTCTTTTGCCGAAGGTTGAGGAAAGAGGCACGTGTGGAGGTTGATCAAGCTTGTAATGGTTCTTTGATGATGAGTATGGCACAAGATGTGTATGATGCTATTGAGAAAATTTCAAAGAACAACCGGATGTGGGAAACCGGTACAAGTACAAGGAAAGTAGCTTTTCTAGGAGAATCATCCATTCAAACGAAAGTGTTAGCACAATTAGCAACTCTTAATAAAAAGTTTGATGGAATGCAAACTAGCAAGAGTTTGGGGAATGGCAAGCCTAGTCATGAAACTTATGATGGTTTGAGGAATGATAATGTACCTTTGGCACTAGTGAAAGCCGGTGAATTTTCAAAGGAGGAAGTGAGTTTTATGCAACAACACCGGAATCTCAATAATGCTTACACCAACGCGTACAATAATATCAAGAGAGATCATCCCACTTTTGATTGGTCCGACAATTCTACCAATCATGGACCCGAACCATCACTTACCCAACAACAAATGGAGTCCATCAATGCTAATGTGCAACAACAATGTGAGTACCAAGGGAATACCTCTTACCAACAACCACCGCCGCCTTCTATATACCAACAAGTTCCTACCCAACATGCCCCCATTCAACAAAGTCCTCGATCAATGGCTGATAGATGGGATGAGTTGATGGATAATATTTTGGGAGTTGTTGCTACTCAAGCCGCTAATATGAAAACAATGATGACTTCTATTAATATGATGTCACAAGATGTTGGAAATTTGAAAACATCCATGATGGGTCATAATATAAAAATGAAAACTATGGAAGCATTTGTACGTAATATGGAAGAGCATATGGCTAAGGTAGGTGAGCGAAATAGTAGTAGACCACCGGGTGGATTACCAAGCAACACCGAGAGAAACTCGAGGGAATTCAATGCTATCATTACTCGAAGTGGAAAAGTATATGGGAATCATGAATTTTATGAGAACAACTGGGTAATGAAGTAGAGAATGATTTGCATGACATGGATGAGGAAAAAGAATTAAGTGAAGAAGAGGAAGAAATTGTTGATGATTTCTTGGGAAATGATGACTATGCTGAGGTGGAGAAAGAAGAAGAAAAAGTGAAGGTGCCAAGACTATTGAAAAATCCAAGATTGAGTGATTTGAGGACCTTGTTCAATGAGCATGTTGAAGAAGAACAAGGTAAGGAAGGTGTTGCGGCTCGCACCGGACTCACTCCGGCTCGCACCGGAGAAACAGGGAGAAAAACAGAATGTGTTGCGGTTCGTACCGGACATACTTCGGCTCAAGCCGGAAACACAGAAAGGCTTCTGGGTAGATTTCAAAGAAAATGGTTTAGAATGATGACACATGGCGTTCACTAAATGCACAAACATTCAAAGAAGCTTCACCATCTTCATCAAACGACAAGGGTAAGGGATGTATACATTCTAACCCTACTTTAATTGATCTTGAATCACTTCCCTATCCCTCGAGAGAGAAAATTAAAAAGATGAAGTTGGATAAGAAATATGCACGTTTTCTTGACACTTTTCGGCACTTGACTATTAATATCCCTTTCATCGAAGCACTCACCAATATGCCGGCGTATGGTAAGTTTCTAAAGGACATACTCTTCAACAAGAAATGGTTGGAAGAATATGAGACGGTTTGTCTAAGTGAGGAGTGTTCCGCCGTGCTTCAACATAAGCTCCCTCCTAAACTTAAAGACCCCAGGAGTTTTACGATCCCATGTGAGATTGGGGGCTTTCTTTTAAGAAGGTGTTGTGTGATATCGGTGCGAGCAGAAACCTCATGTCCTATGATGATTTTATGAAACTTGGCATAGGCAAGCTTAAGCGTACGGAGATGACTCTCCAACTTGCGGATAGGTCCATAAAACGTCCAAAGGGAGTCATTGAGGATGTACTAGTGAAGGTTGATAAATTTTACTTCCCCGTCGATTTTGTTGTTATGGATATAGAGTAAGGGTACATTACACCCCTTATCCTGGTAGGCTATTTTTAGCAATGGGAGAGGCCGTGATCGATGTTTGTAAGGGAGAGCTTAGTTTGGGGGTGAATGATGAGTGCATTGTCTTCAACATCTACACTTCATTGAAATATCCACGCACTACACTATAATCTTGTTCTTTTTTGGACACTTCGTGTCCCCTTGTTGTGGATCGTACTAACATGCAGGTAGTTGAAGAAGATGACTCTAGCAATAATGTGAAAGCTCACAAACCGAAAGCTCGAAAATCGAAGGAAAAGGTCAAGAATCGTTGGGATTGGTGGAATTCATCTACAGTATGTTAGAGACCGGTATTGATGATAAAGACGGATACGGTGCATAAGAATGACCCACCACCCGTGCATTAAAGACCTAAGCAAGGCAAAGTCTATCTATAGACTATAAATTTAGCAACTACGGGTACTATCTTTCTTATTATTCTTTACGCATTATCCTCCGGTCGGCTTTTGTGCTTTAAATTGCATGCTTATGTGAGTAATTGTTAGTAGTATCCATGCACGATAATCTGTATAATCCATGTTTCTACCGTATAAATCCATACTTGATGATCTATATAATTTCCATCATTTCTACCGTATAATCATGTCGAGCAAACGACGTTAAACAAAAGCGCTACCGGGAGGCAGCCAGTAAAAGTTAAGTATAATATTTATGCTCTTTTGTGAGGCCCAGTGTGGCCAATGATCCTTTTGTGTCTACATTTTGGTTGACACTTTGATAGTACTTGGGATTGTTTGTCATTTCATTGGTTGTCTTTCATGCTCATGCCCACCCACCCCCCTTTTATAGCATCCCGATACTTGTTTTGACTACTTTTGATTCCTTTTTGTTTCCCTAACTACTTTCTTACCACTCACTTTACATTGGGGACAATGCAAGTTCGTAAGTGGGGAGTGAGAACGTAGTTTGTCCAACAAAAGGTAATGTCGTTAAATGTTTGAGAAACACTTAGTTGATCATTTTTCGATCATTTTAAAGCATGACAAGCCACCTTTTGTGAAAAGATATGGTTTTGCAATTGATAGAGTGAGTACCTCAATGAAGTGAGTAACCTTAGTGACATGTAAGTGCATTTTAACCATGAATCTTTGTTTGTAGTGTGAAATCTTTGAGTACATATATTCCGATCTTTTGTTAACATGCAAACTTTTATGCAATCATGTAAGCATGCATCCATAGCAACTACAACTTAGGGTTGATATCCTTTCGAGGCGAAATAGAAAGGTGTTTTGATTCGAAGTTAGGGATGACGGTCATGGCGTTTCTTTGACTCGACCATAGCCAAATGGCCTTCCCGAACATATTTTCCACCTGTCCCCATCTCAGCCTTTGTAGAGTGGCGAGACCCCACTCGAAACTAGCCATTCATGATTAACCTCATTATATCCGACCCTTAGCCTAATTTTGGCCTACATTCCCTTGATGTCCCGTAAGTTTAGTAAGTTTCTATGTATTGTGTGGTGGCAACATTGGAAGTCCGACAAGAGTTGGATGACATTATTGGCACAAATTTGAGATGGTATCTATCAAGTTCGGAGTCCATTGGTGTTAGTTCAAAAATAAAATCAAAAGTTCAAAATCAAGTTTCAAAATTCATTAAAATTGTAAATAAAGTTCAATAAATTGTTAGTCAAGAAGAGACCATTTGAAGACTAGTTTATCGATGTCAACTAACTCAAGCTTTGGGAAATTGCATTGATTTGAATCGGTGTTTCTTATTTCTTTTGTTCTTTGTTGAAGTGGACACCTCGACGATTTTTGCAAAAGAAGAAGAAGAGATACCAATTCGACATTTTTGGAAGTGAAGGTGTAGATGCTTGCTATCTTGCTTGTTCTCTTTGATATATCCTTTTTACCCTTCGCTTAGCCAACTACCCGAGCCTAACGTTACAAGCTTGCAAGTCCAACCCGATCTAACTTCTTGACTCTGAATGCCTCGATTAGTGGAGATTGGTATCATTCTTAAGCCTATGGTTTGCACCAAATAAGTCTTGAATGCATGATTTCATATTTGATTGCTTGGTAAAAGGTTGAGGAATATTCACACACACACACTCCACTACTTTCTTAGATTCCGGTTAACATGTCGTTATATGTACGATTGGTTGCATCATCTAGTTGAGCTCTTACTTCTTGATGTTGTATGACCCTATCTCTTGACTTGAGCTGTTTTGTCATTTTATTTGCTCGAGGACGAGAAAAATCTAAGTGGGGAGTGGTTGATGTAAGTCAACTAGATGATACTTTTTACGATGTTTTATCCTCATTTCACATGCATTTATTGATGTTTTTTTATCAATTCGAGTCATTATTTACTAAGTTTCATCCATGTGTGTAGATAGTAATTATTATAAAAAAAATATTATATTTTGATAGGTTTTGTACCGGTTATAGTAACCGGAGCGTCGTGTCGGGTTTACGCTTGATATTTTGGTGTTGTATTGCAGGATTATAGGTTGGCCAAGACCCCGATGGATGGCACGTGTTGATCCTAAACACATCTTTTGAGATCTAGAAGAGTGTGCCGGAAGCTAACAAGTTCAAACGGATCAATTGTCATTAGTGCTTCTACCGTAACCTATCTTCAACCGACATTTTTACCACCTTAGAAGCATTTTCTGGAGAAGACTTCTTCATGACAGTTGTAGATCAAGAAACTAAATTTCAAACACATTTTGAATCACATCAATCGGAGGTCTAAAACTCAAGTTATAGCCATTTTACTAAGACACTGGAGAGTTGCAGATTTCCAGAGTGTATCACGGCTCAAGCCGAGACACTCACGATGTAAACCGGGACACAAATTCTGAGGTAGTTGGATCCATTTAATGTTGAATTCAGAACCCAACCACTTTTTCACTCGCGGCTCAAGCCGTGAAAGGTCCGGCTCACACCGTGGAAACCAGAGACACTTACTGCCCAAGCCGCTATGTAAAAATCAGCAATTTGAGTAGGATTTTACACTCATTTTTTCGAGACATAAGGTGGAGACCCATTTTCCATCTTCTTCCCCAACCTCTTGAACCCTTGGAGACACACCACCGCCCCAAGGGGTTTTTCTAGCCAAAATCTCTTAGATTTTTAGCTCCAACTACTTTGTAAACATTAAGGTTTTGTTAGTTTGATTTCTAAGTAATCTAGTGGAAGAAATTCATCTCTTTTGATGTATGGAACCCATTGATGTTCTTGCAAGTTGAATAAATCTTCCATCTACAAGTTTATTGCTTCTAGTTGGTAAATATTTATCCTTTACTTTGTGTTAATTGTTCTTATTGATATAAATGCTAGCTTTGACATATTGGTGTTTATATTTATGAGTGTCTAGTTCTACACTAGCCAAGATAATGTTGTTGTGATAGTATAATGTCTATTAGTTGATTGAGAATGTTGTTTTGCATTTCATAGCTTCATATGTTGTAGTTACATTTTCCTATTTTCAATCAATGGCTTGTTGGTGTTGGATTGATCACCGAGCACTTGCACACACACACTTAGTTGAGACCGGATGCTTGATGTGGGAGAAGGAATAGGAGAACCGGAAGGTAAAATCGACCTTAATTGGAACTCGATTTCTTATCCGGGGAGTATTGACATTGTCATTGCATTCAAGTTCGTATCATGTTGAATCATTAGGTCTAGGACACTTAGACCAAGGAGGAGACATAGAGTAGTTCTGTACACTCGTATGAGGGGGAATTGCTAGCTTAGGAGTGTACCGATAACACACGCTTGAACACCATTGGAAGGTTGGTAGGAAATTATTCCCATGACACTAGTAGAGATATACTTGAGAATTGTATTGTCTTGGCTAGGCTTTTTATCACTTTATCACCCTTTGTAGTAGTAGATATCTAGAAACATTATTTTCTTGATAATTTGCGACTTAGATCAAGATAATAATAGCTTTTCAGTGTTCAACCTCACAATCCTCGTGGATACGACCTTGACCACTAGACAATACTACAGTTGACCCGGTACACTGCAGGTTAGATTGGACATCTAGAAAATTCTGATCACCGATCAGCTTCCGGTTGGAGAATTAGGAATGTTGAAGAAATTTGTTGATTACAAGTTCGAGTCTGTGTTGATGCGGTGAATTTGGGAAGAATTGGAGGGTGAATTTGGGAAGCTCGCAGTTAATCAAAGGGGTTGGTTAAGAATTGGGGGAATTGTGTTAAGAGAATTAGGGATTTTGGGATAATATATGAAGGGATTCGATGGGGGTTATTTCTGTCAAAGCAAGGTTTTATAAGGTTTTTCCCTTTTTTCATGTTCTTTAAAACATGCGTGGGGGTCAAAGCTTATTGTTGCAAACCCCAAAGTTCATAAGCTCAAAGCTGTCATTCCCCCTTTTTTTTTGGGAAAAGGTTGTATCGAAACATGTGAAAAAAAGGAGAAAGGGGTAAAATAAAATTGGACAAAACGACACACTATTTCATTGGATAGTCAATTTAGACGGGCTTCGTGGATAGATGATCCGAACCCCACCGGAGACAGGGGTTAACGGGTTGGAAAAAAAGTTTTTGTAATTTGAGTACACTCAATCTACTCGTGCAACATTCTACATGTACATCACAATAGAAGTGACTGGAGCCTATAATCAATTTTGATATAGTCTGTTTTTGTTTATAAACTCCGAAAAGTTGGTTCGAGGTTTTAGAATCGAGTTTCATAAAATCGATTCCCATGTGTTGCACAAATACATTGGTGTACCAGTAGATTGACTGTGGTGCGTGCAGATAAAGACTCGTATGTTAAAAAAATAGGGGAAATTACCTCTATAAGACATGTTGAAAATGTTGGGTACTTATGTAATTTTTGTTGTGTTGGTAAGAGGTCATGTTGATGCCAAATGTTTCTTGGTATGTATGTGTGTCTATGATCATTAAATAATGAAATAGAAAGACATGGTTATGAGATCGTGAAAGAAGAAAAAAACATGGTTCATGGTTAAGTATTTTAATAAAATGAAGAGACAGTGAATCCCCGTGGGTCATCGACATCAGTCCATATTCATGGGTAAGAATAGTAAATATTACTGGGCCGGTAAGCCTCTATCCATGGGTGAAAATATGGACATTCGAGTTTGTCTAAGTAAATAAAGCGGGTTCTTCACGTTGTGATATGTTATACGTGGTATGTTTTTCATGTTGATTTCTACTAAACATGTCGCAGTACTCGTGAACCTTAAAGAAAGATATGAAGCAACATGATGCTAGGTAAAAAGAGAAGATGAACTTGACTTGTATGTGCTATGCAATAGAGTAATTATTCATGTTACTACTTGTTACTTATATGTGGGTAGAATAGTTATTATTTATTTAAATGCGCTTATGCATTCCATTTTGCGAGACATGACATGGAGATTTGCCAAGATCCAACTAACATGTAATAATTCTCTTTGATGCAATGGTCTCTTACTGAACTTCATAAATTGCTTCTCAATTTAACTTTTTGTAGATGAACGGTTACCAAACGATACGTTTAATGAGACCTAGTAAGAGGGCACACGCCATCCCCAGTAGCTCAGTTACTACAAATGTTCATTTTCAACCCACCTATGTAGATGTTAGGAAATCTATGCAGGACCGCAGCGGAATTCAACAATGTGATTTCCTTTTAACCCAAGATCGACTTCGTTTAAGCAACAAGCATAAAAGAAGTAGAAAAAATAATACCTTGGTTGATCCAATTGGATCGACGCTTGTCTACGGTAGTAGTTTCTGCACGAAGCCTTCGGCCTCTACCAGTGATCCACACGTACAGCTCGCCGGAATCCCATCATGGATTGCTACCATAAAAACTCAGTTGTTAGACCGACTTTTTTTCTCTCTCAAAATCTCACTAAAAGAAGCTCTCCTAATTTTCTAGTAGAAAATAAGACTTGTAGTTGTGATACAAAATTGCTTGGCACAACTCCCTTTTTATAAGGATATATGGTGCCACATGTACAACCAAATTTGATTGGGAAAAACTTCCAAATGGATAGATGAGAAAGAATCCAATTTCCAATAAAATAAGGAAAATAGATATTCTAGATTTATCTCATTAATATTCAATATCTTATATCAAATATTTTCCAAGATATATATTGTCAATATCTATGATTGAATATATCTTTATTATATTACCATAAATCAATTTACACATGTGTATATATCACATATATATATTACACGTATAAATCCATATATGTAATATCCCGATTTTTGAAAAAAGGGCAATTCGGTCTTTTAGCAAAAATCAGAATATTATGTTATTTAATTAGAAGATTTAAGAAAAAGAAAAAAAAAGGGATAAACAAGGATTTTTCTTTTAAGGAAATAATTAGATAATTGGGATTATAAAAGGAAAACTAATCCTAATTTTAACCTAGTTGTTTTTGACAACAAAAAAAAAAAGAAGAGGGACGCAGAATAGGGGGGCGCAGGTTTTGAAAAAAAAAACGAAGAAGAAGCATTCGCTTTTCGAGGCTAATCCGTTGCTCTTTTCAACAGACGTCTCAAGAGAGAAAGGATCACCGCAAGACGAGGATCGTTTTGATACCAACAATCCCTAGATCCGTTGACGTTGGAGGTTAAAGGTTTAACCTTTTTCAAAGCTTTGGTAGTTTGGATCGTTGTACCACGCAAATTAAGGTAACGTGGTTTTCTTATCGTATAAGTAAGTTTTCGTAAAATTGTAGAGCAATGTGTACTGTGTCCTTTTTATAGTTTGAAGACATGAGATGTTAAGGCGATGTTTTTCTGCTGTTTGGAGGGTTGGAATGATGCTAAGTTTGGTTGGATTTGAGTAGAAAACGCAGAGTGCAGAAAACTGTCTTTTTGGTGCGGTCAGGATCATCCGTACGGATGATTTAGTGATTGTTAAGGGTCAATTTGTAGTATTTTATAAGGATATATTTTATATCAATATTCCTCATATATGGATGTTTTTCATAGAAATCGAGCTTATAATCGATTAATTGAGTAAATGGTGTTTCTAATAGGTTAAATTGCAAAACGTAGCGATTTATGTGTTTAAATCATGATTTTATATTATTTTAGGATTGTGTTACGCTTTGGTATGTTTTTCTACATTGTAGATACACATTGTTGATGGAAAGGATGATTTTAAAGAGATGAATTCGAGTGGAAAATCCCGAAATTTACTCGTAATACGACGGGCTAGTCAAAAAGGCGTTTTCTGAAGAAGAGTCCTTAATGAAAGTTGTAGAGTTTTCCGAGAGCTTTTTTATGACAATCAGATCATAATTTTTGGAGGTCTACAACTCAAGATATGAATTTTAGAAGATTGGATTGGCGTCCGACCAGCAGGACGGGCGTCCAGACTCTCAGCACAGCCGACATACAGCTTCTAGCCGACATACAACCCTAATAATCCAATTAATATTCCAGCCGCAAGAATTACACAGCATGCAAATTCCTAATTAAATTAGGAATTATTTCCACCGCCATGCACATTATCATTCAGCCGACCTATTACCTCTATAAAAGGACAGCTGCTTGCAACCCTAAAAAAATCATCCCATAATATTACAAATCAAATACACAGCCGCATTATTCAAGCAACAGCAGCGGCACTTTACTGGTTCAAGGCCGGTCACCCGAGCCTTGTGCTCGGGTGATCCGGGGTTAGATTAGATGTAGTTTTTCGTTCGTTTGTTGATTCATGGTGCTCAACCATTGTATAAGCTATGTGAGTTTAATCTCGTTTTTAATTTATTCAATCTTTATTTATTTTTGTGATCTTTAATTGATTTTGTATCTTTTTATGATTATGATGCTATTTGGTGAACCATATTGAAAGATTGTTTACTAATTGATAGTTTACAACATACGAGAGTTGCGTAACGTTAGATCACCATAGAAAGATAGGATTTTTAATCATTAATGATGACAAATTAATTGGTTAATTATCTAGGTTGTTAGATTCTAAAATACGAGAGTTAACTTGAATCTACACCTTCGTTTTGTATGGAATACCAGTCTCAACGTTCGAGAGAGGAGAGATTGATAAATTGAATTCACTAAGGAATTAGGGATTCATAGCTTGAGAATACGGATTCACTAAGAGATTAGGGATTTGTGTCTCGTGTCAAGGTGAAACCGCAATTTGAATTAAAGTCATGAGATGAACTAGGATTGAGATCACTTAGTTTGTACATTGTTTGAGCCCATGTATCGTTAGTTTAGTTTAGTTTTATTTCGTTTTAGCTTAGATTTAGTTTACTTGTTCTATGTGTTATTTGTTCATTCTTTCGTTTATTTGTTTTCTTGAGTAACAATTGAGAGGTTTAATAAAATTAGATTCAACATCCCAATTCCCTGAGGATCGATACCCGTACTTATCCAACTTTACTAGCAACTACCCGGTATTCGGCCGGTTAGGAGGTAGTTTTGCATGGTAGTATAGGTTTTATAAATTTTCTTTTGTTTTAATGATGCAAAATCTCCCCAACAAAAGTGGCGCCGTTGCCGGGGAATCGGCGTTTTGATGAATTGAGTTAATTGAGTTAATTCTTCGATTTTGTTACGATTTATTTTTCGTTCAATAAAAGTAGCGATAAATAAGTTGAGAGTTTTTATTTTTGCCGTGTTTCGAGGACCGTAGGGTTAAGAATGTGCAAAAAGTTTTTTACTCAACTTATGAAACGTGAATTATGTGTTTAGTTGTTACCTAGTCTAACCCCTGTGCTAAAATTTATTTGTGGCTGTTGTCTGTGCTCTATGATGCGTTGTGCTTATGAGATTTAGGGTTTCTGTGTCTCTCCTGCATTGTCTGTGCAAATTCATTGTATGGACGAGCGTTCAAGTAAGTGAACGCCCGTCCAGTTCATAAGTTGCAGGTGAACGCACGTCCGGGTTTTAGGACGCTCGTCCGTCCCAGAAGTTTCGACTCTGCTCTGATTTCAGGATCCAGACGAGCGTCTGTTTTGTTGGACGACCGTCCGAGGGAGAAATCATCAAGTGAACGGCCGTCCGGTATTCTGAACGTTCGTCCGGTCTGTCTTCATGGCAGACGAGCGTCTGAAAGGGTTGAACGTTCGTCCAGTGCTGTGCTTCAAGGTGAACGTTCGTTTGAGTTAATGAACGCCAGTCCAGGTTCGATTTTTTTTTCTTGATTTTATTTTCAATGCTTTTATTTGATGTGGATTTCTTTCATTAGAGCTTCTGTGGCTGTTTGCGTTTACATAGATGTCCTGAACTTATATGTTTTTACCTTTCCATCTATGAATCCATGTTAGATAATTGATCAATTCCTTATATATGATTCATCTAGGCATGTTATAGTCACTGTCGGTTCTCGTACGCTATAACTATTCTTATTGTTAATTAGTAGCTAATGTCGGTTTACGTATGCTACATACCGCTGTGATGAATCTTGTGAGCTTTTAAGACTTATGTGTTTTCTTGTTATTTTTGTAACTCATATGGGTAGCTACTGTCGGTTTTCCGTATGCTACCATGTCTTCTTATGAGTTATATCTGTTTAGTATAGCTAACTGTTGGTTTTCCATAATGCTATCACCTTTGATGAGTCTTAAGGCGTGTCTACACTGCATGTAATGAACAGCACTGTCGGTTATCGTAACCTGTCATTATTTGGTAGACGTTTATTTTATGTATGTCGTGTTGCAAATGAGTGGGCTAGTTTTCTTTCTTTTATTTTCTTTTATTTTTGCATATCATTCAGATGCATATCATTTAGTTGCATGTCATCTAGTTGCATTGTTTTTCTATTTTTCTTTTATTTTTCTTGAGTGTAGTTAACTGTCGGTTTCCGTAATACTACCTCGTTTTTATTTTAGTTTCTGCATAGGCCGTAGTCACTGTAGAGTTGTCAGGGGTCAACTTGCTCAGCCTGAGCCTATCAGAATTTATTTTTTTATTTATTTTATTTTTAGGATTGCATATCATGTAGATTGCATTGTAGTATATTTTCATATAGTTGCACCTAGCCTACGACTTTGTAGTATTTCATGTATAGTATTCAATCTTTATTGAGCTTAAGTTGAAAAATCTCTATGATCTCTTTTCTTCATGTGCTTTATATATGTAATCTTTTCTTTTTCCCCGAAGACTCTTTTTGCACTAATCAAGTCTCGCGGGATACTTTCTATAGCTATTGTGCACTTTAAAGATGTATTCGGTTGTCATGTGATGCTCCACGCTGCGAGCTATGCAAGCAATCCTGGTTCTTGTTGGTTCCTCCGAATTGCCGGCATCCAATCAGCTAAGTTCTCTAATTTATTAAATCTGTATAACTTGAGGACAAGTTGCAATCTAAGTGTGGGGGAAGGGATAGATGATTTATGTGTCTACTTTCGTTTGCTCATATTTTTAGTATTTCTATGAAAAGTGCTTAATTTTCAAATTTTTTGTTATATCCCGAGTAGACAAAGGCATATCTTTGCTTGAGTTTATATCATTTTTGCTATATTATGTATATTTAGTAATTTTAGTTGTTTCACCCGACACTCTTTTTCACATGCCATAGTAAATGATGAGCTAAATGTTGAAAGCCTACCCCATTTTAGTTGGAGATTTTTGATGATTATAGCATGTTTCTTTGCTTATGTACAATTCTTGAAAAGTTTAGTAGTTTGTATTCTAGATTAAAGTATGACATACTTGTGAATATCCGTAAGTTTGAATGTGATAAGTGAAACGTGATTAAGTCTTTGCAATAGTAATAAATTGTTTACTTGAGGTGTTATGCTCGGTGGTCCGTGCTACTAGAAAATAATCTTCTCCACTTTGCCAAATTTAAATCTCTAAGTAAACATAATTGTAATTGTGTGTGTCGGAAGGCGGTTTATGATTTGGGTGAGGTAGGGTGTACCACGTATGTCCTATTCCACTATGATGACCAAAAGCTCACGACGGTCGGTTTATAGTCGCCTTATGATTGGAGTAAGGTAGGGGATTATCTTGAAATGTCCTATTCTCGCTATGAGGGCAAAAGCTTATTCTGATGTGTGTTAGAAAAGTGTGAAAAAAGTGAAAATATTGAAATATATTATTATGAATAAGTAAGGACTTAGTTATCGTTAATCTTATACCCGGTATAAACTGAAGGATATGTTGTAGGGATTATCCTCTGAGTTTGTCAGAAATGTTTTAGATATTCTCTACTATTTCTTTTTGGGATATGTATGTTTTGTAAAGTGCCTGTTATAATTTTTGAATATTTCTAACTTAGATGGGAAACCGGGCTAGTTTTGGTTTGAATAACTTTCAAATTGTGGAACTTAGTGGACGTTTATTATGGCTATGCACACACTACACGGGTGAACTTCTAAGTTATTGAATATACTTCATATTTGTATGGATGTTTATTTGTCTCGAGCTTGACTTTGTTTTGTTTTGCTCGGGACGAGCAAAAGATAAGTGTGGGGGAGTTGTTAAGGGTCAATTTGTAGTATTTTATAAGGATATATTTTATATCAATATTCCTCATATATGGATGTTTTTCATAGAAATCGAGCTTATAATTGATTAATTGAGTAAATGGTGTTTCTAATAGGTTAAATTGCAAAACGTAGCGATTTATGTGTTTAAATCATGATTTTATATTATTTTAGGATTGTGTTACGCTTTGGTATGTTTTTCCTACATTGTAGATACACATTGTTGATGGAAAGGATGATTTTAAAGAGATGAATTCGAGTGGAAAATCCCGAAATATACTCGTAATACGACGGGCTAGTCAAAAAGGCGTTTTCTGAAGAAGAGTCCTTAATGAAAGTTGTAGAGTTTTCCGAGAGCTTTTTTATGACATTCGGATCATAATTTTTGGAGGTCTACAACTCAAGATATGAATTTTAGAAGTTTGAGTCCGACCAGCAGGACGGGCGTCCAGACTCTCAGCACAGCCGACATACAGCTTCTAGCCGACATACAACCCTAATAATCCAATTAATATTCCAGCCGCAAGAATTACACAGCATGCAAATTCCTAATTAAATTAGGAATTATTTCCACCGCCATGCACATTATCATTCAAATTACCTATTACCTCTATAAAAGGACAAATTGCTTGCAACCCTAAAAAAATCATCCCATAATATTACAAATCAAATACACAGCCGCATTATTCAAGCAACAGCAGCGGCACTTTACTGGTTCAAGGCCGGTCACCCGAGCCTTGTGCTCGGGTGATCCGGGGTTAGATTAGATGTAGTTTTTCGTTCGTTTGTTGATTCATGGTGCTCAACCATTGTATAAGCTATGTGAGTTTAATCTCGTTTTTAATTTATTCAATCTTTATTTATTTTTGTGATCTTTAATTGATTTTGTATCTTTTTATGATTATGATGCTATTTGGTGAACCATATCGAAAGATTGTTTACTAATTGATAGTTTACAACATACGAGAGTTGCATAAACCTTAGATCACCATAGAAAGATAGGATTTTTAATCATTAATGATGACAAATTAATTGGTTAATTATCTAGGTTGTTAGATTCTAAAATACGAGAGTTAACCTGAATCTACACCTTCGTTTTGTATGGAATATTGGTCTCAACATTCGAGAGAGGAGAGATCGATAATTGAATTCACTAAGGAATTAGGGATTCATAGCTTGAGAATACGGATTCACTAAGAGATTAGGGATTTGTGTCTCGTGTCAAGGTGAAACCACAATTTGAATTAAAGTCATGAGATGAACTAGGATTGAGATCACTTAGTTTGTACATTGTTTGAGCCCATGTATCGTTAGTTTAGTTTAGTTTTATTTCGTTTTAGCTTAGATTTAGTTTACTTGTTCTATGTGTTATTTGTTCGTTCTTTCGTTTATTTGTTTTCTTGAGTAACAATTGAGAGGTTTAATAAAATTAGATTCAACATCCCAATTCCCTGAGGATCGATACCCGTACTTATCCAACTTTACTAGCAACTACCCGGTATTCGGCCGGTTAGGAGGTAGTTTTGCATGGTAGTATAGGTTTTATAAATTTTCTTTTGTTTTAATGATGCAAAATCTCCCCAACAGTTATCCGTACGGCTATTTCAACAGTATCAAGTTGAGGGTTGTGTGGAGATCTATCCGTACGGATAGCTCAGCCTGTCCGTCCGGATGGAACAGTCTATCCGTCCGGATGTAACAGTCTATCCGTCCGGATAGAGTCTTTAATGTGTGACCTCCTTTCTATGTGTTTCAAGCTTCATGATAGCGTATTTACTGCTTAACCTTATGTGACAAAGCCCTGAATTAGCTTTTGATGCGTTTAGTTCCGGCACCATATGGATTCCCTGAAAAGATGAAGTGTGGGACCGTCGAAAGCTTTGGATTTGCCTTGTGCTTCGATAAGCTAGAGTTTGTCGATGTCTGTGTAATTGCTAGGTTTTGTCCGTGTCTAGTGGTCTAGGAAAGAGAGTAGGAGATGTGAGGGAGCTTACTTGAAAACACTTAGGTGGCTAGTTAAACATCTAATCAAACATATGTGCTAGATTAATAATCTTAAACATCATGCAATGCTTGGTAAGGCATAGTACAATATCGCGATGTGTTCTCTAACCAGACAAAGTAGACTTTACCCACGCCGGTCAATCGATTGGCTAGATAAAGCGTCTGGTACATTCTGCCGGTTATCACACCATCGGGACTTAGATATTCCCGGGGCTACTAGAGCGTGTCTCTAAGTAGGTTGCACCCAGTTGTCCTAGTACATCCTATTACTAGGCGTAGTGCCCTTGTTATTCATGATGTAACAAACTTGAGCTAATCTAGATACCTTTTGGAACCTCATGTTATGCTATGAACATAATATGATAGTTAGCTAGGGTTAATAACGGAAATGAATTAATAAAAGACGGCGTTGCTTTTATTTCCTTATGAGAACATGGTTATACGATCTTCTACGCGTTACTGAGTACTTTCATACTTACCCCGTTACTTTTTGTTTGTCTTTCTCTTTCCCCAAAGAAGATGAACAGGTTGCTAGTGTTGATGAGTTCTTTGACGAGGACGTGTGAGACGGAGCTTGTGAAGATTTAGTTCTTTTAGTTTTAATTCTTTCAACGATGTTGTTGGTTAAATTCAAATATTGTTGTCTTTCTTTTGGATTAGTTTCGTTTGGTTCTTTTGGCTTTAACGTTGGATGTTTAGTAATCTTTATTGGATTTAGTTTTACAGCATTGAAAACCGTGTGTTCGATCTTTTGTCTTTTGTTTTCCCGAGTCGCTTTATCTTTCGCGTCGCTTTAGTTCTGATGTATGACGTAAGGCTTACATATATTATTGAATCTATTTGATAATATTTGTGCCGAGCGCTCTTTCCGGATAAGGACTCGGTGTCCAGGAAAGAGGCGTTACAGTTGGTATCAGAGAGAAAGGTTTTCCTTGCTGTGTAGGACTTGATTTCTTCTTTAAGATAAGTGTTAGAGCTTTAGTAACCCCTCTCTTTTCTTGGTTACGGTTGAGTATCCTACACCACTAAGTCTTACACCTCAACCAACGGTTCTTCCTCCACCACCGCCTAGATCCGATACTTTTGTAGCACCTGGCTACCCCTATCCGCAGCAGACTCACCCCTAACCGCAGGTTCAGCAGTCTCAACCACAGTATCAAAACACTCCACCAGTTCAGCAGCCGATACAGCATCATCAGTTTGGGGGTTACGACAGACAAGTGGATTGGTATGATAAAATGAAGAAGCACAGGGTGCCAGAATTCTTTGGCAATGTTGAGCCAGCAGCGGCAGATTTATGGATTCGTGGGTTTGAGAGGACGTGCAGGAATGTGAAAGCTCCAGAATCTAAATGGGCTCATTTAGCAATATCCTTGTTGGCAGGAAATGCAGAAAGTTGGATGGAAGCTTATGAGCAAGTTAATCCGAGGATCACGGATTGGGCAGTGTTTAAGGATCTGTTCTACAAGGAATACTTTCCTAGAACAGCACAAAATGCAAAGGCTAATGAATTTCTGAGTTTGAAACAAGGAAGATACACTACAGTGACTCAGTACTCCCAGAAATTCCATGAGTTAGGCAGATTCTACCCTGAAATCATGAGGAGTGAAGAGAAGAAGATTGACAAGTTTATGGAAGGATTGTCATATGAAGTGGCAAAGGGCATGCTAGGAGATAGACCTACCAGCATGTCAAGCGTCATGGATAGAGCTTTGATTGCGGAGAGATTTGCCAATAGACAGACAGTTGTAGTTGGGGATAAGAGGTCTTTCTCGAACTATCAAGGAAGTAACAGAGGAGCACCGCAGCAAAATGTTAAGAGGACAGGAAATCCGGCTACGAAGAGTTCAGCAAGTGGGACGCCATCAGTTTGTGCTAAGTATAACAAGACACATACAGGAGAGTGCATGGCAGGTAGCTTGAGTTGTATCCACTGTGGGGAAGTGGGACATTACTCGAGGGCGTGTCCTAAGAAGCTCTCTCAAGGTAATCAGGCAGGAGGACGAGGTAACCAGCAGGGTAATCGTTCCATGGGTAGCAGACCAATTCGTGTCTTTGCAGCAGATGTAGAACCGGAAGAGTTAGATGACCTTGTAGTGACAGGTACTTTTCAGTGTTTGTGTTTATTATAAATATTTAATATGATATAGCGCGCATATGATATTACATATTTATACTTAAATTGATTCACTTGTTAGGTACCATAATCATAGATAATCTAGCGGTTTCGGCTACGTTTGATACGGAGCTTCAGGGACTTTTGTTTCCTCTAAGATAGCTAAGAAGTTGAACCTACCTCTTAAGGAATTGGAGAGACCTTTGAGTATAACCACACCTTTGGGCAGAGTCACTAGATGTGCTCAAGTCACACCCCAAGTCGATTTTAGAGTCGGGGCTTACAAATGCCAGCATGCTTTGACGGTGTTGGATTTCTCGGACTTCGATGTTATCCTGGGTATGGACTGGTTGTCCAAGAATTTCGTCTACTTGGATTGTAGAGGTAAAAGGGTGATCTTTAAGGCCCCAGGAAAACCAGCTAAGACATTTCAGGGTAACGTATGCAAGCCTAGCAAGGGTCGTTATCCGATTATCTCAGCCAGTTAAAGCCTTAAAAGCTTTGAAGAGGAGTTGCCGGGGTTTCGTTGTTTATGCATTAGATAGGAAAAGCATAGGCCCGAGTTAGGAGAGACTCGTGTAGTTAAGGACTTTCCTGAAGTTTTCCCGGAAGATTTGCCAGGACATATGCCTGATAGGGCCATAGAGTTCGAGATCGAATTGATTTCCGGAGCATCACCAGTGGCTAAAGAACCTTATAGGATGGCACCAGCGGAGTTGAAAGAGTTGAAAAATCAGCTTAAGGAGATGCTAGAGAAAAACATCATCCAGCCAAGTACATCACCATGGGGAGCACCGGTCTTGTTTGTGAAGAAGAAAGATGGGAGTATGCGTTTGTGCATCGACTACAGAGAGTTGAATAAACTGACAATCAAGAATAAGTATCCCTTACCAAGGATTGATGATCTGTTCAGTCAGTTGCAAGGTAAGAAGGTGTTCTCTAAGATTGATTTGAGGTCCGGTTATCATCAGTTGAAGATCAAGGTGTCAGATATACGTAAGACAGACTTCAGTACGAGATATGGACATTATGAGTTTTTGGTCATGCCGTTTGGACTCACTAATGCTCCATCGAAGTTCATGGACTTGATGCAGAGATTTTTCATGCCTTATCTCGATAAGTTTGTGATAGTTTTCATAGACGATATCTTGGTATACTCTAAGGATGAGGAAGAGCATGAAGAACACCTAAGGATAGTTCTAGAGACCTTAAAGGAGAACAAACTGTATGCCAAGTTTTCTAAGTGTGAGTTTTGGTTGGACCAGGTTAGTTTTCTTGGGCATATAATTTCTGGAGAAGGCATTAAGGTGGATCCAGCGAATATAGAAGCCGTTTCTAAGTGGCCTAGACCGACATCAGTAACGGAGATAAGAAGTTTCTTGGGTTTAGCTGGGTACTACCGTAAGTTTGTAAAAGATTTCTCTAAGATAGCTACACCTCTCACGAGGCTCACTCAAAAGAACGTTAAGTATGAGTGGACCAGTGAATGTGATGAAGCTTTTCAGACTTTGAAAGAAAAGTTGACCACAGCACATGTGTTAGCATTACCGGAAGTTTTTGATAACTATGATGTATACACGGATGCATCGGGTTAAGGTTTGGGTTGTGTTCTGATGCAATCAGGAAAGGTAATTGCTTATGCATCTAGGCAGTTGAAGGTGCATGACTACACACGACTTGGAATTGGCAGCAGTGGTATTTGCTCTGAAGCTTTGGAGACACTATTTGTATGGTGTCAAGGCAAGGATCTTCACGGATCATAAGAGTCTTAAGTTTTTCTTTACTCAGGAGAATCTGAACATGAGACAAAGAAGATGGTTGGAGTTCGTGAAAGATTACGACTTGGACATTCAATACCATCCGGGTAAAGCGAATGTTGTAGCTGATGCACTTAGCCGGCGAGCGGTTAATGCTATCACTACCTTGCAAGAAGTTGTGGATCAGTTGGATAGGATGCAAATTCAAGTGATTGAAAGGAAGGGTGAAGCTCAGAATTTGGCACCATTGATGGCAAGGTCAGATTTGCTAGATGAGATTCGGGCTAAGCAAGATAAAGACCCGGTGTTGATTAATTTGAAGCGAGTGGCTCGAGAGAAGCCTACAGTGGATTATCAGTTGGACAAGAGTGGTCATCTTTGGTACGGAGACCGTTTGTGTATGCCTGATGTGGATGGCCTAAGAGAGAAGGTTATGGATGAAGCTCATAAGATTGCTTTTGCGGTACATCCGGGAGCCACTAAGATGCATAGAGATCTCAAGGAAAGGTATTGGTGGCCTGGTATGAAGTTAGGGATCGCAGAGTTTGTGGCAAGATATGATACATGCCAGAGAGTGAAAGCAGAACATAGAAGACCAGGAGGTTTGTTGAAACCCTTGGAGGTACCGGAATGGAAATGGTAGAATATTACGATGGATTTCATCACCGGTTTGCCTAAGACTAAGGGGGGTCATGACATGATTTGGGTGATTGTGGATAGACTCACAAAATCAGCCCATTTCTTGCCGTGTAAAGTGGACATGCCTATAAAGAAGTTCGCTACTATGTATATCGACAATATAGTGAAGCTTCATGGTGTGCCTCTATCCATTGTATCCGACAGGGATAGTAGATTTATCAGTCGCTTCTGGAAGGGCTTACAGAAAGCTTTTGGGAAGAAGACTGATTTGAGTACAGCGTTTCATCCACAGACGGATGGGCAGTCAGAGAGAACAATTCAGACTCTCGAGGATATGCTTAGAGCTTGTGTTTTGGATGCCGGAGGATCATGGATAGATTACCTCAATTTGGCTGAGTTTTTTTACAACAATAGTTACCATGCAAGTTTGGGAATGCCACCTTTTGAGGCCTTTTACGGTAGGAAGTGTAGAACTCCACTTTACTGGGATGAAGTGGGAGAGAAACATATCACAGGGTCGGAGATGGTTCAGCAAGCCAAGGAGAAGATCGAGGTGATAAGGAAGAATCTGAAGGCCGCTCAAGATCGTCAAAAGAGTTGGGCCGATATTAGAAGAAGGCCGCTAGAGTTTGAGGTCGGGGATAGAGTTTACCTTCGAGCGTCTCCAATGAAGGGTATCAAGAGGTTCGGACAAAAAGGAAAGCTAAGTCCAAGGTATGTAGGACCTTTTGATGTCATCGAAAGAGTTGGGAAGTTGGCTTATAGACTTCGGTTACCAGAGTCGATGTCTAGAGTCCACAATGTTTTCCATGTATCGATGCTTAGGAAGTGTCTATCGAAAGTGGACGTAGAATCTGAGATTGACCCGGAAGTGTTGCAAGATAATCTCTCCTACGTGGAGAAGCCGATAAGGATTCTGGACAGGAAAGAGAAGATGATAAAGAGACGAGTGATCCTGTTAGTATTAGTGCAATGGAGCAATCATGCACTGACGGAAGCCACTTGGGAAGTGGAAGCAGACATGTTCAACGAGTTCCCAGAGTTCCCTCATCTACAAGGTACGATCTAGTTTCGAGGACGAAACTCCTCTTAAGGGGGGAGGAATGTAATATCCTGATTTTTGAAAAAAGGGCAATTCGGTCTTTTAGCAAAAATCAGAATATTATGTTATTTAATTAGAAGATTTAAGAAAAAGAAAAAAAAAGGGATAAACAAGGATTTTTCTTTTAAGGAAAATAATTATATAATTGGTATTATAAAAGGAAAACTAATCCTAATTTTAACCTAGTTGTTTTTGACAAAAAAAAAAAGAAGAGGGACGCATAATAGGGGGGGCGCAGGTTTAGAAAAAAAAAACGAATAAGAAGCTTTCGCTTTTCGAGGCTAATCCGTTGCTCTTTTCAACAGACGTCTCAAGAGAGAAAGGATCACCGCGAGACGAGGATCGTTTTGATACCAACAATCCCTAGATCCGTTGACGTTGGAGGTTAAAGGTTTAACCTTTTTCAAAGCTTTGGTAGTTTGGATCGTTGTACCACGCAAATTAAGGTAACGTGGTTTTCTTATCGTATAAGTAAGTTTTCGTAAAATTGTAGAGCAATGTGTACTGTGTCCTTCTTATAGTTTGAAGACATGAGATGTTAAGGCAATGTTTTTCTGCTGTTTGGAGGGTTGGAATGATGCTATGTTTGGTTGGATTTGAGTAGAAAACGCAGAGTGCAGAAAACTGTCTTTTTGGTGCGGTTAGGATCATCCGTACGGATGATTTAGTGATCCGTACGGCTATTTCACAGTATCAAGTTGAAGTTTGTGTGGAGATCGTTCCGTACGGATAGCTCAGCCTGTCCGTCCGGATGGAACAGTCAATCCGTCCGGATGTAACAGTCTATCCGTCCGGGTAGAGTCTTTAATGTGTGACCTCCTTTCTATGTGTTTCAAGCTTCATGATAGCGTATTTACTGCTTAACCTTATGTGACAAAGCCCTGAATTAGCTTTTGATGCGTTTAGTTCCGGCACCATATGGATTCCCTGAAAAGATGAAGTGTGGGACCGTCGAAAGCTTTGGATTTGCCTTGTGCTTCGATAAGCTAGAGTTTGTCGATGTCTGTGTAATTGCTAGGCCTTGTCCGTGTCTAGTGGTCTAGGAAAGAGAGTAGGAGATGTGAGGGAGCTTACTTGAAAACACTTAGGTGGCTAGTTAAACATCTAATCAAACATATGTGCTAGATTAATAATCTTAAACATCATGCAATGCTTGGTAAGGCATAGTACAATATCGCGATGTGTTCTCTCGACCGGACAAAGTAGTATCGTACCCACGCCGGTCAATCGATTGGCTAGATAAAGCGTACGGTACATTCGCCGGTTATCACACCATCGGGACTTAGATATTCCCGGGGCTACTAGAGCGTGTCTCTAAGTAGGTTGCACCCAGTTGTCCTAGTACATCCTATTACTAGGCGTAGTGCCCTTGTTATTCATGATGTAACAAACTTGAGCTAAGCTAGATACCCTTTGGAACCTCATGTTATGCTATGAACATAAAATGATAGTTAGCTAGGGTTAATAACGGAAATGAATTAATAAAATACGGCGTTGCTTTTATTTCCTTATGAGAACATGGTTATACGATCTTCTACGCGTTGCGAGTGATGATGTCGGATATCACACTACGGATCCAAATAACCTCTAGGGCGATTCAAACTAGAACGAGAGACAATTGGGATGGTGATTTGGTGTGATTAAGGCGAGCACGAGAGTTAGTTTCTCTCAAGTTGCCTACGTATCCAATAGCTAAATTGGAATCAAGTCCTTCGTAGTTCCTTAGGGTTGTTTATATAGGGAGGCGTCTCACCTCTTTTCTTGTCAAACAAGTCGTATCATCCTTAAACCACTAAGGATCATCACGTGTTTATCTCTACAGCCAAGGATAATTATGACTATATCCGAATTATGGGATTTCCTTCCGGTATTCCAGGGATTCTCCTATAATATAGGCACATGTGTTATTTATCACTTAAGGAAAGAGCCAGTCGGCCCTCGATAGGCTTCTCAGGCCAGACCGACTGATGCGCCTATCCCGCCTCCGGAGACTAGACCGAGGCGCCTTTGCGCGGTGCGGTAGCCGAGAGGGTCATGTACAGACCTCCCTCCTGGGGTAGGGTCTTACTGGTGTGGGGCTCCTGGCCCTAAATGCTTCCCTCTTATCCTTCACTTCCAATCCTGGGACGTTATAAGAGTGACACGTGGTCAGGTCTATTTCCACCATCGTCATAAGCCCCCCAGGTCTGGCCAGACTGCCTAGGGGCTGGGTAGACCTGAGATCAGCTCGGACGTGTGAAGATAATATGCTTACCAAGACACGTGTCCTCGCTACCGTTTAGACTGCCGTATTAAGTGCGTGAAACGAAGCGTCGTGACACAATAATGGGGCGGTTATTCCAAGACTTCTTTTTGGGGTTTTATAACTCTAGTCTCATCAATCCTTTCAGACGTTACTCTTTAAATCAAGTGTGAAGTCGGGACGGTTGCCATTCCATTCTTCCATTCCTTCGATTTCTCAAGTAAGCTTTCTTTCTTCTCTTATTTCTCTAAGTCTTTTACGTTGTTAATGAACGAACCTATAATTCTTGCGATAGTTCCATCGAGGCGTTATTTGAATCGGAGCCGGAATTAGAGGAAGAAATCACCACTACCGGGGTCGATACCGAGAGACACTCTTTTTTCTTTTTTCAATCCTCCCCGCTTCTTCCTCATCTTCTAGGTTTGTTCTTTCCCTTAAGGCCTTTATGGCTTTGAAATCACGGGCGGCTGCCATGGCATCGATACCAAAATAACTCCTACGAGACTTGACCCGCATCGTAAACAATACAACCTAACAAATCCACTTTTCAAACCCATTATCCCGGCCTCCGGCGTTTATGCCTATCAAGCTCCGGCGGGGTCTTGCGCCGTATACGGGGAGCGACTTTTATGCGGTTTACGATTCCCTATCGCCCGGCCATTTTGTACGTACGGAGCACTATGACCTAGGGTTGGCTCGGATCGTGCCCAACGGGATAAGGGCAATAGTGGGTTTTGCCATTTGGTGTAGATGTGCTTGCATCCCCTTCAAAGTCCAAACGTTTCGCCTGTTCTTTCGGCGCAAACAAGTGCACAGGCAAGGCGGGTACTCTTGCTTCCCTCGCCGGGGTGACTTCATGCACGACGTGCAATTTACGGAGCGGGGGGATACTTCGTACAAAGGTTGGAAGACTAGATTCTTCTTCTGTGTCCGGAGGTGACTCGGAACCTGGGTAGGTGGAACTCCTCGGACCTGAGACGGCGATCCTCGACCAGCGCGTGGATCGGAAGCTGATAGACGATATTCGTAGAAGTGGGGTGTACATCGGGGAGAAAAAATATTCCTCTGAGTTGATTATGGCGGCCAAGTTGCCTACTGCGGGCCCTGACCCCTACAAGGAGTTAACCAAGGAAGAGTACAAGATGTGTAGGACTTTAATGTACGTTCCTTATCGTATTTTGCTATTTGTAAAACATCCTCTAACATTTCTTGTTATTTACACGGCGGTGTCTTCCTTTCTTGATCTCTTGGAGGACGTGAATGATGAAGTGGTTCCTTACGTTAACAACGACGAGCCTACCCGGGGCGAGCGGCGGGGGAACACATACGGCCGGAGCCTCTCCGAGCTGCCGGGACCGTCGACCCCCACCTCGGTCCAACTCTTATCCGAGCAACCGGATGACTCGTACGGGGAAGTGGAGAGGATAGATGTGGATGAAAATCGGGAGGCCAGAGAGGATGCGATCGAGCCCAGCCGGAAGAAGAAGATAGCCTCTTCTTCGACTCGGAAGAGTCGATCCAGAAAAGGAAAGCGGGTCGACGGACCATAGAGAACGTTGAGGACTCTCGAGGAGCAAACTTCCCCAGGGCACAACCGGTTGTACGAGCACATCGGACCGGGACCTCGCCGCCGTGGTAAGCTCTAGTGTACATATGTCGGTTATTCCTATGCATATTGTTTCCTTCTTACCTTTCCTACGTCTTTTCCGGGGTGCCCGGGTCGGTCGGGAATTCTGGACCGCCTTGCCGAATCTGCGGCGAGTAAGGAGGCTTTACGGGGGACGATCGAGGAGCTCCGGGCTGCACGTGATAGGCACGAGAGAAGCCTCCAAGACTAAAGATCGGGAGATTGCGGCCACGAAGAAGGAGCGGTCGAGACTAGGGCCGGGTGCCTTCTTGAACTCCGGGCCAAACACGACGAGTATGTGGCGGAGAACTGCGAGCTCGGGCGGGCGGCGGCAAGGTCCGGGCGAGCTCACTACTTTGGAAGCTTCTCTTCTGCTCGGGATGCCCGAGTTGTGCATGAGTACAAGTCCTCCGATCATCTAGTTTGGAGCTGCGAAGGTCTTGCTTGAACCTGTCATGCGGCATGGGTACACGGCGGGTGTGGACGAGGCAAAAGAACGGCGCCACGAGGCGGTTCTTTCGGACCTTAGACATTACCGCTCTATGTACAAAGAAGGGGCGGGTCGGATCTATGACGATCGTTTGAGAGAGTTCAGGGCAAGTTGAAAAAACGGGTTCAAATATGCCGGACGTCGTCCTGCTTCTCAAAGTCTTTGGTCCAACCCCATCTTCGTCGGAAGCGAGGCTCCAGGACCCGGACACGATTGTTTCCGGACACGATTGTTTATCCTTGTTATTGTTTTTACGAAAACTTTGAAACTTTTTGTTATCCAAGTTTACGTACTTTATTTTATACTTTGTGGTGCCACCTTGCTTGTATTTTGTACTTTGAATTCACTTGGTTTATTTTGTGCTTAGTTATTCGCATTACGCCTTATAGATGTCCTCTATTTCCCCCGATATGGCATGCATTACCGATGGTTAGGATGACATACTAAGTCTTGATAAAACTGCGGCGACTGCGGACTCGGGAGGTTTGACTTTTGCAAACCTTCGAGTATAACTGACTCGGTTAAAGCCACATGTCTGGCTTGAGGACTCGGGAAGCTTGTGGTATTCAAGCTTTCGAGTCGACTGCGAGGACTCGGTTAAATTACGGCGACTGCGGACTTAGGAGGTTTGACTTTTGCAAACCTTCGAGTATAACGACTCGATTAAAGCCACATCCTGGCTTGAGGACTCGGGAAGCTTGTGGTATTCAAGCTTTACGAGTCGACTGCGGGACTCGGTTAAATTCGGCGACTGCGGACTTAGGAGGTTTGACTTTTGCAAACCTTCGAGTATAACGACTCGGTTAAAGCCACATCTGGCTTGAGGACTCGGGAAGCTTGTGGTATTCAAGCTTTACGAGTCGACTGCGGACTCGGTTAAATTACGGCGACTGACTTAGGAGGTTTGACTTAGGAGGTTTGACTTTTGCAAACCTTTCGAGTATAACGACTCGATTAAAAATAATCTCACTACGAGCATAATAATAAATAACATGTGAGAAATCATATATTTATTAGAAATCAAGTATCTTTGATCACACTTTTATTGAAAAAGACAACATAAAATGAAAAGATAGAATCAAGCCTGGATTCATCTCGGGCATAAAACTTCTAAGGTTGCTAGCATTCCGGCTTCTCGGTATGGTACGTCGGCGGCGTCGGCTAGGCTGGTAAGCACCTTTGCCATGAACCTTCACTACCACTGTACGGACCTTCCCGGTTCGGGTTAAGCTTCCCACAGGGAATTTGCTTGCTTGACCTCGTTTTCCTCGATACCAAGTCTCCTTCCTTGAAGTATGAATGCTTCACTTTAGAGTTGTAATCTTTGGGATATCTTTTGCTTGTATTTTGCCATCCGGATGTAGGCTACTTCCCTAGCTTCTTCCAAGTTATCCTTGGCATGTCTAAGCTCGGTATCTGGTCGGTACTTGCATGGAGCTCGGTCCTCGGAGAAGGGAGCCCCACTTGTTGGAATGAGCGCTTCACAACCATAAGCTAAGGCAAAGGGAGTTTCCCCGGTAGCCGAATTTGGAGTCGTTACGTATGCCCAAAGAACGTTAGGCAAATGCTCGACCCATGCTTGTCCCTCTTCTTCCAACCTCTTTTCAACCCAACCTTGAGATGCTTTGTTTGTTTGCTCCACCTGGCCATTGGCTTGAGGGTACCCGACGAGAGGTGAAATGTTGGACTATACCCGGCTCGGCACACCGTGACTTGAGCCCCTATCTTCAAATTGCGTTCCATTGTCGACACCGGGATCTTGGGTATTCCAAAACGACGGATAATATTCTTCCATAAAAATTTACGTATTGCTTTCCCCGTGATAGTGGTCAAGGCTTCGACCTCTACCCACTTAGTAAAGTAATCGATGGCCACGACTAGGTACGTAGGTTACACGGAGCTCGGGGAAGGGTCCAACCGGATCGCCCCCCCCACTGATAAAAGGGCCAAGGAGAGACCAAAGGAATCATGTTCTGCGTTGGCTGATGGGACACATTATCATGCACCTGGCATGACTTACATCTCATTACCAGATTATTTGCATCTGCTTGCATGGTTGGCCAATAATACCCGAATAATCGGCATTTACGAGCCAGTGTCCGGGCTCCTGCGTGGTTTCCACAAATGCCGAGGTGGATTTCCCTGAGCAGATAATTTCCTTCCTCCTGGGTAGCACACCTAAGCCATGGTGATATAAACGATCGTCTGTATAGGATATCATCAAAGAGAGCATACACCTTTGCTTTGTAGCTTTGATCTTCCTGGATTGAACCTTGTCGGTTGGTAGAACACCGTGTTTTAGATAGGACGTTATGGGATCCATCCGGGTGGCTTTGTTGGCTGATCGGTTGAACTTCATTCTTTGCATAACTTCGCTCGGCCAACCGCTCCACGAAACTTTTTTATCGAGAAAAAATTGGATGCCGGTTTCGATAGGGCATCGGCCTTTTTGTTCCTGGACCGAGAGACACCTGCTCTATATGAGCCCGACTTGAAGTTCTTGACAAATCTGAGCGGCGCCAAGTATTTCTTCATTGATTCCTCCTTTGCTTCATATTCACCCTTAATATGGTTAACCACCAGCGGGAGTCCTTGAATACATGCGGGTTATACGCCCCCGCTGGCGGCTAGTCGGAGCCCGGTAATCAAAGCCTCGTATTACGCCTCGTTGTTTGTAGCCGCAAAGTTGAAACGCGGCGCATATGGGAATTCTTCCCCCTTCGGACTAAGGAGCAAAAGGCACATCTCTGCTCCTTCCTTTCCCGATGCTCCATCCACAAAAAGGGTCCATGTATCGACGACCCGGCCCATTGGCATTCTTTATGCGTCTCGACTTGAAGCCCTTCGGCTAGGAAGTCCGCTAGAGACACAGGCTTTGAGCTAGCGTCTGGGTTGGTAGTCCGGGTCATACTCTGCCGGCTCGATAACCCGTCGGCTAATCTTCCCGAGGTGTACGGTCTCGCCAAGATCGACGCGGGGGTTGATCTGTAACCACAATGATTGAATGTGCACGAAAGTACGGTCGCAACTTCCTAGAGGCATGGACTAGAGCCGAGCTAGCTTCTGCGTTGGTATACACGAGCTACGGTCCATGTAAAGCCCGGCTCACATAAAACACGGGTGTCGCTGTTTTCTTCTTCTCTAATCGGGGCCCCACGCACGCGATTGCCTCATCAACTACGCCAAGTATAAAAGCGAGTTTCTCCTCACTGGGGAGATGTTAGGGTTGGCGGCTCGGCCAAGTACTCCTTTAAATCGTCAAATGCCTTCGTTGTCCTCGTTCCACTTTGGAAGGGACTTGCTTTCCTCGGGATTTTAAAAAATGGTAAAGCACGTTGTGCCGACTTGGATAGGAACCTACTCGGGGCGGCCATGCGGCCGGTTAACCTTTGCACCTCCTTGATGCTTACGGGTGGTGGCATTGTTCTTAAGGCTTCAACTTTGTCCGGGTTAGCCTTAATTCCTTCTTTTGAAATCATGTAACCCGGGAATTTTCTGACGACCCCCAAATGTACACTTTTTTGGGTTAAGTTTCATTTGGAGTGCACTGAGTACCCCAAATACTTCCCGGACGTCGATCGTATGCGATTTAGAGACTGCTCTTGATCGGGAGATCATCCACATAGACTTCCATGCATTTCCCGATCTGTTTCTCGAAGATCTTATTCAACTTTGCTCTTTGATAAGTGGCTCCTGCGTTCTTCAATCCAAACGGCATAGTAACATAGCGAACGTTCCTTCTTACGTAATGAATGCCGTCTTTTCCGCATCGTCCGGGTCCATGGCAATTTGGTGGTATCCTTTGTATGCATCTAGAAATGCAAAGATTTCAAATCCAACCGTTGAGTCAACTAACTTTGTCAATCTTAGGTAGTGGGTAACAATCCTTGGGGCAAGCCCTGTTCGGGTCGGTAAAATCTACACACATTCGCCGGCTACCATCGGCTTTTTTACCAGGCCCGGGTTGGCAAGCCGGAGTCGGGTAAAACACTTCACGTATGATCCCGGCTGTAATAACTTTTCTACTTCCTTTTGAATGGCCTCCATTCGGTCTTTTACAAAGCTTGCCTTTTCTTTTGCCTAATCGGTTTCCGGGCTGGATCCACATGCAACTTTGTGCGAGCCGGCTCGGGGGACAAGCTGGCATGTCATCCGTCTTCCATGCAAACACGTCTTTAAACTCCTTTAAAATCTCAACGAGCTCTGTTTTAAACCGATGCGGGATCCATGATCCTATGTTGGTGACAAGCTTTCTTGTTCCTTTCCCAAATTTACTAACTCGATCTTATCATCGATGACCAACTCTCTTCCTCCTGCGGGAGTAACTCTTCCACGGATACATTTGTACCATCATTTTTCCATTTACGGTGGCCGTGTAACGGCTCTGGCTGTTTCGACATCACCTTTGACTTCTGTTGTCCCCTCCCGGGTCGGGAACTTCAAGCGATGTGAGCCGGAGAGATCACGGCTCGCGGATCTATTAGGGCGGGTCGCCCCGTAATAACATTGTAGGGCGATGGGGCCACGACCACCACATAACTCACCATGAGGATCTGTCCCGAGGTGCTTTCCCAAAGGTGGTTGGTAAGGTGATCATGCCCGTGGGGTGAGCGGTGGCCACCGCAAACCCGAATAGCGGGGATGATACGGGTGCTAGCTCGCATCCTTTAACTTCATGGATTGAAACACATTGTAGTACGGCACATTGATTGCACTTCCGGTGTCTACACACAAATACGCTTCACCGTATGTTTGTTGATTACCGCCTCGATAACCAAGCCTTCATTATTGCTGACGAGGGGAAGAGGATCGCGAGGGCCATAAACGACCTCCCCTGACAACCTTTGTCTCTTTCCTGAGTCGGTGTTAGTCAGTACTCGGCTACTACTCTGCTCCTCAGGTCGGGACGGTGTACTCGGACCACCTGAGATGGTATTAATGGTATTGATGGGGCGATTATCGGCGCCCTTCCGGTCCGGGGGACGGGTCCCTCCTTCGTACGTAATCATCTTTTCGGTCATGACCGAAATCTCTCCTCTTGTATTCCCGCCTTCCCCGAGGTTACGGGTGACGAGACCTATCTATTACCTCATCGAGTTTACCTTCCATAACGACGGCGTCGATCTCTCTCTGTAAATCCACTGCCTTGCTACGAGTCGTGACCAATGTCCTCATGAAACTTACGGTATTTGGTTTGATCCCTTTTTTCCCGGGGACCCTTCATAGGAGGTGGAGTACGGGCAATGCCTTTCCTGCATTATGGCGAGGACACCGCTCGCGTGATCGATTCAAAGGGATAAAGTCCCTCTCTTGCGGGGCCCGCTTTCTTTCCGAGTCGGTCGGTTATGGGCGCGGCTACTCGGTCCCATGCGGGTTTGCGCTTTCTATCGGATACGTCCTCTGCCTTCTCTTTCTTAGGGGCTTCCGACTCCCTCTTTAAACGGTTGGCCTCTTCACCTTGACGGTGTTTATATGCCGGATCCATACACTCGTCCATAGATTTCGGAAGTCGACCATTGAGCTTTGCATACAATCTACCTTCTCGCGGACACCTGCTACGAAAGAGGTGATCGGGAGGTGTTCATCGGCATTCCCGACACCGCCTAGATTCCTCATTGAATCTTTTCGAGTCTTATGACACCGTTTCTTCTTTTTTTCGACGAATTGTGAGGAGGTACGTGACATTCCTCGGAAGGGTTTAGCGGTGACAAAAGCACACAAAAATTTTCTTGCCGGGGTTTCAAAATTCTCAATAGACCGAGGTGGTAACTTCCGGAACCACTCACGAGCCACCTGCCCGTGAGTAAGGCCGGGAAGGCTTTGCACTTCATCTCCTCGGGTGCACGGTCTAAATTCATGTGCGTTAGATGCGAAAGAGGTGGTCTGGGGATCTTTCGTTCCATCATATGCTTAGTTTTGGGATCTTAAATCTCTCCGGGCGTGGGTAGTTCAAAATGTGTTACGAGAACGGTGATTCGATAGAGAGATCATTCGTTTTCTTTCCCGGGATCCCATCTAGTTACGCACGGCGACCTCACGGGCACGAGCCTTAATCATGTACGTATTGCGTATGAGAGGTAGAGGAGAGAGTTTCTCCTCTATCTTCTTTATTTGCCGCGTTATCTTTTGGGTCCACGTTTTGTGGAGCTTCTTCTTCTCGCCCCTTTAGGGCCAATCCCGATACACTTTTGAACGGCGGTACATCCAAATTACGTAATGCCTCCGGCAAGGCTGCTTGTCTTGGATCGCCATGTTTCCTCCGGATTGGTTTGCGGGCGGCTAGCGGTAGCCGTGGGGTCTATGTCTCGGTATCTCTGTTGCCGCGGTTTGGGTCCTTTTTCCGGTATTTTTTGGTGGTACCATCGCTGTTTCTTGATCAAATCGCAACTTGAGGCCCTCCTTCTAGCGCCAATTGATGATGTCGGATATCACCTACGGATCCAAATAACCTCTAGGGCGATTCAAACTAGAACGAGAGACAATTGGGATGGTGATTTGGTGTGATTAAGGCGAGCACGAGAGTTAGTTTCTCTCAAGTTGCCTACGTATCCAATAGCTAAATTGGAATCAAGTCCTTCGTAGTTCCTTAGGGTTGTTTATATAGGGAGGCGTCTCACCTCTTTTCTTGTCAAACAAGTCGTATCATCCTTAAACCACAAGGATCATCACGTGTTTATCTCAGCCAAGGATAATTATGACTATATCCGAATTATGGGATTTCCTTCCGGTATTCCGGGGATTCTCCTATAATATAGGCACATGTGTTATTTATCACTTAAGGAAAGAGCCGGTCGGCCCTCGATAGGCTTCTCGGGCCGGACCGACTGATGCGCCTATCCTGCCTCCCGGACTAGACCGAGGCGCCTTTGCGGTGCGGTAGCCGAGAGGGTCATGTACGGACCTCCCTCCTGGGGTAGGGTCTTGCGGGTGTGGGGCTCCGGCCCTAAATGCTTCCCTCTTATCCTTCACTTCCAATCCTGGGACGTTATAAGAGTGACACGTGGTCGAGTCTATTTCCACCATCGTCTGTGTTGGCCGTAGACACAAAGTGTAAATTACGAAAATGCCCTTCATGCCTAATGATCACGGAATAGCGTCTAGAAGCACCGTGACCCCCAATCATCAGAAGAGTCAAATGAAATGACTACTATCTTTCCTGTGAAACGGTTACCGTACAAATAGAATCTTATCGCTGTAATAATATCTATACGGTCATTCGTCGAGTGTCAAACATCAACGACCGTATCTTATAATCTGGATATCATGCTCTCTCGAAGTAACTCATTTACTTCCACGTTGCAAAGATTCACGAGAGTAAGGCATTCCTTATAAGAAGACCCTTTCAGATATTCACTCATAGTCATAGGATACGCGATTTCTGAACGAGCAACATGAATCCTACGCATGCTTCAGTATCACACCCAATCACTACCGCATGATCGCCCCGTGGCTAAGGGAAACCTCAATAGCGTAAAAGTATGACAATCCACACCGTGATGTCATGAAGACTCCGGTCTTAGGATAATTACACAACCGGCACATAGTGCGTCACTTAATAAAGTAAGTGGGTCAGTCTAACGTACGCATTCTCTAATACACGTCCATGTGCACTCCAAGTGTCTCTACACTTAGATAGAGGAGATCTATCCTTATCTTCAATAAGATAATAGACATCTAATACGTGCTAGTCTAATCGTATTGTCAATGTCCCGTTTGACGGTACATACGACTAGGGACATTTACATATCAAACTTTTTAAAGTGAATCGAGATCTCATCAACCATAATCACTTGCATGGCTTCTCTCTCACAGTGACACTAGGGATGTTACCATATATACAATATCGTAATTGGTCAGTTAAACGAACAAATATATTGTTGGACTTATTTTTTAGTGATGAGTGCCAGACTAGCTGTTATAGAGCAAAGGCAAAAAGATGTCTAGATCAAATCTATAGGTTTATAAGAGTTTGATCTTGTATAGGTTTGATCAAACAAGCACTGTAAAAGGTCAGCTGACTTACATCGACGGACTTGTCTATATCGATGGGGTACCTACGTCGGTAGACTAGTCGGGAACCTGCTGGAAGACGAAGGCGAGGGCTCAAACTCAGTTATTGAAGGCTAAGGGATCAAACTTAGTATTTAAAGTCAAGGATATGGAATCAGAATCTAGGGAAGTCTGTGATGACCTAAACTGATTACATATACCTTGTGTACAAGGTCTAAGTTCCACAAGTTAAGTGGTGATTGGAACTTGGTTATGATTAAATGGTGTAATCTAACTAATAAAAGTTAGATAAAAGAAGTCAGCTGCATTGTTTCATTAACACAGCAGATATGGATCAACTGACTGATATGTATTTCAGCAGACTTATGGTCACAGGAACCTACTGATTCATATACTTCGAATTATTCAAGGTTACATTGGAAGATTACAAAGAAAGGGACAGCTAACAACCTCTGATTTTATCAAACAAATCAAAGGTTTAGATTAAAGGGACGTTGGGATGATTCAGACCTTTATCCAATGGATACAAGTCAAAGAGTGGACGGACGAAAAGCTTGTCAAAAAGCGATCGACGGTGTCGGTCTATGAACGATGAACGAAGAAAAAGCAAGTCAAATAGGACAAATGCGAAACGACTATGTTTGAATTTCAAACATAAGTCACAAGGATGCCTACCTATAAATAGAGGACTCCTAATTCGGATACAAGTGATGAAAATTAAGGATCTATCTTGAGCTATCGAAATTAAATCGATCAAACACCTGCGACCTACTGCGAGCATAAAGCTACGATCCGAGACAATTCTTCAAGTGTAATGTGCATTCAAGCTACATCAAGTTTACACACTTGAAGACCTCAAGTGCGATCATATCATCTGATCAAGGCTGCTTGAAAGTTGAATCACTTACTTGATTCAATATTTTCTTTTACAAGGAATCTACTGAAGACAGTGAAGCATCTTTGGGTGTCAAGGACTGTTGTTTATGGTGGAGCTGGTGAAGAGGCATTCCTACCCTTCAAGGACCAGTGGAAGACTTTGGAGCAGCAATCCTACTGTTCCAAGTGTTCGGTTTGTGAAGCCATAGTTATTGGTGAATGACAAGCAACTTAGGGATTTTTGTAACAGCTACCTCAAGAATCTCTAGTGAATTACCTCCAACATCACAGGAGAAGAGTGGACTGACAGTATTACACCACCTGGAACCACTATAAAATCTGCCTACTTACTTTCTGCATTTATATTCTGCACTTAGTATGTTTAGCACATCAAGCTACGAATCTAGCAAGCGAATCACACACATACACTACGAGTATCTAATACTTGGTATCATACTTTAACAACAAGTAATAAGGCTTAATTTTTGATATATTCCGCTGCACAAATTCAGTAAACTCAACGGTCGAGCGGACTGCGAACATCGACGGACTGCGACCGGTCGGCGACTGCTTTGAAGTTGTTGAGTTTGTTAACTCCAAAAGTTTTAATTGTTAAGTTTATTCACCCCCCTCTAAACTTAACCAAAGCCTTTTCAAGGGACCAACAATTGGTATCGGAGCAGTGCTTCTGTTCTGAAGTAATCCTACTTGTTGTGCTTGTGAAAATACTTTGAAAACTTTTTCAAGTTTCTGATTTTCAAAGCTTTGCATCATGGATAACAACCAGTATGCTAGAACAATGTTGATGTGTTCTTTAGATTGTTTTGATGAGTATAAACGTCGTATGCAGGCTTATTTAGCTGCAACACATGATGAGATGATGGATGTGCTAACAGATGGACCACTGGAGATTACCAAGTCAGTAACAGTGGGAGATGAGACACAGTACATTCCAAAACCAAAAAGGGAATGGACTGCTGAAGATAGAAAAAGAGCAAATCACAACAATATTGCTATTGATATCATATATAGAACTTTGGATAGTAATATGTACATGAAAGTGAAAGATTGCAAGACTGCAAAAGAACTTTGGGATAAGTTGCAGTTAATCTGTGAAGGCACTGATGCTATCAAGAAGAATAATATCAGTGTGGCAAAGATAAAGTTTCAAGAATTCAAAATGAAACCATTGAACAAATTGAGTCAAGATTCAATGCAATCATGGATGAACTCACCTTACTGAGTGTGAAGTACTCACAGGAAGAAATCAACTCAAAAATCTTGAAAGCATTACCTGCAAAAGAAGTTTGGGAGATGAAGGTGACTAATATAGAATAAATGAGGAGTTTGCATGAAGAAGACACCTTCAAATTGTTTTCAGATCTTAAGGCCTGTGAATTCAGCAAAAAGCTAGTGCACGAGGCGAAAAGAAGAACCAAAGACCACTTGCATTGGTCGCTTCACATCAAGAAGAGACATCAGGAGCTCAAGATGATCTACTGGATGAGATGCAAGAGCAGATTGCCCTACTGAGCAAGAAAATCAGAATGATGAAAATAGGAAAGGGTTCTCCAAGGAATTTCACAAAAAAATTCAGTGAAAAGAAAAAAGGAAGAATCCAAGAAAGATAATGATTACTTGTGCTATCATTGCAAGAAACCAGGACACTTCAAACCTGACTGTCCTGAACTAAAACAAAAAAAGGAACCTGATTATCTTTGCTTCTATTGCAAGAAGCCTGGACATTTTAGACCTGATTGTCCAGACCTACTAAAGACCAAGAGCCAACAAAGAAGATCTGGCAAGAAAGCTATGGTTGCTGAAGATGAATCAGGATATGAAGTAGAATCAGAAAAAGGAAATGAATCTGATGATACTGCTCTTGTTGTTGAGATGGAAGATTATGCTTTAATGGCAAATATGGATGAAACAGAGGAGGTATACAATTCTATATCTATTAACACTCCTGCTGGAAGTGATTGTGAATCAACTTGTGATTCAAATCCTAAAAATTCTGACAATAAAGAAACTTTGGATGTCATCCTTAATCAACTAAGGATAATACAATCTGGTTATGAGATTGTGAAGGCTGAAAAAGAAGCTCTTCAAACAGAAGTTGAAAGGTTAAATGCTGAATTAAGAATTCTCAAGGGTAAGGAAAAAGAAGTTGGACAGAATCAGCATAAGCCTGCTTGAACATTCAGTAGCTGTTGAATCTGCTGAACAAACTTGTTCCTCCACTGCATTCAAATCTGGAAAGCCTTATGGTGATAGAACAGGCCTTGGATTTGGAACTCAACAATCCAATAAGAGTGGATCATGTAAGGTCACTGAACCTAGTACCAGAATTGGTCCTAAGTTTGTGCATGCACAAGATCCAACTCCTAAAATGGTTTCTGAGGCAGTAAAGCCTACTGAGAAAGCTTCAAGGAAGCAAAATCAGAAGTCAAAAAGGTCAATAGCATCTAACAAAAAGAATAAATCCAAAAATAAGGCTTCTGTACTTTCTAGATCTACTGATAGCAGACCTGCTACCAAGTCTGCTGGACCACAAAGAGGCAAAAATCAGAAATATTCCAAGGATAAGAATCATAAACCTAAAAATGTCAATAGGGATACTTATCTCAGCGGGAAATGTAGATTATTCCCTACTGATGAGGATTGGAATATTCCTGCACATACTGCTAAAAACAGCAAGTATAACCATGCTTCTAGGGTAAAAGAGGACTCAACAGAGGACTTATACAAGACCTCAGCAGGGACCTCGGCGGACTCCATATTACGGGGTCGTTCTAACGGACGACAAACTAATGGTTATACTAGTGCTTATAACAAAAGAAATCACTTTAAACAGCATTATATTCCTAAAGGCCAGAAAGCATATGTGAATCCTACACAACCAATTGTTAGACCTTATGGATGTGTAGAATACATGTATGAACCAAAGTATGACACCTTTCAGAGAATACCTTATGGAAATTTGCCAAGGGTCATGCTTGCCACTGACCACTATGGACCCAAACAGTTTTGGGTACCTAAAATGCATTAACCTTGTTTTGTAGGGTGTCTGGTACTTTGACAGTGGATGTTCCAGACATATGACAAAGAATAAGCACTGTTTGTCAAATTTTGTGGCAAAGGATGGTCCAAGAGTGAATTTTGGAAACAAGAACACACCTGGATACACAAGAGGATATGGCACACTTGTGAGAAATGGATTAACAATCAGGAATGTTGCATATGTGGAAGGACTGGACTACAACCTGCTGAGCACTGGACAATTTTATGACATGGGTTACAAGGTCACTTTTGACAAAAACACATGTATTGTCATTAGTGAAAGAGGTGATCAAGTTGTGTTGGCTGGAAGAAGACAACAAAACATGTATGTTGTGGATTGGTCTACTGCAGTTCCAGAAACATGCCTGATTGTGCATACCAAGTCAGAACTCAATTGGTTATGGCATAAGAAGTTGAATCATCTAAATTTTGATGATATCAATCAGTTGGTGAAGAAGAAACTGGTAATTGGATTACCTAAGATCACATTCAGAAAGGATGCTATATGTGATGCCTGTCAGCAAGGTAAACAAACAAAATCATGCTTCAAGTCAAAAACTAAGCAATCAACAAAAAGAGTTTTGGAGCTGATGCACATGGATCTGTTTGGACCAGTAACACCAACAAGTGTAACAGGAAAGAAGTACACTTTAGTAGTTGTGGATGATTATTCAAGATACCCTTGGGTGACATTCATGAACAAGAAGAGTGAAACACTTCAGAAGATGCCTGAACTTTTGAAGAGATTGCAAAATAAGAAAAGTTTGACAGTAGTGAAGATTAGATTAGATAAGGGTACTGAATTTCTCAACAAGGTTATAAGAGAATATTGTGAACAAAATGGTGTACTACATCAACTTGCTGCTGCTGGTACACCTCAGCAAAATGGGGTTGCAGAAAAAAGAAACATGACATTAAAAGAGGCAGAAAGGACTATGATTTGTGAAGCATTATTGCCTGAAAGATATTGGGCTGAAGCAGTTAACACAGCATGCTATACACAAAACAGGACCTCAGTGAACAAGAAGCTGCTGAAGACACCTTATGAGATCTGGAATGGAAGGAAACCTAATATATCCTATTTCCATCCATTTGGAAGCAAATGTTTTATCTTGAATCATAAGGAGCAATTGAAGACATTCCAACCAAAATCAGATGAAGGAATTTTCTTGGGATACTCTTCAGTCAGCAAGGCATTCGGGTACTTGAATAAAAGGACACTGAAACATGAAGAAACAATACATGTTGTATTTGATGAACCTAAGTTCACTGGAATGGAAGATGAAGCCTCAGAACCTGCTGAGAATCAACAAGTCACTGATCCAGAATGTGTTGAAGTTTTGGAAAGATTTAATGACTTAAAGGTTTCTGATTCTGCCCCTGCTGAACACCCTGCTGGTAACACTACTGATGCAACAACTGAAGCAGTTCAAGGATCTGCTGAACCCTCCGTTGAAGAAGCAACAGCAGACCCAACTGAAAATGATGTTCCTGAGAATCAATCTAACCAGAATCCACAATGGTTAAGGGATCACCCTGCTGAACAAGTTATTGGCAATATACAGCAAGGTGTGAGGACTAGATGACAATTAGAAACAATGTTTACTTGCTTTCTATCTCAAATGGAACCTAAAGTTGTTGAAGAAGCAATATCAGATCCAGATTCGATAATTGCTATGCAAGAAGAGTTGAATGAATTTGAAAGAAATCAAGTTTGGACACTAGTGGAAAGGCCGAATCATGCAAACATAATTGGAACAAAATGGGTATGCAGAAATAAATTGGATGAATCTGGTACCATTGTGAGGAATAAGGCCAGACTAGTAGCAAAAGGCTATTCTCAAGTAGAAGGAATAGATTTTGATGAGACATATGCCCGTGTTGCAAGATTGGAAGCTATAAGATTATTTTTGGCATATGGTGCTTATAAAAACTTCAAGGTATATCAGATGGATGTCAAAAGTGCATTTTTGAATGGCATTCTAGAAGAAGAGGTGTATGTTCAGCAACCTGCTGGATTTGAAGTTAAAGATCAAGAAGATAAAGTGTACAGACTCAACAAAGCACTTTATGGTTTGAAACAAGCACCAAGAGCATGGTATGAGACACTATCTCAATTCTTGGTAGACAATGGTTTTACCAAAGGTACCATTGACAAGACTTTTTTCAGAATCAATGAAGGAAACAGCACCCTGCTGGTACAGATTTATGTGGATGACATAATATTTGGTTCTGAAAATGAATTGCTTTGTGAAAAGTTTGCAAATCTGATGAAAAGTAAATTCCAAATGAGTATGATGGGAGAAATGAACTACTTTTTGGGATTTCAAGTCAAACAGATGAAAGATGGAATCTTCATTCAAAAAACCAAGTATACCAAGGAGTTACTGAAGAAATTTGGTCTAGAAAATAGCACCAAGGTATCAACTCCTGTGAGTACAAACATTAGATTGGATGAAAACAAAGATGGAAAAGATGTTGATCAGACCTTATACAGAAGGATGATAGGCAGTCTGCTGTACCTTACTGCCAACATACCTGATATATCATTTGTTGTAGGTGTTTGTGCAAGATTTCAGTCAAAACCTAAAGAAAGTCATTTAGGCTTCAAAAAAAGGATTCTCAAGTATCTAAAAGAGACTTTGGGAGTATGGATATGGTATTCAAAAGATGGAAGCTTCAAAGTTATATCCTACTCGATTCGATTATCTTGGATGAAAGATTGATAGAAAAAGCACCACGAACTCGTCGCTTAATGGGAAATAGATCGGTTTCCCGGTTTAGCAAGAAACGAATTCTATATCAACTTCCACTGCTGAAGCTGAATATATTGCTGCCGGAAGCTGCTGTGCACAAATACTGTGGTTAAGACAACAATTAAGGGATTATGGAATTGAAGAAAGAGAAATTCCTATAATGTGTGACAACACAAGCGCAATTGCAATCACAGAAAATCCTGTTTTGCACTCAAGAACCAAGCATATTGATGTGAGACATCACTTTATAAGAGATCTTGTTGAAAAGAAAGATGTGGTGGTTCTGTATATCCCTACTGAAGATCAACTTGCTGATATTTTCACTAAACCACTGGATATTGAAAGATTTGCTAAACTAAGAAGTGAACTTGGAATTATAAAAGCTGACTGATACATCTTTGATCAGCAGTGTACTGGAATTCACCAAGGGGATTAGTCTTTGCTATGTTGGGTGAACTCACTTAGCAGACTAGTCATTGGTATCAACAATTCCATGTACTTATTTATAATTGGACAACTGAGCAAATGAAGTTGCCAAGGGGATAGGTCTTTGTCCTGTTGGGTGAGCTCACTTGACAGATTAGTCATTGGTATTAAACTTCATCTTGTATTATCAATTGAACAAAACAAGGAGGAATAGAAGATCAGCAGAGTAAGACTATCAGCAGGCTGTTGAGACATCTTTATCAGCAGGCTGGTGGGCCAAGTCTACTGATGACAAGGTTGCTGAAGAATACGTTATAGTCAAACTTTACTAAAGTCAAAAAAGCAAAATAGCAGGATATTTATCTAATCTTTATAACTGCGGTTACATAATCGAACGGTTACAACTCCTTATGGATAAGTAATGGGCCACGTGTCAAGATCTCATTTACTCAAAATTAATCATGGTTAATGCTACAGTACACGATCTGACAGTTTCAACCACTACTCTCTGTTATATATACAGACCTATACACAGAAGTTACTTTCAAAAATTCAGATTGATTTTCTCTGCAAATTTCTTGTGTAAACGTAGATTTGAAAGCCTTCTTCTTCATCTAATCCACTTATAATGGCAAACAAGGATGGTGTTCATAATGGAACCAGTCAGAGTGTGAGAGGATATGTTAATGACTGTCACTCTACTGAACTAGCCATTAACATAGGACGTAGAATCAGACGGATTGCTGGGTTGGAAAATGTTATTAACATAAGACTGGAGAGAATTTCATATATCAATGTGTTGGAATTCTGGAAGAATATTGTTATACATGAAGGAAGAGAGGCCTTTACTACAACTGTTAATGGAAGAGAGATTGAAATCTCTTCTGATTTACTGAGAGAAGTATTTCACTTTGGGCCTGGAAATAATGCACCCACCAATCCAGAGGCAATGAATCTACCAAGGATGCGGTTTGTGGATGCCATAAAGACAAATGAGAAAATTGTGTCAAATCTGGGCATTAATGTGAAGCACATTGGTTATGAGTATAACCTGCTGAGCAAATTGGTTACCAAGACCATTTTGGGATTCGTTGGGAGTCTAGATACACTATCTGGACCTAAGATAGATTTGCTAATTATCATTTGCAGGAGCATGAAGTTTGACTGGGCTGGATTCTTTATATACTACATGAAGAAGGTGTTTATTGAAGATAGAGATGGTATAAGGAAATCCAAGGTCAAGCCCTTAGGTCTACTGATTCAGACCTTGTTGAATCATTTTCAGATACCTGATATTTCATCTGAAAAGATTAAAAAATCCAGATTCAAGCCAGAAGTTGCTACCCCTATCCCTGGTTTGGATGATGATGAAGATATGGATGATGAGGCCACACAAAGTGATAATGATGGTGGAGATGATGATGCTGGTGGTGAGCAGGTTAAGCAAGTTGTAAAGCCTGTTGCACCTAAGAAGGTTACTGAGAAAAGAAAGGCTGCTGACACAAGAAAGATAACAGAAATGTTAAAGCCTAAGAAGACTAGAAAGCAAACAGCAGAGACTGCTGAGTCTGCTAAGGGTCCAGCTGAAATTGAGGTTACTGACCCTGCCGTAGTTGCTAAGAAGAAGTCTGTTGCTGAAGTTTTGAAGGAGCAACAGAAGGAAGCCAGTAGAAAGAGGAAAGCTGCTAAAGCTGAAACAGAGCAACTTTCCAAAAGAATGAAAGAAATTGCCAAGAAAAAGAAACATGGCAAAGGAAAACAGATTGAGGATTTTGGAGACTCAAAGGGAAGAAGAAGAAGGAGAGGCTATTGAGGGCCGAGCCCTTAACAATTATCAAGCCTCTTGAGATAGTAGAGGTTGTTGTTGAGCAACCTATCGGAAAATCACGACAGCTGCCGAACCCGAGCCTCGCTCGAAGAAGTGGAATCCTCACCTGCAAAGGCTGCTGAGCCTACTGAAGCTACACAAGTTGTTGTTGAGCAAGTTGGTGAAGAGCCACAGCAGACTACTGAGTCTGCACCTGCTGTGGAAAATGAAAGTTTGGTACAAGACCCTGCAAGTTCTGCACGAAGTCAGGGGGAAGAGCAATCTATTGCTAACCCTCCTGATGAGCATGTAAGTCAGGGGGAACAAAGTGTGGAACAGATGGAGGTAGTAGGAACTAATATACAACCTGAGCAACCTACTGACCTAGAGGCATCTGTTGAAGAAACTATGACTCGCTAGTTGAGACCTTTGGAGGTCGGCGAGTGGACGACGACTCTAGAAAGCCAACCATGCCCTTTGAAAGACAAGAGAAAAAGAAGAAATAAGGGTATGTTGATCCAAAGCTCCAGCTGGTAGCTGATTATTTTCAGTGGAAGTTTGGTTTTTATAAAAGTCAAAATCCAGCTGTAGAACCAATGATAGATTTTGAGGAGTGGGCTTTTGAAAAATTAGGAGTGGAGAATCTGCTGGATTTGGTTGATACCTCTCTGTTAGAAGCAAGACTGATGGATCTTATTGATGAACAAAAGCAGGAAGAGGGTATCAAATTCAGAGATCCTAGAGATGAATCAGACAGTGATGACTCTTCATCATCTGATTCTGGTGATGATCATCCTCTGGTCCAAGAGGAGTCAGTGGGACTGCAATGATTATTGAACCAAGAGTAGAGCAGTCTACTGATGCTGGACAGTCTACTGAGAGGCAAAAAGATGAACAGATAGATGAGGATCTGGAGGATCTCACCATAGATGTTCTGGAGGCCCTGATAAATGATGGAATAATCTTGGAGGCAACAGACTTGTTGGTGCATTAGATACTTCATTTGTTGTGGAAGTTCCTGAGCAATCTGATGATCAACAGAATGAAGATTTGGATGATGAGAGGGTCACTGATCATAGTGAGCCTGATGTCAATTCTGAGGATTCAATTCAATATCAAGACTGGATTGACACTCGGGACACTTTATTCAAGACTGCCAATACTCTAAGAAGGATTGCTAATGCTGAAGGGTTTCAAGAAGAAAATAGGGCTGAATTCCCTGCAATCCTTGTACAAAGGGTGCTAATCATTGAGGAACAGACAGTGATTGCACAGAGATTGGACATGGTGATGGGATTTGAAGGATCATCATTGTTGATTGAGGAGGTACAGGTTGCTGAGGATCAGACATCACCTGAACAAAGGTTGGAACCGGTGGTACAGGTTGCTGAGGTACAAACAGCACCTGAACAAAGGTTGGAACAGGAGGTACAGTTCTTTGAGGTACAAACGGCACTGGACATAGGTTGGAACTATCTATGGGTTTGGAGGAAACCCCCGTCATTGTTGTTGGAGTACAGGCTGCTGTAGTAGAGCCTGCTGGAGGAAAGGTCACTGAGGGTAAGAGTAGTCAGCAGACTGTTGTTATTGATGAGGATGAACAGCTGCTGGACTATGACTATAGTGATGAAGAGTTTCAAGTGCCTGAGGAAGAACCTATTGATAATGAACCTCAACAGGCATTTGTTCCAGTTTTTGAAGAACCTGCTATTGATCATATTCTAAAAGAATTCCAAGGACCTAACCCTGTTGGAAGGGATATGAGCTATGCCTTGGTTATCAGAAGACAGAGGCAACAGTACAATGTAGAAGAGCCTGCTGATGGAGCTGCTGATGGAATGGCTGGTGGAGTACCAGCACATGTCTTGGAAGAGTTGAGGGCAGTCAGGAATGACATAACACAGTTAAGGACTCAACTTGACAGACAGGAGCATAGATTTGAAGAACTGATTAACCTTGTGGATAATCAGAGAAGATCTACTGAGACAGTTGCTTCAAACTTCACATCTACACAGCATGCTATTGCTGACCTAACACAAGATATGAGGGGAATCAAACAAGGCAACACACTGAAAGAGAGGTTTTTGAAAGATCAGTTTGCCTCTATTCAACATAAATTGGATAATCTTGCTGAAGTACACAGATCTGCTGAACCTGCTCCTGCACCTCAACCTGCTGGATTGGATCCTAAGTTCACTGAGAGGATCAATCTACTGGAACAAACTATGCAACAAAGGATTACTACAGTTGATACTAGAACTGAAATCATGGGGGGACAACTGAGTAATCTAGTAATCACCCAGGAGAGTGTGCATGGCCTGCTGTCCCGTTTTGTTGATGATGTCAATAAGAGGGAAGAGAGTCAGACAGCTGTAGCAAAAGAGGCTGCTAGGATCTTTGCAAAGAGAAGATGGAAAGATGACACTAATGCATTCAGAGAACTTGCACCTGGCAGACTTTCACTCACTGATGATCTTTTCAGAGAATATAAGATGGTCTACAAAAGCAAGAGGAGACCTTATCATGACAAGGGCTTTCATGAAGGGTTGAACTCCTTTCTGGGACTCAATTGGGAAGCAAGAGTCAAAGCCTTGAGAGCTGCTCATAGAGGTGGAAGAGGTGGTAGAGGTGGAAGGACTTTACCTACCACCAATGCAAAGGAATCACTGAATGAATTTAAGGAAGTTTACATGCGTTTAGGCTTCAGAGTACACCAGATCAATCTCACTCTGCCTGAAACATGGAAGTGGTGGAAAGAAGTGAATCCTCACATTGATTTCTCTCTTATTGAAAATGATTGGATGAGAGAAATGATCAGAGAGATAAGAGTTTATCAAGAGCAAGTAGAGAAAGCAAGGGAAGAAAGAGAAAGAAGACACTAGATCAGCATACTTTATCTGCTTTATACTTTTGCTGATTCTAGACTGTAATACTTTTGAACAAATGATTATAATGAGAGATGACTAAGTTTGTTCTATTCTTGTTTTTAATCTTTTTGCTTTGCTGTAAGAAGGGTATTGGCATCATAACCAAAAAGGGAGATCTCATCAACCATAATCACTTGCATGGTTTCTCTCTCTTAGTGACACTACTTACGTGGCCTTTTCTAGTGCTATTCCGGTCCTTAACCGACGGTGTATCGGGTCAAGCTGTAGTGCTAGTATGGTGAGTCGGGTGTCGAATCCTCGGGGAAACGTATGGTAATTCGAGTGTGGCTAAACACCAAGAAGCTATTATTAACTCAATCTAAGTCGCAATTTTTCTTTTTTCTATTTAGTAACCTTAAAACGAGTAAATAAATGCATAAAACTAAAACGAGATATATATAGATACAAAAATATATATATAAGCATATAGAAATACAAATATATATATAGATATAAATATATATAGGTACCAATACAATATATAAGATATAAATACTAGTAATATTATTAGAAACTAGCCAAGAATATGTCAACGAATCGGTATCTCTTTTTAGTAGAAATAGATGTGCTCGATCTTTCCTTAATTTAAGGTGAATCAATTATATGTGAATCGGTGTATTCTAAGCTAGACAACTCCTCCTCACACGAGCGTATGAAATTGTCATATGTCAAATTGTCATCGAGTTTAATCTCCACAAGCGCCCCATGCTAATCTCGGTTAGTACGAGCAGTGCCGAGTACAAATCTACCCCGGATAAAAGAGGTTATTCCATTTGTCGGACGGCCGATGTTATTCAAAAGGCTCCGGTTGTCGGGCGGATCGATTTAACTTTCCGGTGTTAGTTTCAATTAAACCATTGATTTTAACATTATTATGATCTTGAACACAAATTTAATAAGATTCATCTTTCCCAGAGACAAATGCGCCCCCGGGTAGGAAATCGGATTCCGTTGTCACGTTTTCACTCGGCCAATTTTACCCTCCGGTTTTTCTATCCTTTATCTCATATCCTAACTTCTCGGTCGAGTTCATCATTAGGTTATATGTTGCGATTCATCTTGGTTAATTACGTCAATCCGAATATTATCAATACGTTGCAAGATAGAAAAAGATTCATTATAATCGATTTTAATTCAATTTTAACATAGTCATCATCTATTTCCCTAAAAAGATAAACTAATTCAATTTCATATCTTGGCTAGATATAGAGTTAGCCTAATATCATTATAACTAATAGATAGATACTAATAACAACAAACAAACATAAATACATTAAAAAGTTACCGGAGTTACGATTGTAGCGTCGAGCCGTATTCTCCGGAAATAACAACTCCTTTAGCAACAACGAGCCTTGATAATCCTTCTAAGTACTAAAACGATACTTATACTACATTATTATTTCGACGAGTGTCGTTTACGGTATTTACGGAACTACAAACTAGATTAAGAATATATATATATATATATATATATATATAAGTGATATATATATATATTGGTACAACTCCATCGGTACAAAATGAGGAGTATTTATAGAGTGAAACACAAGGCCGGCGCGGGCCGGTGTAGTACCGGCGCGGGCCGGTGCTACGGTGGAGATTCTCTCTGACGGTCCCCGTGTCTTTGGTGGCGAGAGAGATTCCGGCTCGGGCCGGGTTTTTTCGGTTCGGGCCGGATCTTGAAAAATATCTTTCTTCCGTTTCTTCTTGTTTCGGTTTTAATCCTTCGAGTTTTCCATCACACGTACCACTGAAACGAGTCAAAAACACGAGCCACGATAATTTTGATCATAAAAACTATAAGTTTTACTAAAATTATAACGATAATATCTATTTATAACGATTTCGATTTTTATGTGTTTTTAGATATATTTTTATAGAATTTATACGATATTATCGTAAATACGATATAAAAAGTCATATAATATGGTTATATTTTTATCATACATCAACTACTCCCCACTTAGCTTTTGATCGTCCTCGAGCAAAATAAGCGATAATATATAAAGCTGTTATAATGCAAACAATATAGTTCTTAGACTAAATTTCTAACTTAGTAATGCATCTTGTCAACATTATAATTATATTAATTTTATCTATCTAAGATTATTAAAAAAATAAAAAGTGTGTATAACTTAATAAACTAGTTATAAAATATTATTTAAATGAAATTCTACATGAATTACTTAATAACTATAAAATAAAATACTTAGAAAAATTTTGTAATCGCCACTATATGAAATTTCGGAATCAAGGACTAAGTCAAGTAGTTGGCAAAATGGCTTATAACGTTCAGGCTCAGGGTGTTTGGCTAATCAACAGGATAACAAAGGGAAATCAAAAGAAAATAGAGGCAAGTCGTACGTACTTACACCTTCAACTTCTGATCAAAAAAATACCTTGATTAGTAACATCCTGACACTTTTTTGTTTTTTTGTTTTTTTGTTTTTTTTTTTTTTTTTAACAAACAAACATATCCGAACTCATTACCGAATCGACTATCTTTCAAGTGTCATGAGGTGAGTACGGATACATCAGCACTTAATTATTCCAACTTTTTCTTTTTCTAGAGAATAACACTTTTTTGAAAACAGTTGCCTTCCGAATAATATTTATTCCAATCTCGGCATATACCATTATTGAATTTCGATGTCGTCACCGCTATCCATAAGTACATACTAAACTGCGGGATTTCAAGGAAATGTAGACCAATTTAAGTTAAGGGTCGGTTATATCTAGTTAATCATAATGGCTAATTTCGAGTGAGGTCTTGATCACTCTGCAAAATTTGAGGTGGGGACAAAAATTGGAAATTACGTTCGGGTAGGCTTATTTGGCCATAGTTAGTCAAAGTAATGCCAAAAATCTCATCATTCCTAATCCGATTCCAAATTCATACTTGTCTTGAAAAGAAAATCATTCTAAAATTTTATTATAATTAAAAGTAACTTTTGTCTCATTCCATAAAAAAAATAATATTTCATACTATTTATCTAGGTATACATACTTAAAATCTTGATAAAAATCTAACATAGATATAAATAATATAGAAATAATATATCGAGATTACTTTACTTAATTAAAAATTTATTCTATCCAAATATGTCATTTTTATTATAATGATTATATATTATTTCGTTTATTTCCTTAAGATTGATTAAACTAAGTGCATCAGTATTTGATATATTAAATTTATTTTATTTACTAACCAATCTCTACTCCCCTTACGAATTGACATCGTCTCGATGTGTAATGAGTAGTAAAAAGTTGGTTTAGGAATTAAAATAAATTTTTTAACGGGTGAATATTGTTACGTGTCATATAGATTAGCGTTTATATAATATAGCATAATAAAAAAAACATTAACACAAACAAATATATTACAATATTAAAAAGTACAAGTTAACTACTAAATACTACTATAAACTAAAAAAAAACTAAAACTAAGTTAATCTAAGTTATGATTAAACTAATTTATTCTAAGTTAATTTATTCTACCATTATTATTACCTTTGATATTCCTTACAACTATCATAACTATCTAATTTTCTCCACTTGAAGATCCTCCCGGAATATCGGCGGTAGTAGCCACTACGAGGAAGGCGAGCTGGAAAGTACTCATCTGTCGCTCTTTCCGGTACCACTAGCCAAACGAACACTTATTACGGAAATCGGCCATGCAAAAGGCATAGGGTGACGGATCGATACTGCTTCCAAATGCAAAACTAACGGTTTGCTTTACGAATCAATATTCCCCGTCTATAACGACCCCGCTCGTTATAGCATACAATAGTAACAATTCATCATCAACGATTTCCGAGAAATCATCGGTTGGATAAACTCGTGAATTGATGAAACGTTTCCGGGTTCTCAAATGGGGAAGTAAAGCGGCGGTGGAGACATCTCTATCCACTATTATAATGTTGGAATAAAACTTGATAAGATTCCGAACATTTGTTAATAAATCCTTCGGCGGTGTCAAGTCTCCATGATACTCATAATGACTAGAGGGTGATGTTTGAATTTGGTGGTATATGAAAATTTTGATTGATTATGGTAGAAGTAAAAGGAACAACGGTACCTCTAATGGTAACGGTAGTTTGTAACGACTACAGAGTACTAGCCTCTGCAAGTGCGAGTAAAACTCTCTTACCATTGTAACATTAATTCTTCCTCTGGGCATACGACAAAAATAGTCCCACCCATCTGCTTCCATTCTTATGAATGCCCAATTATCCACTTTTCTAAAATTTAGACCTCTTTCAACCAGCACCGGTGATTGGTTGAAATTACTCAAAAAAGGGTTTGGATTTGCTTCATTCATATAATTGTAAGGGATGGGGTGGAAAAACGGATAATGCGAATTAGGGAGTACGGAGTTTGGGGTATGCGGAGGAGAATAAGCGTGTAGCGACGAATGATCGGACATTTTATACGAAATATATAGAAAACGAGAGACTAAAGAGGTGAATTGGCAAATTGAGGAGTGAGCCCTCTGTTTCCTTATATAGAAGTGCCGAGAAATAGATAAGAAACAACTGAATGAGGTCGGTAGAACACCGGGCCGGCGCGGGCCGGTGCGGTACCGGCGCGGGCCGGTGCTACGGTGCTCGGTCACGGATTTTTGCATTTCGGGATGTTTTATCGGGTTAATTCGGTGTGAATACATGTAATTTTATCTAAAACGGGGGTGAAAAATTCTAATAATACGAAACAACGTAAAAACGTAAAAGCTGCGTAGTGTACTAACCACAGTACATCAAACCGTCTAAAATAAAAATCAAACCAAAGTATATCGTCATACATCGTAAAATAGGAAAAGTTTACTTAACTACTCATCTCCATCGTAATCCTCATCTTCATCGTAAGATGAGTCAAAATGAGCCGAAAAAGATCCAAACATACTAGAAGTAAAATCAGCCCCGAGAGGCGGAGTCGTACTAAAATCATAGTTAAGCTGTTGTGGATCCAACGACGTAGAAGCTTGAAATGTAGCACGAGTTTGCCTCGTCGTCATCGTCACCGAACCTTCCAATCCAAACGAGCCGAGACCTGTTGTCACATACGCTGCGAAGTTACTCCTCCCGTACCCATGGATGCATCAAACGAACACAGTAAACATACTACCCTGTCCTACGGATGACGGCATATAGTCTGGAATAAAGCTGGTGGTGGGACGGGTGGAATCCAATACGGCATAGTATATGGGTCGGGCGACTACGAGGGTAACGAGCGAGAAATCTCTGCATATTTGGGATCTATATTGCGATGAAAGCCACAGTGACCTCTTTGGCCAATCCTAAGATCTTGACCCACTTCTATTACGTTCACAAGCTAAGGCTATATTAGCATCGGTTCTAGCTGAGCTTGAATCATATCTTTGAAACATAGCCTCTATCGGCTATTACGGCCACAAAGTGGATGCGGGCGAGGGGATTGCCTAGGAACTCGAGATGTATGAATAGGAGATGGGCTGTGGTGGTTGTTGATGTTGCTTTGGCGGTTAGGATTATTGTAGTTGATTCTACCGGCGAGGCAAGGCGGTTAGTTTACGGCCAATAAGTGGAGCAAAAGGTGACATAATCCTATCGAGGGTAGTGCGGTACTTCATGAAGATCACACAAAAGCGAGAAATAAGATTAGGGAACGGCGGACGTCCTCATCGAGTTCTATTCTTAACAAAATCACATGCCTTGGTAAAAATTAACTTCCCTAGATTTATTGGAATGTCATGCACCATAGCCCGAGTCAAAACAACATCCTCACGACCATAAGCACGAGAGATGAGTCGAAGGATTAACATTATATCCTATAAATTGCTTGATAGCCACGATGTCCCTTATACACTTGTCCATAAGGAAACCTATTATCCTTCCAAGCTGCTTGTGGGATCAAAGGCGGCTGAGCTTCAAATGATTTAGCTAGTAGTCTACCGAGCGGTCTAAATTCCAAACGGTCGATAATCATCATCCTCGAAGTATCTCGGGTAACCCGTAAATAGAATTTATCATGACGGGATTGAAGGAGACATTAACCGTCCTAAGAGGGATACTTTAGATCATCAAGAGTAGCCATATCATAAGTAGATAAAACGAGAATAAAATTCGGCTACCATTGTGACATTTATGTTACTAGTGCGTTCCATCGCAATTTCCATCCATTCCATATCTTGGAAGATTTTTTTCACTTCTTCTCCCAAACGTCAAAATCCATACCACGTTAAAGTGACCCCGCACTTCTTGAAAAATCCATCATAGGCATTTTTAGCTTCAATACTAGCGGTTTTTTCAAAAGAAACGGCTTCTTCAAGTTCGATTAAGGGTCGCGGTTCATGAACCGGTACTCTTACGGGGTTATACGGTTTTCTTTTCTTAGAGCTTCTCTAGATGATGAGGCCATCTACGATTTTGGTATGACAAAATAACAACAAAAACAACAACAAACAACAAACACAAACAAGTACTTAGACCAAATTATAGGAAAAAATAAAATTAAAATTAAAAACTAAAAGCTTGATAAAAATTAAAATGATTGATATACATATATATATATAGTTACCGTAGAGAGCTAGAAAGAGTAGGTAGTTGCCGGAATAGATGGTGGTGCCGCCGAAATGTTGAGAAAAGAGAGGAGCTTTGCTTGAAAAATCTATCCTTTTATGTAATGGTGATGAATTTGTGGAGTGGAATGGAAGAGAAGATGATTAATTAAGTAATTTGGGATAGAAGATTTGGTGAAAAGTGATGAAATTTTTGAAGAGGGGAAAAGGGGTGGGGGTCGGCTTTTTTTGGTGGAAGAAATGAGGAAGATGAAGATGAAAGTGTGATATTTTTAGGTTATAAAGCTAACGAATCGAATCGAACTCCTATCGACTCGAATCGTTAGTAATTACTCGATTCTCCTTTCAAATTTTTTTTTTTTTTTTTTTTTTTTTGTGTAATAATTTAGATTGCATCATAAAAATATTTTTATAAAATCATAAAATTATTTAATGATAAAATAAATTATTACGATTTTTTATAAAAGCTTTTTAAAGAAAATATTTTTGGTATGATAAATTTTAATTCTATCATATAAACCATATATGATATAATCATAAGTTTATCATAAAATTTTTATGACTCTTTTTTTTTTTTTTTTTTGAAAATAAAAATAAAAGAAAAAAATAAAATTTAATCTAATTCTACTCCTATCATCTTTAAATCTTCGAGATTTCTATAGTAACGGTCCATCAACCTAATTCCTAGAAATGATGCGTTTGAATTCTCTCTTTGTTGTCCATCGGGATTTTCGGATAACCACTGTCGTTCCCATCTTAATTACATTCAAACATTCATCCTGGGATTTGGTTGTCTTGTCCCCACATTTTCCATTATGTTCACTTTTGCCACAAATTCTACATCTCTTTAGAAATCTTGCCACTTCTCTCTTATAGCACTTCTTGAATTTCCATTACAAAGATCTCTTTCTACGATTTCGCGTATCGGTTCCTTGTTCAAGTTAGAAACTAAGGCTTATTCTAAAGGCAACATCTTTATCTAAACCTAATTTTAAAAGCAAAATAAAAACTTCTATTCTATCATGAAAGGCATTCCGGTTCTTTTACGTCTACCCGGTAAAAGACGAAACTACTTAAATTGCATATTAAAAAGTGAATTTAGAAAGATAGTACCCGTAATCGGTTGAGTTTAGAATTCACTGCTTCCTTAATCCGTTGGAGGGTCGTTAAGCAATAATATTTCTTACGTTTGAGGTATCCCTTCGGTTTCCACGAATAATTTTACCACTGTGGCCATTGGCTATAAAAGTTGTTTTCCCGTCGGTTAGTTCAACGACTCAGGACTTATAGACTTTAGTTACGTCGTAGGGACTGTCCATCTAGATTTAAGCTTTCCTGGAAACAACTTTAAACGTGAATTGTACAAAAGTACTCGATCACCTACATGGAACTCACGATTATAGATTTTCTTATCATGGAAAGCTTTCGTGCGTTCTTGTAGATTCGAGCATTTTCATAAGAATCGAGTCGAAACTCATCCGGTTACGTTAGCGAAGTAATCTATGATCACCAACGACTTTAGGATCAAAATTTAGGAATTTAATAGCCCACAAAGCTCGGTGTTCTAATTCAACGGGGAGATGACAAGATTTACCAAAAACTAATTTATAAGGAGAACAACCAATTGGTGTTTTAAAGGCATTCTATATGCCCATAATGCATCATCTAGTCTTTACGCCGGTTTCTACGATTTGAGTCCTTTGTTTTCTCCACGATTCTTTTAATTTCTCTATTAGACACCTCTGCACATCCACTTAGTTTGCGGATGATAGGGTGTTCTAGCTTATGAGTTACACCATATTTCTCAATTATCTTAGTAAATGGTCGGTTGCAAAAATGTGAACCTCTATCACTTAATGATAGCCCTCGGAGTGCCATATCTTGTAAATATATTCTTTTTAAGGAACCTTAGCACAACCTTGGTATCGTTAGTGGGAAGAGCTTCAGCTTCTACCCATTTCGAGACATAATCAACCATTACAAGAATAAATCTTTTTCCAAATGATATAGGGAAAGGTCCCATGAAATCTATACCCCATACATCAAATAATTCACATTCTAAAATCGGTTGCATAGGCATTTCATGTTTTTTCGATATATTTCCCCATTTTTGACATGATTTACAAGATTTTACATATTTATACGCATCTTTATATAGTGTAGGCCAATAAAAACCACATTGTAAAACTTTAAAAGCGAGTTTTCCATCCTCCATGATGACCTCTGCCTCACGATCATGACAAAACGATAAAACACTTAAAATCTCACTATCGGGAATACATTTTACGATTATTCCATCCGAGCATCTTCGGAAAAGATGCGGTTTCTCCCAATAGTAAAACTTTAAGTCGTAAAAGAATTTCTTTTACTGCACTTGCCAAGTCCAATGAGACGGGACGTAATTACAGGTAAGATAGTTAACTATATTCCCAAACCATGGTGAATTTTCTTTTAATGGTATTTTATCTTTTAATAATTGCATGGTTAAGGGAGTATCTATCCTAAAAAGTTGTTCATCAGGAAATGAATATCGTATTTCATTTCCTCTTCCTTCATCATTTTCCATTCTACTTAGATGATCTGCTACTACATTTTCACTTCCTTTTTTATCCTTGATTTATATCAAATTCTTGAAGTAACAAAATCCATCTAAGAAGACGTGGTTTAGCATCTTTCTTACTTAACGAGATACTTCAAGGTTTGAATGGTACGTATAAATAATAACCTTAGATCCGACAATATACGATCTAAACTTTTCTAAGGCAAATATTACGACCAACGAGTTCTTTTTACGTAGTTGCATAATTAAGTTGAGTGCATTTAGAGTGTGAGACGCATAGTAAATTGCTTTGAGTACTTTGTTATATCTTTGACTAAAGACGGCTCCTACGGCTAAATCACTTGCATCACACATTATTTCAAACGGTAAATCCCAATCGGTGCCACCGATCTTGGTGCGATAGTCAACTTCGCTTTTAGGGTCGAAAGGCTTCCATACATTTGTCATCAAAATTAAATGGTACCTCTTTTTCAAGCAAATGACTTAGAGGCTTTGCTATTTTTGAAAATACGCAATAAATCTCCTATAAAATCCGGCATGTCCGAGAAATCCTCTCAAAGTTCTTAAATTGGTAATTGGAGGTAACTTTTCAATTACTTCGACTTTAGCTTTATCTACTTCGATACCTACTTCGAGATTCTATGACCTAGAACAATTCCTTCGATACCATTAAGTGACATTTTTCCCGAGTTTAATACTAAATTGGTATCTTCACGAGCGTTGTAACACTCGTTCTAAGTGTGATAAACATTCATCGAAAGAATCTCCATAAACACTAAAGTCATCCATAAAGATTTCTAAGAATTTCTCGACCATGTCGAGAAAATATTGCCATCATACATCGGCGAAATGTAGGCTGGTGCATTACATAAACCAAATGGCATTCGTTTATAAGCAAAAGTTCCATACGGACAAGTGAAAGTAGTTTTTTCTCTATCTCTAACTTTGCAATGAATATACGTAAATATCTGAATAGCCATCTAAGAAACGGTAATATTTATGTCCACTTAATCGTTCCAACATTTGTACGATGAATGGAAGTGGATGATGATCTTTCTTAGTATGTTCATTCGAGTTTTCTAAAATCAATACACATTCGATATCCTGTAATTTCCCTTGTCGGAATCCATTCATTTTTATCATTTTCTTTTACCGTGAAACCTCCTTTCTTTGGTACTACTTGAGTTGGACTCACCCATTCACTATCGATATGGGAAAGATTATCCCCATTTCTAATAGCTTAATAACCTCTTTCTTAACAATGGTTTGTAAATTTGGGTTGAGGCGGCGTTGTGGCTGAATACAAGGTTTAGCTCCCTCATTTAGGATGATCTTATGAACGCATATCTCGGGGCTAATTCCTTGAATATACGCACTTGTCCATCCAAATGCTTTCTTATGATTTCTTAACATTCTAAGTAATTGATCTTCTTGTTCATTAGTTAAGGTTGATGAAATAATAATCGGTAGTAGATTATCGGTTTCAAGAAAAGCATACTTAAGATTTGTAGGAAGTGGTTTCAATTCCGATTCCTTGGTGGATCTTCTACGAAGGTTTTAGAGCTGGTCCTTCTAGTTCTAATTCCAAATACTTATGCCACGGATGTTTAGAAAACGACCCCTTATCAAGATAAAGGATCACTTCTTTCATTTCGGTATCATTTTCATCTTCTTTATAGATAGATAATGCTAAACATTCCTCTAGCTTATCTTCGTAAGCTTGCAATTGATCATCACGAGTGTAGATATCTCATCTATAAAAGAACACGATTACGGTGATTTGTATGGATGATTCATAGCTTTGAAGATATTGAAGGAAACTTCATCTTCGTTAACTCTTAGTATCGGTTCTCCTTTACGAACATCGATTAATGTTCTTCCTGTTGCTAGAAATGGACGACCTAGAATAATTGGCGAATATCCTTCTTCCATTTCCATTATTACAAAATCTCTTGGAAAGTAAAATTTGTCTACTTTAACCAACACGTCCTCGATGACTCCCTTAGGATGTTTAATCGATCTATACGCCATACGAAGGGTCATTTCGGTATTTGTAAGCTCTCCTATGCCTAGTTTCTTATAATCCTCATAAGACATGAGATTTATACTTGCTCCAAATCACATAGTACTTTCTTAAACAAAATCCTCCAATCTCACATGGGATTGTAAAACTACCAGGATCTTTAAGTTTAGGAGGCAACTTATGTTGGAGTGCTGCGAGCATTCTTCATTAAGGCATATATTCTCATATTCTTCTAACCGTTTTTTGTTTGATAGGATATCTTTAAGAAACTTTCCATAGGTAGGCATGTTGATTAGGGCTTCGATAACGGGGATATTGACATGAATATGACGAAAAGTATCAAGGAAACGAGCATACTTCTTATCAGTTTTTATCTTTCTAATTTGATCCTTAGGTGGGTAAGGTAAAGATTCCAAATCTATAACCTTTGGTTCTGAAGTTATACCCTCTTTTCCTTTTTCCTTAAATCTTTGAGCATTACTTGTTCGCCATGTTTCATTCTCATACGATCTTTTCTTTGAAACATCTTATGTATCGATTTTCCCTTTTTCGGTTATTGGCAAATCTTCCTTCTTTTCTTCAGTATTGTTTTCTCTAACATGTTCCTTAAATAAGGTTCTCGAGTCCTTGTCCATTGGATTTTTTAGAATCTAGGAGTTTTAACCCATTCCTTATTCTTACTTTCGGGTTCAACTTTACTATTTTGTTTCAAGAAATCTTCAATAATTTCTTCTTCTTCATCGATAAATTCAAGTTCAAGCGAGGTTTCCATATTTGTCTCAATTTTTCCATTTAAATCATTCTCTACTTCATTATCTCACGAGTTTTACGTTCCGGTATCTCCACAAAGTTTTCTACTTCTCGTAATAACGACATTTACTTCTCTCGGGTTTCTTTCGGTATTACTTGGTAATCCTCACGGAGGTCTCTTGTTTTTACGTTCTCCTTCTCTACTCAAATGATCTTCCATATTCCTTATTGATGCTTCTATAGTTCTCATTACGGTATCATGTCCACTCATGGATGTTTTCAACGTACTCATATCCTTAGTATTTGTCCTATAGAAGTTATCATAGTTTCTACATTTTTAGCTTGAGTAGAAACTACACCCATCATATTTTCCATTAATTTCTCCCATTTATCAACTCCTTCGGGTTGAGTTGAACTTTGAGTGTTGGTATACTTTGAGTAGTATGTTGTGGATACGATCTAGGTAATGATTGTAGGTTCGATTCGCGGTATCTCCTTGATAAACTTGATTACTATATGAATTCTTATATTGAGCTGGATACGGTGGTTGTCCTTGCTTACTAGGGTTTTCGGACCAACGATAAGTAGGGTGATCTCTTCTAATAGCACTAAACGAGTTTGAATACGCGTTGTTCAAATTCTTATCTTTGTTGTAAAAAACTCACCTCCTCCCTTGAATATCCTTACGGTTCTTCTTTCCCTAATGACACATTATCATGATTTGAGTAGTCATTTGTTAAATTATTTTCCAAGTTAGCATTCTTCTTGGTTTGTAAGCCATCAAATTTCCTACTTAAATTCTCCAAGTGTGCTAGAACTTCCGTATTCGATGTACATTCTCCTGCAAATGCTACTTTTCTTGTGCTAGAACCGGTTTCCCACATTACTGTTATTTTTGGAAATCTTTTCTATGGCATCGTAAACTAATTGGGCTTCACTCATCATTAAAGAACCACCACATGCATGATCAACGTACGCACGTGAGTCTTTCCTCGGTTTACGACGAAAAAGTTGGATTTGCATATCTAAGGAATAACCATGATCGGGACAAGCTCTTAATAGTTTCTTAAATCTCTCCCAAGCATTCCCAAGCGTTTCTTCGGATCCTTGTCTAAAGTTAGCAACTTCGACCTTTAACTCCAAATTTCTACCGGGAGTAAAATCTTGCTTTAAGAACTCGGTTTGAATCTCCTCCCAACTTGTCAACGAATGATGTGGGAGTGACATAAACCAATCTCGTGCTCTTCCTTTTAAAGAAAAAGGAAACATAGACATCCTTGTTAATTCACGATGAGCACACTTGACTTTTGGGCTGTATTACACAATTCTTCGAAAAGATAAAGATGATGATGTGGATCCTCATCATCTTCTCCTAGAAATTGGGCTCTTGTGTCAATTAAACCAAAAAGATGAGATTTTATTTTGAAATTATTTGCTCATTCATTTGGTAAACGAATTGGATTATTAGTCGGTTTCTTCTTACGGTCGATCACGAGATAGGTCTCGGGTTTGGTAGGTTAGGATTATTATGATTATTACGGTTCCGATTTTGATTATTTCTATCATTAGGATTTTGATTATTTGGTATTGGTGGATTCGATTAAGGTTTTGTCCATGTCCTTGGGCATGTACAATACCTTGTTCGAGTGTTTCATCAACGATTTCGGCCATTCTCGTTTCTCGATTTGATGATGATTCGTCGGGATTTCCACGACTAGTATGACCTCGTTTACTCTCTACTCTTAAGCTTGCCTTTCGTAAGTATTTATGTCGGGCTTATAAGGAGTGAGTGGGGCCTTACCGCTTACGGTCATCAACTATCGAAAACGAGAAAATAACTTGATAAAGACGAAGTAAAAAAATTGGTAACTTACACAAGGTAAGTACCAACGAAAAATAAAAAGAAATGTGATAAGAAGAGTGTTGACTTATCCTCGAGAATTTTGAGCTAATACAAGTAGAAACCATTCGAACACAATGAATTAGCGTCGTGTCCCCGGCAACAACGGCGCCGAAAGGCGACGTGGCCTTTTCTAGTGCTATTCCGGTCCTTAACCGACGGTGTATCGGGTCAAGCTGTAGTGCTAGTATGGTGAGTCGGTGTCGAATCCTCGGGGAAACGTATGGTAATTCGAGTGTGGCTAAACACCAAGAAGCTATTATTAACTCAATCTAAGTCGCAATTTTTCTTTTTTCTATTTAGTAACCTTAAAACGAGTAAATAAATGCATAAAACTAAAACGAGATATATATAGATACAAAAATATATATATAAGCATATAGAAATACAAATATATATATATATATATAATATATATAGGTACCAATACAATATATAAGATATAAATACTAGTAATATTATTAGAAACTAGCCAAGAATATGTCAACGATCGGTCTCTTTTTAGTAGAAATAGATGTGCTCGATCTTTCCTTAATTTAAGGTGAATCAATTATATGTGAATCGGTGTATTCTAAAGCTAGACAACTCCTCCTCACACGAGCGTATGAAATTGTCATATGTCAAATTGTCATCGGTTTAATCTCCACAAGCGCCCCATGCTAATCTCGGTTAGTACGAGCAGTACCGAGTACAAATCTACCCCGGATAAAGAGGTTATTCCATTTGTCGGACGGCCGATGTTATTCAAAAGGCTCCGGTTGTCGGGCGGATCGATTTAACTTTCCGGTGTTAGTTTCAATTAAACCATTGATTTTAACATTATTATGATCTTGAACACAAATTTAATAAGATTCATCTTTCCCAGACAAATGCGCCCCCGGGTAGGAAATCGGATTCCGTTGTCACGTTTTCACTCGGCCAATTTTACCCTCCGGTTTTTCTATCCTTTATCTCATATCCTAACTTCTCGGTCGGTTCATCATTAGGTTATATGTTGCGATTCATCTTGGTTAATTACGTCAATCCGAATATTATCAATACGTTGCAAGATAGAAAAAGATTCATTATAATCGATTTTAATTCAATTCCCTAAAAAGATAAACTAATTCAATTTCATATCTTGGCTAGATATAGAGTTAGCCTAATATCATTATAACTAATAGATAGATACTAATAACAACAAACAAACATAAATACATTAAAAAGTTACCGGATTACGATTGTAGCGTCGAGCCGTATTCTCCGGAAATAACAACTCCTTTAGCAACAACGAGCCTTGATAATCCTTCTAAGTACTAAAACGATACTTATACTACATTATTATTTCGACGAGTGTCGTTTACGGTATTTACTACAACTACAAACTAGATTAAGATAATATATATATATATATATAGTGATATATATATATATTGGTACAACTCCATCGGTACTGCAAATGAGGAGTATTTATAGAGTGAAACACAAGGCCGGCGCGGGCCGGTGTAGTACCGGCGCGGGCCGGTGCTACGGTGGAGATTCTCTCTGACGGTCCCCGTGTCTTTGGTGGCGAGAGAGATTCCGGCTCGGGCCGGGTTTTTTCGGTTCGGGCCGGATCTTGAAAAATATCTTTCTTCCGTTTCTTACTGTTTCGGTTTTAATCCTTCAGTTTTCCATCACACGTACCCTGAAACAGTCAAAAACACGAGCCACAGTAATTTTGATCATAAAAACTATAAGTTTTACTAAAATTATAACGATAATATCTATTTATAACGATTTCGATTTTTATGTGTTTTTAGATATATTTTTATAGAATTTATACGATATTATCGTAAATACGATATAAAAAGTCATATAATATGGTTATATTTTTATCATACATCTTATCCAATGGATACAAGTCAAAGGGTGGACGGACGAAAACTGTCAAAAAGCGATCGACGGTGTCGATCCACTATGAACGAGTGACAGAAAGCAAGTCAAATGGGACAAATCTGAAACGACTATGTTTGAATTTCAAACATAAGTCACAAGGATGCCTACCTATAAATAGAGGAATCCTAATTCAGATACAAGTGATGAAAATTAAGGATCTATCTTGAGCTATCAGAATTAAATCGATCAAACACCCTGCTGACCCTACTGAGCATAAAGCTACCGATCTAGTACAATTCTTCAAGTGTAATGTGCATTCAAACTACATCAAGTTTACACACTTGAAGACCTCAAGTATTTGATCATATCATCCCGAATCAAGGCTGCTTGAAAGTTGAATCACTTACGTGATTCAATCTTTTCTTTTACAAGGAATCTACTGAAGACAGTGAAGCATCTTTGGGTGTCAAGGACTGTTGTTTGTGGTGGAGCTGGTGAAGAGGCATTCCTACCCTTCAAGGACCAGTGGAAGACTTTGGAGCAGCAATCCTACCTATTCCAAGTGTTCAGTTTGTGAAGCCATAGTTATTGGTGAAGGACAAGCAACTTAGGGATTTTTTGTAACAGCTACCTCAAGAATCTCTAGTGAATTACCTCCAACATCACAGGAGAAGAGTGGACTGACAGTATTACACCACCTGGAACCACTATAAAATCTGCCTACTTACTTTCTGCATTTATATTCTGCACTTATTATATTTAGCACATCAATCTACTGAATCTAGCAACTGATTCACACACATACACTACGAGTATCTAATACTTGGTATCATACTTTAACAACAAGTAATAAGGCTTAATTTTTGATATATTCCGCTGCACAAATTCAGTAAACTCAACGGTCAACTATCGTCGACTGCGACGGTATCGGCGGACTACTAAGATATCGGCTGAGCTCTTGAAGTTGCTGAGTTTGTTAACTCCAAAAGTTTTAATTGTTAAGTTTATTCACCCCCCCCCCCCCCTCTATACTTAACCAAAGCCTTTTCAAGGGACCAACATATATAATAACAGAAAAGCCATTTATCATATGTATAAACATAAAGAAATAGTAGAAATGATCTGACTCGGTCGGATCCGGTCCAACCCGATTGGGTTTAAGAAAAATATGAAGATGACAAAAACAATAAAGGGTGAGCTCGACTGTCGACAAATTGACAGAGGTTATATGCTTTTTGTATTAATGAGATGCCCATTTTCAATGTACAAGCGCCATTATTTATAGGGGCTAAGAGACGGCGGTTACAAATGACGGTAAATATGATGCAATTGGAAGTAAGAAAGCACAATTAACTGTTGGGATATTGTTGTGCCCACAATAATCTGTATATGGTTTGATTAATTTTACAGTATCTTAATTTATGTGCCCATATATATTTTTCTTGTCACTAACCCTGTCACAAAGTCGTATGACTTACAAAGGCATTTTTCTTTGTTTTGCAGGTACCATGAAATACACCATAAATGATTAAAACAAATCATGTGTATGATATAAATTTTTATCATCACTTTTTATATGATATTGTGTTACACTATGTGATAAAGAAAACGATAAACTGATTATGAACTCAACATAAATAAAACTGCGGCCCAGCATCTTATTCTAACCATTGGACATACACTCTTTAACCCATTAGAATTATTTGGACCAAATGTTTATTAATAAAACACTACAAAACCCGGCCTTATTCCCGTCCTGTCCATTTATCATTCTCTTAACCCATGACCTGAACTACCACTCACCTTATAAGCTCCAACCCTAATAACTAAACCCTTCCAGACAAACATCAGCCGCCTCCTCCTTCTTCTCTCTCAATTTTTCCTCCTGTCTAAAACACCTCTGTCCGAATTTCTTCTCCAAATCTCGACCATGTTCATAATTCAACACCTTGATTGCTTCTCTAAAACCCCAAATGCTGCAATGATAAAATTGAGCTGCTTTGTGAATCAACTGAGAAGATCAATCGCCTATAAGAGGTCGGAAATACATCAAAGACCCGACCTTTGATGATTCATCACTTCGATTGTGATTAAACAATGGGTGTCTATTAACAAATCAAACCTCAGATCGGCTATGTGATAAATAAAATTCAATCTTGTTACGATCTACACTTAGGTAAGGCTCAGAATTGTTTCTTTTGGTCATATGCTTTGACTGAAACTTTCTCTTCATCAGTATGCTTTTCGAGTCAAGTCCAAGGTGAAATCATGTTTCAATTGACGAGTCAATATGAGTACTATGCCGATTTGAGTTTGTAATCAAAGATGAGGCAATATGACGAAATCAGACTTCTTCTGGTTATCCAGCTTTGATTAATGAGTCATTTATGTGTGCATTAAGATTTGATTCACACTAGTTTTGTGTCAAAGCTTTTAGAATAATATTTTTGGGTCAGATTTACTTTTATACATAAGTCTGGTTTATCTTCTTGTTAAAATCGTGTCAGCTCCTCTATTAATGAGTTAAATCTGAGTAATTATGATAATGTATGTACAGGATAAAATTAAATCTGATTCAAACTTGATTAAGTGAATAAGACTGTGTTTTGATCACTCTAGATTGATGAAATCAGGTTATGTGATTTATGTGCTTTGTGATTAATGACTCAATACATCTGTTTTTCCGTTTTGATTCATCTGAATCAGAAATATGGCATTATATAGACATGTTATTGAGGAAATCGAATTATGTCTTATTTAAAATCATGGTTGATGATTCACTTACACTTGCATCATTTGCATGTCCCTCTCGATTAAAATGGTTTGATGAAATTCTGGTAAGTTATGAATCAAACCTAAGTGTGTTGATCTATCTCTGAAATGATACACACATTATGTTGATCTGATAAACACCATCTGGAACAATGGTGACTTAACAGAAATGATACTCCTTCCGGTTGCCTGTGCCTCGGAGAGTGTGGTATGAATCTATCTCTATATTCATATCATACTCGCTCTTTGTTCATTACTGCCACACTGAGAATACTCTGCATAAACTTATATATTTTTTAATAATCTCATCTTCTGTGCAAAATGTGTGTATATATATATATGTGTGTGTGTGTGTGTGTGTGTGTGTGTGTGTGTGTGTGTATATAGATATTAGATGTAAACAAATATGTTGCTGTATTTTCGAAATAAAAAAATTAAGTCAATAAAATTGTTGGTCTTTTCCATATACTGCATTAATGATAGTTATTGTACCAATGTTGACTGCTTGCATCTGAAAAGTTTTTCTATCTTAAACACTCAACAGTCTTTTTGAATACAACAACTATACACTATTTTCAACTCAATGGCAATCTTTTCCATAATCTTTCATTGCATTTAATTTTTCGAAAATGATCAAGTAAATGATTCTACCATTTACCTGCCAATATATATTCAGTGACACCAAACTGATCAAGCAACAAGCTGATCAAACATTTTCATATTTACTAAAAACATCCTTGTATCTACGAAATTGTTTACTGTTCTTATATCTCAATTTACATCTATTCTGAGTTATAAGATCGTGTCTTGATTCAGATTTATCTGAGTAATCTGGGTTGAGACTGGGTTGTGGTGATTCTTCTGGGGATCCAACTTGAGCTTTAGGATTGCACTAAAGCTTGTTTCTGGAACCAATCATCTCACATCCTAAACTGTGTGTTCATATCAGTAAGTTCACGTGTTACTTTTGCTTTCAAGTTGCTATCTTTCTGTGTGTATAGAATTATAGAACTCTGTTATAAAAGTAAGTAAAGGATGTATCAGTTCTATTGTATTGAATTTCAGAAACAGATCTGTGTTTGAATCCCTATGACTGTGTCACTGTTGTGTTTGGGATTCATACACTATAGTGTGATCTGAAAGCTCAATAAGTTAGAACAAGCTTAATCATCTTGTATTTTACTTTTAGTTCTGAAAATTTGGTGTAATCTGTAACTATAAAGGATATAGTGAAATCTGTGGATGTGTGGTTGATATTGACACATAGGACTATATGATAGTAAGAACAAGCTTAATCATCTTTGTATCAGTTATATTGTATTGAATTTCGAAACAGAACTGTGTTTGAATCCCTATGACTGTGTCACTGTTGTGTTTGGGATTCATACACTATAGTGTGATCTGAAAGCTCAATAAGTTAGAACAAGCTTAATCATCTTGTATTTTACTTTTAGTTCTGAAAATTTGGTGTAATCTATAACTATAAAGGGCATAGTGAAATCAGTGGATGTGTGGTTGATATTGACACATAGGACTATATGATAGTTTAAACAACTATTAAAATCAGTATATGTGATTTGGAATCAAATTAGAAACACACTTAAAAACCCTGTATGCTAATTGATTAGGTTTTAACTTGTTAAAATATTTAATCAATATTTGATCACAAGAACATTAACCTATACACGTTGATTTTAGCTAGATCTTCAGCCTAGTTTATTATCAATATTAGGTTAATTAATTTAAACTCCAAAAGGCTTAATAAAATTTTAAAAAGCCGTAATATCCTATGTTGGAATAGTGTTCTAAACCCAATCGGGTTGGACCGGATCCGACCGGCTCGGATCATTTCTACTATTTCTTTATGTTTATACATAGATTAAATGGCTTTTCTGTTGTCATATATTTGTTCTTTTAAAGAACGAATTATGAATTGTTATATGATAACGCCCTTAGTATTAAACTGTGATAAATAAACCATGATAGACGATTATGGTTGATGAGATCTCTAATCACTTTAACAAGTTTGATACTTAAATGTCTCTAGGCTAATGTACTATTAAACAGGACATTGATAGTACAAACAGGCTAGCACGTATCAGATGTCTTCTGTCTTTAAGGGCAGGGATAGATCTCGTCTATCGAAGTTTAGAGACACTTGGACTGTACGTGGGCGTGTATTAGAGAATGCGTACGTTAGACTGACCCACATACACGGTTAAGTGTCACACTATATGGCGGTTGTGTAATTATCCTTAGGACCGGAGTCTACATGGCATCACGGTGTGGATTTTCATGCTTTGACACTATTGAGGTTCCCCTAGCCACGGGGCGATCATGCGGTAGTGATTGGGTGTGATACTGAAGCATGCGGAGTATACATGTTTGGTCGTCTGGAAATCGCGTACCCTATCAGTAGGGGTGAATATCCGAAAGGGACTTCTTATAAGGAATGTCTTACTCTCGTGAATCTTTGCAAAGTGGAAGTAAATAAGTTACTTCGAGAGAGCTTGATATCCAGTTTATAAGATACGGTCGTTAATGTTTGACACTCGACGTACGACCGTATGGATATTATTACAGCGATAGGATTGTAAGTTACACGGTAACTGTTTCACATGAAAGGTAGTAGTCATTGCATTTGACTCTTCCGATGATTGGGGGTCACGGTGTGTTGCTAGACGCTATTCCGTGATCGTTAGGCATGAAGGGCATTTTCGTAATTTGCAGTTTGTGTCTACGGCCAACATATTCGGAAGCCTATCGGGTCACACACATACGAACATCTAGCCGGATTAAAATGTGGTTAGAGTTGATAACCAAATAAGAAAAGTTTATCTCGAGACTATAAAGGTTATAGTGGTAAATTAATATGGTGGTATTTATTTATTATGAATAAATTATACAAGATATTAATTATATTATTGATTAAAGAATATTCCGGAAGCCAAATTATTGGCTAAGGTGGCGCAATTTGTGTGTGTATAAGATACACTTGGATTGTGTAATTTAATTAATGGTATTACCATATATTAATATTAGATATTAATATTTATATGTATATGATTACATGCGTGTGTTGTACATGTATATAAGATATACATGTGCACATTTGTAATAGTTAGATATTTATATATATATTTATATTTTTGATATATATATATATGTGTGATATATACACATGTGTAAATTGATTTATGGTAAGAAGATAAATATAGTCAATATAAGATATTGACAATATTTTGGAAATATTTAATATAGGATATTAAATTAAATAAATCAATCAATTATATTTTTCTTATTTTATTTCACTATGAATAAGAGGTGGGTGTCAAACTCTTTTGTACATCACAATTTCAAGAGCTAATAGTTCTTGTGTAAAATAGAGAGCATCCTATAGAGAGTTGGAGAGAGGGGAAAAAGACCGGTCTAGCAACCGGAGTTTTCCAATAGCAATCCATGATGGGATTCCGGCGGGCTGTTCATGTGGACTAGCGGTAGAAGCCGAACACTTGGGCGGCTCTATGCAGAACTACTCTCCTTAGACGGTCAAAGCGTCGATCTTTTTGATCAACCAAGGTAACCACCGTCTACTAGCTTTTTTGTTTATTGCTTAAACGAAGTCGGTCTTGGGTAAAATGAAATCAAAATTTTGAATTCCGCTGCGTTCCGCGTAGATTTCCTAACAGTGGTATCAGAGCAAACTTCGAGCTTAAGCAATAAGCATGTTATTTTGCGTAGTTAATTTTATCGTTCAAATCACATAATTAAAAGATGAAAGATTTTTTATTCGCAAAAGTGATACATGAAAAGAAAAAAAAAACGAGATCAGGTGGTGCTCGGCCGACTGGCGGCGGTGGCAAGACAACCTGCTGCCGGCGTTGGTTGACCGGTCAATGCTGGCGGATCTCCTAAATTTTGTTTTGTGTATTTTGTGATTCAATATGGTTCATGGTTGTGATTGGTAATTCTTCATTTGTTTAGTTGTGTCATGTAGCTAACCAATAGTTCAAATAGTTTGGGCCATTGGGATGTCACGTGGCATTAGAATAATAATGATTTTTCCAATCTTTGTTTGGAATAGGTCATTTCCAAATATTTGATTTGGAAAAAGGCTTAGGCCTAGGCCACTTCCAAAATTTTGATTTTGGAAAGTAGCCAGGCATATTAACCAAAATATTGGCCTTTTTCCAAATTTTGTTTGGAATAAGCCTAGGCACTTTTCAAAATATTTGATTTGGAAAAAGCCTAGGCCTAGGCCTTTTTTCAAAATTTTGATTTTGGAAAGGGCCAAGGGAGATGCCTTTTGGTTTAGGAAACCAAAGGCATCCCTTTTGATTAGAATCAAAAGGAAAGAAACAAAAGAGACTTAATTTTAATTTTGATTTATTTTTAGAATAGTTCTAATTAATTAAAATTAAAATCGTTTAAAATTAATCATTAATTTTATTTCGATTATAATCATTTAATTAATTAAATGTTAATTAGTTAATTGATTGGATAAAATTATTTAATAGATTAAATGTTAATTGATTAATTAAGACGCAAGTAGTTAAATGTTAATTTATCTTTTTCATAAGATGTTATTGTATGGATTAGATATAGTAGATATAATATGATTATATGGTCCCCGAGTGATCATGGACTCGACCGATAGGATAGATGTGAATGATTTAATTTTTCTGTTGGTTTAAAAATTATCCTAGGCCGTTATGAAGAACGTGACCTAGTTTATTTTACGCATTTATCACATTCCCGTTAGCTCCCCCCATTATGTGCGGCGGGTGTATTTATTTTATTAGATAGAATTAAAAGTAACAAGAATGGAGCAGAAGAAGGAGACCAAAGAAAGACAAAAACAAAGATCCTATTGGAGAATGACGCATTAAAGATCCTATTGGCGGTTGCAGCTACCCTTAGATTGTGACCCGCGGTTTCGTCAGTTTGTATTCGAAACCGCACCTAGGAAAAGTCCATGATCATACCGGTTACTTTACGCATTTATTTATTTTGTGCTTGTATTTATTTTATATGATACGATAGATGCATGACTAGGCACGATCTAGATGAATGTGTAGGATGTATGTCTATAGAGATAGATATACTTGATGAGACCATAATTAAAATTAATTAAGTGAATTAATTTACATAAATACTTCCACCTCAAAAGAATCAAGTTGAAATTGCCTCCCCATACTATAATGACGGTGAAGAGCCCTTGTTCGGATCCAACTCATCAGCCAAAGTAGGGGGTTGACATACCTCGGGTATATCGTCATTATCGAGATATGATCGTATGAGATCTCATGAATATTGGGGTATGACTTGACTAAGAATTCTCTCGGCCACCAGCCAAAGCGGGGTCGTTTGGATTTTAGAGGCAAGGGTTTGACTACTTCATAAGATGAAAATTGTCAAAGAGTTGACTAGTCAAACATCATGAGTCGTATAAGATACGATTGACAAAGGGTTGTTGTCTACCTATTAGACTATTTTCGGCCCACCAGCCAAAGCGGGGGTCGCGGTAGTTTAGTGGGATCTTGTCCACTAAAGAAATTAATAATTCATGAAAGTCAATTGGGAGTAGTTGACTAGTGGGAGCAAAATCATAAACCAAAAACACCATTTTTGATTTTACGTGTATAAACAACAACACTCTTTTATTTTCATTTTTATGTTGTAGTTTTAGCAAAATTTATATTTATGTTTTATTCTCGATTAGTAAAACCAAATTATAACTGTTACCTTTTGAGAAACGTTCTCAAGTATGGTTAAGTAATTTTAATCCTTTTAAAATAGGCAATGACACGAGCAATCCCGTTACTGTAGTTAGAGACAAGGAGACTACATATTTGATGCAACACTCCAAGGCTTTAATTATTAATGAAAGCGGAAGCTCATGATATGATTGAATCATTTGAAATAAGTTTCAACGAATTAATCATATATTGGATACGATCCGAGATGATAATTCAGTCATATGATGACAATTAATTCAAACGTTGGATAAGAATGACCACATCTAATTTTGGAAAGGTTGTTTTCAAAATTGTAAGATTTAAGTATCGACTTAATTCTATCATTGCTTAAAGGTTAATTAAATAGTCAATGTTTTGAATACGATTCAAAAGGTTAAATAAACTATTTAATAAACTTTAGATTTTCTTTATGAAATGAAATTAAAGACATAGCTCTTGTGATCTTTCTTAAGTCTTATTAAGACTACACTAAGAAATACTTACAAGTGCTTAAAGGATTGAAAGAAAAGTTAGGGCATGTGCTTAAATAGAGAGCTTATCGAAGTCTCTATTCTAGGCAAGTGTGTTGAGATAAATCTATCTAAGTTCAAGTCAACTCTTAGATATATGATATCTTGCGAGTGTGATTAAATTAGAAGATTAAATACATATATGGAAGGTGAAGAGACGTTGTAACACTTACCACGTTCTGGATCTAGTAAACTGATAAGAGAACTAATTAACTGTTATTATGTTCCGGTTCTTATGAAGAACATACTTTCAGTTATTTGTTAGGATTTAGTAGACATATTCAATTGTAAAGAATAAATGTTATTCCGATAAAGTTGAAAGGTCACTGAATCTAACATACTAGATTGATATCACTATATAATTGATATAGGTGATGAAATCTCAACCAAATATTAGTATGGCTGTTATCCTTAATATTTGTGGTTGTTCTAGACATGGTCTCCATGGAAGGGAAGCGTGTAATTAAACGTCATTCTGATGATGTTGAACCATATGATTATGAATCATGTGGGTTATACGTATCTTATCCAAAGAGGACTAAAATACCCTTTTAAGAAAAGGTTATAAAATCTAGAAAGTTGTCCAAAGCCTAAACTTACCGATGTTTGTTGGCTTGTGACAATTAATGCCACAAATAATTGTTTGTTAAATCTCTATGACTATTTTTAGAAATAGTTGAATGTACTCAGTGAAGTGCATAATTCGGAAAGCCCGAAAAGTTCGAGCTAGTACGAATATGAGATTGATGAGCTACTTAGGAATTAATCTTCAATTGGATTGAAGCAATTAATACCTGAAGGATATTTCAGAAGTTGTCTGAAATAGAATCAGATTCTCCCTTGAAGGATACCATCTTTGGGATACGCAATTAGATTATGTTCCCAAAATGGAAACAACACTTTATATGCTAAAGGTGTGACGCAAGCCATGCGAAGTATCCCTTACCCGTTTCGGGATAGTGCCCTTATACTTAACCGAGTTCCAAAGAATAAAGGTTGAATAAATTCCATATTAGATATGGAAGAGGATAATGTCGAATCTATCTTAACCGATGATTTGAAGTTGTCTTAGGCAAAGTCAGAAAGGCTTGGAGCCTAGTACGGCATATGCAACTTTGTGGAATGTCTTAGCAAGTACGCTGGATATTATTTACTTGTCCGCGGAGCAAAATGTTTGTCTCCAAACATGCTGTCTTCTAGAGAAAGTCTTTATTCCAAAAGAAATAGTGGGAGTAAATAAGATCTCAAAAGAGTTTGAGAACCACAAAGATATATTCAACCATTGGAACATGAGCAGACGCCGCATAGCGATGAGGTGTAGAACACTTTGCTCGGTGCACACAAAAGTTCTACGTAAGTCCGCGGATAACCTCAAGCACGAAAAGGTCTGCTTGGTATGTTCATCTTGAAGAATGAATATCTCACGACTTATGAAGGAATGTTTGAAAGGCAAGATTGAGAGATATGGCCAGGAGCCATAATATCTGAATTAGATTCCATCAGTGACGACCAGGTTGTGAACATAGTCTGTCTTACCAAGAGGGAATGTCCCTGAAAGGTTGACATGGATAGTAATATGATTACCATAAGGCTATAGTGACGGCTAAAGGGTACGGGGTGTAAACCTTGTAATTATCTTTATGCCTCTAGCTGAGCCCAGTTCTATTCAGACGATGCCTGTTATAACTTGATATCATGGCTATATGATAGTGTTGAAGATGTTGGGCAAACAGCTCGATGTTCATAGACGATAACATGATATGTTAGCCCACGAGATCCATTTATGGACTCAAACAAGTTTCTCTAGACGATTTCTTTGTTTGATAATCAAAGGAGTTTGATTTAGTCAAAAGAAGGATATGCCCAATGTGCAAGATGTATAGTGGGAGTGTGTTACGATTTTTTGAGTAAGGTATTGGATATCTCTCTCGGGAATTATCACCCCATCACAGTCAATTAATGTTTGGTAATTCAAGGTCTTTACGAAAGCACTTGGATTGGTAGTTCTTATATTTGGAAATAAGAATCTATGGTGATAGATTTAACTGCTATTATATTATAGTTTACCTATATAGATATGATGCTAAAAGAGTTTAGCATAGATCGTGACATGGGATACTGCTAGCCGGTGTTCTCAAGATCTATTTATGTTAGGATGTTAGTTCTAAAGATAAGGTGAAAGATGATGCTTATGAAAGGTTTCCTTCGCTACTGCGATAGCAACAATCATAAAGGTAATGCCGGATGTTCATAGTCAATGAAGACTCATGAGCAAGTATGAAAGTAGATCTGGTGAAAGTCGAGAATATCCTTAAACAAGTTAAGGATGGTTTCCTAGTTTGTCGAAAATTGTAAACGTAGATATACAGACATGTATCTTGAATCTTATGAAGGCAAGTGGGAGCTACAGTCTGGGTTTGCAGTCAGTTTGATTAAGTGATACAGTGAGCAAGAAATGTTCTAGCCTATGGGTCACTGTAAACTCTACAACTAGGCCAAAACACAGTAGTGCCTTGAAGGCGCAGCGGGAGCAGTACATGGGTCTAGAAGGTTCATTCCTGAACCTTGTACGGTTCTTCCACCTTTTCTATATAGCTGATATAGTAAGTGGATTCATTGATTAAAGCAAGGACCAGGATCTCGTCAGAGATCCGTGTGTGTGTTGAGGCGGTTCCTTTGACTTGGTCATTTGGAGCATGATATGAAGATAGTCTGAGTCCCCACAGATAGCGATCCATTCACGGCTAGGGCTGGTTGCGAGTATTGCATGAGATTCTTGTGTTTCAACTTGGTCTTGTGTGTGCTAGTGATTGGCTTTAGGCCAAGTGGGAGATTGTTGGAATAGTGTCCTAAACCCAATCGGGTTGGACCGGATCCGACCGGGTCGGATCATTTCTACTATTTCTTTACGTTTATACATAGATTAAATGGCTTTTCTGTTGTCATATATTTGTTCTTTTAACGAACCAATTAAGAATTGTTATATGATAACGTCCTTAGTATTAAACTGTGATAGAGAAACCATGATAGGCGATTATGGTTGATGAGATCTCTAATCACTTTAACAAGTTTGATACTTAAATGTCTCAAAGCTAATGTACTATTAAACATGACATTGATAGTACAAACAGGCTAGCACGTATTAGATGTCTTCTGTCTTTAAGGGCAGGGATAGATCTCGTCTATCGAAGTGTAGAGACACTTGGACTGTACGTGGACGTGTATTAGAGAATACATACGTTAGACTGGCCCACTTACACAGTTAAGTGTCACACTATATGGCGGTTGTGTAATTATCTTTAGGTCCGGAGTCTACATGGCATCACGGTGTGGATTGTCATGCTTTGATACTATTGAGGTTCCCCTAGCCACAGGGTGATCATACGGTAGTGATTGAGTGTGATACTGAAGCATACGGAGTATACATATTTGGTCGTCTAGAAATCGCGTACCCTATCAGTAGGGGTGAATATCCGAAAGGGCCTTCTTATAAGGAATGTCTTACTCTCGTGAATCTTTGCAAAGTGGAAGTAAATGAGTTACTTCGAGAGAGCTTGATATCCAGATTATAAGATACGGTCGTTAATGTTTGACACTCGACATACGACCGTATGAATATTATTACAGCGATAGGATTGTAAGTTACACGGTAACTGTTTCACACGAAATGTAGTAGTCATTGCATTTGACTCTTCCGATGATTGGGGGTAACGGTGTGCTGCTAGACACTGTCCCGTTATCGTTAGGCATGAAGGGCATTTTCATAATTTGCACTTTGTGTCTACGGCCAACATATTCGGAAGCCTATCGGGTCACACACATATGAACATCTAGCCGGATTAAAATGTGGTTATAGTTGATAACCAAATAAGGAAAGTTTATCTCGAGACTATAAAGGTTATAGTGGTAAATTAATATTGTGGTATTTATTTTTTATGAATAAATTAAATACAAGATATTAATACGATTATTGATTAAAGAATATTCCGGAAGCCAATTTATTGGCTAAGGTGGCGCAATTTGTGTGTGTATAAGATACACTTGGATTGTGCAATTTAATTAACATTATTACCATATATTAATATTGGATATTAATATTTATATGTATATGATTACATGCGTGTGTTGTACATGTATATAAGATATACATGTGCACATTTGTAATAGCTAGATATTTATATATAGATTTATATTTGTGATATATATATGTGATATATACACATGTGTAAATTGATTTATGGTAATAAGATAAATATAGTCAATATAAGATATTGACAATATTTTGGAAATTTTAATATAGGATATTAAATTAAATAAATCAATCAATTATATTTTCCTTATTTTATTGGAAAAATGTTTTCTTCTCCTCCACACTCTAGTTGAGGCGCCCCTCTCACTATAAATAAGAGGTGGGTGGTGTCAAGTTCTTTTGTACATCACAATTCCAAGAGCTAATAGTTCTTGTGTAAAATAGAGAGCATCCTATAGAGAGTTGGAGAGAGGGGAAAAGGCCGGTCTAGCAACCGGAGTTTTCCAATAGCAATCCATGATGGAATTCCGGCGGGCTGTTCGTGTGGACTAGCGGTAGAGGCTGAACACTTGGGCGGCTCTATGCAAAACTACTCTCCCTTGACGGTCAAAGCGTCGATCTTTTAGATCAACCAAGGTAACCACCGTCTACTAGCTTATTTGTTTATTGCTTAAACGAAGTCGATATTGGGTAAAAGGAAATCAAAATTTTAAATTCCGCTGCGTTCTCGCGTAAATTTCCTAACATCATATTCATCCCCCCCCTAGGATATATATTGCGCATATACGATCCAACATTAACTACGTGGCCACCCTCCCCCCCCCCCTCCAGGATATATATTGTGCTAACTACGTGGCCGACGTGGCATCCTCTGATTAGGCGAGTTTGCCCATAAACGCTGCGGGCTCTTCGTCTTGTAACCGTCATGCATGACCTCGGGTTGCCTAGTCGAGCGGGCTTGGTCCAAGTTGTTAGGCTGACCGGCTTGACGGGGGTGAGCAGGTCGGCCTTCAATGCTCTGTTTCGCCTTGGCGGGTTGGAGACTTTGCTAATTGACGCCTGTTGTCTGGTCAATGATGAAAATCATAAAAGTTTGAGGCAGAATGGATTACACCCGGCTCAATTCGACTTATGAAGTTGCGGACTGATTGGACCGATAGCCTCATTCGCTATTGAGCTTACGTACATGCCCAATGTAAATCTACATGTTCTTTTGCAGGCTTGGTATCATCTAAAATTATCTTTTCGTATCTCTCATTTTCAACAAGTGTGTAGTGGAAAACTACTAAAATTTATCAAATTACAAATAAACTTTAAAGAAAGATATGATAAATGCAATATGCATTTAAAAAAACAATTATTAAAGAGGTTCTATCGGCACATTCCTATTTACTTTCGACATCATATTGCTTTCGATACCATAAAAAATTATTGCACCTAGTGATTTTTTATAAAGTGAACGTCAGTACCACTGGTGTTCCTTGTTGAAGACCACGTCAGTGACATTGGTGGCACTGACGTTCACTTTATAAAAGTGTTTTAAAAAACGTCAGTCCACGACTTTCTACTGGTGTTTTTTGTTGAACACCAACGTCAGTGTCAGTGATGTTGGTGTTCAACAAAAAAACACCAGTGGCACCGACATTTTTTTCACCCGAAAAAATAATCAAAAAATAGATGTCAATAGTAAAAAAGGATGTGTCAATAGAACCCACCTTATTAAAAGTATAGCAATAAATCTATATTTTTTTTTTTTTTTTGAAGGAATAAATCTATATTTGAGGCATAATAATGTCATGCAATGTTTATAGTAATTCTATTTGGAAAACGAAATATAGTATAAAAAAAAAAATTTGAAAAATCATCATCCATGATGATTTTCTCCGGTAATCATGGATATGGTGCCAACAAAGGAGTCATCGGTGATTGATCCCGACGCCTGCAAGTCCTCTTCACTCCCTGAATCCGTCACGGCTACTATCTTCTCTACTTCTCCCACAACGTCGGTCATATCCGGCCGCTTCTCCGGCGACACGTCACAGCATCTGATAGCAATCTGCAGCAATCTCACCATCGCATGATTAGCACTTCTCTGCACAGCAATCTCCACATCAAAAACCTCACCCGTCCATTCTTCTCTGACCACCCGATGGACCCAGTTGCAGATATCAACGGCGTTGCGGGCCCCTTGTGGAGCTGAATCTGCTGAGATTTTCCCTGTCAGGAGTTCTAGAAGTAGGCATCCGTAGCTCCAGACGTCTGATTTCTTGGATAATTTCTTGCTGGTGCGGAATTCTGGTGATTTGTAAGCAACCATGCGGTGCTCTGCGATTGGGGATGCTATGAGCGAAGTCAGTCCGTAATCAGTGAGGAGGACGGAGTCGTTTTCGTCGAAGAGGACGTTTGAGAGCTTGAGATTGCCGTGAGGAGGTGTGGTGTTTGGTGTTTTGGATTTGAGGTGGAGGTATTCTAAAGCTCGAGCTACCCCTGTTGCCACTGCTAACCTTGAACTCCATAGGAATGGAATGCGTGCTGGGCTGCCTTTTCCACCTGAAGGGTAATAAAAATCACATACTAGTACAATTTAATCTGCAAAACTAGTTCTTGGGAAAGAAAGTTAAAGTTAGCATTTTAGACACATACCGTGTAAACGGGTAAATGCATTTCCATTTGATGCAAATTTGTGCAACAAAAGCTTCTCCTCTTTGGAATAGTAGAAAGCAACAAGTGGTAACAAGTTTGGATGTTTTTGCTCTGCTATTCTCTTCACTTGTTTCATGTATTCTTCTTTGCCCATAGCTTTCAAACTCCTAAGCCTTTTCACTACTAAACTTGTCATTCCTTCTTCAAGCATCACCTTATAGCAATTCCCAAAGCTACCTTGTCCCAAGCTCTCAGCTTTTGCTTTTAATAGTTCTTCAACCTCAAAGCTTTGCTTTCCATTCACAAACACAAGCTTCCCTCTATCCTCATCTTGTTCTCCCCCCCCTCCTCCTACTACTACCACCCCTTTTTCGCTCGTGCCCTCTGTCGACTTCTCCTTCTCCTTCCCCTTCCCCTTCCCCTTGTCCATCCCTACATCCCCATTTAAGATGTACTTTGCCTTCAATTGTTTCTTGAGATTACTACACTTCCTAAAGTAAAAGATTGAAAACACTAGAAAAACGCCCAGGGTAAATATGATGACTATCAAGAGGATCACTAGTAAATGGGACGGCGATGATTTTTTCGGATAAGCACCATCATTTTTTGCTGTGGGTTTCACATTACTTCCTTGGTAGCAAGACGTGGGAGATGGTGGGCCACACAGATTTTTATTGCCAAGAAATGATCCAACATTCAGGGACTGGAGGACTGAAGTTTTTGGAACTGGACCTGATAAATTGTTGTAAGACACATTGAATTGCTTCAAGCTGGACTGATTAAACAATGGAATTTTACCACTTAAATTGTTTTCCTGAAGTTGCAATGAGGCCAGAGAGTTTAATGTGACTAGTGAAGATGGTATTGGACCAACAAAACTATTGTTTGACAAGTCGATTTCTGTTAATTTCTGATTCTTTGAGAAATCGATGATATTTCCAGAAATCAAGTTGTTCTTGAGGCTGATAACTGATAGTTGTGTTAAATTGAAAGCCACATCGGAAGCCGGGAATTCTCCGGTGAGGCCTAGATTTTCGAGGCGTATTCCGGTGACTCGCCCATTTAAACATTCAATACCATACCAATAAGGTTTGACATTTTGGTAACACATGATCCCAGTCCAGTTTCTGTCCAGGAAAGACTTGTTAAAACCTGATTTGAAAGATAGAAGTGCATCTCTTTCCTCCCCATGATAGCCATTTGGAACATCGTCTGTTTTACAGTATTTGTTGAACACAAGAAGGTTGAGAAACAGAAAGAAGCATAGTGTTTTGGAGAATGGCCTCATTTTAGAGTACATTGAAAAAGGGTGTTACCAAGTGGTGTTTGGGTTGCCAAGAAAAATGTTGACATGCACAAGTAATGCAATGCCAGCAAAATGGGATGAATTGAAGGTGGGAATGGAAGATATCTGTAATTTTCATATGACAGAAAAGGACATGCATAATAATGTTGAAGAAGAAAACTAGGTTGATGAGCTCACAAAGGCGTGTATGTGTATGTAAAAAATTCAACTGAGAATTCTATGAAAAGAGCTAGTTTTTCCCGTCCAAATTATTTTGCAAAGATTCATGGTATCCTTTCCGTGGTATGTTCAATGTTAAGCATCACTAAATCAGTCAGGCGTCATCTTTGTCTCGTAGTAGAAATTACGGCTCTAAACGAGCCGAATCGAATCGAGTAATGATCTAAACAAGTTAAGCAATTTAAATTATTCCCGAGTCTGAGTTCGAGCACGAGTATTTTAAGCTCGAGCTTGAGCTGAGATTCAAGAAAGTTTTGAAAACTCGAATCGAACTTACGTTTTGCATTGAACTTATCAAGTCTAATAAGTTTTGAAACTTAATTCGAAAATAATTTAAATTATCGTATGATAATAACAAAAAAAAAAAAACGGTTAAACCCTAACCGTAAAGACCCCTCACCCCCGGTCCCACAGGAATGTGAGGAGAGGTTAATCAGGTAACCTAGTGGCTTAGAGTCAATGGATGTCTTAGACCACTGCACTGAAGTATTGTCATTGGAAGTCAATCCCATTTCTTCGGGATCGAACCGCTGACCTCCAGCTTATAGTCCGGGCTGTCATTATAACACCCCAACTCCTCACCACTAGGTCATATACATGGGATGTATGATAATAACAAGAAGTGTTATTTTCGACGGTTATTATATGATTTTATATATATATATTCAAGTTCGTTTGCGAGTAGTCGAGTCAAATATTGCATTGCTAGAGTATTATTCATTTAATATTCAAGTAGAGTTCATTTCGATCTCAAACTAATTTAAGCCGAGTCGAATCGGGTTCTGACTCGAGTCAATCTCAAGTTACCTGCAAGTAAAGGTGGCCAAATGGTGTAACCGCCGGTTTTTCAAACCGCCGGTTTGACGAACCGCCGGTTTGACGAACCGCCGGTTTGACGAACCGCCGGTTTGAAAAACCGGCGGTTTACTGTTCAAAACCGCCGGTTGCCGGTTTGGGCCGGTTCCGGTTTGCCCCCGGTTTGCTCCCGGTTCAAATCACGGTTCAGATCACGGTTCCGGCCACGGTTTTAAAATTTCATTTTTTTTCTTTTCATTTTTATATAACACTTATTATTTTCACTACAATAACAAATTATTATTATTTTAATTATAATTATTAAAGCGAATGTAATATATATATTATTTTAAATAGATTTCTATTCGGTTTTAAAAATAATATTAATATTGTGTTATTTTATTTATATGTAAATAATGTTATTTTAAAAAATTATGTTGTTTTTCTTATATGTAAATTGTGTTATCTTTTCAACGCATGTACCGGTAATTCGGCCGCCTACGTATTTTTTATGTGTAATCGTGTCGGAGCGCACAACACATATAAAAAAATCAAAGCGAATGTAGTTCTAATTGTTTATGTTTTTAGTCTTTTATAATTTGTTGTAATGATTTTTATAGTTATTTAAGTAGGTTTTAAGTATACTTTGATTATAAATGTTGTTTTATAGTTTCTTATAGTTTTTTTTATAGTTTGTTATAGTTTTTTTTATAGTTTGTTATTGTAGTATTTTATAGTACTCTTATGTGTTTGTATTACATAGTTTCATGTAATTTTTTAGATTTGTATATGGTTTTTTTTAGGTTAGTATATAATTTTATAGTATTTTTTTAGGTTTATAATTTTTTAGGTTTTTTTTTATTTATAGTTTTTATGGTTTATTTGTTTAAATTGTTTTTTTTATTTATAATTGTTTTTACATGCATGCAGAAAAAAAAAAAAAAAAAAAAAAAAAAAAAAAAAAAACTGTTGGGCCGGTTAAACCGGCGGTTCCGGTTCCGGCCGGTTTTACCCGGTTCCGGTCATCCGGTTTGAACCGGCGGTTCCGGTTCCGGTTCCGGTTACCAATAACACAAACCGGCGGCAAACCGGCAAACCGGCGGTTAAAAAAACCGGCGGTTTTCAAACCGCCGGTTTGACGAACCGCCGGTTCAAAAACCGCCGGTTCCGGTTCGAACCGCCGGTTCCGGTTTCGGTTTGGCCACCTCTACCTGCAAGTAGCTTGATTCGCTTACGACCTTAGCAAAAACACCCATAGGAATTCGAATACCGATAGAACAAAAATAAAACACACACACACATGCAACCACACACTTGTTTGCCGAGGAATACTATGGGGAATTAAGAAAGCAAAAGAATTGGGTTGGAAACTTCATCAATTGTTGTGGTTTTCATCTCCATGAACACTCTTATTCCTTCAAGACCAAAGTCTGTAGCTGATACGCGAAGCCCAAAAAGAGCCCGCGGATTTCAATTGGGCTTGTACGTATGCCCAAGAAGAACAAAGTCATCGGCCTACGCAGTCCGCCCCTTCATAAGCCGGACTGTGCCAAGCTCCAATCCAGCAACGAACGTTAATCAGCAAAACCTTCAACCCGCCATTTACAGTAAGCATGAAGCACTGGGGGCCGACCTGCTCACCCTCCAGCTCGCAGTCCGCCCAGCTCGGACCAAACCCGCTTGATCAGACAACAAGAGTTGATGCTCGACGGTAACATGCTAATAACCCGCTACGGTTATTACGGAGCTCGCTCAATGAGACGTTGTCGCGTCAGTCACGTACTTAATCATGTTTAATTATGTCTTAATTGTATTCATTTGTAACCGCCGACTCTTAGCCCTATAAATAATGACATTTATACCCTGCAAAGGACAAGTCATCAATACAAAACCTCTGTCAATTTGTCGACAGTCGAGCTCGCCATTTACTGTTTTCTTGTCCTCACAATTTCTTCATATAGTTCATAAGCACCACCGCTAATTCACTGAAAAAATCACCCACTTCCGCCAGTATCCACCGTCAAATATACCCAAACCCGTTTGTGATAACCCTGACGTTATCAGTAGGTGTCTTAAAAAATTAAAGATGATGTATCTTCAATCCACGTGTAACTTATAATCAATCATGTTGTAGATTATCATCAAGCTATTCAAATACAAAATCCATAGCCATAAAACGAATTTAAAATATAGGATCCTGATGTGATTTTCCTTGGAGAAGAAACGTATTAAATTTATTTGGAGTTTTTTTATTTATTTTTAGCTATCTTTTATTATCCCACATTGATTAGATAGTATTTTATTTTGTTATTATTTTTATTTATGGTTGTTTTGTCCCACATTGCTGAATTAGCAATTGGACTTTGGGTCTGTAGTCTATATAAAGGCGAGTAGAGTCATTGTAACAAACAGTTCAAACATTATTGAATGAAATTTATGTTAAGCTTCTAAGCTTTTCATGAGTCTTGTGTAGAATATTCAAATCATGAACTTATCAAAGTTGCGTTCGTGGGTTGAGGTCATACCAATGTCCTTAATTACGGTTTAGCTAAGGGTGGTAGCAAAACTAGACACTGACGGTATCCAAATATCCCTTATTTTTCTATTTCATTCTAGCAATCTTTCCTTTCTGTTCTTCATAAAAAAATATAATGCCATTGTCAAAGCAGTTCTTGGTCATACGTTAATCCCTTGTCTGTTCTCTCATTAGCATATTTTACCAAAACAAAATAAATGTCGAATCTCTTTTTTTTTTCCTTCATCTGCGTTCCTGTTCTTGGAAAGAAAAAAAAAACAAAAAAAATAATTTTGCAGCTTTGTTTTTTTGTTCTTAAATTATCAAGGGAAAAAAATATCCAGCCCGGATCTTATTTTCAGATATTCTTTCGACAGTCAAAGCATCAATAAAAGTATTAGTGAAACTTTTATGTCACGTTTGGATCGATGGAATGGAATGATTATATTGGAATGGAATGACTATGTTGGAATGAAATGGAATGAACTTGATTTCATTACTACGTTTGGTACACGCTGAAATGGAATGTCCGATACTCAGGAAGATGGCAGGTGACGGGTGATGGGTGGTGACGGCAGCGGGATATAAGAGGTGATTAAGGTGTGTGGTGGCGGAAGCGGGTAGTGACATCGACAGGTGGCGGCGGCGGGTGGTGATCGTGGTAGCGGTGGTGGCGGGTGATTGGTGGTGACGGTGGTAAGTAGTGAACGTGGTCGCGGTGAGTGATCGGTGGTGGCGGGCGATCGGTGGTGGCGGGTGATCGGTGGTGATTGTGGTGGCGGGTGATCGGTGGTGATTGTGGTAGGTGGTGATAATGGTGGTGGCGGGTGATCAGTGGTGACGGCGTTGGGTGATCATCGTGGTGGCCGTGACAGCGGGTGTTTGGTGTTGGGTGGTGATCGTGATGGTGGGATGGCGGGTGATCGGTGGTGACGGTGGTGACGGTGGTGGGTGGTGATTGTGGTGGCGGGGCGGCGGGTGATCGGACGGTGGTAAGTTGTGATCGTAGTAATGCATTCCATTCCATCCGATTTTTTATGGAATGAAAGTGAAGAAGAGCATGGGCGGTTTGAAACAAAAATAAAATCTCTTTCGGACCTTGATGCCGGACTAATCAACTTAGCGGTAACCGAGACGGAAATTGAAGAAGCAGTGTTCCAAATGGGATCTTATAAAACACCGGGTCCAGATGGCATTCCGGCGATCTTTCTTAAAAAATGTTGGTCTCGGGTAAGTTCATCTGTTATTGATTTTGTTACTAACGCTTTCCATAATGGTTGTTTCCCCGAGGAGTGCAATGAAACTCTTATATCTCTTATCTCGAAGAAGTACCCCCTGAAGAACCCCGCTCAATTCCGGGCAATTGCCCTCTCAAATGTTATCGTCAAGGTCATCTAAAAAATTATAGCTAACGGATTGTGCATGGTTCTTGATAAACTCATTAGTCGATCGCGAATGCTTTTATTCCCGGACGAGGCGGTACGGGGAATATTTTAATTGTCCAAGAAGCCTTACACACTTTCCGGAAAAAAACAGGGAAGAAAGGATATATGATGTTGAAAATCGACCTTGAAAAGGCGTACGACAGGGTGAATTAGAATTTTATGGAATCTATGATCAAGGCGGTGGGCTTTTCCGACAAACTAACGCAACTCATTATGTATGGCTTATCCTCCTCAAAGATTTCGATCTTGTGGAATGGGATGAAGCTTGACCCAATAATTCCTAATGAGTTGCGTTAGTTTGTGGGATGAAGCTTGACCCAATAATTCCTAAACGAGGGCTCCGTCAAGGTGACCCTCTTGCGCCGTACCTTTTTGTCCTTTGTATGGAAACGCTTAGCCAGCTTATTGAGGAGTCTGTCGGTAGGGGCGAATGGAAACCAATCCGCCTAAGAAAAAATGGTCTGAACTTTCTCATTTATTCTTCGCGGATGATCTCTTCCTTTTCGCGAGGCATCGGAGAGTCAAGCTTTAATAATTCACCGAGTGCTAGCCGAGTTTTGCAAAATTTCGGGGCAACGGATTAGTATGGTCAAGTCAAATTTCATGGTATCTAAGAACATCTCCGTTAACCAACAGGGTGCAATAGCACAGAAACTTGAAATGGTGCACACAAATAATTTTGGAAACTACTTGGGAGTACCTATGTCTCAGTCTCGTCAAAAGGTTAGACCGTATAGCTACATTTTGGAGAAAATGCAGAAAAAGCTTTGTACTTGGAAAATGACCGCCTTAACGAAAGCTGGTAAGGCTATCCTCATTAAAACCTCGCTATCAACTCTTCCGAATTATGTGATGCAAACGACAAAACTCCCGAGAGCAATTAGCAGTGATATCGAAAAGATTTGTAGGCAGTTTTTTTGGGGAGAAGAGAACGGGAAGAGAAGGCTTCATACAATAGTGTGGAAATATTACATTACATTAGTGTAACATATTAATTGTGAGACATATTAATTGTAAGACATATTAATTGTATTTTATAAACAAATTAATATGTCATAAAGTCATAAAGTAACTATATTTTGTCTTATTAGGTAATAGACAACTCTAGCAATTAATACTAGCCGACTCTAGTAATTAATTGCTCTCTCCTAGCTTATACTCTACTAGGACCTTTCTCACTTACTTGTACCTATTTATACTCACTCTTTTATGATGAATAAACTAAGTTGAAGTTTACTCAAGTATTATTACTTTCTCAAACTCTCTTCATGGTATCAGAGACTTAAACTCCTGAATCCGCTACAAAATCTACTTAACCTGCTGTAACTTCTCATCTCATATCAAGAATGTCTTCATTATCTGAAGCTTCCTCACCCTCAGTAGAGTCCCAGCTGCCTCGGCATACTGGGGTCACTGAAAACCATTCATTTACAAATCACAGACTTGACGGCAACAACTACTGCTTTGTGGTCAAGATCTATGAAAATGTATATCTCAGGCCAAAGCAAGATGGGATACTTGTCTGGCTCCAAACCTGCCCCTGCTAAAACTGACCCCAAGTTTGAAGCATGGGATACAGAAAATAACCAAGTCATGACCATCCTCACGAGGTCAATGACAAAAGAGATCAGTGAGAACTTCATGATGTATGATACTGCAAAGGAGATGCGGGGCAATGCCAGAGACCTTTACTAAAAAAAGGACAATACATCTGAGGTCTATGATCTTGAAGCTCAAATCCAAAATTGCAGGCAAGGAGATCTCAGTACTTCAACCAACTATCTAAGGCATGGAAACACCTAGATATGTTGGAAATTCACCCATGGAAGGATGTAGAGGATGCTTTGCCTTATACAAGAATATCATTCGAGAAAAACGGGGTATTCAAGTTCCTTACGGAATTTGAACTCATCCCTGGATGATGTTAGAGGTAGAGTTCTTGCTACTAAACCTCTCCCCAACCTCAAATCTGTGTTTGCTTTGAAGTCAAACATGAGGAAAGCGGAGAAAAGTAATGCTTTGCAAAGCAACCCTGCTGACCACCCTACTGATAGCTCAGCAATGTTGGTGGTCAGGAAGCCTGCTGAGGTTATTGAGACTTATAGGAACCCTACTGAGAAGAAAGGAAAGTTGTTTTGTGACCACTGCAAACGCACAAATCACACCAAGGACACTTGCTGGAAACTACATGGTAAGCCTAATTCCTTTAAACCCTCCAAACCAACCAGGGAGAGTCAGGGCAGGCATGTCAGTGAAGAAGGGAACAAAGATACCATGTTGGATGCTCAGTTTGCTGCTTTCAAAGCCTTCATTGCTCAACAAAAGGAAGGTAGTTCTATCACTGACATAGCTACTCATGCTAAAACAGGTATATTCCACTCACCTCTCAGTAATGATACTTGGATTGTTGATTCTGGGGCTTCATCCCATATATATTTGGTAACAAAAGTCTCATATCTCGGTTTAGGCCACTGTCATCAAACCCACAATATTAGGATTGCTTTGATGGATCTATCTCATGTGCACAAGGTTTTGGAAATGTTAAACTTGCGATAAGATATACCTTCGGGATGTCTATTTGTTCCTAAATTAGTTTGTAACCTTATATCGTCGGTAGACTCACTAAAGACTTAAATTGGACGATCTTGTTTAATGACAATCAATGTATTTTCCGGGATCTTTCTTCACGGGAAGTGATTGGGAGAGCTAAAGCTTTGCTCGGGGCTTGTTTATGGTCAACCTGCTTTGAAGACGAGAAGATTGAAGGCGAAAAGCTGCCTCAGCAGCCTGCAACCAAACCTTAGACAATATCATGTTATGGCATTATAGGCTAGGTCATCCAAGTTTTGGTTATTTAAAGTCTTTAATTCCTGAATTGTTTAAAGGATGTAACCTCAGTGACCTTCAATGTGATATTTGTCAGTTTGCTAAACTTACTAAATCTGTGTATACTAAAATACCTTATTTACCTTCCACACCTTTCACTTTGATTCGTAGTGATGTTTGGGGACCCTCAAGAGTTAAAAGTATAACAGGAAAGAGGTGGTTTGTCACATTCATAGATGACCACACCAGGATCACATGGTTGTTTCCGATGAAAGATAAATCTGAAGTTGGAACCATCTTCCAAGAATTCTATAACATGGTATCCACTCAATTTGACACTAAGATTAAAATCTTAAAAACAGATAATGCCCTGGAATACTATGAGTCCAACCTCAGCACCTTCCTGAATGATAAGGGTATATTGTTCACACCAGTAGCTGTGTAGAGACACCTCAGCAAAATGGGGTTGCTGAGAGGAAGAACATGCACTTACTGGAGATGGCTAGATCAGTCATGTTCACCACTCATGTGCCTAAATATATGTGGGGTGAAGCTATACTAAGCGCCACATACACGATCAACGGGTTACCCGGCGAGTGTTAGGATTCAAGACTCCCGTTCAAACCTGGCGACAACTCATTCTTGTCCTCATCTCATTCTTTGACGTGCCTCCAAAGATCTTTGGATGTCTTGTGTTTGTCTATATTCATGCCCAACACGAAGCAAACTTGATCCCAAAGCTCATAAATGCATCTTCCTAGGCTATGCCAAAGATAGAAAGGGTTACAAGTGTTATTCTCCCACTGACAAAAGATTTTACAATTCTATGGATGTAAAATTCTTTGAAAAAACCCCTTACTACAGCAAACCTACTGAGACAGTCACAGATGGCAACCTTATTGAAATTGAGCTCACTCCAATCCCTCAACCAACTCCTCAGCAAACTCATGATACTCGGCGGCCTGCTTGAACCTCGGCGGCCCTGCGAACCCCGAACTCGAACCTCGGCGGCCCTGCGAACCCACTTTGAACCTCGGCGGCCGGCGAACCCCGCGAACCTCGGCGGTCTCCCGAACCTACGACCACTGCTCATTCCACTGATAGTGATGACAGACCCATTGCTGTCCGAAAGGGAAAGAGATCATGTACTAATCACTCTATTCATACTTATGTGTCTTATGATCACTTGTCACCTTCTTTTGCTATGTTTACACAGGACTTGGATTCACACTCCATTCCTAAGAATATACAGGAAGCTCTCCAACATGAAAAGTGGAAGGCTGCTGTCAAAACTGAAATGGAAACTCTCCTTGACAACCATACTTGGGACCTCACCACTCTCCCACATGGAAAGAAGACAATCAGCTGTAAATGGCTGTTCACTATCAAGTACAATGCTGATGGTACTATTGATAAATAAAAATCTAGACTGGTTGCAAGGGGATTCACTCAAACATATGGGATTGACTACAAAGAGACCTTTGCACCTGTGGCAAAGCTAAACACCTTGTCGAGTGCGATCTCACTTCTTTGTCCAACTTGGTAGCCTCTCCACCAATTGGATATCAAGAATGCTTTCCTAAATGGTGACCTTGCGAGGAAGTCTATATGAATGTACCTCCTGGTTTTGGCAACACTCACACTCAAGGGAAAGTTTGCAAACTGAGGAAATCCTTATATGGCCTGAAGCAGTCCCCTCGAGCCTGGTTTGGCAAACTTACTACTGTGGTTAAAGCTGCTGGATATCATCAATGCAACTCAGATCACACCATGTTTATCAAAATAACCAACCAGAAGAGATCTATTCTTATTGTCTATGTGGATGATATCATCCTCACTGGTGATGACCCTGCTGAGATCCAACAATTGAAGACCCTTCTGGCAAAAGTGTTTCAAGTTAAAGATGCGGGATATCTCAAGTACTTCCTTGGCATGGAAATAGCCGAAACGACCGGTATCTCGGTCTCACGGAGAGTATGTCTTGGACTGTTGAAGAAAGCGGCATGCTAGGATGCAAACCTGTTGTATCTCAGAGTAGACCCCGGTAATCCTTTGGTACATGGTAATGTTCTTTGCAAGAAAGGAACAATATCGAGAGACTTGTAGGGAAACTTATCTATCTCTCTCATACAAGACCCGATATTGCATATGGAGTTAGCCTTGTCGGTCAATTCATGCATTGCCTACTGCGAGAACCATTGGGATGGTGTCTACGAATACTCGGATACTTGAAGTCCACTCTGGCCGGGGCCTACACTTCACTAAGTCTGCGACGGATCGGTGAAGGTCTATCTTGATCTTGGCTGGGCTAGTTGCCACGTAGACGAGAAGATCTACCACGGGATATTTCTCATATGTATGGGGTAATCTTGTCACTTGGAGAAGCAAGAAACAACCTACTGTCTCTAGAAGCGCTGAAGCTGAACTCAGGGCACTGGTTTTGGGCATTTGTGAAGCATTATGGCTGAAAAGAGTCCTTGCGACCTTCGACGGACCCCTCAAAGCAACTTTGTCATACTCTGTTTGTGACAATAATTCACTTTATGCATGGCGAGAGGATCCGAGTCCATCATGATAAAACCAAACATGTGGATATTGACGGACATTTACTTAAAGAGAAGATTGATGCCAAGATCATTCAACTTCGGTATGTTCCCTCGGACGACCAAAATGCGATATTCTCACCAAGGCAATTCCACCGCTTATGTTCGGCGGACATGAGTAGAAAACTTGGGTTTGTATTGACATATACAACCCAGTTTGAGGGGGGTGTGGAAATATTACATTGCATTACATTAGTGTAACTGTTGGTCCCTTGAAAAGGCTTTGGTTAAGTTTAGAGGGGGGGGGGGGTGAATAAACTTAACACTTAAAACTTTTGGAGTTAACAAACTCAGCAACTTCGACAACCGGTGATACCTCGATAGTCTGTCGACACCTCGGTAGCTTCTTTGTTACACGATAGTCTACGATAGTTGAGTTTACTGAATTTGTGCAGCGAAATTATATCAAAAATTAAGCCTTAATACTTGTTGTTAAATATGATACTAAGTATTAGATACTCAGTAGTGTATGTGTGTGAGTTCAGTTGCTAGATTCAGTAGGTTGATGTGTATAATAAGCTAAATACAGAAAGTAAGTAGGAAGATTTTATAGTGGTTCCAGGTGGTGTAATCCTGTCAGTCCACTCTTCTCCTGTGATGTTGGAGGTAATCCACTAGAGATCTTTGATGTAGCTGTTACAAAGATTCCTAAGGTTGCTTGTCCTTCACCAATGACTATGGCTTCACAAACTGAAAACTAGGACAGGTAGGATTCTGCTCCAAAGTCTTCCACCGGTCCTTGAAGGGTAGGATTGCCTATTCACCGGCTCCAACACAAACAACGATCTTTCACACCCAACGGATGCTTCATGTCTTCGACGGAGTTCTTTATAAAATAAAGAATGAATCAAATAAATGATTCAGTTGCAGCAGCTTGATTAGGATGATATAATCAGCAGCTTGCAGTCATCAAGTGTGAAAACTTGATGTAGCTTGAATACAGAATACACTTGAAGATTTTGTCTGGATCAGTAAGGTTAAGCTCAGTAGGTTCAGCAGGGTGTTCTTGCAACTCAGAATTATTTCTTATATTTTTCTCTTAAAAGTTCATCAGTCATCATCTTTTTCTGAGTTGGAAGTCCTCTATTTATAGGTAGGAATGTATGTGACTTGTATTTGAAATTCAAATATAGTCGTTCCTTGTTTTGTCCCATTTGACTTCCTTTCTGTCACTATTCATAGGACTGACACTGTCAGAATCCTTTTTGACAGTGCAGTCTGTCCACCCTTTGACTTATTGATACGGTCACGAATGAGGTTCCCGACCCTTTGGCCCCGATGCAGCCGATAGATCATCTGGTAATTCGAGATGGGCCTATGACGAGGCTCCAAAAGAAAAGGATGCGAGAGGCTTTGAATAATCTGATCCTAGACATTTATTTGGAGCAAGAGCAGCCCAAGTCGGAGGAAGAACAGCACATAAAATGCATCATTTATGCAATTGGGCTTGAAGACAACGAAGATGGGCTTGGTTAGATTGCAAGATTTGTGGCGCCATTATTTAAGTTATTTTGGACTTGTTTTATTCGTTTTCATTGGACTTAGTTAATAATTACCTTGTGGGCTTAGATGACACAAGAAGGCTTAGAAAGCCCTACAAGTGGCGCCTAGGTTTATTTTATTTTATTTAGATTTTTATCCTACTAGTTTATTACTCCCACATTGCCAAGGAGGAAAACTAGTCTTTTATTGGTAGCCTATATATAGGCAAGTTTGTTATCATAATAAGGATATAATTTTGAAGTTTAATCATTTTATTGAGTTGAGAACTTTCTCTTCTTGCCGTTTTAATCTGTGACTGATTAAAACAAAATCATGTGCGAGTGAGTAGTCTCTTTGTCGTAGAGATTACATCCTTCAAGAACGAATCAGCGTTTTGAGCACGCGTTGTCTATTCCTGGCCTTAGCCTAGGTCGAAGACTCTAGGTTTAGGTTTCGTAGCTCGCTATTGATCCCTTGAGTCGTTTCCTGGAACCGCATCCGCATCAGTTGGTAGCAGAGCCCAGTGACCAAGGTATCAAATATCCTTATTTGTTTTAATTTCCATTGTCTTTCGTTTCTTGTCTTACTCAAAAAAAAAAAAATTATTTGCTGTTCTTGTTTGCTCCTTTGCTCGATCGTCATCATCCTCATCATAAAATAAAATTTTGTGATCATACCTGTTCTCCTTGCATCATTCGATCATCATCATCAAAACAAAAACAAAAAAAAAGTTCTTCTCTTTGATCCTGTTCGTGCATCATCCTTGTTATTAAAAGACTAAAAATAAAACAAAGAGCTCGTATTGCTGCTGCAAGTTGTGTGACCCAATTGTTTTATTTTAGTTTGATTGATTTTTCTTTTAGTCGGCCAAAGTAATCAAAAAAAAAAAAATTTGCCCTAATTGTTCTTGCTGTGGGCGTCCTCATAGTCAAAAAAAAATAGCATCAGAATTTTTGTTCCATTCCTTCATACGTGTATTTCCTAGCCGACTTCATCCTTTTACTGAAACAAAAAAAAAAACCTAATTCCTGCAAACCCCCCCCCCCCCCCCCCCGACGATCGTCCCCAGCCTGTTCTTTTTTTTTCTTTCCAAACCGTCACCCCTACCCCTAGTTGTCTAAGTCTAGGCTGTGGTGTTTGAACTGTACTCGTGTTGCTCGTTATTCGATTTGTTTGCGAAGGAACTCCTACGGCGAGAGAACGAGGGTGAGTGCAAACACGAGCGTTGTCGGGTTGTGAAAAAAAAAAAAGATCATCACCATGTCGAAGTATAGTGAAGAAGGTATGACCGATGGTAGACTCAAGCTGATGACCGACAGTTTGAGGGGTGATTTGCAGAGTGCTACTGAGACTTTTCAAGAGGAAATTAAACGGGACATAGCCGATTTGCACCGAAACATGGCCGGTTTGGCCAACCTACCCAACGCCGTGGTCGCGTTGACAACCGAGTGGACGACATGATGAGAAGAAACGGTGGTAATGGTGACAATAGAAATGGTGGTAATGGTGGTAATAGGAATGGAGGAGATGACCATGCAGCGTTTTTTGACTGGGTTACGATTGGATATTGCGAATCGAGTGGAATTGCAGCAGTGTCAGACTTTGGATGATATGTTACATGCAGCCGTGACGCATGAAAAGCAAATTAAGCGTCAGAAAGCCGCCTACTCTAAACAGTCCGGAGGTAACGTTTCTGGTTTCCGTACTTTCCCATCTAAGGTAGATCCCACTAAACTCCCTCAAACAGCCCCGAAACAGTCCTTATTCCCGCCAAGGGAAGCTCCTAGGCCGAGAGAGATTGAAAAAGGGACGAGAATCGCCACGACCTCCAAACCATCACATGAGATACGGTGCCATAAGTGTCATGGTATGGGAAACATAGCTTCTCAATGCCCTTCCAAACGGCGTATTTTGGTGCTTGGAGAGGCTATAGATGACCGGAGTTATGAGTCGGCGTCGGATGTGGAGGAAGAGGAAGATGATGATGTTGATTACTGTCCGGAGGACCCAATGGGCGGAGATGTATATCAATCGGCTTTTGTGATCAAGAGGGCGTTGAGTAGTGTGGTAAAGGTAGAGGATAACTTGCAACGTGAAAATATCTTTCATACACGGTGCTTAGTTAATGGGAAGCTTTGTTTGATGATTATCGATCCGGGGAGTTGTACAAACGTCATTAGTGCCGGTTTTGTTTCGAGCGTGGGGATGCCTACGATACCCCATCCTCACCCGTATAAGCTACAATGGTTGAACGACGTCGGCGAGATTAGTGTGACGAAGCAGGCTTTGATTTCTTTCACTCTTGGACGACTTGATGATGAGGTTCTATGTGATGTCGTGCCAATGCATGTTGGACATATTCTTTTGGGACGACCATGGCAATTTGATAGGAGAGTGATATATGATGGGTATGCGAACACTTATACGCTGCGGCATAAAGGAAAAAATATTATCCTTCGCGCATTATCACCTGAGGATGCTCATAAAGACCAACTTAAATTAGCTGTGGGTCGTGAGGCACAACGGAAATCCGAGGGAGCTCAGTCGAAAAAAGAAAAAGAAAAAGTTGAGACGGGAGAGAAAAATAAAGAGGGCGTGCGAACTCGAGTGGAGGGAAAAATAAAAGTTGAAAAAGAAAAGGTAAGGGAGGGCGCTTTAGTACCATATGAGGGGAAAAATAAAGTCGAAAAGTTGAAAGTGAGGGAGGGCGCCATTAGCACCGAGGGAGAAAAAAAGCGGTGAAGAATAAAAGTGAGCGAGTACTAGGATCTTTCTACATTGGAGCTGGTGACATCCGCCGTGCTGTTGAAGAGGGCGCTACACATCTCCTCTTTATTTATAGAGAGGCCGAACCACCCCTCCTCCCTTCCCCGTTTTTACGATTACTTCTGACGTAATGAGTTCTCTTCCTAGTATGGTGCAGACATTGTTGCAGGATTTTGCGGATCTCTTTCCCGAGGAAGAGCCCAGCGGTTTGCCGCCATTGAGAGGCGTGGAGCACCAAATCGACTTCATTCCGGGGTCAGCATTACCAAACCGACCAGCCTATCGGGCTAACCCGGATGAAACAAAGGAGATCCAACGGCAAGTCACGGAGCTGTTACAAAAGGGGAAAATACAAGAATCCATGAGCCCGTGTGCGGTACCGGTTATTGTGGTGCCTAAAAAGGATGGATCTTGGCGCATGTGCGTGGACTGTTGCGCAATAAACCAAATCACAATCAGGTATCGTCATCCTATTCCCCGTTTAGATGATATGCTAGATGAGTTATGTGGTGCGCAACTATTTTCTAAAATTGATTTAAAAAGTGGCTATCATCAAGTGCGAATACGTGAGGGTGATGAGTGGAAAACGGCGTTTAAAACTAAATTTGGTTTATATGAGTGGCTGGTCATGCCTTTTGGATTGACAAATGCACCTAGCACGTTTATGCGATTAATGAATGAAGTACTTAGGGACTTTATTGGTAAGTTTGTGGTTGTCTATTTCGATGATATCTTGATTTATAGCCATAACTTAGAAGAACATGTTAGTCACCTAAGGGCTGTTTTAGAAACACTTCGTGATGCTCGATTGTATGCTAACCTTAAAAAGTGTAGTTTTTGCATGGATAGAGTCGTGTTTCTTGGTTTTGTTGTGAGTGCACAGGGTGTTGAGGTTGATCAAGAGAAGATTAAAGCGGTCAAGGAGTGGCCTGAACCAAAATCAGCCGCGGAAGTTCGTAGTTTCCATGGCTTGGCAAGCTTCTATAGGCGATTTGTGCGGGATTTTAGTGGCATCGCCGCCCCACTGAACGAATTGGTCAAGAAGAACGTTCCTTTCCATTGGGGACCTAAGCAAAGGGAGTCTTTCGAAACTCTTAAAGCTCGTTTAATTTCAGCCCCCATACTTGCTTTACCTGATTTTAATAAGGCTTTTGAGATTGAATGTGATGCTTCGGGTGTGGGTGTTGGTGGAGTGCTTATTCAGGAGGGTCGCCCTATTGCTTACTATAGTGAAAAACTTAAGGGCCCTCAGCTAAATTACGCCACTTATGATAAGGAATTATATGCTTTAATTCGGTGTCTTCACACATGGCAGCACTATTTGAGGCCTAGGGAATTTATTATTCACACAGACCATGAATCACTTAAATACCTTAAGGGCCAGGGTATATTGAGTAAACGGCATGTTCGTTGGATGGAGTTTATCGAATCTTTTCCTTATGTGATTAAGTATAAAAAAGGTCAAGATAATGTAGTAGCTGATGCTTTGTCACGTAGATACACTTTGATCACTACGATGCAAACTAAATTTCTTGGCTTTGAATTTATTAAGGAGTTGTACATCTTAGACCCTGATTTTGCTGAACCGTTTGCTGCAGCTAGTGAATCTGCTCATGATAAGTTTTATAAGAGTGAAGGTTTTTTATATCGTGAGCATGCTTTGTGTATTCCTCAATGTTCACTACGTGAATTACTTGTTCGTGAAGCACATGGTGGAGGTCTTATGGGACATTTTGGAGTCACTCAAACACTAGATATGCTTAAGTTGCATTTTATTGGCCTCACATGCGTGTAGATGTTAATCGTTTTTGTGCTTCTTGTATTGTGTGCAAACATGCTAAGTCCAAGTCCGCACCTCACGGTTTGTACACGCCACTGCCGATACCCACGTCCCCTTGGACTGCTTTGTCCATGGATTTTGTTTTGGGTTTACATCGTTCTAGGAGTGGTCATGATTCTATTTTTGTGGTGGTGGATAGATTTTCTAAGATGGCGCATTTCATTGCTTGTTCTAAAACGAGTGATGCGTCTCATATAGCTGATTTATTCTTTCGTGAAGTTGTTCGTTTACATGGTGTGCCTCGTACTATAGTGAGTGATCGTGATGTGAAGTTTATAAGTCATTTTTGGAGAGTTTTATGGCAGCGTTTGGGGTACTAAATTATTATATTCTTCTGCGTATCACCCCCAAACGGACGGCCAAACCGAAGTAGTTAATCGTGTTTTGGGTCAATTGCTTCGTACTGTTGTTCAAAAGAATTTGCGAAATTGGGAGAATTGCTTACCCTTTGTGGAGTTTGCTTATAATCGTTGTAAACATTCTGCGACTCGTTTTACACCTTTTGAAATTGTATATGGGTTCAATCCTGATACCCCTTTCTCATTAGCCCCTTTGCCCGCAGGTATGCAAGTCAGTTTGGATGGTGACGCAAAGGCTGAGTTGGTGAAAGAGTTGCATGCACAGGCTCGGAAGAGTGTAGAAAACGCAACGGCTCGGTACATGAAGCAAGCGAATAAGGGCCGCAAGGAGGTTATTTTTGAACCCGGCGATTGGGTTTGGCTGCATTTTCGCAAAGACCGTTTTCCCAAGCAGGGGAAAACCAAGTTACATCCTCGTGGTGATGGACCTTTTGAACTGCTGGAGCGGATCAACAACAACGTCTACAAGATTGCTATTCCCGAAGATTGGGGCGTCTCGAATTCGATTAATGTGGCTGATTTGATGCCCTTTGACAATCCTTACGATCTGAGGACAGATCCTTCGCAACCGGGAGGGAATGATACGGTCACGAATGAGGTTCCCGACCCTTTGGCCCCGATGCAGCCGATAGATCATCTGGTAATTCGAGATGGGCCTATGACGATGCTCCAAAAAAAAAGGATGCGAGAGGCTTTGAATAATCGATCCTAGACATTTATTTGGAGCAAGAGCGACCCAAGTCGGAGGAAGAACGACCCGTAAAATGCATCATTTATGCAATTGGGCTTGAAGACAACGAAGATGGGCTTGGTTAGATTGCAAGATTTGTGGCGCCATTATTTAAGTTATTTTGGACTTGTTTTATTCGTTTTCATTGGACTTAGTTAATAATTACCTTGTGGGCTTAGATGACACAAGAAGGCTTAGAAAGCCCTACAAGTGGCGCCTAGGTTTATTTTATTTTATTTAGATTTTTATCCTACTAGTTTATTACTCCCACATTGCCAAGGAGGAAAACTAGTCTTTTATTGGTAGCCTATATATAGGCAAGCTGTTATCATAATAAGGATATAATTTTGAAGTTTAATCATTTTATTGAGTTGAGAACTTTCTCTTCTTGCCATTTTAATCTGTGACTGATTAAAACAAAATCACTTGCGAGTGAGTAGTCTCTTTGTCGTAGAGATTACATCCTTCAAGAACGAATCAGCGTTTTGAGCACGCGTTGTCTATTCTTGGCCTTAGCCTAGGTCCAAGACTCTAGGTTTAGGTTTCGTAGCTCGCTATTGATCCCTTGAGTCGTTTCCTGGAACCGCATCCGCATCACTTATAACCATTGGATAAAGTCCTGAATCATCCCAACGTCCTTATAATCTCAGCCATTGATTTGTTTGATAAATCAGAGGTAGTTGGCTGTCCTTATCCATGTAATCTTCCAATGTAATCTTGAATTAACCGAGGTATATTATCAGCAGGTTCATCAGTCTGCTGAAACATCTATCAGTCTGCTGAACTATAATTTGCTGTGTTTAAAACACAATACAGCAGACTTCTTTTATCTAACTTTTATTTGAGAAGTTAGATTACACCTTTTTGCAAATAACTAAGTTCCAATCACCATTCAACTTAAGGAACTTAGACCTTCTACACAAGGTATATGTAATCAGTTTAGGTCATCACAGACTTGCCTAAATTCTGATTCCATATCCTTGACTTTAATTACTAAGTTTGATCCCTTAGCCTTCATTAACTGATTTTGAGCCCTCAGCCTTCAGTCTTCAGCAGGTTCTGACTAGTCTACGACCTATCGCCCCATGCGATATAGACCGATCTCGCGATATAAATCAGCTGACTATTACAGTGCTTGTTTGATCAAACCTAGTCAAAGATCAAACTCTAATAAACCTATACATTTGATCTAGACATCTTTTTGCCTTTGCTCTATAACAGTTAGTCTGGCACTCATCACTAAAACTTAAAAATAAGTCCAACAATTTCCCCCTTTTTGGTGATGATGCCACTACCCTCACCTAATAGCAAAGCAAAAAGATAAAAACAAAAAAACAGAACAAATTTGGTCAACTTTCATTATAAACATTTGTTCACATTATTACAGTCTAGATACAGCAAAGATAAAATAGATTAAGTATGCTGATCTACTATTTTCTTTCTCTATCTTGTCTAGCCTTTCCCACTTGCTCTTGGTAGGATCTGATTTCTTCTATCATATCTCTCATCCATTCATTTTCAATCAAAGTGAAATCAATGTAGGGATTCACTTCTTTCCACCACTTCCATGCTTCAGGTATGATAAGATTGATTTGATTCACTCTGAATCCAAATTTCATGTATAATTCTTTGATTTCATCAAGTGAGTCCTTTGCTTTAGTGATAGGCAAACTCCTTTCACCTCTACCACTTCTTCCACCTCTTCCACCTCTGTAACTTGCCCTTAAGGCTTTGACTCTTGCTTCCCAAAATTTCAATCCCAGGAATGAGTTTAGACCTTCATGAAATCCCTTGTCATGATAAGGTTTCCTCCTGTTGTAGTACTCATTCTTGTATTCTTTAAGGAGATCATCAGTAAGTTGAACTCTGCCAGGTGCAGGTTCCCTGAATGCATTTGTCTCATTCTCCCATTTTTTCTTAGCAAAAATCCTTGCAGCCTCTTTTGCTACTGCTGTTTGGCCCTCTTCCCCCTTAGTGACATCATCAACAAAATGGGACAGCAGGCCATGAACACTCTCCTGTGTGATAACCAGATTATTCAGTTGTCCTTCCATAATTTCAGTTCTTGTATCAACTGCAGTAATCCTTGATTGCAAAGTCTGCTCCGGTAGATTTATCCTCTCAGTAAGTTTAGGATCCAATCCAGCAGGTTGAGATGTTCCAGTAGCCTCAGCAGGCTTAGGTGTTTCAGCAAGATTATCAAGTTTTTGATGGATAGATGCAAGTTGGTCTTTCAAAAACTTTTCCTTCAGTGTATTTCCTTGCCTGATTCCCCTCACATCTAGAATAAGATTATTAACAGCATTTTGAGTAGATGTGAAGTTTGAAGCAACTGTGTCAGTAGATTGTCTGTTGTCATTCACCAGCTTCATCAGTTCTTCAAATCTTTGTTCTTGTCTATCCAGTTGAGTTCTTAACTGTTGCATGTCATTCCTGACAGTCCTCAACTCATTCAACACTTCTACTGGCACTTCACCGGTCATTCTTCCATCAGTACCATCAGCAGGCTCTTCTACATGATATTGTGCCCTTTGTCTGCTGATGACCATTGCTTTACTCATATCTCTCCCAGCAGGGGGAGGTCCTTCCTCAACCATAGCACCAAGAATATCTTCCATTTTTGGATCTTGTGCAGGTTCATCAGCAACAATTTCTTCCTCAGGCAGTTGAAACTCTTCATCACTGAAGTTATAGTCCAACAGTTGCTCATCCTCATCAATAACAACGGAGACCGTTGACCATCCTTCCCCACGGTGGTCTTGACTCCGGTAGGCTCCACTACGGCGAGCCTCTTCAACAACAACAACGGGGGTTTCCTCCAAACCCAAAGATTGTTCCAACTTTGTGTCCGGAGTGCTTGTTTGTAACTCAAAGAACCCGTACCTCCCGTTCCAACCTTTGTTCGAGTCTTTGTTTGAACCTCAGCAACCTGAACCTCCTGTTCCAACCTTTGAGGATTGAATACAGCCTCATTATCCACTTGAAATCCTTCAACATGACCAATTTTTGTTAGGATAGTGGCAGTTTTAGTAAGAGTGTCCTCAATATCGAATCCATCTTGATATTGAATTGAGTCCTCTGAACTGGCATCAGGTTCATTGTGATCAGTAAACCTTTCATCATCCAAATCAGTACTTTGTTGATTTTCAGATTGTGCAATAGGTTCTTCAACAAATAAAGTAGAGGATTCATCAACCAACCTATTTGCAGTGCCACTTATTCCATCATTGATCAATGCCTCCGGGTCATCCATGGTGAGATCCGCCGGATCCTCATCTATCTCTCCGGTCCGCCGGCCCTCGACGACCTACCGATATCGGTGGGTTCGGCTTCGCATCATCGGTGGCTCCTTGACCGGTGGCTTCATTAGTTGTTTCTCTACCCACTCTACTTGTCTCCCCGGGGAACATGGGGGGTCATCATCGAATCGGATGAATCACCGTCCGGTGTGTACTTTGGATCTCTCGAACATAATTGCTCCATGTTTCTTTCCTTCATTCAATAGATCCATCGGCCTAGATTGCGGCATGGTTGTATCTATCAAGTCCAATAGGTTTGTCCACACCCGGTGATCAAATGCCCATTCTTCAAATCCACTCATTGGATCAGCAACTGGTTTCTGTTTCTTGTAGAATCCAAACTTCCATTGGAAATAGTTTTGCACTTTTCTGAAGTTAGGATCTACTTTGTCCTTCTTAGATGCCTTCTCATATGGCATAGTTGGCTTTTTAAGAGCTGTTTTAGTAGCTTGATGACCTCCAAAGGTCCCAACAAGAAGACTGAAAGTTTCTTCCACAGATGTTTCTAGGTTAGTAGATTTTTCAGGTTGTATATTGGTCCATACTACCTCCATCTGTAACACACTTTCTTCCCCCTGACTTATATGCTCATCGACGGGGTTAACGACAGGATCGTGTTCTTCCCCCTGAACTATTGCAGGAATTGCGGGGTCTTGTACAAGTATTTCGGTTACCACAAGGATGTAGACCCGGTGGTGTCTTTGTGGTTCTTCGACGATTCTACGGCGAGCTCGGGTAAAGTAGGCTCGCTTGTGATTCTCCGACGTTGCTCAACAACAACCTCTCGCATCCTCATTAGGCTTGATGATTGTTAAAGGTTCGCCTCAATAGCCTCTTCTACTTATTCTGCTTCTTCTTCCTGTTCCCTTTGAGCCTCTAAGATTTTCAATTGTTTCCCTTTTCCATGTTTCTTTTTGTGGAGAATCTCCTTCATCCTCTTGGAAAGTGGCTCATCATCAATTTCAATCACAGTAGACTTCCTCTTTCTACTGGCTTCACTCTGTTGTTCCTTGAAAATCTCAACAACAATTCTCTTCCTTGCGCATGAAGTTCGGTAACCTCAAACTCTACTTTTGGTCCCTCGGTGGACTCGGCGAGGCTCGGCGGTTTGTTTTCTTGTCTTTCTAGGCTTTAACATCTCAGTAATCTTCTTTGTATCAGCAGCCTTCCTTTACTCAGAAATTTTCTTTGGTACAGCAGGCTTAGCAACTTTCTTGACCTGCTCACCACCAGCATCACCATCATTTCCATCATCATCACTCTCAGCAGCCTCCACAACACCTTCATCATCATCATCCAGACCAGGGATAGTATAATCAATCTCTTTCTTGTATCTGGATTGATTAATCTTTTCAGGTGCTACATCAGGAATCTCCAAATGATTCAGCAAGGTCTAAACCATTAATCCTAAGGGCAAGGCCTTGGATTTCCTCTTTCCTTCTCTTTCCTTTTTGGCAACCTTCTTCATGTAATGAATGAAATACCCGGCCCAATCAAACTTCATACTTCTGCAAATAATCATCAGCAGCTCTATCTTGGGTCCTGATAGAGTATCCATACTTCCAACCAGCCCTAATATGTTCTTAGCAATGATTTTGCTCAGCAGGTTGTATTCATAACCAATGTGTTTCACATTGATGCCTAGAGTTGATTTGATGGCATCATTGGTCTTGATTCTATCAACAAAATCGATTCTTGACAATCCCATTTCCTCGATTTACCGGACCATCTACTACTTCTTCAAAATCAAAAACTTCCCTCGGTAGACTTGGGGAAATCTCAATCTCCCGGGCATTCACGGTTGTTTTGAATGCCTCACTTCCTTCTTTTATCACAATGTTCTTCCAAAAGCTCACAACATTTGTGTATGAGATTGTTTCCGCTTATGTTAAGCACATTTTCCAGACCTTCATACCTCCTTATTCTTCGACCAATGTTGATTGCTAGTTCAGTTTTATTAGCATCAACAACAAAACCTCTAACACTTTGACTTGTTCCAATCTGAACATCAATCTTTTCCGCCATTTTTAAAGAAAAAATAAGATGAAGAAGATAGTTTCTCAAATCTGTGTTCACACAGTGTAAAAACAGAGAGTATAAATCTGAGAGTTTGCAAGTAGAGAGTATTTTCTGTGTAATAGGTCTGTATAAATAGACAGAGAGGGGTTGTAACTCGTCGGTGCACGTACATCCAAATTAACCACGATTAATCGAGTGAATGTCGTCTTGACACGTGTTTCATTTATTCTCCATAATGTTTGTAACCGTTGGATCGTGTTAACTGCGGTTATAAAGGATAGAATAAATATCCCGCCAATCTGCTTTTTGACTAATAAATTTTACTGAGTAACGTTTCATTCAGTAGGGTTGGTCTCAGTAGGGTTGGCTCAGCAGCCTGCTGATAAAGATGCTTCGGCAGCCTGCTGACATAGTAACTCTGCTGATCCTTGATTTCTTCTTGTATTGTTTAATTGATAATACAAGATGAAGTTTAATACCAATGACTGATCTGTCAAGTGAGCTCACCCAACATGACAAAGACCAATCCCCTTGGCAACCTCATTTGCTTAATTGTCCAAACATAAGTACATGAAATTGTTGATATCAATGACTAATCTGCTAAGTGAGCTCACCCAACATAGCAAAGACTAATCCCCTTGGTGAATTCCAGTACATTGCTGATTATCAGTCAACTTTTATAATTCCAAGTTCAGTCCTTAGTTTAGCAAATCTTTCACTATCAAGTGGTTTAATGAAAATATCAGCAAGTTGATCTTCAGTAGGGATATACAGAACCACCACATCGTTCTTTTCAACATGATCTCTTATAAAATGATGTCTCACATCAATGTGCTTGGTTCTTGAGTGCAAAACAGGATTTTTAGTAATTGCAATTGCACTTGTGTTGTCACACATTATTGGAATTTCTTTTTCTTCAATTCCATAATCCCTTAATTGTTGTCTTAGCCAAAGTACTTGTGCACAACAACTTCAGCAGCAATGTGTTCAGCTTCAGCAGTGGAAGTTGATATAGAATTATGTTTCTTGCTGAACCAGGAAACCAGTCTATTTCCCATTAATTGACAGGTTCCTGTGGTGCTTTTTCTATCAATCTTGCATCCAAGATAATCAAAATCTCGAGTAGGATATAACCTTGAAGCTTCCATCTTTGGAATACCATATCCCTACTCCCAAAGTCTCTTTTAGATATTTAAGAACTCTTTTGATCGCACCTAAATGACTTTCTTTAGGTTTGGTTTGAAATCGGCACAAACACCTCGGAAAGGATATATCGTGTCCGCTAGCGATGGTACAATAGATCGCCTATCATCCTTCTATATAAGGTCGATCAACATCTTTGCCTTCTTTATCTTCATCCAACCTGATATTTGTACTCATAGGAGTTGATATCTTAGTGCTGTTTTCCATACCAAACTTCTTCAGCAGCTCCTTGGTGTACTTGGTTTGATGAATGAAGATTCCATCTTTCGTCTGTTTAACTTGCAATCCCAAAAAGTTGTTCATTTCTCCCATCATACTCATTTGGAATTTGCTCTTCATTAGATTTGCAAACTTCTCACATAGCAATTCATTTCCAGAACCAAAGATTATGTCATCAACATAAATCTGTACCAGCAGGGTGCTGTCTTTCTCATTGATTCTGAAAGAGTCTTATCAATGGTGCCTTTTGTAAAACCATTGTCCACCAAGAATTGAGATAGAGTCTCATACCATGCTCTTGGTGCTTGTTTCAAACCATAAAGTGCTTTGTTGAGTCTATACACTTTTTCTTCTTGATCTTTAACTTCAAATCCAGGAGGTTGCTGAACATACACTTCCTCCTCTAGAATGCCATTTAAGAAAGCACTTTTGACATCCATTTGATAAACCTTGAAGTTCTTATATGCAGCATGTGCCAAGAATAATCTGATAGCTTCCAATCTTGCAACAGGTGCATATGTTTCATCAAAATCTATTCCTTCTGCTTGAGAATAGCCTTTTGCAACTAGTCTGGCCTTATTCCTTACAATGGTACCAGATTCATCAAGTTTGTTTCTATATACCCATTTTGTTCCAATGATATTAGCATGACTAAGCCTTTCAACTAGTGTCCAAACTTGATTTCTTTCAAATTCATTTAATTCTTCTTGCATAGCAATTATCCAATCTGGATATGAAATTGCTTCAACAACTTTAGGTTCAACTTGAGATAGAAAACAAGTAAACATTGCTTCTAATTGTCTTCTAGTCCTTACACCTTGCTGAATGTTGCCAATGACTTGTTCAGCAGGGTGATCCCTTAACCATTGTGGATTCTGGTTAGATTGATTCTCGGGAACCTCATCTTCGGTAGAGTCTGCTGTATCTTCAACAGGGGGTTCAGCAGATCCTTGAACCGCTTCAGTTGTTGCATCAGTAGTATCACCAAAGCGGGGTGTTCAAGCGAGTCGAATCGAAACTTTTAAGTCATTAAGCCTTTCCAAAACTTCAACACCATCTGGATCAGTGACTTGTAAGTTCTTAGCGAGTTCACAACCTTCATCTTCCATACCAGTGAACTTAGGTTCATCAAACACAACATGTATTGTTTCTTCATGTTTCAGTGACCTCTTGTTCAGTACCCTGAATGCCTTGCTGACTGAAGAATATCCCAAGAAAATTCCTTCATCTGATTTAGGTTGGAATGTCTTCAAATGTTCCTTATGATTCAAGATAAAACACTTACTTCCAAATGGATGAAAATAAGATATATTGGGTTTTCTTCCATTCCAAACTTCATAAGGTGTTTTCAGCAGCTTCTTATTCACTGATGTTCTGTTTTGTGTATAGCATGCTGTATTAACTGCTTCAGCCCAATACCTTTCAGGCAGCAATGCTTCACAAATCATTGTCCTCCCTGCTTCTTTTAAAGTCCTGTTTCTTCTTTCAGCAACCCTATTTTGCTGAGGTGTACCAGCAGCAGCAAGTTGATGTAGTACACCATTCTGTTCACAGTATTCTCTTATAACTTTATTAAGAAATTCAGTACCCTTGTCTGATCTAATTTTTACTACTGTTAAACTTTTCTCATTTTGTAACCTCTTCAAAAGATCAGGCATCTTCTTGAGTGTTTCACTTTTCTTCTTCATAAATACCACCCAAGTGTATCTAGAATAATCATCCACAACCACTAAGGTGTATTTCTTTCCTGTAACACTTGTTGGTGTAACTGGTCCAAAAAGATCCATATGCATCAGCTCCAAGACTCTATTAGTTTATTGCTTAGTATTTGATTTGAAGCTTGATTTGGTCTGTTTACCTTGCTGACATGCATCACATATAGTATCTTTCTTAAATGTGATCTCAGGTAAACCAATCACTAGTTTCTTCTTCACCAACTGATTAATGTCATCAAAATTTAAGTGATTTAGTTTCTTGTGCCATAACCAATTGAGTTCTGACTTGGTATGCACAATCAGGCAGGTTTCTGGACTTGCAGTAGACCAATCCACAATGTACATGTTTTGTTGTCTTCTGCCAGCCAATACAACTTGATCACCTTTTTCACTGATGACAATACAGTTGTTTTTGTCAAAAGTGACCTTGTATCCCATGTCATAGAATTGTCCAGTGCTCGGCAAGTTGTAGTCCAGTCCTTCCACATAAGCAACATTTTTTATTGTAATTCCATTCCTTATAAGTGTGCCATATCCTTTTGTATATCCCGGTGTATTTTTGTTGCCAAAATTCACCCTTGGACCATCCTTTGTCACAAAATCTGACAAACAGTGCTTATTCTTTGTCATATGTCTGGAACATCCACTGTCAAAGTACCAGACACCCTACAAAACAAAGTTAATACATTTTAGGTACCCAAACCTGTTTGGGTCCATAATGGTCAGTGGTAAGCATGACCCATAGGATGTTTCCATAAGGTCTTCTCCTAAAAGTGTCATACTTTGGTTCATACATGTATTCTACACATCCATAAGTTCTAACGAGTTGGTTGTGTAGGATTCACATATGTTTTACGGCCTTTTGGTTTATAATGCTTTTTTGAAGTGATTCTTGTTGTTAGAAGCATTGGCATAACCATTAGTCTCGTTGTATTAGCAGAACGACCACGTAGTATGGAGTTTGCCGAGGTCCCTTTGAGGTCTTGTATAAGCCCTATGCTGAGTCCTTTGCTGATTCCATTGCTTAGGTTTTACCCTAGCAGCATGGTTATACTTGCTGTTTCTATCATTAGATGCAGGAATATTCCAATCATCTTCAGTAGGGAACAGTCTACCCTTCCCCCTAAGATAAGTATCCCTAGAATGATCAACATTTTTTGGTTTAGGATTCTTATCCTTGGAATGTTTCTGGTTCTTGCCTCTTTGTGGTCTAGAAGACTTGGTAGCAGGTCTGCTATCAGTAGGTCTAGAAGGTACATCAGTCTTATATTTGGATTTATTCTTTTTATTAGGAGCTGTTGACTTCTTTGACTTCTGATTTTGCTTCTTTGAAGCATTCTCGATGAGGCTTTACTTGCCTCGGCAACCCTTTTTGGAGTTGGATCTTGTGTAGGCACAAACTTAGGACCAATCCTGGTGCCGGGTTCGGTGACCTTCTTGGATCCACTCTTATTAGATTGTTGAGTTCCAAATCCAAGCCCCGTTCTATCACCATAAGGCTTTCCGATTTGTATGCGGTAGAGGAACAAGATGGTTCGAATAGATTCGAAGCTGCGAATGTTCGGCAGGGCTTATACTGATTCTGTCCAACATCTTTCTCTTTACCTTTGAGAACCCTTAATTCAGCATTCAATCTTTCAACCTCTACTTGAAGAGCTTCTTTTTCAGCCTTCACAATCTCATAACCAGATTGATTAAGGATGGCATCCAAAGCTTCTTCATTGTAAGAGTTTCTAGGATTTGAACCACAGGTTGATTCACAATCACTTCCAGCAAGAGTGTTAATTGATACAGTATTGTATGCCTCCTCTGTTTCATCCATATTATCCATTAATGCATAGTCTTCGATATCAGCAACCAATGCTGTGTCATCTGATTCATTTCCCTTTTCAGATTCCACTTCATATCCAGATCCATCTTCAGCAATCATAGCCTTTTTGCCAAGTCTTCTTTGTTGACTTTTGGTCTTCGGTAGGTCTGGACAATCAGGTCTAAAATGTCCAGGCTTTTTGCAGTTGAAGCAAATATAGTCTGGTTCCTTAAACTGCTTTAGTTCAGGACATTCAGGCTTGAAGTGTCCTGGTTTCTTGCATTGAAAGCACAAGTAGTCATTGTCTTTCTTGGATTCCTCCTTCTTGTCACTAGATTTCCTTGTAAAATTCCTTGGAGAACCTCTTCCAGTTTTTATCATTCTGATCTTCTTGCTCAGTAGTGCAATCTGCTCTTGCATCTCATCCAGTAAGTCATCTTGAGCTTCTGATGCTTCTTCTTGATGTGAAGCAGCCAGTGCTGTTGTTTTTGGCTCTTCCTTTTCAGTAGTAGGTGACAACTTCTTTTTGAATTCATATGCCTTAAGATCTGAGAATAACTTGAATGTATCCTATTCATGCAGTCTTCTCATTTCTTCTATAGCTGTCACCTTCATCCTCCATCCCTCTGTAGCAGGTAAAGCTTCCAAGATTTTTGTGTTGATTTCTTCTTTTGAGTAAACAACACTCAGCAGGGTGAGTTCATCCAGAATTGCATTGAACCTAGATTCCATTTGTTCAATGGTTTCATTGGGTTTCATTTCAAACTTTTGGAACTTCTTCTTTGCCACACTGATTTTATTTTTTTTTGATTTCATCAGTGCCTTCACAGATCAACTGTATTTTGTCCCAAAGTTCTTTAGCTGTATTGCAATCTTTAACCTTCATGTACATATTGCTATCCAAGGTTCTATAGATGATATCAATAGCAATATTGTTGAGGTTTGCTCTCTTTCTATCTTCAACATTCCATTCTCTTTTTGGTTTTGCAATGTACTGTGTCTCATCTCCCACTGTTACTGCTTTGACAATCTCCAGTGGTCCATCTGTCAGCACATCCATCATTTCATCATGAGTTGCAGCAAGGTCGACGTTTATGTTCATCAAATCTATCTAGAGAGCACATCAACATAGTTCTAGCATACTGGTTGTTATCCATGATGCAAGTCTTTTAAAATCAGTGATTTGAAAGAGTTTTCAAAGTATTTTCACAAGCACAACAAGTAGGATTTCTTCAGAACAGAAGCACTGCTCAAATACCAATTGTTGGTCCCTTGAAAAGGCTTTGGTTAAGTTTAGAGGGGGGTGAATAAACTTAACACTTAAAACTTTTGGAGTTAACAAACTCAGCAACTTCAGCAGCCTGCTGATACCTCGATAGTCTGCGACACCTCGGTAGCTTCTGTTACACAGTAGTCTACTGATAGTTAATTTGTGCAGCGGAATTATATCAAAAATTAAGCCTTAATACTTGTTGTTAAATATGATACTAAGTATTAGATACTCAGTAGTGTATGTGTGAGAGTTCAGTTGCTAGATTCAGTAAGTTGATGTGTATAATAAGCTAAATGCAGAATATAAATGCGAAAAGTAAGTAGGCGATTTCATAGTGGTTCCGGGTGGTGTAATCCTGTCGGTCCACTCTTCTCTTGTGATGTTGGAGGTAATCCACTAGAGATCTTTGATGTAGGCGTTACAAAGATTCCTAAGGTTGCTTGTCCTTCACCAATGACTATGGCTTCACAAGCGAAAACTAGGAACAGGTAGGATTCTTTGCTCCAAAGTCTTCCACTTGGTCCTTGAAGGGTAGGATTGTCTCTTCACCGGCTCCACCACAAACAACGATCTTTCACACCCAACGGATGCTTCATTGTCTTCGACGGGTTCTTTATAAAATAAAGAATGAATCAAATAAATGATTCAGTTGCAGTAGCTTGATTAGGATGATATAATCAGCAGCTTGCAGTCTTCAAGTGTGTAAACTTGATGTAGCTTGAATACAGAATACACTTGAAGATTTTGTCTGGATCAGTAAGGTTAAGCTCAGTAGGTTCAGCAAGGTGTTCTTGCAACTCAGAATTATTTCTTATATTTTTCTCTTAAAAGTTCATCAGTCATCATCTTTTTCTGAGTTGGAAGTCCTCTATTTATAGGTAGGAATGTATGTGACTTGTATTTGAAATTCAAATATAGCCGTTCCTTGTTTTGTCCCATTTGACTTCCTTTCTGTCACTATTCATAGGACTGACACTGTCAAAATCCTTTTTGACAGTGCAGTCTGTCCACCCTTTGACTTATAACCATTGGATAAAGTCCTGAATCATCCCAACGTCCTTTTAATCTCAGCCATTGATTTGTTTGATAAATCAGAGGTAGTTGGCTGTCCTTATCCATGTAATCTTCCAATGTAATCTTGAATTAACCGAGGTATATTATCAGCAGGTTCATCAGTCTGCTGAAACATCTATCAGTCTGCTGAACTATAATTTGCTGTGTTTAAAACACAATGCAGCAGACTTCTTTTATCTAACTTTTATTTGAGAAGTTAGATTACACCTTTTTGCAAATAACTAAGTTTCAATCACCATTCAACTTAAGGAACTTAGACCTTCTACACAAGGTATATGTAATCATTTTAGGTCATCACAGACTTGCCTAAATTCTGATTCCATATCCTTGACTTTAATTACTAAGTTTGATCCCTTAGCCTTCATTAACTGAGTTTGAGCCCTCAGCCCTCAGTCTTCAGCAGGTTCCTGACTAGTCTACTGACCTATCTACCCTACTGATATAGACCAGTCTGATATAAATCAGCTGACTATTACAGTGCTTGTTTGATCAAACCTAGTCAAAGATCAAACTCTAATAAACCTATACATTTGATCTAGACATCTTTTTGCCTTTGCTCTATAACATTTAGTCTGGCACTCATCACTAAATCTTAAAAATAAGTCCAACAGTAACATATTAATTGTGAGATATATTAATTGTAAGACATATTAATTGTATTGTATAAACAATTAATATGTCATAAAGTCATAAAGTAACTCTATTTTGTCTTATTAGGTAATAGACAACTCTAGCAATTAATACTAGCCGACTCTAGTAATTAATTGCTCTCTCCTAGTTTATGCTCTACTAGGACCTTTCTCACTTACTTGTACCTATTTATACTCACTCTTTTATGATGAATAAACTAAGTTGAAGTTTACTCAAGTATTATTGCTTTCTCAAACTCTCTTCAAATAGCTTGGGACAAGCTTTGCCAACCAAAAAATGAGGGCAGACTCGGCTTCAAAAACATTGAGACTATGAATATTGCTTTATTGGGGAAACTCACATGGCAATTACTTACGGATGACTCATCCTTATGGGTCTCGGCTCTCATCAACAAATATGGAAATCCTTTTGAGAAACCGAAGATTGACGCGTCGCCGACCTGGAAAGGTATTTGTGCAGCCAGTCAGCACCTTCAAGAAGGATTTTGCGGTCCTAAATGACGAGATTGTGTGGACCCCATCTACAAAACGCAAATATACCGTCAATAGTGTTTACAACTGGCAAATGGGCTTCTTGGACAATAAACCGCCGGATCATTGGGCTTTGATATGGAGCCTAAAAGGGCCGACTCGTTATAATTTTCTCCTATGGCTGGTTTGTCACAACAGCTTAATGGTGGGAGAATTTCTTTTTTCTCGACGTATTGCTCCCAATCCGGAATGCAGCTTTTGCGATCATGATACTGAAACAACACTTCATGCTTTGCGGGATTGTGATTGGGCTTACTCGGCTTGGATAAGTGTTATCCCGATAGAGGCACAACAACAATTCTTTTCTTCTTCGTCTCCGCAAGACTGGATTGGCTTTAACCTAAGAAAGGCAAACAATTGGTCCTATGTGTTTCGAGAAATATGTTATGGTATATGGTTTTGGAGAAACAAAGTTGTGCATGACCCGAACTCGGTGAGACCGCCTACACAAGTCTTCATCTCGCAAGCCATTAAAAGGGCTAAGGACTGCGCGACTAGCTTGGGTGATTGAAGACTAGTTGCCCTTGTTTTATTCTATTTTACGTCCGAAATCGTGTTTTCCAATCCAAAGAAATCCCCGATGTAATGCCACGATGGGGGGCTTTTCCCACTGTTTTGAATAAAGATCGTCGTTTCGAAAAAAAAAAAAGACCCAATTTCATTCCATTGGAATGAAAAAGATTTCCATTTCTTCTTAACCAAACACGCCAAAATGATGGAATGGAATGAGAAAAACATTACATTACATTTCATTACTGCAATACAAACGCGTCATTAATTGATTGGTTTTATCAAAACAACCAGCCGGCCCTATTTGATTTTTTTTTCCCTTATTGGTGAACCGAAAAAAAAACGGAAAAAAGATCAGCAACTAAATTGTCGGAAGAATCACACCCATCCGTGAGTTTTATCACAATTGTGATTTATTGTACACCTCTCAAAAAAAATCAAAAAAATAAAATTTCTTTACCGAATATTCTTGTTTGGACATTCTGGATACGTGACGTGTGCTATAGATGTCTATTTTCGTGACGTGCTATAGATGTCCAAATAAAATTTCTTTACCGAATAAAATTTCTTCAACTTGTTTGGACATTCTGGATACGTGACGTGTGCTATTCTTGTTGGGGAATTTCAATCTTGAGTAATGTCAAAGGAAAGTTCTATAGATGTCTATTTTCGGATATTCACAGAGGTTCAAACTGCCGTGAATGTGATAGATATGAAATTTTAACAGATGAGAGCTCAATTTCATGACATGTTAAAAGGAAGAGGTGGTGGTAAAGATAAACGCGGTGGTAGAGGTAATCGTGGTACTAAAGGTAACCGTGGTGGTACAGAGGTGGTTAAGAAAACTTTTACGGGGCTGTTTTTTGTTTATTGCGATCATTGTAAAGGGGGTGATCATTACTATTATGATTGCCCTAATTTTTGGCAGAAAATGCGTAGTATACATGAGAAATCACCTACGGGTGACTATGTGAATGTTAGTATCCCAGAGAAGAATGTCGAGAACACCGTAGAGATTGCTACCACTCGAGGGGATGAGTTGAAAAGCGATGATGATGAGAGCATGGTAGAGGAGAATCAGCAAAATTTTCTAGCGAAATTGGAGGACAATGAACATGTGGTGGAGATAAATGTTGCACACGAGTGTGATATTGAGAAGACGACTGAGGATATCTCATTAGTGGTTGCGAAAACCGAGGCAGATGAGGAAGTTGATCCTACTTCACCGACCACTTGTTCAAGTACTGTTTTGTCTGATTTACAGGTACCTGACGAGCATTCATTTAAGGATGGCTCAGGGTTTACTTAATGTACCCCATGCAGCCCCTATATTGCCTATGGTCGTTTTTTTTATCATGTTGACGTTGGTAGCAAGCCAGACAATAATTTCATTGATCCATTTTCTGAGTATGTTGATGACCGTCCGACTACGCATTGCTATCGTTCTGTTGCTACTTTGCATGGATTTCTCCAATTTTTAAGCACGTCGGAAGCCTTCTTTGATGTTGCCTTTGTGACACTTAGTTCAACATAAAACCAAGCCATTGATTTGAAGTGGTCTGTCCGCCTTGTATTTGATCCGAGCATATTATTGGTGTTCGTTGCTGGTTCGTCTTGTTTTGTCCTTCTTCGTCTTGCTTTTTTACGGCATCCTTTTGATTCGAGGACGAATCCATTCAGAGCCGGGAGGGAATGATGTGATTCCCATTGGAGAAGAAACGTATTAAATTTATTTCGAGTCTTTTATTTATTTTTAGCTATATTTTATTATTTCATATTGGTTAGTTATTATTTTATTTTGTAATTATTTTTATTTATGGTTGTTTTGTCCGACATTGCTAAATTAGCAATTGGACATGGAGTCTATAGCCTATATAAAGGCGAATAGAGTCATTGTAACAAACAGTTCAAATATTATTGAATGAAATTTATGTTAAGCTTTTAAGCTTTTCGTGAGTATTCTTGTGTAGAATATTCGAATCATGAACTTATCAAGGTTCTGAGCATACATTGTGGTGTTCGTATACCAAGGTTCTTAGGTACATGTTATCTAAGGGTTGAGATCATGCCAAGGTTCTTTGTTACGGGTTAGCTAAGGGTCGCGGTGCTCGTCTTATTGGTGCCATCAGTCAAATCCTCGGGCATTTTCGGATCTGATTCGGTTCACGGATTACATCAGATCCACTACATGTGATCAAACCAAATTGTCCCAAGAGCTTTCGTGTAGCACATGTAATGCGAACTCTCCTACGATAGTTCCTCTATACGCCAAACGATGCAATGTAGGAAGCACATATGCCATACTGAAGAAAGTTTGAGAAAGTAATAATACTTGAGTAAACTTCAACTTGTCTTTATTCACAATAAAAGAAGAGTATAAATAGATACAAGTATGGAGAGAAAGGTCCTAGTAGTGTCATGAGTGCTATGGACGTCTAGTATGTGATAGGACGGTCCATATGCGGTTTGGACATAAAGGTTAGGACATAATAAGACAAACAAGAGTTACTTTATGACATATTAATTATTTATATCACACAATTAATATGTCGTGTTATAAATAATGTGTACAAGTAAAGTGTTACACGAAATACAAAGGTAAAAAGAAATATTCATAATATTAAATATTATGTAATATTTCCACACACCCCCTCAAACTGGGTTGTATATGTTTATACAGCCAAGTTTGCTACTCAGTCTACTGAACATAAGAGGTGGAATGGCCTTTGTGAGAATATAGCATTCTGGTCGGCTGAGGGAACATACTGAAGTTGAATGATATGTGCATCAATCTTCTCTTTATCAAAATGTCTGTCAACGTCCACATGTTTTGTTTTATCATGATGAACAGGATCCTCTGCCATGCATAATGCTGAAGATGCACTTATGAGCTTTGGGATCAAGTTTGCTTCTGTGTTGGGAATGAATATAGACAAGCATAGTACATCCAAAGATCTTTGGAGGCAAGTCAGCAATGAGATGAGGGAAGGAATGAGTTGTCAGCAGGGTTTGGATGGGAGTCTTGAAACCTAACACTCTACTGGGTAACCTGTTGATCAGATATGTGGCTGTTAATATAGTTTCACCCCACGTGTATTTTGGCACGTGTGTGGTGAACACGATTGATCTAGCCATCTCCAGTAAGTGCCTATTTTTCCTCTCAGCAACCCCATTCTGCTGAGGTGTCTCTACACAGCTACTAATGTGAACAATTCCCTTATCATTCAGGAAGGTGCTGAGGTTGGACTCATAGTATTCCGGGGCATTATCTCGTTTTTAAGATTTTAATCTTAGTGTCAAATTGAGGGGATACCATGTTATAGAATTCTTGGAAGATGGTTCCAACTTCGGATTTATCTTTCATAAAAAACAGCCATGTGATTCTGGTGTGGTCATCTATGAAGGTGACAAACCACCTCTTCCCTGTTATACTTTTAACTCTTGAGGGTCCCCATACATCACTATGAATCAAAGTGAAATGTGTGGAAGGTAAATAAGGTATTTTAGTATACACAGATCTAGTAAGTTTGGCAAACTAACAGATATCACATTGAAGATCACTGATGTTACATCCTTTAAACAATTCAGGAATTACAGACTTTAAATAACCAAAACTTGGATGACCTAGTCTATAAAGCCAGAGCATGATATTGTCTAAGGTTTGGTTGCAGGCTGCTGAGGCTGTTTCAGTCTTTGGTCATCTGTCTTCAGCAGGGTTGACCACAAACAATCCTGAGCAGGCTTTAGCTCTCCCAATCACTTCCTGTGAAGAAAGATCCTGGAATATACACTGATTTTCATTAAACAAGACTGTCCAATTTAGGTCCTTAGTAAGTCTACTGACAGATATAAGGTTACAGTCTAATTTTGGAATAAATAGGACATCCTATAAGCACATCTTATCAGTACGTTTAACATTTCCAAAACCTTGTGCACAGGAAATAGATCCATCAGCAATCTTAATATTGTGGATCGATGACGGGGGTTTAAGGTGAGAAATAAGCCTTTTGTTACCAAATCATATGTGAGGATGCCCCGAGAATCAACAATCCAAGTATCACTTCTTGAGAGGTGAGTGGAATGTACTGTTTTAGAATGAGTAGGCGTGTCGGTGATGGAACTACCTTTTGCTGAGCAAGGAAGGCTTTGAAGGCAGCAAACTGAGCATTCAAAGCATTGTCCTTGTTCTCTTCTTCACTGACATGTCTGCCCTGGATTTCCCTGGTTGGCTTGGAGGATTTTGAGGAGTTAGGCTTACCATGTAGTTTCCAGCAATTGTCCTTTGTGTGATTTGTGCGTTTGTAGTGGTCACAGAACAACTTTCATGTCTTCTCAGTGGGCCTTCTGTAGACCTCAGTAACCTCAGCAGGCTTCCTGACAACCATCAGTGCTGAGCTCTCAGTAGGGTGATCAGCAGGGTTGCTTTGCAGCATCACTTTTCTCCTGCTTTCCTCATGTTTGACTTCAGTAAACACAGACTTGAGACGGGGAGTGGTTTAGTAGCAAGGACTCTTCCTCTAACATCATCAAGAGATGGGTTCAGTCCAGTGAGGAACTTGAATACCCTATTTTTCTCAATGATGTCCCTGTACAATGTAGCATCCCGTACATCATTCCATTGGTGAGTTTCCAACATATCTAGATCTTTTGCCATGCCTTAGATAGTTGGTTGAAGTCTTGAGTTACGAGACGGATCCCCTTGCCTGCAATTTTGGATTTGAGCTTCAAGATCATAGACCTCGGATGTATTGTCCTTTTTTGAGTAAAGGTCTCGGCATTGTCCCGCATTTCCTTTGCGGTATCATACATCATGAAGTTCTCACTGATCTCTTTTGTCATTGACCTCGTGAGGATGGTCATGACTTGGTTATTTTCTGTATCCCATGTTTCAAATTTAGGTCAGTTTCAGCAGGGGGCAGGTTTGGAGCCAGATAGGTATCCCATTTTGCTCTGGCCGGAGATATACATCTTCATAGACCTTGACCAAAGCATGTAGTTGTTGCCATCAAGTCTATGATTCGTAAATGAAGAGTTTTCAGTGACCCCAGTCTGCTGAGGCTGTTGGGACTCTACTGAGGGTGAAGAAGCTTCGGATATTGAAGACATTCTTGATATGAGATGAGATTTTTCAGCGGATTAAGGAGATTATCTCTCTGATACCATGAAGAAAGTTTGAGAAAGTAATAATACTTGAGTAAACTTCAACTTGTCTTTATTCATAATAAAAGAAGAGTATAAATAGATACAAGTATGGAGAGAAAGGTCCTAGTAGTGTCATGAGTGCGATGAGCGGCTAGTATGTGATAGGACGGTCCACGTATGTGCGGTGGACATAAAGGCTAGGACATAATAAGACAAACTAGAGTTACTTTTTGACATATTAATTGTTTATATCACACAATTAATATGTCATGTTACAAATAATGTGTACAATTAAAGTGTTACACGAAATACAAATGTAAAAAGAAATATTCATAATATTAAATATTATGTAATATTTCCACACATACTTTTAATAGGAATACGTTAAATTGCTTAGGTCCTTTTACGACTCAAACATTCTTTCAATCCACGACAGAGAATCCCTTGGCCTATCTAAACGTTTTCTTGTAGTTGGGCTGTCGCTTTTGTTCTTCAAGTGAAAGGGCATCATTTATATCCTACACTAAATCAAACAGATCACACTAATGAGGCATGGTTCTAAATGCTCTCATTGCCGAGAACGTACGGTCGTTGAACATAAGAAGAGTATAGTATATTATTGAAATCTCCACCAACCATCCATTGCAGACAATTCATTTCCCTTAAGGGTAAGTCTAATGGAAGGGTGCAAGCCCATTTTTTTGATACATATAGGAGGTTATTAACATCTCCAATGAAATCTTTTCATTGATAGATATTGAAATTAGGTGTGGTGCTATGAGGAGTACTGTATTTGAATCCTTGGCTAGTACTCCCCCATCACCTACACATGCGAGAGTGAAGGTATTTGGCCCAAAAAAGTGGTGCCTACACACCACATGGCCATGTCCCCCACTTGTCCCCCACTTTATTTTTTTCTGCTATGGTTTGATATCTCTCATTGGACTTGCCCTTAGCCGTTTAAGGGACCCAAAAATGATTACGGTGCATCGCATCACGAATTCCATAAGAATCTGTAAATCACGGAGAGTTATATCCTTGTTAATGAATGCATACATCTATGAGGAAGAAGAAGTCGAGTGAAGATTTTTTTTTTATGATTTTTTCCCCAAAGGACGAAAGCTTTATTAAAAACAGAAAAAAATTTACAACGCGGACAGATCCGCACTACAACACGGCCAAAGCCGTACTACAATCTGGCCAAATGCCGGACCAAAACAACCCTAAACTAACACAAACTAACAAACCATACAACACGACAAAGCCGAATAATAGGTCGGGTCAAGGTCGCTGAACAAAAGGAAATTTAATTGAAATTTTCTGAAAGAAGACGCTCAGACGCATGGATCCTCTCGGCAACCTATTATTTGACAAACAAGGAACTAAAAAAACAAACACAGAGAAAAACAAACAAACTAAAACAAGATTAACATTGTGCTAGCAGCGCCGCCAGAGAGCAAAAACAAAGCAGCAAAACCGAAACCATAAACCAAGATGGACGCCATCGGAACCAACTGCCACCGACCGCCGCCTCCGGGCGGAGAGAGAAGCCCGTAAGAGATGACTAACGCCTCCGCCAAAAGAACGACTACCATAACCGCCAGTTAAGAGCCCGAAGCCTTAACAGAGTTATGTAAGTCACGCAGCAATGGATTGCACCACCCGGTAAGGAAGACAGTCATGCCGCCCGTCTCGATCTAAAGCAAAGAAACCAGTGAAAGGAAGTGAACGATGAACCGCCAACATTGACCGCTGCCGAGAGAGCGACTGTGATATGAATCCGGATCCACAACCTACACATGATCCGCTAACATTTCGGGTTGGACCTGAAACTCGACTTCAACGTAAAAAGAGGCTCAAATCTTTGGAAAAATTAGCCCAAGTAATAGTGCAAGAGTCCAAGACCAATGATGAAGATTCTGAAGTAACCAAGTCCATCATTTATGCGTGTGGGCTGCCTGAATAAATGGCCCAACATTTTGGCCCTTATTATGGTATTATAATATATATTTTATTATGCAATATTACTTAAATAAATGACAAAAACTTGGCTGAATTTGGAGAAGGAAATGGCGCCACTTTTGCAAGCTTTGGAAGGTGAGAAGACAAGTTTTGGAAATGCAAAATACATTGAATCAAGATGCATGAACCAAGATTTCAAGAGTCCAAGCATTTATTCAAGATACATTGATTCATGATGCTTGGAAATTAAGTATTTTGGGGCGCTACTTTTTGTCTTATTTTTAGGAAAACTTTTCATCTTATTTTTCTATCCATTATTGTCCTATAAATACCCAAACTATTGTAACTTATAATTCAGCTTTTTGAATCATTAATCAAATTATATTTTATTCTTCACTTGGAAAAGTGTTGTGTGAGTTTCTCTGGAAAGGGAATTCAAATTTCGGATTATCAAGGACTTGAGCAATCCTTGTGGTTATCCATATACCAAGGTGCTTAGAAACAGGTTTTCTAAGTGTTGAGGTTTTATTCCAAGGTGCCTTCACACAGGTTGTGATTGTATCACGGAGCTTATTATTCCAAGGTGCTTCCACACAGGTTGTGGTTGTGTCAAGGACTATCCAAATACTCTCAATCCACGATCCTAAGTGTTCATTCGATCCGAAGCCTTCCTCCGGGCGGTTTCGCATCAGACTGCCATGGGGGACCATGATAGCCCAACATCGCCGGACCACCGCCGAGCCTCCACCAGAATCCGTCTTGAACGCCACCATCATCACCGGATCTGATCAGAGAAGTCCTCCGATCCGCAAAAGCCCTACTTGCTCACAACCCCTACAACCCGACCGCGATACCTCACCACCATATCACGAGCATAAACGGCCAGGAAAGACGTAAAACATGTTGCCGGAGCAATAGAAACCGGGGAACAAAGGAAAGTGTGGAAATATTACATAATATTAATATCCTTTTACATAATATTAATATCCTTTGTATTTCGTGTAACACTTCTTGTACACATTATTTGTAACATGACATATTAATTATGTGATATAAACAATTAATATGTCATAAAGTAACTCTAGTTTGTCTTATTATGTCCTAGCCTTTATGTCCAGCCGCATATGGACCATCTTATCACATACTAGCCACCCATAGCACTCATGACACTACTAGGACCTTCTCTCCATACTTGTATCTATATATACTCTTCTTTTATGATGAATAAAAATAAGTTGAGTTTACTCTAGTATTATTATTTTCTCAAACTCTCTTCATGGTATCAGAGAGATAAACTCCTTAATCCGCTAAAAAATCTCCTTAATCCACTGAAAATCTCATCTCATATCAAGAATGTCTTCAATATCCGAAGCTTCTTCACCCTCAATAGAGTCCCCAATAGCCTCAGCAGACTGGGGTCACTGAAAAATCTTCATTTACGAATCATAGACTTGATGGCAACAACTACATGCTATGGTCAAGGTCTATGAAGATGTATATCTCCGGCCAAAGCAAGATGGGATACCTATCTGGCTCCAAACCTGCCCCTGCTGAAACTGACCCCAAGTTTGAAGCATGGGATACAGAAAATAACCAAGTCATGGCCATCCTCATGAGGTCAATGACAAAAGTGATCAGTGACTTCATGATGTATGATACTGCAAAGGAAATCTGGGACAATGCCAGAGACCTTTACTCAAAAAAGGACAATACATCTGAGGTCTATGATCTTGAAGCTCAAATCCAAAATTGCAGGCAAGTGGATCTGTCTGTAACTCAGTACTTCAACCAACTATCTAAGGCATGGCAACACCTAGATATGTTGGAAACTCACCAATGGAATGATGTACGGGATGCTACCTTGTACAGGGACATCATTGAGAAAAAAAGGTTATTCAAGTTCCTCACTGGACTGAACCCATCTCTTGATGATGTTAGAGGAAGAGTCCTTGCTACTAAACCACTCCCCAATCTCAAGTTTGTGTTTGTTGAAGTCAAACATGAGGAAAGCGGGGAGAAAAGTAATGCTGTAAAGCAACCCTGCTGATCACCCTACTGAGAGCTCGACGCGATGGTTGTCAGGAAGCCTGCTGAGGTTACTGAGGTCTACAGAAGGCCTACTGAGAAGACATGAAAGTTGTTCTGTGACCACTGCAAACGCCCAAATCACACAAAGGACAATTGCTGGAAACTACATGGTAAGCCTAACCCCTCAAAATCCTTCAAACCAACCAAGGAAATCGAGGCGGACATGTCGATGAAGAAGAGAACAAGGACAACGCTTTGAATGCTCGGTTTGCTACCTTCAAAGCCTTCCTTGCTCGCAAAAGGAAGGTAGTTCCATCAACGACACGGCTACTCATGCTAAAACGGTACATTCCACTCACCTCTCGGTAGTGATGTTAGACTTATTTCTATGTTTTGATGATGAGTGCCAGACTAGCTGTTATAGTGCAAAGGCAAAAATATGTCTAGATCAAATGTATAGTTTTATTAGAGTTTGATTTATGAATAGGTTTGATCAAACAAGCACTGTAAAGGGCTGCTGATTCATATCAGTAGACTGATCCATATCAGTAGGGTAGATAGGTCAGTAGACTAGTCAAGAACCTGCTGAAGACTGAAGGCTGAGGGCTCAAACTCAGTTACAGAAGGCTAAGGGATCAAACTTAGTAATTTAAGTCAAGGATATGGAATTAGAATTTAGGCAAGTCTGTGATGACCTAAACTGATTACATATACCTTGTGTACAAGGTCTAAGTTCCATAAGTTGGATGATGTTTGGAACTTGGTTATAATTTAAAAAGGTGTAATCTAACTTCACAAATAAAAGTTAGATAAAAGAAGTCAGCTGCATTGCATTTTTTACACAGCAAATCGCAGTTCAACAGACTGTTAGGTATCTCAACGATGATGAACCCGCGATGATATACCTCGATTAATTCAAGATTATTGGAAGATTACATGGATAAGGACACCAACTACCTCGACTTATCAAACAAATCAAAGGCCGAGATCAAAAAGACGTTGGGATGATTAAGATTTTTATCCATTGGATATAAGTCAAAGGGTGGACGACCGCTTGTCAAAAAGGAATTCGACGGTGTCGATCCTATGAATAGTGACGAATGCAAATCGGATGGGACAAAAACAAGGAACGGTTACATTTGAATTTCAAATACAAGTCACATGCATTCTTGCCTATAAATAGAGGACTTTCAACTCAGAAACAAGATGATGAAAATTGATAAACCTTGAAGAGATATTTTACTGAGCTGAAAAACACCCTGCTGAACTTACTGAACTTAAAGCTACTGATCCAGAGAAATTTTTCAAGTGTATTCTGTATTCAAGCTACATCAAGTACACACACTTGAAGACTGCAAGCTGCTGATTATATCATCCTAATCAAGCTGCTGCAACTGAATCATTTATTTGATTCAATCTTTATTTTATAAAGAACCTGCTGAAGACAGTGAAGCACAGTTGTGTGACAGACTGTTGTTTGTTGTGGAGCTAGTGAAGAGGCAATACTACCCTTCAAGGACCAATGGAAGACTCAGGAGCAGCAATCCTACCTGTTCCCAGTTTTCAGTTGTGAAGCCATAGTTATTGGTGAAGGACAAGCAACCTTAGGAATCTTTGTAAAAGCTACATCAAAGATCTCTAGTGAATTTCCTCCAACATCACAGGAGAAGAGTGGACTGACAGGATTACACCACCTGGAACCACTATAAAATCTGCCTACTTACTTTCAGCATTTACATTCTGCACTTAGTTTATTTTACACATCAACCTACTGAATCTAGCAACTGAAATCACACACTTACACTACTGAGTATCTAATACTTAGTATCATATTTAACAACAAGTATTAAGGCTTAATTTTGATATTATTCCGCTGCACACATTCAGCAAACTCAACTATCAGTAGACTACGTTTATCGGCAAGATGCTATCGAGGTATCGACGGACTGCGAAGTATCGCGCGGACTGGCCGCCGAAGTTGCAGAATTTGTTAACTTCAAAAAGTTTTAAGTGTTAAGTTTATTCACCCCCCCCCCCCCTCTAAACTTAACCAAAGCCTTTTGAAGGGACCAACAATTGGTATCGGAGCAGTGCTTCTGTTCTGAAGAAATCCAACTTGTTGTGCTTGTGAAAATTCTTTGAAACTTTCTTTCAAGTTACTGTTTTTCAAAGACTTGCATCATGGATAACACTCAGTATGCTAGAACTATGCGATGTGTTCTCTAGATAGATTTGATGAGTATAAACGTCGAATGCAGGCTTACCTTGCTGCAACTCATGATGAGATGATGGATGTACTAACTGATGGACCACTGGAGATTACCAAGGCAATAACAGTGGGTGATACAACTGTGTACATTCCTAAACCAAAAAGAGAATGGAATGCAGAAGACAGAAAAAGAGCAAACCTCAACAATATTGCTATTGACATCATTTATAGAACCTTGGATAGCAATATGTACATGAAGGTTAAAGATGGCAAAACTGCAAAGGAACTTTGGGACAAGATACAGTTGATCTGTGAAGGCACTGATGCAATAAAGAAGAATAAAAATCAGTGTGGTCAAAAAGAGGTTTCAAAAGTTCAAGATGCTACCAAATGAAACCATTGAGCAAATGGAATCAAGATTTAATGCAATCCTGGATGAACTTACCCCGCCGAGTGTAAGTTATTCAAAAGAAGAAATAAACACCAAAATCTTGGAGGCTCTACCCGCAAAAGATGTTTGGAAAATGAAGGTGACCGCAATAGAAGAAATGAGAAAGTTGCATGAAGAAGACACCTTCAAGTTGTTTTCGCATCTCAAGGCCTATGAATTCAGAAAAAGCTTGTACCCGAGACCGAAAAGAAGATCCAAAGACCACTGCATTGGCTGCTTCACATCAGGAAGAAACATCTGGAGGACAAGATAATCTGCTGGATGAGATGCAAGAGCAGATTGCCCTACTGAGCAAGAAAATCAGGATGATGAAGACTGGAAAGGCCCTTCAAGAAACTTCACAAAAAGGCCTACTGAAAGAAAGAAAGAAGAATCAAAGAAAGATAATGACTATATGTGCTTTCATTGCAAGAAACCAGGACACTTCAAACCTGACTGTCCTGAGTTAAAACAAAGTAAGGAACCTGATTATCTTTGCTTCAACTGCAAGAAGCCTGGACACTTTAGACTCGATTGTCCGGACCTGCGAAGACCAAGAGTCAACAAAGAAGACATGGCAAGAAGGCTATGGTGGCGGAAGATGAATCAGGGTATGAAGTGGAATCTGAAAAAGGAAATGAATCAGATGACACAAGACCTTTGCCTTGATATGGAAGATTATGATTTGATGGCCAATATGGATGAAACTGAGGAGGTATACAATACCGTATCCATCAATACTCCTGGCTGGAAGTGATTGTGAATCAACTTGTGGTTCAAATCCTAGAAATTCTGATAATAATGAGACTTTGGATGCCATCCTTAATCAACTGAGGATAATACAATCTGGTTATGAGATTGTGAAGGCTGAAAAAGAAGCTCTTGAATTAGAAGTTGGAAGATTGAAAGCTGAATTAAGAGTTCTCAAAGGTAAGGAAAAAGATGTTGGACAGAATCAGTGTAAGCCTGCTGATCATCCAGCAGCCCCTGAATCTGTTGAACCATCTTGCTCCACTACTGCATACAAATCTGGAAAGCCTTATGGTGATAAGACAGGGCTTGGATTTGGAACTCAACAATCCAAAAAGAGTGGATCCAGTAAGGTTACTGAACCTAGCACCAGAATTGGTCCTAAGTTTGTACCAGCACAAGATCCAACTCCAAGTAAGGTTGCTGAGGCAGTGAAACCTACTGAGAATACTTCAAGGAAGCAAAATCAGAAGTCAAAGAAGTCAACAGCTCCTAATAAAAAGAACAAATCTAAAAATAGGACTGCTGGACCTCCTAGACCTACTGATGGCAGACCTGCTACCAAGTCTGCTGGACCACAAAAAGGTAAAGGTCAGAAAAATTTCAAAGATAAGAATCACAAATCTAAAAATGTTAATCATTCAAGGGATACTTATCTCAGGGGGGAAAGGTAGACTGTTCCCTACTGATGATGATTGGAATATTCCTGTACCTGCTGATAGAAACTACCAGTATAACCATGCTGCTAGGGTAAAACCTAAGCAATGGAATCAGCAAAGGACTTATAAAAGGCCTCAGCAGGGACCTCAGCAGACACCATATTACAGGGCTGTTCCTAACAGACAGCAAACAAATGGTTATACTAATGCTTCTAACAACAAAAGTCACTTCAAACAGCATTATAAACCAAAAGGCCAGAAAACATATGTGAATCCTACACAACCAACTGTTAGAACTTATGGGTGTGTGGAATACATGTATGAACCAAAGTATGACACTTTTAGGAGAAGTCCTTATGGAAACTTACCAAAAGTCATGCTTACTACTGACCACTATGGACCCAAACAGGTTTGGGTACCTAAAATGTATTAACTTTGTTTTGTAGGGTGTCTGATACTTTGACGGTGGATGTTGCATATGTGAAAGGACTTGGTGTTAAGGGTGATTTTATATGATTTATAACGTTATATTTTGTAACAATTTCCTCCATATTCGTATAATTTGCATAGAAATTAGGTGTTTAATTGATTTATTGAGCAAATGAGATTTTAAACGGTTTAATCGCAAAATTGGTTAATTTATGTGTTTTATTGATGATTTTATGTTGATTTGAATGATATTACATTTTGCGATGTTTTGATTACCTTGTAGATACACGAAATTGGTTCAAAAGAGGATTAAAAGATGTCAAGGATCGAATTTGTATGAAGAAAAAGAGATAAAGATGAAAATCGATTGAGTTAAAGAAGTCACTTTTTGACCAAGTGAACGAGCGTTCAGAACTAGCGTCCAATGGACGGGCGTTTGAGAGTTTGGACGGGCGTCCAGGATGGAATATTTGATTCAGAGTTCTCCCAATTTCGATGGACGAGCGTCTAAAATAAAGAAGAACGGGCGTCTGGCCATGACTCGGCCCGATTCGAAGTTTGCATTGAAGGCTGGACGGGCGTCCACCCATCCGGACGGGCGTCCGAGCGCCGACTTAGCAAAACCGACTTGAAAATCTATAAATAGATGCGGTTTTCTCCACATAAAATATCATACATTCGAACCCTAAACCCTAGGGGCGGATCAGCTGCGTTTTTTCTTAGTTTACAATCAGTTTTTATTCAAATACTTTTTATGCACTTTTATTCAAACAAATTCGAGTTTCAAAGAGGATGTTGAGAGGCTAGACCTCCCTTGAACAAGCGTTGTGAAGCCATCCGATCAACAATTCAATTTCGTTTCTTGATTATCTTGTGAGTATTTTATTCAAGTTGTATCTTTATTATTGTTTATCATTGTTTATTGCAATTATATCGATAGATTATTGCATGATTGATTGTTTGTTTGATTTGGATGAAAATCATAATTGAACCCCTAGAATCAATATAATAAAGATTAGATTTTTAACCTATAAAATAACGAGAGTTAATTAGGTTGAATTTCTAGATAACTAGATTGAGAAATCTTACACCTTTGTTTTGAAAGTATTAATCTTTAAAATCGAGAGATAGAAGATTAAGAAACGAACTTTTCTAAGAAATTAGGAGTTCATACCTTGGCTAGGTGAATCACAACTTGGTTAAAACTCACGAGATAATTGAGATAGGAATTGATAGTTGTAGGATAGAAGGATCAATTGCTTGTTCGTTCGTAAAATATTGATTAAACCACTCGAATTCGAATTGCTTAGTAAAACTGCAATCTTTACTTCATAATAAACTTAGAATAGATTTAGTTTAGTTAATTTTGTTCGCAACCATATTTCCTGGCTTTAGATCTCGATCTTCTGTCCAGTTATTTTTATTGTTAGTTTCACTCTTCGTATTAGTTCTTCCCTGTTTTAATTTCACATCTTTTTAGTTGTAATCGTGACATAGTTAGGTTAGATAATAAAAACTAGTTTAAACAACCCCGATTCCCCGTAAGATCGACCCGGTATCAACCTCTATACTACGATCCCTACACTTGGGGTAAACCGGATTATTTTATTACTTGTTTATTTTGCTTAGATAAAATCCGAGACAAGTTTTTGGCGCCGTTGCCGGGGAACCGGACGGTTGTCTAGTTTTTATTTTCTTGTTTTAATTTTATTTCTCATTTTTAATCTTCTCAGTTAGTTATATTTAGGTTATTAGGGTTTTTATTAGTTAGGTTTTGTGACGTGCAATTAGGTTTTCCTAAATTTATTTCGTTTTTTCCCCCCCATCTCTTTTCTGTCTTCTTTTCTGTTTCTGTCAACTCTGAATCGTTTTCAGCTATTCAGACGAGCGTCCATCTAATCCGGACGCCCGTCCAGTTTTTCACCTTATCAAACGAGCGTTTGGATTTCCAAACGCCCGTTTATTCCAGTTTTCAGGCAGACGCCCGTCCAACTCCCTGGACGTCCGTCCGCCCCTTTCTTATCTGATTTTATTTCTTTTTCTATTCTTTTCCTTTTTTTTTCTAGACTTTAATTTTTCATTTTTAGGCTTCAACCACTTGATTTTGGTTCGGTTTATGCAAACTCCAAGTCAAAAGGGGCCATTACTATATACCCCTGACTTAGAGCGGACCATAGTCCGGCCAAACAGGCGAAAAATCCGTTCTGCGGCTCCTTCTGAAGAAGCCGATCAAGATTTAGAGGATCGTTTAGCCGAAGAAATCGAAAACGTCATAATTATGGCTGCAGAGGATAGACGTACGTTGGCAGACTACGCCATGCCTGGCGAAGTCAAATTCAACCCGGCTATTGTTCTCCCAACCATAAATGCACAGACCTTTGAGCTAAAGCCGGGACTTATTCAGATGATGCAGCATGCATCCATTTTTCACGGGTTTCAGTCAGAGAATCCCCATACTCACTTACATACGTTCTTAGATATGTGGTACTACACGCATCCAAGGAGTAAGTGAGGATGCTATAAAACTGAAACTGTTCCCATTTTCTTTAAAGGGAGAAGCTAAAGAGTGGTATACCTCTCTCCCCGCCGAATCTATTACCACCTGGTCTGAACTTGAAAAAGAATTTTTAAGTCAATATTTTCCACCTTCAAAGACAGCCCAGTGTTTAAACGACATTTTCACGTTCTATCAGAAAGAAAATGAGTCATTTTTCGAATGTTGGAAGAGATTCAAGTCTCTTCTCAGAAAGTGTCCCCATCATGGCTTACCGCTACAAAGGCAAGTCAATACTTTTTTCAGTGGATTGACCGAGCTCACGAAGGGCATGGTCAATAGTTCTTCTGGTGGGGCATTTTTGAAGAAAACACCTGAAGAGGGGTGGGCATTGTTCGAGGACATTGCTAAATATAATTATGCTCCCTCTTATCAAGCCATTCAAGCACCTCCTCCTCCTAAGGTTGAGGATGTGAATATGCAAAGTTTGATCGCCATGCTGCAGAAGCAGATGGCAACATCTCAAATTTCCAATCCGATCAATCAATCTTCCTATTTTCCACAGAACTCTCAGGTTCTGTATTGTGAAAATTTTGTCGACCGGCCATATGATTGGCCAGTGTCAATTTAATCCCCCTGCTCCCTGTCAAGTTAATGATGTTCATGATTATGGACAGTATAACCAAGTCATATGTCAGAATTGTGACGATGTGGGGCACACTTCTCGTTTCTGTTCTATGAACGGACAGAGTGTTGAAGTGAATGCGTTCTTTGGCCAATCCAATCAGAGGCTTAATCAATTCCCTGGCCAAAATAATTTTCAAAACCAAGGTTTCAACCAGAATCCAAGTTTTAATCCAAATTCAACTTTTAATCCAAATCAAAACTTCAATCAAAACCCTGGTTTGAATCAGAACCAAAGCAATAATTTTTCCAATACAAATCAAAGTTTCAATCAGAGTTGGCCTGCCAATTCTAATTCTGCTTTTCAGAATCGGTCCAGCCAGCCATATTCGCAGAATCTCCAAAACTCTCAAGGCCCCTCTCACCCCAATATATCAAAGCTCAAGTGGAGGAGCAAAGTAAAGGAGCATCCAACTCCCGATGAACACAAAAATCTTGAGAGGCAATTAGGGCAATTGGTCGAACAGGTTAGCTTCTAGACCCCCGGCGGTTGCCCGCCTTTTCACGAAAAAGAATCCAAAGGGTGGTCAAGTTGCTCAAACCGATTTAAACATGGCCAATGCACCGACCTCGTACCTTCAATTCCGTACGGTATAGAAGAGGCCGGTGCGATGAATTAAGAAGTGGTACTCAACTAAGTGGTCTCCTGAACCAGGGAAACCACTAACCCCTCCTGCCAGTGATAAGGCAGGAGGGGAAGCTAAGCACCTACACTCCCCTTGGCCGAAAGAGAATACTCAGATGGTTGATCCCCTGAGAGGTGAAAGAGTTGAAAGTCCTCAGGTGGCTGAACCCCTGAGGAATGAAGAAACAAGTGAGAGTCAGGAGGCTGATCCCCTGACTAGTACGAAGAATGAGTAGGTAGTAAGGTGGAAGGATTTGGAAGGCAAAGCCATCGGTTCATCCTCAAAGAAAGTCTTTTCGAGAGTGACTTGAAAAAGCTTCCATTTCCACCTAGAAAAACAACATCTCCTTGAATGAGGATAAAAAGTATGAAAAAGTGCTAAACCTTCGAAAAATACTCGGTTAATCTCCATTATCCGATGTTTTGGTTGAGATGTCTAAGTATACAAAATTCATCAAGGATGTTGTTTCTTCTAAGAAGAAATTAGCAGACATGGATCGGTTGATTGGTTAGGACTGCTCTATGATCAATTACGAAGATCTACCAACCAAGAGGAGTGACCCTGGGAAATTTGTGCTCACATTGCTAATGGGAGGCCTAGTCTTCCCAAACTCCTTATGTGACCTGGGTGCATCCATCAGCCTGATGCCATTGTCTGTGTGCAAACAGCTTGGTTTAAATGACCTTCTAGAACCCACTACCATGAATTTGCAATTCGCTGATAGATCTTCTAAGAAAGCTGCGGGGATTCTGAAGGACGTCTTAGTTCAAATTGATAAATTTACCTTTCCCGTTGACTGGTACGTCCTAGACATTGAAAAGGATGAAAATGTCCCCCTGATACTTGGAAGACCCTTTCTGTCTACAGCTAGAGCCCTCATTGACTGTGATGGTGGCAAAGTGACTATACGGGTTGGTGATAAAGAGGTAAGCTATAATGTCTCCAAATCCATTCAGAGACCCTCTGGTCCTCCAACCGCCTTTTCCATTGAGGATACGTTTGATGACTTCAATGACCACATGGAAAAGCAAGTCATGGCTGTTGCAACTGAATATGAGCGATTGGTTGATAATTTGAATAATCATGGTGTGGTGAGTCAAGAGCAGTTAGAAGCTGAAATTGAAGATGAGTTGTTGAAAGGAGAAGTTTTGGCAGTGGGACCACTAAGTAAACTCAGCGATGTTGAGTTAAAAAGTGGAGATCTTAAATCAAGTTTGGAAGACCCCCCTGCGATCCGGTACTGAAGCCGTTGCCTAAACATCTAAAGTATGTGTTTTTAAGAGAAGGTGACAAGCTTCCATTGATTATATCTGCCAAGCTGTCTCGACTAGAAGAAATGAAGTTAATAAACGTCTTGAAAAAGAATGAGAAAGCCTTTGGGTGGCAAGTAGGAGATATCAGAGGGATATCTCCCGACATCTGTATGCATAAGATCAAGACTAATGAGGGTGCGAAATGTGTTAGACAGCCCCAGAGGAGGCTCAACCCTCATATGCAAGAGGTGGTTAGGAAAGAAATCATCAAACTTCGGATATGGGTATCATTTATGCCATCGCTGATAGTGAATGGGTATCCCCGACTCAGGTAGTTCCCAAGAAAGGTGGAATTACGATTGAGAAGAATGAGAAGGGAGAAGAAATAGTATTGAGGCTTGTTACTGGCTATAGAGTCTGCATTGATTACAGAAATCTCAATGAAGTAACCATGAAAGATCATTTTCCCCTTCCGTTCATTGATCAGATGCTTGAGCGTCTGGCAGGACACGCATTCTACTGTTTCCTGGATGGATATTCAGGATATTTTCAGATAACGATAGATACTGTTGACCAAGAAAAGACCACTTTCACTTGTCCCTATGGTACATTCGCTTACAGGCGGATGCCATTTGGTCTTTGCAATGCCCCAGCTACATTCCAAAGATGTATGCTGGCTATCTTTGACGGGCTAGTTGAAAAGTGTATGGAAATTTTCATGGATGACTTTTCGGTCTTTGGTCAATCTTTCATGATTGCCTTGATAATCTTGACCGGGTCTTATCCGGATGTGTGGAAAAGAACTTAGTCCTCAATTGGGAAAAGTGCCATTTCATGGTAGATGAGGGAATAGTTCTTGGCCACAAGATTTCGCCAAAGGTATTGAGGTAGACGGGGCCAAAGTAGAAGCTATCGAGAAGACGAGTTATCCTAAGAATGTGCGCGAAGTCGAGGTTTTCTTGGACATGTCGGTTTCTATAGGAGATTCATTCTGGACTTTTCCAAGATAGCCAAGCCCCCGTCTACACTACTAAAAGAAGACGTTTATTCGATTTTGATGAGAAGTTGCAAGCAAGCGTTTGAGGAGCTTAAAAGTTGATTAATCTCTGCACCGATCCTTATTTCGCCTGACTGGAATCTCCCCTTCGAGCTTATGTGCGATGCATCAAATTATGCTATTGGTGCAGTCTTAGGATAGAGAATAAAAGGGAAATTCCAGCCAATCTATTATGCCGATCACACCGAATCCGTCTCAAGTAAACTACACGACGACGGCGAAAAGGAATTATTGGCCGTAGTCTTTGCTATGGACAAGTTTCGTAGTTACTTGTTGGGTGCTCAAGTAGTGGTGTGGACCGATCACGCTGCTTTTGCGATACTTGATGACTAAGAAAGAGGCTAAACCGCGCTTACTACGTTGGATACCGACCCTACAAGAGTTCGATGTCCGGATCAAAGACAAAAAGGGCGGTGAAAACGTGTGGCGATCATGTCTCAAGAATGTTGAATGAGGAAAAGGATGACCACGACGATATAGATCTTTACTTTCCTCTGGAAAATATCATGCTTATCCACGGTTGTCCTCCGGATGTTCCTTGGTATTCTTCCATCGTAAACTACCTTCATTCCCGATATCTTGACCCGAATTGTTTTCAAGAGAAGAAGAAATTCTTCTCGGATATGAAAACATTTCGTTTGGGATGAACCTTATCTTTCAAGATTTGTAAAGATGGTTTGCCGAGAAGATGTGTTCCGAATCGAGCAACGTGATATCATTGAGCAATGCCACGGTGGACCCACCGGCGGTCATTTGGTCCTTGGAAGACCGTTGCTAAGATCTTTCAATCCGGCTTCTATTGGCCCACGATCTTTAAAGATACAGAAGCTTTCTGTAAAGCTTGTGATAGGTGTCAAAGAACCGGAACTTTGAATGCCATTGAAACCCATCCTAGAATGCGAAGTCTTTGATGTATGGGACATCGATTTTATGGGACCATTCCCATCATCTTGTGGAAATAAATACATCTTAGTCTGCGTGGATTACGTATCGAAATGGGTGAAGGCTCAAGCCACGTCTCACAATGATCATAAGACGGTCATGAAATTTCTAAAGAAAAACATCTTCGTGAGATTCGGGTGTCCACGAGCCTTGATTAGTGATGAAGGGACACACTTTTGCAACCGAACCCTGGAGAAAGTGCTTGAGAAATATGGTGTCCGGCACAAAAATGGCACACCATACCATCCTATGACTAGTGGTCAGGTTGAAAGAAGCAACCAAAGTTTAAAGAAGATCCTGGAGAAAACAGTTAACAGTCATAGAAAAGACTGGAGTCTTAAGTTGGATGATGTACTGTGGGCGTATCGAACTGCCTATAAGACCCCCATGGGTACATCACCCTATCAAATGGTTTATGGTAAACCATGCCACTTACCAGTCGAGTTAGAGCATAGAGCCTATTGGGCCACGAAGTTTTTAAACTTCGATACCCAATCTTGTGGAAAACAACGATTGCAACAGTTGCATGAGTTGGACGAATTTAGACTTCATGCCTACGAAAGTGCCAGGATAAGTAAGGAAAAGACAAAACTCCTTCACGATGCCAAGATTAAGAAGTGATAATTCCATGTTGGGGAACAAGTTTTATTATACAATTCCAGGTTACATCTGTTCCCTGGTAAGCTGAGGACACGATGGTCCGGTCCCTTTGAAATTCTCCAAGTCATCCCTGGAGGTGTCCTAGAACTACGAGGTTATGGTGACCAGCCATTCCGAGTGAATGGTCAAAGGTGCAAGCATTACATTGGTCAAGCCAAAGAACAGCCTTTGATTGTTCGATTCCTCGATATCCTCGGGTGTGGTACTTCAGAAGTCGATAAATTTGACGAGTTTTCGCCCGAATTATTTTCTGAGGATGACGGTAGTGGTCCCTCTGAAGAAGTTCTAGCAGGTAGTTGGGACATGGAAGAGTTTGAGAAGGAGCAACGGTTGAAGCATCGTAAGAAGAAGAAGAAATCAACCATGGGAAGGTTTAAACGTGTCTGGAAGGCAATTAAAGAATTCACCCCATGTGTTAGATGCTGTTTCTACAGCCACACTACTGATCGGAGCTTACACGAGGTAGTGGCTGGTAGAAAAGCGAAATGGCCTGATCCAGGCTGATCTAAAAAAAAATAAGTGTCGAGCTACCGACATTAACCAAAAGCTCCACTATGAGGCATCCTAGATATCCTTTAGTATAATAGGACTCTCTTTTGTGTTGTTTCCTTTTCTTTGATTTAGTTTTTATCTTAAGTCTAATTAAGATTTTGTTTGAATTTGTTCAGTTTAGCTGTGTTTTTAGATATGGATTACGGAGTTCTACCAGAGGAGTTTCCTTTCATTAGTAGGATCCCACTTATCACTCTAGGTGACGGACCCGGAGGGACTATCATTTTGGACGTATACTTTGATATTAGTACCCGCATCAGGACCGTCACTTATGTTCTCATTGTACCCCGATCTTCGGGAGGTGGAGATTTTAGCTCAGAGGACCTGCAGGAGACTTTAGGACGACCGTATACGATCCTCAACGACCCGATGCTGACTGACTTGGCGCTAGTGCTGCAAGCTGAGCATTTCCAAGGAGTGGATGTTGCTGGCGAGGACTGGGGTTTACAGGACGAGTATGATTTTCCCCCTGCTATTGACATGCTCCGCCGTCTGATCCGGATTGTGGATTGGGAGGAGATTTACGATGACTAGCGTCGTTAGGCAGTTTCGTCGAGCAAACGACGTTAAACAAAAGCGCTCGGTGGGAGGCAACCCACTATTTTCTAGTGTTTTATGTGTTTTTTCAGTTTTTTTATTTGAAGTTATGTAGGAATTTTTATGATGGAATACGAGATTGATTTGATTTGAATAAAAATTCATAGTTTTGCTGAATTCTGCATCAAACGAGCGTCCATACCTTTAGACACCCGTCTGATATGTGTTTGCACTGGACGAGCGTCCACACTTCCTGAACGCCCGTCCACCCTTTGAAAATATTGAACGAACGTCCAAAATTCTTGGACGCCCGTCTGAGAAACTCCCTTCAACTTTGTACGTGATTTGGACACCTGGACGCACGTGTGAACTTCCAGACGCCCGTCCAGTTCATGTAATTCCCAGCTGAACGCCCGTCCAGTATCAAGGACGCCCGTTCAGACCTGCGCCTATATATACCCCATGCTTCCAATTTTTTATTCGCATCAGAAAATTTAAATTGCAAACCCGACTTTTGCCCTCCTTTTGCCCTAAAATCTTTATTTCTAAACCAAATTGGGCGATTCCAGGCTCTATCAACAGCTCTCGATCCCCTCTTTTCGTTTTTTCAACCCAAACCCTCAAACAAACACCATTTAATCGGATTCAGTGATCTATATAGTCCGACTTTTTGAAGAACAAGATTTGATTTTTGAGGTCAATTTGGCATTGTTTGGACTTCTAATCATCATAATCATCATCCCTTCAACATACTTGGTAAGATTTTATAAGCTTTTCGTGGATTATTTCACATTTTTCCTGAGTTCGATCTTCGAGTCGACTCTTTTACATAAACTTGCCTTATTTGTTTTCTTCTCCTGGTTTGGTTTATTTTTCTTTCTAGGTTGATGATCTGGGATGGTTATGGATGATGATGGATGGGCTGCATTGTGGTTTGTTGTGGTTTGGTGTTGTGTTATTTGGGTAATCCCGTTTGGACGATAAACGGGTGGTTTTGTTTGATTTTGGGGTTGGGTTTGTTGTTTGTGTAGGCTTAGTTCACCATGGTTCGTAAGGCGGTAATAAAGAGGCATGGTAAGTGAGTTGCCACTGAACCTGCTAAAAAGAAGAAGACTGTAGACCCCACCTTAGTCAACCCGAACCAAGGTATCCGTATTGGTGAGCGTCAGAATCCTCCTAGAGGTCAATCCAGGGTTCCTTTGCGAGATGAGTCTGAGTCTGGGTCTGAAACTGATGATGAACCTTTAGTGAGGATGCAGACTAGGGTGTCGGAGACTCGGGGTGAGAGAGATGCAAATGAACCTAGGGGTGGAACCGAGGAAGAAACTGAGGGAGCTGAGCCGGTTAGACGGAATGTGAGACCTCCTATCCCCATTCCCTTGGCTCGTAGGTTCATAAATCCGAAGGCTCTTGATGTGTACAACAAGCATTATGTAGCCCGAACAATGTTGATTGAGAGGGCTGTTTTAGAAACTCAAGTTGATCCTTTATTTGTGAGGTTATTGAGGGATAGGAAGTGGGGTGCTTTGATGGTAACTCCGAGGACCCCGGTTAATGCTACATTAGTCCGTGAGTTTTATGCCAATTGCTCGGAAACGGACTTGGAAGCCGGAGTGGTTATGGTTAGGGGAGTACATGTGCCATTTACGCCTAAGGTTATTAACGAGAAGTATAACTTGGCACCTTTTGAGGGGTTGGACTACAAGGAGGCGATTAAGGCCAAGCGGGATGCGGTCAAGATCCGTTGGAGGAGTTGAGGTTGTTGGTGTGCCCGGAGGTGCCGTGGACACTTAGCCGGGCGGAGATAGGAAGGAGTTGGTGACTACGAGTTGGACGGAGGATTGGAAGGTCCAATGTCGGTTTATCCAGAACAGGTTGTTGCCTAAGAACAACCTGACTCACTTTCACATTGGTGACCTTGGGATGTTATATGCTTTGAACTTCCAGCTGAATGTGGATGTAGGACAAGCCATTTTTGATGAGATAGCCACGAATCAGAAAGTATATACACGGTGTTTGATCTGTCCGTATTTGATCCACGGTCTCTGTCAAGATGCTAGGGTTCCCGAGTACAAGACCGATCACAAACCGAAGAATCCAAGGTTCTTGCAGCGGGAAAAAGTGAAGTCTTCTGGTCAGACTGCGACTGAGGCTGAGGCAGCCCGTGAGCCCGGTTCATCTTCAGCACCACCTCGAGTATCTTCCCTTCCTACTTTATCTCCCTCATTCCGGATGATGTTGAGTATGGCTAACAGTGTTAGGAACTGGATGGAGGATATTCGGACTTCTCAAAATAATATCTTGACTATTTTGCGGTGTATCAGTGAGGGCAGAAAGCCGAGGGACGACAGAGTCTTCGACCCGAGCATTATCGATTACGTTTATTCTGACGAGGTTGAGCAAGCCATTGCGGATGTTCTTCACGAGTCGAGTCGTCTTCGGGTGAGGAGCACGACTCTCCTGCGGGTGGATCACCTCCGGCTGATGATTCTGCGGCGCCGGGGCAGCCCTGATATTATTTTTCTGATTCTAGCTTTTGTTCTTTTCTTTGATACGATGGTTGTATTGTCATGCTCCTTTTCATTACTTGCTTCATTGTATTTTTCGTATAGCTACTGTCTATTTTTCCCGATGAATCATGTAAGCCATAAGGCATCCGTACTTTCTTTTGACGTTACTATGATTTTGATTTTCATTGTATTGGATGTTTTCTCTTTCGATCTAATCATTTATTTATCTTTCCTTATGGTATACTTTCCCCCGAGTTTTTCCGTGTTTGTCAAGTAGTGCAGGTATATTTTTAGCGGTATTGTCGAGCTCGCTTTTACATCGTATGGTTACGAGTTTTGTTTGTCACTACGTAGGCTCCGGCCTGACCAACGATTCGAGTATCTATTGCAATCAGCTAAGTCCTTTATCTTTTCTTTAATTCTGCACAACCTGAGGACACGTTGTGGTTTAAGTGTGGGGGAGGGGAATGGTTATGTGTATCGATCATTTGCTTACTTCGTTTTGTTTTTATGCAAAGAGAGCTAAATTTTTCAAAAATTTTGTTTTTGATTGGTCCCGAGTAAGCAATGCATATCTTTGTTCGTTATTTTTATAGTCATCGATGCTGTATACTGTATGTCCAGTAAGTTAGTTGTTTCACCCGATATATATTTTTCACGAGCCATAGTGAATGATGAGCTATAATATAAAGCTATACCCCTTTTGATTAGTGATTTTTGTTATCTTATAAGACATGTGCTTAGTGCTAACGTATGTATCGTGACGATTATGATAGTTTGTGTTTATAGCCAAAGTATGATATAGTGTGAATATCTGAGGTTTGAATGTGATAAGTAAAACGTAACTAATGTTGTTGAAAAAGTTGAATTATAAATGAATTAATTGGGTGTGTCGAAAGCTGGTCGATGATTGGAGTGAGGTAGGGAATATCACGAATGTCCTATACGTATGATGACCAAAAGCTCACGGGAGAAGGCGCCTATGATTTGAATGTCCTATCACGAATATCCTATTCTGCTATGACGGGGCAAGAGCTCATTCGATGTGTGTTTAAATAAGTGAATGAATAATTAAATCAACTTAATGAGAAGTGGTATGAAATGAATGAAAGACTTAGTTATCGTATATCTTATCCCCAAGTATAAACCGACGGATATGTTGTAGGGATTATCCTCTCGAGTATGTCGAAAGGTTCTAAATACATTTTATCATCTTTTCCGGGATATGTCACGTTTTGTAGGGTGCATCTTATAAGTATCATTTATCTCTAGTTTGAAGGGGGTATTAGCTAGGTTGCTTGACATTTTCAAGTTTGGACTTAGTGGAAGTTTGTTATGGCTTTTCACACACACAGGGGTGAGCATCTGATTTATTGAATATACGTTGTACTTGATGTAGTGTCTATCTTGTCTCGAGCCTTTATTCTGTTTTGTTTTGCTCGGGACGGGCAAAAGCTAAGTGTGGGGGAGTTGTTAAGGGTGATTTTATAAGATTTATATCGTTATATTTTGTAATAATTTCCTCCATATTCGTATAATTTGCATCGAAATTAAGTGTTTAATTGGTTTATTGAGCAAATGAGATTTTAAACGGGTTAATCGCAAAATTGGTTAATTTATGTGTTTTATTGATGATTTTATGTTGATTTGGATGATATTACATTTTGCGATGTTCTTATTATCTTGTAGATGCACGATATTGGCTCAAAAGAGGATTAAAAGATGTCAAGGATCGAGTTTATATGAAGAAAAAGAGATAAAGGTGAAGTCGATTGAAGATAAAGATGAGAAAATCAATTTTTGACCAAGTGAACGAGCGTTCAGAACTAGCGTCCAGTGGACGGGCGTTTGAGAGTTTGGACGGGCGTCCAGGATGTAATATTTGATTCAGAGTTCTCTCAATCCTGATGGACGAGCGTCTAAAATGAAGAAGAACGGGCGTCTGGCCATGACTCGGCCCGATTCGAAGTTTGCATTGAAGGCTAGACGGGCGTCCACCCATCGAGACGGGCGTCCGAGCGCCGACTTAGCAAAACCGACCTGAAAATCTATAAATAGCTGCGGTTTTCTCCACATAATGACCATACATTCGAACCCTAAACCCTAGGGGCGGCTCAGCTGCGTTTTTCTTAGTTTACAATCGCTTTTTATTCAAATACTTTTTATGCACTTTAATTCAAACAAATTCGAGTTTCAAAAAGGATGTTGAGAGGATAGACCTCCCTTGAACAAGCGTTGTGAAGCCGTTCTACCGACACTTTGATTTAGTTTCAGGATTATCTTGTGAGTATCTTATTCAAGTTGTATCTTTATTATCGTTTATCATTGTTTATTGCAAATATATCGATAGATTATTGCATGATTGATTGTTTGTTTAATTTGGATGAAAATCATAATTGAACCCCTAGAATCAATATAATAAAGATTAGATTTTTAACCTATAAAATAACGAGAGTTAATTAGGTTGAACTTCTAGATAACTAGATTGAGAGATCTTACACCTTTGTTTTGAAAGTATTAATCTTTAGAATCGAGAGATAGAAGATTAAGAAACGAACTTTTCTAAGAAATTAGGAGTTCATACCTTGGCTAGGTGAATCACAACTTGGTTAAAACTCACGAGATAATTGAAATAGGAATTGATAGTTGTTGTAGGATAGGTGGATCAATTGCTTGTTCGTTCGTAAAATATTGATTAAACCACTTGAATTCGAATTGCTTAGTAAACCGCAATCTTTATTTCATAATAAACTTAGAATAGATTTAGTTTAGTTAATTTTGTTCGCAACCATATTTCCCGGCTTTAGATCTCGATCTTCTCGTCCAGCTTATTTTTATTGTTAGTTTCACTCTTCGTATTAGTTCTTCCATGTTTTAATTTCACATCTTTTTAGTAGTAATCGTGACATAGTTAGGTTAGATAATAAAAACTAGTTTAAACAACCCCGATTCCCCGTAAGATCGACCCGGTATCAACCTCTTTACTACGATCCTTGCACTTGGGGTATATCGGATTATTTTATTACTTGTTTATTTTGCATTAGATAAAATCCGAGACAATCAAGTTGTACTTGTCGGTAGAAGACAACAAAACATGTATGTTGTGGATTGGTCTACTGCAGCCTTCCGAAACCTCGCTCGATTGTACATACCAAGTCCGAACTCAATTGGTTATGGAACAAGAAGTTGAATCATTTAAACTTTGATGATATCAATCAGCTTGGTGAAGAAGAAGTGGTGATTGGTTTACCTGAGATGACATTCAAAAAGGATGCTATATGTGATGCATGTCATCAGGGTAAACAGATAAAGTCAAGCTTCAAGTCAAAAACTAAACAATCAACTAATGGAGTGTTGGAGCTTATGCATATGGATCTTTTTGGACCAATAACTCCAACAAGTGTAACTCGGAAAGAAATACACCTTAGTGGTTGTGGATGACTATTCAAGGTACACTTGGGTGATATTTATGAACAAGAAAAGTGAAACACTCAAAAGCATGCCTAATCTTTTAAAGAGATTACAAAATGAGAAAAGTTTAACAGTAATAAAAATAAGATCAGATCAGGGTACTAAATTTCTCAACAAAGTTATAAGAGAATATTGTGAACAGAATGGTGTACTACATCAACTTGCTGCTGCTGGTACACCTCAACAAAATAGGGTTGCTGAAAGAAGAAACATGACTTTAAAGGAAGCAGGAAGGACAATGATATGTGAAGCATTGCTACTCGAAAGATATTGGGTCGAAGCGATTAATACAAAGATGATATACACAAAACAGAACATCGGTGAACAAGAAGCCGCTGCGAAGACACCTTATGAGATTTGGAATGGAAGGAAACCAAATATATCCTATTTCCATCCATTTGGAAGCAAGTGTTTTATTCTAAATCACAAGGTTCATCTGAAAACATTCCAACCAAAGTCAGATGAAGGGATTTTCTTGGGATATTCTTCGATCGCAAGGCATTCGGTCTACCGAACAAGAGGTCACCGAAACATGAAGAAACAATCCATGTTGTGTTTGATGAACCTAAGTTCACCGGTATGGAAGATGAAGATGGTGAACTCCGCTCGAGAATCAACAAGTCACCGATCCAGATTGTGTTGAAGTTTTGGAAAGATTCAATGACTTAAAAGTTTCGATATCGCCCCTGCCGAACACCCCGCTCGGTGACATTACCGATGCAACAACCGAAGCAATTCAAGGATCCGCCGAACCCCCGTTGTTGAAGAAGCTACGGTAGACCCTACCGAAGATGAGGTTCCCGATAATCAAACTAACCGTAATCCACAATGGTTAAGGAATCACCCCGTCGAACAAGTTATTGGCAATTTACAACAAGGTGTAAGGACTAGAAGACAACCGGAAGCTATGTTTACTTGTTTTCTATCTCAAATGGAACCAAAAGTTGTTGAAGAAGCTATTTCGATCCAGTTGGATAATAGCTATGCAAGAAGAATTGAATGAATTTGAAAGAAATCAAGTTTGGACACTAGTTGAAAGGCCAAGTCATGCAAATATCATTGGTACTAAATGGGTATACGTAAATAAACTTGATGAATCGGTACCATTGTGAGGAATAAGGCCGGACTAGTTGCAAAAGGCTATTCTCAAGCGTAAGGAATAGATTTTGATGAAACTTATGCACCCGTTGCAAGATTGGAAGCTATCGATTATTCTTGGCACATGCCGCACATAAGAACTTCAAAGTATATCAAATGGATGTCAAAAGTGCATTTCGAATGGTATTCTAGAGGAGGAAGTGTATGTACAAAGAACCTCCTGGATTTGAAGTTAAAGATCAAGAAGATAAAGTGTATAGACTCAACAAAGCACTTTATGGATTGAAACAAGCACCAAGAGCATGGTATGAGACACTATCTCAATTCTTGGTGGACAATGGTTTTACAAAAGGCACCATTGACAAGACACTTTTCAGAATCAGTGAAGGGAACAGCACCCTGCTGGTACAAATTTATGTGGATGACATAATATTTGGTTCTGAAAATGATTTACTTTGTCAGAAGTTTGCAAATCTAATGAAGAGTAAATTCCAAATGAGTATGATGGGAGAATTGAACTACTTCTTAGGATTGCAAGTCAAAGAGTTGAAAGATGGAATCTTGATTCATCAAACCAAGTATACCAAGGAGTTGCTGAAGAAGTTTGGTATGGAAAATAGCACCAAGATATCAACTCCAATGAGTACAAACATCAGATTGGATGAAGATAAAGAAGGCAAAGATGTTGATCAGACTTTATACAGAAGGATGATAGGCGATCCTGTCGTACCTTATCGCCAAAGTAGACTCGATATATCCTTTGATGTAGGTGTTTGTGCAAGATTTCAATCTAAACCTAAAGAAAGCCATTTAGGTGCAGTCAAGAGAGTTCTCAAGTACCTAAAGGAGACTTTGGGAGTAGGGATATGGTATTCCAAGGATGGAAGCTTCAAAGTTATATCCTACTCAGATTCTGATTATGCTGGATGCAAAATTGATAGAAAAAGCACTACAGGAACTTGTCAGTTAATGAGAAGTAGACTGGTCTCCTGGTTCAGCAAGAAACAGAATTCTATATCAACTTCCACTGCTGAAGCTGAATATATAGCTGCTGGAAGTTGTTGTGCACAAGTACTATGGCTAAGACAACAATTAAGGGATTATGGAATTGAAGAAAAGGAAATTCCAATTATGTGTGACAACACAAGTGCAATTGCAATCACAAAAAATCCTGTTTTGCACTCAAGAACCAAGCACATTGATGTGAGACATCATTTTATAAGAGATCATGTTGAAAAGAAAGATGTGGTGGTCCTATATATCCCTACTGAAAATCAACTTGCTGATATTTTCACTAAACCACTTGATAGTGAAAGATTTGCCAAATTAAGGACTGAACTTGGAATTATAAAAGTTGACTGATATTCAGCAATGTACTGGAATTCACCAAGGGGATTAGTCTTTGCTATGTTGGTTGAGCTCACTTAGCAGATTAGTCATTGGTATCAACAATTCCATGTACTTATGTTTGGACAATTGAGCAAATGAGGTTGCCAAGGGGATTGGTCTTTGTCATGTTGGGTGAGCTCACTTGACGGATCGCTCATTGGTATTAAACTTCATCTTGTATTATCAATTGAACAAAACAAGAAGAAATCAAGGATCGAGCGAGTCACTTTGTCGGCCACTCGCTTTGAAGCACCTTTATCGATATCTTCGCCGAGCCAACCTGCGAGGACAACCTGTCGAATGGAACGTTATTAAGTCAAACTTTACTAAAGTCAAAAAGCAGTTTGGCGGGATATTTATCCTAGCCTTTATTACCATAGTTAACACGATCCAACGGTTACAAACGTTATGGAGGAGTTATGGCCCACGTGTCAAGACAACATTTACTCAGATTAATCATGGTTAACATCAATGTACGTGCACTGACAGTTACAACTACCGTCTATCTATATATACAGATCTACACTCAGCAGATTCTCTCTACTTGCAAAATCTGCTTTATCACTGCAAATTTCACACTGTGTGAACACAGATTTACAATCCATCTTCTTCATCTCATTCTTCTCATAACAATGGCGGAAAAGATTGATGTCCAGATTGAATCAAGCCAAAGTGTTAGAGGCTTTGTTGTTGATGCAAACAAAACTGAATTGGCCATTAATATCGGTCGAATAATAAGGAGGATTGCAGGTTTGGAGAACATACTCAATATCATATTAGAAACAATATCATACACCAATGTTATTGATTTCTGGAAAAATATGGTTGTGGAAGAAGGAAGTGAAGCATTCAAGACAACTGTGAATGCTGAGGAGATTGAAGTTTCCCCTAGTCTACTGAGGGAAGTGTTTGGATTTGAAGAAGTAGTGGACGGTCCAGTAAATCCTGAAGCTATGGGACTATCCAAGATGGCTTTTGTTGATCAAATCAAAACAAATGCAGCCACCAAATCCATTCCAGGCATCAATGTGAAACACATTGGATTTGAATACAACCTGCTGAGCAAACTCATTGCAAAGAACATACTTGGACTGGTTGGAAGTATGGACACTCTATCTGGACCCAAGATAGAGTTGATGATGATTATTTGCAGGAGCATGAAGTTTGATTGGGCTGGTTACTTCATCCATTACATGAAGAAGGTAGCCAAGGAAGAAAAAGATGGAAAAAGGAAATCCAAGGCCCTGCCCTTAGGATTGATGGTTCAGACCCTGCTGAATCACTTGGAGGTTCCCGATATTGAACTTTGAGAAGATTAATCGCCTAGATACAAGAAGGAAATTGATTATGCTATTCCCGGTCTAGATGATGATGAAGATGTTGCTTGACCCCGCCGATGATGACAATAATGGAGATGATGGTGATGCCGGTGGTGAGCGAGTCCGAAACCGAGAAGAAATCTACTAAACTGTTGCACCAAAGAAGACCACCGAGAAAAGAAAGGCTGTAGATACAAGGAAGATCACTGAGATCTTAAAGCCTAAGAAGACAAAGAAGCAAACGCACGCATCGTTGAGTCCGCCGAGGGTTCGGTGAATTTGAAGGTACCGACCTATTTTGTTCTTTGCAAGAAGAACTGTTGTTGAGATTTTAAAGGAACAACAGATGGAAGCTTGTAGAAAGAGGAAGTCTACTAGAACTGAAGATGATGAACCCCTCTCCAAGAGGATGAAGGAGATTGCCACTAAGAAAAAGTATGGCAAAGGGAAAGAACTGAAAAATTTGGAGGCATAAAGAGTCCAAGAAGAAGCATCAGTAGAAGAGGAAGAAGAGGCTATTGAGGCTGAGCCCTTAACTATCATCAAGCCTGTGGAAATTACTGACTCCTCACCAGAAGAGGTTGTTAAGTCTACCAAGCCGCACGGGTTGTTGTTGAGCAATATGTTGGAGATATACGACGAGCTGCCGAACTGAGAGCCCGCTTGTAGTATCTACTGAAGACCCACAACAAACCACTGAACCTGAACCTGCTGTGGTAGTTGAAGAATTGGTTGAAGACCCTGCAAGTGTTGCAAGAACTCAAGGGGAAGAGCAGTCAGCTGCTAACCCTACGGATGAGCATGTAAGTCAGGGGGAATCAAGTGTTGTACAGATGGAAGTAGTAGGTACAAATATACCACCTCGGAACCTCACGACTTTCAAACATCTGTTGAAGAAACAATGAACCTACTTGTTGGAACCTTTGGAGGTCAACAAGGCACTGAAGTTGCTCCCAGAAGATCTTTCATGCCCTTTGAAAGGCATGTGAAAGAAAAGAAGAAACCAGAAGAGTATGTAGATCCCAAACTTCAGAAAGTTGCTGACTATTTCCAATGGAAGTTTGGTTTCTACAAGAGACAAAAGCCAGCTGCTGAACCTATGACAGACTTTGAAGAATGGGCTTTTGACAAGTTGGGAGTAGAGAATTTGTTGGACCTAGTTGATACCACTTTGCTTTGCAATCCAGTTGATGGACTTATTTGATGAGCAACGAAGAGGAGGGTATCAAGTTTAGGGATCTAAGAGATGACAATGATGATTCATCCTCATCATCGATTCTAGAGGTGATTTTCCCTCTGGACCGGGAGGAACCGGTGGGACCGCAATATTAATAGAACCACCTCGCACAACAAATCCACGATGCGGTAAGTCTGCCGAGGGCCGCGGATCGGAGAGATGGATGAGGATCTACGGGATCTCACCATGGATGATCCGGAGGCATTGATCAATGAAGGAGTTAATTTAAGTGCTGGTAGGCTAGCTGATGAATCTTTTACATTCCATGTTATAGAGCCTACTGCACAAACTAAAGCAGAACAGAGTGTGGATTTGGATGAAGAGAAGGTTACTGATTTTAGTGAACCTAGTGCCAGCTCAGAAGAATCTATTGAATATCAAGATGGATTTGACTTTGAGGGCATTCTTACTAAAACTGCCATTATCCTGAACAAGATTGGTCATGCTTTGAAGGATTCCAAGTGGATAATGAGGCTATATTCAATCCACAAAGAATTGAAGTGGAGGTACGGGTTGTTTGGGCTACAAACAAAGACTCCGCACAAAGGTTGGAACATGAGGTACAGTGCCGCCGAGTCTCAAACGACTCCTGGACAAAGGTTGGAACCGCTTTTGGGTTTGGAGGAAACCCCGTTGTTGAAGAGGCTGCTTGTAGTGGAGCCTACGGAGACAAGACCATTGAAGGGAAAGATGGTCGCGGAGGCAGACCGCGTTAATATGGATGAGCAATTCTTTGGACTATGACGTTAGTGATGAGGAGTTTCAAATGCCTGAAGAAGAGCATGTTAATGTTGATCCCCCATAGGCATTTGTACCTATTTTTGAAGAACCAACCATTGATCCTATCTTAGAAGAATATCAAGGACCTGACCCTGCTGGATTAGATAGGAGTTGTGCAATGGTTGTGAGCAATCAGAGGCCACAATACAATGTTGAGGAGCCTGCTGATGAGGCTACTGGTGGAAGAATGACTGGTGAGATACCAGTAGAAGTTTTGAATGAGTTAAGGACTGTGAGGCATGATATGCAACAGTTAAGAACTCAACTGGATAGACAGGAAGAGAGATTTGAAGAACTGATGAAAATGGTGAATGAAAACAGACAATCTACTGATACAGTTGCTTCAAACTTCACATCTACTCAAAATGCTGTGAATAATCTGTTACTAGATGTGAAGGGAATCAAGGTTGGAAACACAGCAAAAGAGCAGTTTCTGAAAGACCAATTTATATCCATTCATCAGAAACTAGACAAGCTTGCTGAAACACCTAAGCCTGCTGAGGCTGCTGGAACATCTCAACCTGCTGGATTGGATCCTAAAGTTACTGAGAGGATCAATCTACTGGAATAGACTTTGCAATCCAGGATTACTGCAGTTGACACAAGAACTGAGATTATGGAAGGGCAACTGAATAATCTGGTTATCTCACAGGAGGGTGTTCATGGCCTAATGTCCCGGTTTGTTGATGATGTCACTAAGGGGGAAGAGGGCCAAACGAAGGTAGCAAAAGAGGCTGCAAGACTCTTTGCAAAGAAGAGATGGGAGGATGAGACTAATGCTTTCAGCAACTTTGCACACAGCGAGTTCAACTTACCGATGATCTCCTCGGACAATACAAGAAAGAATACTATAACGAAGGAAACCTTATCATGACAAGGGATATCATGAAGGTCTAAACTCTTTCTTGGGTTTAAAATTTTGGGAAGCAAGAGTCAAAGCCTTAAGGGCAACTTACGAGAGGTGGAAGAGGTGGAAGAGGTGGAATAAGTGGCGAGGGTGATAGGACTTTGCCTATCACAAAAGCAAAGGACTCACTTGATGAATTCAAGGAACTTTACATGAAGTTTGGATTCAGAGTGAATCAAATTAATCTTCTCCTGCCTGAAGCATGGAAGTGGTGGAAAGAGGTCAATCCCTACATTGATTTTACACTGATTGAAAATGAATGGATGAGGGACATGATAGAAGAAATCAGGGCCTACCAAGAACAAGTGGAGAAGGCCAGACAAGAAAGAGAAAGAAGACAGTAGATCAGCATACTTTAACTGCATTATGTTTTTGCTGATTCTAGACTGTAATATCTTTGAACAAATGATTATAATGAAAGATGACTATATTTGTTCTCTTTTGTTTTTATCTTTTTGCTTTGCTGTTAGGTGAGGGTAGTGGCATCATCACCAAAAAAGGGGAAATTGTTAGACTTATTTCTATGTTTTGATGATGAGTGCCAGACTAGCTGTTATAGTGCAAAGGCAAAAAGATGTCTAGATCAAATGTATAGGTTTATTAGAGTTTGATTTATGAATAGGTTTGATCAAACAAGCATCGTAAAGGGTCGCCGATTCATATCGCGACCGATCCATATCAATAGGGTAGATAGGTCGGTAGACTAGTCGGAACCCGCCGAAGACCGAAGGCGCGAGGGCTCAAACTCGATTCTGAAGGCTAAGGGATCAAACTTAGTAATTTAAGTCAAGGATATGGAATCAGAATTTAGGCAAGTCTGTGATGACCTAAACTGATTACATATACCTTGTGTACAAGGTCTAAGTTCCATAAGTTGGATGATGTTTGGAACTTGGTTATAATTTAAAAAGGTGTAATCTAACTTCACAAATAAAAGTTAGATAAAAGAAGTCAGCTGCATTGCATTTTTTACACAGCAAATCGCAGTTCAGCAGATTGTTAGGTATCTCACAAGAACTGATGAACCTGCTGATGATATACCTCGATTAATTCAAGATTATTGGAAGATTACATGGATAAGGACAGCCAACTACCTCTGACTTATCAAACAAATCAAAGGCTGAGATCAAAAAGACGTTGGGATGATTAAGATTTTTATCCATTGGATATAAGTCAAAGGGTGGACAGACTGCACTGTCAAAAAGGAATTCTGACAGTGTCAGTCCTATGAATAGTGACAGAATGCAAATCAGATGGGACAAAAACAAGGAACGGTTACATTTGAATTTCAAATACAAGTCACATGCATTCTTGCCTATAAATAGAGGACTTTCAACTCAGAAACAAGATGATGAAAATTGATAAACCTTGAAGAGATATTTTACTGAGCTGAAAAACACCCTGCTGAACTTACTAAACTTAAAGCTACTGATCCAGAGAAATTCTTCAAGTGTATTATGTATTCAAGCTACATCAAGTACACACACTTGAAGACTGCAAGCTGCTGATTATATCATCCTAATCAAGCTACTGCAACTGAATCATTTATTTGATTCAATCTTTATTTTATAAAGAACCTGCTGAAGACAGTGAAGCACAGTTGTGTGAAAGATCGTTGTTTGTGGTGGAGCCGGGTGAAGAGGCAATACTACCCTTCAAGGACCGGTGGAAGACTCGGGAGCAAAGACAATCCTACCCGTTCCCGCTTTTCGGTTTGTGAAGCCATAGTTATTGGTGAAGGACAAGAAACCTTAGGAATCTTTGTAAAAGCTACATCAAAGATCTCTAGTGAATTTCCTCCAACATCACGGGGAGAAGAGTGGACCGACATGATTACACCACACGGAACCACTATAAAATCTCGCCTACTTACTTTCGGCATTTACATTCGCACTTAGTTTATTTTACACATCAACCTACCGAATCTAGCAACCGAAATCACACACTTACACTACCGAGCATCTAATACTTAGTATCATATTTAACAACAAGTATTAAGGCTTAATTTTGATATTATTCCGCATTTGCACAAATTCAAAGAAAACTCAACTATCGGTAGACTACGTTTATCGACAGCTGCGAGGTATCGCGGACTATCGAAGTATCGTTGATGCCGAAGTTGCGAATTTGTTAACTCCAAAAAGTTTTAAGTGTTAAGTTTATTCAACCCCCCCCCCCCCTCTAAACTTAACCAAAGCCTTTTCAAGGGACCAATAAGTGATACTTGGATTGTTGATTCTGGGCATCCTCACATATGATTTGGTAACAAAAGGCTTATATCTCACCTTAAACCCCGTCATCAGATCCACAATATTAAGATTGCTGATGGATCTATTTCCTGTGCACAAGGTTTTGGAAATGTTAAACTTACTGATAAGATCTGCTTACATGATGTCCTGTTTGTTCCAAAATTAGACTGTAACCTTATATCTGTCAGTAGACTTACTAAGGACCTAAATTGGACAGTCTTGTTTAATGACAATCAGTGTATTTCCAGGATCTTTCTTCACATGAAGTGATTAGGAGAGCAAAAGCCTGCTGAGGATTGTTTATGGTCAACCTGCTGAAGACAGAAGACCAAAGACTGAAACAGCCTCAGCAGCCTGCAACCAAACCTTAGACAATATCATGCTCTGGCATTATAGACTAGGTCATCCAAGTTTTGGTTATTTAAAGTCTGTAATTCCTGAATTGTTTGAAGGATGTAACCTCAGTGATCTTCAATGTGATATCTGTCAGTTTTCCAAACTTACTAAATCTGTGTATACTAAAATACCTTATTTACCTTCCACACCTTTCACTTTGATTCATAGTGATGTATGGGGACCCTCAAGAGTTAAAAGTATAACAGGGAAGAGGTGGTTTGTCACCTTCATAGATGACCACACCAGAATCACATGGCTGTTTTTTATGAAAGATAAATCCGATGTTGGAACCATCTTCCAAGAATTCTATAACATGGTATCCACTCGATTTGACACTAAGATTAAAATCTTAAAAATAGATAATGCCCTGGAATACTATGAGTCCAACCTCATCACCTTCCTGAATGATAAAGGAATTATTCACATCGGTATTTGTGTAGAAACACCCCAGCAGAATGGGGCTGCTAAGAGGAAAAATGGGCACTTACTAGAGATGGCTAGATCAATCATGTTCACCACACATGTGCCAAAATACATGTGGGGTGAAGCTATATTAACAGCCACATATCTGATCAACAGGTTACCCAGTAGAGTGTTAGGTTTCAAGACTCCCATCCAAACCCTGCTGACAACTCATTCTTATCCTCATCTTATTGCTGACTTGCCTCCAAAGATCTTTGGATGTACTGTGTTTGTCTATATTCATGCCCAACACGAAGCAAACTTGATCCCAAAGCTCATAAGTGCATCTTCCTAGGCTATGCCAAAGACAGAAAGGGTTACAAGTGTTATTCTCGCACTGACAAAAGATTTTACAATTCTATGGATGTAAAATTCTTTGAAAAAACCCATACTACAGCAAACCTACCGAGACAGTCACAGATGGAAACCTTATTAAAATTGAGCTCACTCCAATCCCTCAACCAACTCCTCAGCAGACTCCTGATACTTATCAGCCTACTGCACCTCAGCAGATTCCTGAACCTCAACGACCCTGCGAACCTTGGCGAGCCTACTGAACCCAATGAACCTTAGCGCCTCCCCCGAGCCCGCGACCACGATCATTTCACGATATTGATGACAGACCCATTGCTGTCCGAAAGGGAAAGAGATCATGCACTAATCACTATATTCATACTTATGTGTCTTATGATCACTTGTCACCTTATTTTGCCATGTTTACACAGGACTTGGATTCTCACTCCATTCCTAAGAATATACAAGAAGCTCTTCAACATGTTAGGTGGAAGGCAGCTGTCAAAACTGAAATGACTGCTCTTCTTGACAACCATACTTGGGACCTCACCATTCTCCCACATGGAAAAAAGACAGTCAGCTGTAAATGGCTGTTCACTATCAAGTACAATGCTGATGGTACTATTGACAAATACAAAACTAGACTGGTTGCAAGGGGATTCACTCAAACATATGGACTTGACTACAAAGAGACCTTTGCACCTGTGGCAAAGCTAAACACTGTCAGGGTACTGATCTCACTTGTTGTCCAACTTGACCGTCCTCTCCACCAATTGGATATCAAGAATGCTTTTCTAAATGGTGACCTTACTGAGGAAGTCTATATGAATGTACCTCCTGGTTTTGCCAACACTCACACTCAAGGGAAAGTTTGCAAACTGAGGAAATCTCTATATGGCCGGAAGCAGTCCCCTCGAGCCTGGTTTGGCAAACTTACTACTGTGGTTAAAGCTGCTGGATATCATCAATTCAACTCAGATCACCCCATGTTTATCAAAACAACCAACCAGAAAAGATCTATTCTTATTGTCTATGTGGATGATATCATCCTTACTGGTGATGACCCTGCTGAGATCCAACAATTGAAGACCCTTCTGGCAAAAGTGTTTCAAGTTAAAGATCTGGGATATCTCAAGTACATCCTTGGCATGGAAATAGCTGATGGGAGTCAACTTTACTGTACTTTGGTGTGCAGTTTAACCCCCGTTTATTACCTTATTGGCATGTTTTGGGTAGATATAGACCGTTTCGAGAGTAATATCGAGAATCATATGCACGGGGAGTTAAATTGTCATATCGATGGTAAACTCCACCTTTTTAGCGGTATTTCACTCTTTTCCGAGCACTTTTGTATTGCGGAATTACGCGTGGTGTTTGTTCGCCTATGTTATTGCAGGACTTAGGTGACTCGAGGACCCGGAAGGCGATGTTTTGGACTATGAGACGTGTTCGTGGCCCGAATGTAGCATGAAAAGTGAAGAAAAGCCAAGTTTGGAGTGAAGACAAGCCAGACGGGCGTTTGCTATACTCCAGACGGGCGTCTGACGTGAAGCTACATCAGACGGGCGTCTGCACATCCCAGACGGGCGTCTGCACATCCCAAACGGGCGTCCACAGCATTAACACTTCATTCAGTTGGTTTGATTTTCAGCTGGACGGGCGTCCAAAAGACCCCCAGACGGGCGTTTAAGTAGGCTCAGCCCGATTCAAGAAGCTCATTTAACACAGACGAGCGTCCAGAGGTCTAAACGGGCGTCCTTGGTTTGAAAAGCCTCAAGTCATGATTCACCGGAAGGGTGCTCAGGGAAATGCGAACGCGCGTTCAATGAAGAGGAAACCCTAATATCTTCATATTTTCCAGGCGGACGGGCGTTTGACATGACTGGACGGGTGTCCAGGACCGACGGTAGCAGATTTTCGACCTACTCTATAAATACGCAGCTCATTCAGCCCCTACTCATGTTTGGCCGAGTTTAGACTTTTCTTAGGCGATTTAGGGGCGATTTTAGCATAGATTAAACACCCTTTGATCCCTTGATTCCCTAGATAACTTCCTTTGATTCTACACATCTTTTATAGCTTAGTTTTGCATTACAAGATCAAAGATTCAACTTTTTGGGTGCAACTATTTTTTCATATTTTTCTGGATCAGATTTTCAGCAGTTATATGGTAATGATGTTTCTTTTATTTATTGTATTTAGTTCAATTTCCATTCTTTATTCCGTTATTAGCATAATTATGAGTAGCTAAATTCATGTGTAGTCGAATTATGTGAAAGCGAGCGAAAACCCTAAGGGGGATGTGATTGGGAGTAGTGTAGTGCGTAAATTATTGTTTAAATGATTAATCCACGTCCTAAAACTTATTTTAACGTCTTTGAATTATATTGATCACCTAGTTCACTGTCACACACATCAAACTTATAGATGTATTTTGCAGTGAGATGTGGGATAAGGGGTTTTAGGATCGTTGCATAGATTTGGCCTAGTTGTTAGGTCCGGACCCAATACACAGGTTTGTCATCGTTGTTCGAGCGACTCTAGCACGTAATCATGATTAGGTTGATCAGTTTTCTAAAGGGAGAATTAATTAACTTCACATAGGGTGGTTAGATCGAGTTGTTCAATCTAATCGCTAGAATTAGGAGTTGGCACCCGTGGATGTCGTTAAACTACATTGGATAGGTAGGTCGGTTAAGACACGCTCCCCGTTCGATCCTTCCTTAGGGGTAAAAGTAGCTCGTGGAATCATAGTTCGACTATACCCTTTAATACTTAGAAGTAAACCCATTAGTATAATCTTTACTTTTGCATTAGTATAGTATCTCTTCACCATTATTGTGGCCTGAACTAAGTTCTAAGTCGACTTTGGTACTTAGACATTACTCCCTGTGGATTCGACTTTGAGACCACTATACTACCGTTGACCTGATACTATGTCGGTTAAGGTTAGCGGTTAGTTATTTTGCTATCGAGAATTTTGGCGCCGTTGCCGGGGAGTAACGTTTAATATCTTGTAAGTTGACCGAAAGCTTGGGCTTAGGTCATTTTTATTTTGTTTTCTTGTTGTTTCTTGTTTGTCAGTGAATGACCCGAATCTCCAAAGAACCACTTATCGATCCAATTGAAGAAATTGAAGCTTTTGCACGTCATAGAAATAGTCAACGCCGAGGAGAACCTCGATTGCCGGTCCGAACCCTTTGTTTGAGGAAGAAGGGGTAGAAGAAAGTTCACTTTCAGAATCCTCAGAGGGAATGGAGGATTCACCGAATCATAGAGATGGCAAAGAACCCTTAATCGAGCACAATGTACAAGGGTAAACCTCAGACACTACTGGTGGTAACGCAACACTACTATTGCATACTCCACCGAGGACCCCTCGTCATGAACCGTTAGAGAGGAAAACACAGCGTTGCGTCAGTTGATAACCCCACAGTTTAATCAAAGGACAGGGATTGGACAGTACAGGGGAGGACAAAATGCTCAGAATACGCAGAACTTCGGACCCGAATTAGACCAAGAGACGGTAAATCGAGTACTAGTATGCTAGAGAATCAAGGAAATCAATAGGGGTTCCAAAACCCGTACCCTCGGCAACCCCCTATGCAACGGTTTATCAATAGCGAACAACGGCGAGAATTATCGGCCACAAATGGCTCGGCGGGTATAGAGACCGAGAGTCCGTCGAGACTATGTTACCACCCCACAAGAGGTTATAGGGCACAATCCCATTAGAGTGCCCCCAATTAATGCGAACAACTTGGACATCAAGCAGAACATTCTGAATATGTTGGGGGAACATGCATGTTCCACGGGAAGTCGACTGAGAACCCAAACAACTTTCTAGATCATTTTCTGCAAATTTGTGGGATGATGAGATATAATGGGGTTAGTGACGAGGCAATAAAGCTGATAGTTTTCCCGTTTGCACTGAGAGGAGCTGCTAAAGATTCGTATGATTCGCTGCCAAATGATTCATTGCATACCTGGGCAGATGTAACGAGAGTGTTTCTGAAGAAGTATTTTCCTCTGGCAAAGATTCTGGATCTTAAAGAAGAAATCTCTTCGTTTGACGGTCTCGAGGGAGAGACATTAAAAGAGACTTATGAGAGGTTTAGGGGTCTACTGAAGAGATGCCATCCTCACGGTTTTTCTACGGTGGAGCAGGTTATTATATTATTCAGGGCCTTAGAGCCAATGCATCAGAACAAGCTGAATGCCACAAGTGGCGGAGATATCATGAATCTGCCGCCTGAACAAGCTATGAGACAGATAGAGAATGCGGTAGATGGAGAAGGACAATGGGGGTCGAGCAGAAAGAAGACAAAAGCCCCAATGGAAAGTGTAAAGTCACTGAAAGAAGAGCTTGATAGAGAGACGGCCATGCATGACAAGATGCAAGAAATGGTGCTAAAGATGGACCGAATGGAGTTAGAACGAAAGAAGGCGCAGCAATGCCAACTTTGTGGAGGTGGACATTCTGCAATGGAATGTGCATCATCGAAAAAACCCACTTATCTACAACGGTTGACGCCTACTCCAAGACAACAAGTTAGCCCGGCAATCGAATGACCAACAAATATGAATGTCTATGCAATGGGGCAGATGAATATGAATCAGCAAGAGTTTGGCCAGCAACAGTGGAATCAGAACTTTGATAATCAACAAGGGCCGCAAATGGATTATAGTATGGGTGATGATTCACAACAATATGATGTGAATTATATTGGACAAGGAAATCAGGGGCAATGGAATCAGAATCAACAGAATCAAGGTTGGAATCAGGGGCAGAATCAGAATTGGAATCGGAACAGTAATCAGAACCAAGGTTTTAGGCAAAACCAAAGCTCGTACAACTGACCTTGGAACCAGAATCCCCAGAGTCAGGGTTCATACCAGAATCAGAATCAAGGCTGGAATCAAAATAGTCAGAATCCGCAATCTCAGTCACAAGGCCAACAGCAACAAAGAAGGGCGACTGAGGGGCCGAATCAAGGTTGGAATCAGAATCAAGGCCAGCAAAGTAATCAGAATCAGCAAACGAGCCACCACGGAATAACAATTCTGACACCTATCAACATCCGAATGCTCATCTGCACCAGAACAACCAAAACAGCCGGCAATCAAACAATTCTGGTGTTCAGAAGACACCCTTTGAGATACTTCTGGAGAGATTAGACAGAACTGTGTCGGAATTAAACAAGAACGCTGTAGAGCAAAAAGTGGCCACACATTCTGCCATTCGGAACTTGGAGACCCAAGTGGGTCAAATAACCGACACATTGAAGACAAATCTGAGTGGTGGACTTCCGAGTAACACTGAAAGGAACCCAAAAGGTGTGAATGCTGTGTTCACACGAAGTGGTAAAGAGGTTGGGCTGAGTGACAAGAGGAAGGAATTATGGGCCGAGAAAGCAGAAACTGATGAGGCTGAGAAAGAGAAGGCAGTCGACCGTGAAGGCGCTATGTATGGTGAAGTCAAGATTGAGGATTTGGAAATTGGCAGTGTAGAGAAAGAGATGGCTGCAATGAGGAAAGAATTGGAAGCCACGAAAAAGGCATTGGCTGAGGCAAACAAGAAAGCAGTGGAAGGGGCAGCACCGAAGAGAGACTATGTGGTCTTGGATATCAAAGAAGAAGAAGCCTCACCACCTAAAGAGAAAGGTAAGAAAAACAGAATTCCTCCCCCTCCCCCTGATTTTGATGTTAACACTTTACCCTATCCTCCTAAGGGACCCGGAAAGGACATACTGACCCAAGGTCAGGCGAAATTTCTGAATCTCTTAAGAAAGGTAGAGGTGAATATTCTCCTATTAGAGGCAATTTCGAGCATTCCCCCATATTTTAAATTTTTGAAAGGAATGTTGTCGAGTAAGGAGAGGATGCAGCAGATGGTGCATTTGAGTGAGGAATGTTCTGCAATCTTTGAGAATAGGATACCCTCCAAGCTACAGGATAGAGGTAGTTTTACCATCCCAATTACCATTGGAGAAACTGTGTTTAAAAATGTGTTATGTGATCTAGGGGCTTCTGTGAGCCTGATGCCTAGAGGAGTGTATAAGAAATTGGGGTGGGGTAAGTTAGAACCAACAGGGATGACCCTACAGATGGCAGATAGGCCTGTTAGGAAACCTATGGGGGTAGCTGAAGATGTGTTAGTGTAGGTTGACAAGTTTGTTTTCCCCGTAGACTTCGTAGTCTTAGATATGGATGCCAACTCCCCGCTTTTGTTAGGTCGGCCTTTCTTGAACACAGGAGAGACCTTGATAGACGTAAAGAGGGGAGAGATCATACTACGAGTTGAGAAAGAGAGTGTGGCCATAAATGTCTATAATGCAATGAAGCATCCTGATGATGAAAAGAGTGATTGTTTTTCTGTTGATGCTATATATCCTTGTATTTTGGAGCACACTAACCTGCAGGGATACCAAGAGCCTATGGAAGAATGCTTGATGAAGTCAAGCACCGCTGAGGATGACGATCCGAGAATGAGAGCTCAAGTATACCATTTGGAGGCAACTCCTTTTGTCGATGCAAGCTGGAACAAGAAGCTAGAGCTCGGTTTCACTGGCAAGCTGCCAAAGCCGTCAATCGAGGAACCACCTACTGATCTGGAGCTGAAGCCACTTCCTGAGCATTTAAAGTATGTGTTTTTAGAACCTAATGAATTACTTCCACTTATTGTTTCGTCTGCACTAACCATTTTGCAGGAAGCTAAGTTGATCCACGTTCTGAAGAAACCCAAAAAGGCTTTCGGATGGAAGATGGTTGATATAAAAGGGATTAGTGTTGATATCTGCAAGCACAAGATCATCCTTGAAGAAGGTGCCAAGCCGGTCAGGCAGTTTCAGAGACGGCTAAACCCACACATGCAAGAGGTGGTGAGGAAAGACGTGGTAAAGATGCTGGAATTGGGGATAATTTATGCGATCTCTGACAGTGAGTGGGTGAGCCCCACACAAGTCGTACCCAAGAAAGGAGGCATCACAGTTGAGCTTAATGATAAAGGTGAGCCTATTCCTACTCGTTTAGTTACTGGTCACAGAGTTTGTATTGATTTCCGCATGCTAAACGATAAGACTAGGAAAGATCATTTCCCCCTCCCCTTTATTGATCAAATGCTAGAGCGTCTAAGTGGTCATGCTTTTTACTGTTTTTTGGATGGTTTTAGTGGCTATTATCAAATTCACATCGATATACATGACCAGGATAAGACTACTTTCACGTGTGCGTATGGCACCTTTGCATTCAAAAGAATGCCGTTTGGGTTGTGTAATGCACCCGCGACATTCCAGCGATGCACGGTTGCCATCTTTGCTGATATGATAGAGCATTTCATGGAAGTCTTTATGGACGACTTTAGTGTTTTTGGTGATACTTTTGATGAATGTTTGTCTAATATTGATAAGGTGCTTGCGCGTTGTGAGGAGAAAAACTTGGTTTTAAATTGGGAAAAGTGTCACTTCATGGTAACTGAGGGGATTGTGTTAGGACATAAGGTGTCGGGGAAGGGAATAGAAGTCGATAGAGCCAAGATAGAGGCAATTTCTAAGCTTCCTATGCCTACGAATCTGAAGACTCTAAGGTCATTCTTGGGTCATGCAGGTTTTTATCATAGATTTATTCCAGGTTTTTCCCAAATTGCCAGACCTCTTACTCTTCAGTTGATGAAGGGTGCCCTCGGTGTTTTTGATGTGGCATGTCTAGATGCTTTTCGAACCCTTAAGAAACTTCTTACTTCCACCCCTATCTTGGTGGCACCTGATTGGTCCAAGGAGTTCGAAGTAATGTGTGATGCGAGTGACTATGCCGTAGGAGCTATCCTAGGTCGAAGGTAGACAAGTCGTTTCGACCCATTTACTATGCAAGCCATACCCGAACTCGGCTCAACAAAAGTACGCCACAACTGAGAAGGAACTTTTAGCCGTCGTTTTTCCTTTCGACAAGTTCCGGTCGTACTTGGTTGGGTCGAAAGTCATAGTTCACACTGACCATGCTGCGTTGCAATACCTATTTGCCAAGAAGGATGCAAAACCACGCTTGTTAAGGTGGATCTTGCTCCTTCAAGAGTTCGACGTGGAGATTAAGAATAGAAAGGGATGTGAGAACGTAGTAGTTGACCATCTGAGTAGGATGGAGCCGGGTGAAGAGAGATGTTTTGTCAAAGTTGATATTGATGACCGTTGTCAGGATGAGCAGTTGTTCGTAGTGGATACGATGCTCCCGGTTAAGCGGGGAAACTTTATTCAGAGAGGGAAGAAAGGGAATCCATGGTATGCCCCTTTTGTGAATTATCACGAGTGTGGGTTCGTAGATCCTGCATTTGATGAGAATCAGAAGAAGAAATTCTATAGCGAGGTGAACCGATATGTGTGGGAAGACCCCTTATTGTTTAGGTCGTGTGCGAGATGGAATCCCGAGGAGGTGTGTGGATGACAAGACATAGTGAGTATTCTCTCGTTCGCCATGATAAAGAGGCCGGTGGCCACTTCTCGGGCGAGAGAACAGCGTTGAAGGTATTACAAAGTGGGTTCTACTGGCCCACTATCTTCAAGGATGCACATGTGTATGTTAAGACGTGTGACGCCTGTCAACGCTCTGGAAGGATTTCCAAGAGAAATGAGATGCCCCAGAAACCGATAATAGTGTGTGAGGTTTTTGATATATGGGGTTTGGACTTCATGGGACCATATCCATCTTCTTTCGGGAATAAGTACATTCTTGTCGCCTGTGACTACGTTTCAAAGTGGGTTGAGGCAATTGCTTCTCCTACTAATGACAAACATGTAGTCATAAGGTTTCTTAAGAAATATATTTTATCCCGGTTTGGATTACCTCGAGCGATAATAAGTGACAATGGAAGTCACTTTGCCAATAGAGAATTTGATAAGCTTTTACTGAATTATGGGGTCACTCATAAGTTAGGCACTGCCTACCACCCCCAGACTAGTGGCCAAGTAGAGGTATCCAATCGGGGAATCAAGAGAATCCTGGAGAAGACCGTCAATTCCAACCTTAAGGATTGGTCAAAGAAGTTGGATGATGCACTTTGGGCACACCGAACCGCGTTCAAGACACCCATAGGTATGTCACCCTACATGCTTGTTTTTGGCAAGGCTTGCCATCTCCCCGTAGAGGTAGAGCATAAGGCCTATTGGGCGATAAAGAATCTCAATATGGACGACGCATTAATCGGTGAGAGAAGGATGGCCCAGTTGAACGAGTTAGATGAGTTTCACCTTCAAGCTTACGACTGTTCGGCGAAGTATAAGGAGAAGACCAAGATGCTTCATGATAAGTTGATCAAACCGCGAGTTTTCAACATAGGTGATGAGGTCCTTCTCTATAACACTCGCCTCCATTTGTTTCAAGGCAAACTTAAGTCGAGGTGGTCGGGACCGTATACGGTTTTGCGAGTGTTCGACTCGGGAGCCATCGAGGTAGCACATCCGAAGCATGGGACGTTCATCACGAACGGCCTTCGTCTTAAAAAGTATGAAAAGTTACCATTCGATGAGGCTCTCGAGATTGTGCATTTGACTGATCCCGAGCCGTGATCAATCTGTTCTGAGTCTCGTCATGGACTTTAAACTTTGACGATTTTACTCTTATCACTCCACCATCACATCTTTCTATCCTCGTTTCCTCGTTCGTGCCGGTAGTATAACTTTGAAAAAACCGGCACAGTATAAGTCATTTGTCGAGCCAACGATGTAAAACAAAGGCGCTCGGTGGGAGGCAACCCACCATTTTCTGAGTTTTCTGTGGTTTTGATAATAAATGGTGTTGGAATAAAGGTTAAAATCACAAGGGATCAAGATTTCTGTGTTTTGCATGGAGCTGGGGTCGGATGAGCTTTCAGCCTCTTCAAACGCCCGTCCGCCTAAGTTGGCCCTCAGACGGGCGTCTGCCCTACGTAGACGCTCGTCCGTCCAATATCGCCCAACTCTGTATGTGTTTCTGATAAGGCAAACGAGCGTCTGGAGTGACCCAAACGCTCGTCCAGTTCTTCAATGCTCAGGCGGACGCCCGTCCGGATGGGCCGGACGCCCGTCCGCCTCTCCTCTATAAATACCCCGGCCTCTTCAAATCATTTCGAATCGCCAAAATCGCAAAACCCGACTTTTCACGCCCTTGATCCGATCGGAGTGATTCAAAGTCCCCCAAACACCTCTTGATCTCTTCTCTTCATTTCACAAACCCAAATCCACCAACAAACACTTTTTGGCCGGATTCGAGACCCTAGCAAGGGCGGTTTTCAAAGTACAAAAATCAAAACTTTGGCCGTGTAGTGCATCGCTCGGGCTTCTAATCACTTCCATCATCATCCTAGCACCCTTATTGGTAAGAATCTCTAAGCTTTTCATGTTTTAATTCGCGTTTTTTTTGGGTTCGATTTTCGAGTCGACCCTTAAACGAACTGCCACTGATTGGGCTTGTTTTTCTTTATTCTGTGGTTTTTTTGCTTTGATGATGATCTGGGGGTGCCTTTAATTGATTATGGACGTCTGCATTGCGGTTGTGGGTCGGTTTTGATGTGGTTGGATTGGTGTTTTGTTGGAAAATCCCGTTTGGACGATAATCGGGTTGTGTGTTGTGATGTTTGTGTTTGGGTTTGTTGTGGACGTTTAGTGTGAGATATAATGGTGCGTACTGGTGGTAAAGAGGGAGCCTCGGGGCAAAAATGTTTAGGGAAAGAAATAGCTAGGGATGCCGGTAAGAAGAAAAAGGTAGTTGAGCCTAGACCGGTGAACCCCAACCGAGGGATTGAGATCCGGGAGAGGCAAAACCCCTCTAGAGCAGCCCAGAGTCAGGCTAGGGTATCCTTGAGGGATGACTCGGAGTCTGAGACGGATGATGAGCCGTTGGTGAGGAAGAGAATAGTTGAGCTTGGACCTAGGGTTGAGCAAGACATAAGGGAGCCTAGGGCTGCACCTGAGGCTAGGGCTGCACCTGAAGCTAGGGGTGAAGGGGGTGCGCCAATTGTGGAGCCGGTTAGAACCCCGAGAACAGAACTTGGAAGTCCCCCGATCCCGTTTGCAAGAAGGTTTATCAATTCCAAGGCCTTGGAGGTCTATAACAAGCACTACTTGACCCGCACAATGCTTACAGAGCGAGTCTTCCATGAGTATAACGTGGACAAGAATTTCGTGAAAAACCTAACCGATAGGAAGTGGAAAGAGTTGATGACAGCCCCGGAGGTGAAAGTGAATGCAACTTTGGTGCGTGAGTTTTACGCAAATATTTCGGAGTCAAGCCTAGAAACGGGGATGGTTAAGGTTCGGGGGGTCCAAGTCCTGCTTAGTGCCAAGGTGATCAATGATAAATATGGACTGGCCCCTTTTGAGGGTTTAGATTATAAGGAGGCAATAAAGGCGAAACAGGATGCGGGTGAGGACCCGTTAGAGGATCTCCGGTTGTTGGTATGCCCGGATGTACCTTGGACTCTTGGCGGCGGTGGGGTGAGAAAAGAGTTGGTCACGACGACGTAGGCGGAGGATTGGAAAGTCCAATGCCGATTTATCCAGAACCGGTTGCTACCTAAGAACAACCTGACCCATTTCCACATCGGCGATCTAGGGATGTTGTATGCCCTCAATTTTAAGTTAAATATGGATGTGGGTCGGCCATTTATGATGAGTTGGCCATGAACCAGAAGATCTACACCCGCTGCTTGATTTGCCCTTATCTGATTTATAGCTTGTGTCAGGACGCTCGGGTCCCAGAGTATAGGGAGGATCACCGGCCTAAGAATCCTCGGTTGTTGCAGAGAGAAAAAGTAAGGCCCCTGGCACAGCTAGAGCGTATGGCAGCACAGCAGCCCAGTTCGTCCTGGGCTCCGACTCCGGCACCACCAGTTCCTTCTATTTCTCCCTCTCTGAGGATGAGGTTGAGCATGGCTAACAGCTTCTGGAACTGGATGGAAGATCAGCAGCAAACGCAGAACAATATTCTGACTCTCTTAATGTTGATGAGTGAGGGTCGACTACCGAGGGATCCGGCAGCTTTTGCCCCGAGCACCATGGACTACCGCTTCTCCGATGAAATTGAGGGGGCCATCACGTAGATCGTGGCGGAGGATGCATCGTCATCTGACGAGGAGACGGCTGAGGCTGAGGCGGCCGAGACAGGAGTTCCAACTGAAGCTCCTATAGATGGTGCCACCACTGCTGGTGATGATGTAGCACCAGGCCAGACGTGATTTTATTTGTTCTATGCTGTTCCTTTTATCGTCTGGGCCCGGTCTTAGGGTTGTTTCTGAGCTGTTGAGTTTATTTGATACATTTGTATGTTATTTGATGCTACTATCGGTTTTGCATTGATACTTTTATGATGGGTTTTGTAAGCCTTAAGGCACATTCGTACTTGTGTTTGGATTGTGGTACATATTGTGGATCATTTTTATATGTCAAACCTCTGTGGTTTTTATCTTTTACGCGTAGATGTTCTATGCTTTCACCCGCTTGGGTAATTTATCCATCTATAGCGATCCACTGTGTGCTTTCCACTTGCATATCGAGTTTTCTGACGTGACAGGGCCGTTTATTGTTATTCCCCTTCCCTACGCAATATTTTGGCACGAGGACCATGTCCCGTGCATGCTTTGCTGTGGTTGTTCTTGTTTTGGTATAGGGATTGGGGTCGTGTTTTCTCACGGCTGTTACGGGATTCGATAGCGCCTTTCTGCCGGGTCTAAAGCTAAGTCTCCTTTTCTATCTCATTCACACACTGAGGACAGTGCTTCATTCGAAGTGGGGGGTGGAGACGACTTAGCTTTATTGTTTCGATTGATAAATGTGCCATTAATTGTGATAGGCTTAGTTAATGTCCGTTTTCGAGTTAGTTCGTGGCTTAAACTTTTAAAACTTTTCACGGTTTGACACCGCGTTATATGCATGTTTCTCACGATGGATTTGGTGGATGTCTTAGTAGTCGAGTAATGTATGCCGGGCGATTTTACTTTGTCACGATACGAACCCTTTTTATTGCATGTAGACCTTGGTTATACTTAGTCTGGTTGCTATATGCACTTGTACCACTAGTTTCGAGGCGAAATAGAAAGGTTGACCTAGGCCGGATACGGGATGAGAGTTATGGCGCTTCTTTGACCTAGCCAGAGCCAAATAAGCCAAAATCCCAACATTATACCCTCGTAACCCCTCTAAGCCTTGATAGGACGGTCTGACCACCGTCCGAAATGAGCCGTTTTGTTACTTAGTCTGTATTACCCTAACCCTGAGCTTTATTATTGGTCACGTTTTCTTTGATCACCCTGCGAGTGGACTTAGTCGTTGCTTTAGACACACTTGCTGAAGCAGGTGTGGGGTGGGAGTTGGTGCGTGCTTCGAGAGGAGTTAGTGAGTGCGAGCTAGTATATGAAGGGGAGGAGCTCGAGGAATGTATTGTGAGGCTTGTGGTTCGAAAGAAAAAAAAATGAAAAGCGATGGAAAAAAATAAGGAAAAAAGAGAAGAAGGTTGAATAAAGTTGAAAAAGAAAGAAGGAGTCAAAGAAAGATGTTTTGAATAAATAAGAGTATGATGTTAAGGTTGTGGTGGTTTATAAATGAGTACAGAAAGAATCGAAAGAATTTTGGTGTGGTTTGGTATGGTTTCAAAGCAAGAATACATGAAATGATTAGGTTCACTCGTGTTTTTTTTCTCTTTCTCCAGTCCCAAAATTTCCTTTCGAATAACCCCGTCCCAAGCTTGACATTATAACCCTTCAAGTCCTACTTGACCGTATTTAGCCTCGGTTGCCTCGATTAGTGGAGATTCTAGCCCGGTATGATCCGTGTGTAGTCATTTGGCCGGTATTCAAAGCCGGTGATCATTTTGAGTGTAGTCCTCGGTCTATATCACACACACTTCGTTTTCGTGGTACGATAGAGTCAAGCGGTGTACGTTCAGTGTCTATTTTACTTTTGCCTTGATGTCGTGAGCGCTATGCATGTGTCGTTAAGTTGATCCCATGGTCTGTTTTAAAGCGCCTAATTTACTCGAGGACGAGCAAAGACTAAGTGTGGGGTGGTTGATGGGAGTCAACTTTACTGTACTTTGGTGTGCAGTTTAACCCCCGTTTATTACCTTATTGGCATGTTTTGGGTAGATATAGACCGTTTCGAGAGTAATATCGAGAATCATATGCACGGGGAAGTAAACTGTCATATCGATGGTAAACTCCGCCATTTTAGCGGTATTTCACTCTTTTCCGAGCACTTTTGTCTTGCGGAATTACGCGTGGTGTTTGTTCGTCTATGTTATTGCAGGACTTAGGTGACTCGAGGACCCGGAAGGCGATGTTTTGGACTATGAGACGTGTTCGTGGCCCGAATGTAGCATGAAAAGTGAAGAAAAGCCAAGTGAAGACAAGCCAGACGGGCGTTTGCTATACTCCAGACGGGCGTCTGATGTGAAGCTACATCAGACGGGCGTCTACACATCCCAGACGGGCGTCCACAGCATTGACACTTCATTCAGAAAGTTTGATTTTCAGCTGGACGGGCGTCTGAAAGACCCCGAGACGGGCGTTTAAGTAGGCTCAGCCCGATTCAAGAAGCTCATTTAACACAGACGAGCGTCCAGAGGTCCAAACGGGCGTCCAAGGTTCGAAAAGCCTCAAGTCATGATTCACCGGACGGGCGCTCAGGGGAATGCGAACGCCCGTTCAATGAAGACGAAACCCTAATATCTTCATATTTTCCAGGCGGACGGGCGTCTGACATGACCTGGACGGGCATCCAGGACCGACAGTAGCAGATTTTCGACCTACTCTATAAATACGCAGCTCATTCAGCCCCTACTCATGTTTGGCCGACTTTAGACTTTTCTTAGGCGATTTAGGGGCGATTTTAGCATAGATTAAACACCCTTTGATCCCTTGATTCCCTAGATAACTTCCTTTGATTCTACACATCTTTTATAGCTTACGTTTGCATTACAAGATCAAAGATTCAACATTTTGGGTGCAACTATTTCTTCATATTTTTCTGGATCAGATTTTCAGCAGTTATATGGTAATGATGTTTCTTTTATTTATTGTCTTTAGTTCAATTTCCATTCTTTATTCCGTTATTAACATAATTATGAGTAGCTAAATTCATGTGTAGTCGAATTATGTGAAAGAGAGCGAAAACCCTAAGGGGATGTGATTGGGAGTAGTGTAGTGCGTAAATTATTGTTTAAACGATTAATCCACGTCCTAAAACTTATTTTAACGTCTTTGAATTAGATTGATCACCTAGTTCACTGTCATACACATCAAACTTATAGATGTATTTTGCGGTGAGATGTGGGATAAGGGGTTTTAGGATCGTTGCGTAGATTCGGCCTAGTTGTTAGGTCCGGACCCAATACAGAGGTTTGTCATCGTTGTTCGAGCGACTCTAGCATGTAATCATGATTAGGTTGATCAGTTTTCTAAAGGGAGAATTAATTAACTTCACATAGGGTGGTTAGATCGAGTTGTTCAATCTAATCGCTAGAAATAGGAGTTGGCACCCGTGGATGTCGTTAAACTACATTGGATAGGTAGGTCGGTTAAGACACGCTCCCTGTTCAGTCCTTCCTTAGGGTAAAAGTAGCTCGTGGAATCATAGTTCGACTATACCCTTTAATACTTAGAAGTAAACCCATTAGTATAATCTTTACTTTTGCACTAGTATAGTATCTCTTCACCATTATTGTGGCCTGAACTAAGTTCTAAGTCGACTTTGGTACTTAGACATTACTCCCTGTGGATTCGACCTTGAGACCACTATACTACCGTTGACCCGATACTCTGTCGGTTAAGGTTAGCGGTTAGTTATTTTGCTATCAATAGCCAGAAACAGCCAGGGTATCTCAGTCTCACAGAGGAAGTATGTGTTGGACCTGCTGAAGGAAACTGGCATGTTAGGGTGCAAACCTGCTATCTCTCCAGTAGACCCACGTAATTCTCTAGTGCATGGTAATCTTGCTGTCAGAAAAGATCAATATCAGAGACTTGTAGGGAAACTCATTTACCTCTCTCATACAAGACCTGATACTGCATATGGAGTTAGCCTTGTCAGTCAATTCATGCATTGCCCTACTGAGCAACATTGGTATGATGTCTACAGAATATTGAGATACTTAAAGTCAACTCCTGGCCAAAGCTTACATTTCACTAAGTCTACTAAGAGATCCATTAAGGTCTACACTGATGCTGACTGGGCTGGTTGCCACATAGACAGAAGATCTACCACAGGCTACTGTTCATATGTAAGGGGGAATCTTGTCACTTGGAGAAGCAAGAAATAGCCTACTGTATCTAGAAGTAGTGCTGAAGCTGAACTCAGGGCACTTGTTTTGGGCATTTGTGAAGCACTGTGGCTGAAAAGAGTCCTTACTGACCTCCAGCAACCTCCTCAGCAACCCATCATACTCTGCTGTGGCAATAATTCAGCATTATGCATGGCAGAGGATCCTGTTCATCATGATAAAACAAAACATGTGGACGTTGACAGACATTTTCTTAAAGAGAAGATTGATGCACATTCATTCAACTTTAGTATGTTCCCTCAGCCGACCAGAATGCTGATATTCTCACAAAGGCCATTCCACCTCTTATGTTCAGCAGACTGAGTAGCAAACTTGGCTGTATAAACATATACAACCCAGTTTGAGGGGGGTGGAAATATTACATAATATTAATATCCTTTTACATAATATTAATATCCTTTGTATTTCGTGTAACACTTCTTGTACACATTATTTGTAACATGACATATTAATTGTGTGATATAAACAATTAATATGTCATAAAGTAACTCTAGTTTGTCTTTATTATGTCCTAGCCTTTATGTCCAGCCGCATATGGACCGTCCTATCACATACTAGCCGCCCATAGCACTCATGACACTACTAGGACCTTCTCTCCATACTTGTATCTATATATACTCTTCTTTTATGATGAATAAAAATAAGTTGAGTTTACTCTAGTATTATTACTTTCTCAAACTCTCTTCAGAAAGGAAAAAGGAAAAAGGAAAAATGAAAGGAACTCAACTAGAACCGGACGCCGGCAGCCTAGCACCGCCGGCGCTGGAAACAAAACCTGGTTTTGGACGGGGATTTTGGGAGGTTTTCAGTGAGAAAGAGGGGTTTTTTTTTTATCGTTTATTTATTGTTTTTGTTTTAGCCAAATAAACCTTCACGCTCTTTGACTTGTCTTCCTACTTTGTCAACGACAATGTGTACACTCTTTCTAGGTGTGAACAAAAATTCTAAAAACCAAACCAACCTAAATGAACCAAATTGAACCAAACCGAAAATGTATAAACCGTGGTTTTTCGGTCGGTTTTCATATAACTTAAAACCAAACCGTTGAATACAATTTGGTTCCAATTTAAGAAAATAAAAACCGTTTAAAACCGGACCAAACCGGATGATATATATATATATATATATATATATATATATATATATATATATATATATATATATATACACACACACACACACTCACACACCTACATCTAATACTTTAAAACATCTATACGCTTTTTAATATCTATCTCAATCTATTTGAACTTTTTACGTGTAATAAAGTGCTGCTACATAGTTAATTTCATATCCTACATATTCAAATTTTGTTGATCATTTCATATCCTACATAGTTAATTTCATATCCTACATATTCAAATTTTGTTGATCATTTCACAGAATTGTCTTCAATCCTTTGAAAGAATCTTGAGTACATTTCGGTTCACAACTCACCACTGCTAACTCGTTCTTCTCTTTATACTTGCTCAACACCAATATTTGAAATATATGGATGCTCATTTGAATGACTTACTTCTCTCAATGATATTGATGAACTTAATTATGGATATTTGTCGATGCTGATTTGTATGACTTACTTCTCTTAATAATATTGATGAACGGCATAATGTATATTTTTTTATTATCTGGATAAATGCATTTATAAACCTTAGTTTATATACGATTGTCTTTGATTTGTTTACAGTTAGGTTATGTTGGACAATAATATTGTACAAATAATCAATATCGTGTTTTGAAGATCATAAAATCATGAATATTTTCTTACTAAATAAAACTCAAATATGTATCACATGTTTATTCATTTGATATATATATATATGTGTGTGTGTGTGTCTGTGTGTGTGTGTGTGTGTGTGTGTGTGTGAGTTATCTATCTTCCATTTGTCTCTCCTTAGTTATGAAACAAATATATTCCTCTTTCTTCCCTAATCTTACTCAAAATACTATTTTGTGTTATGCATTTTGAGATTTATGTATGTCATTTAATAATATAGTTCTTTGTTCATTAATAATAGTTTTTTAAAGTTGATGATTCATTGATGATCGAATTGAAACGAATAAGATAAGAGCTATGTGAAAACCGTAATAAACCCGAACTGCCGAACCAAACCGACCGAATAACATGGTTTACGTCTTCAAACTTGATTAGTTTGGTTTAAAATTAAACCATATAAAATGGTTCGGTTTTAAAAATGATAAAACCTACCGAACCGGACCACGTTCACCCCTAAGTCTTCCTCCTACCCTTCTGCTCAACCTGTGGTTTTTTTTTTTTTTTTTTTTTTTTTTTTTTTTGAGGGTAACCTGTGTTCTTCAAACTTTCCCCTTCTTCCAACTATTCCCTTCTTAGCAATGGTTTCTACAGCTCTATCACCATCTTTCTTCTCTCCTCTCACCTCCGTCTTCCACGAAAACATCGACAATGTCTCTTTTGCTGTCCAGTCAACGCCCAGATCCTTTCCTTTCAAACATCTTACCACAATTAGTATCTGCAGACCCCTTTTCCAGCTTAAGAAAGCCCACGAAACCTTATTGGTCAAATGTAATGCATCTGGGAGTGAGAGTTCCAGTTCAGAAACCCCCATTGAATTGAGTATGCTTCTGTCAATTTCTCTTTTTTATTCTTAATGGGTTTCATTTTCATGCTGTAAAGCTCTGATTTTGATTGAGAAAATGCTGTGGGATTCTCAGGGTATCCTGCATTTCCAACTGTTATGGATATTAATCAAATTCGAGAGATTTTGCCTCACCGGTTAGTGCAATTTTCAGCAGCTTATTTTCCCTCATTGCACTGTCACCAATGGAATGATTACATATGTAACAAAATAAGAGAACATTACAGATTTTGTTAGCTGGAATTCGATTTCTGTTTTGCTGAATCACATTCTTCTTTGGATTGCAGTTTTCCGTTTCTTCTAGTGGATAGAGTTATTGAGTACACCCCTGGAGTGTCTGCTGTGGCCATTAAGAATGTGACCATAAATGAGAGTTTTTTTCCCGGTCATTTTCCCGAAAGGCCAATTATGCCCGGAGTTCTGATGATTGAGGTGATTGTTTACTTGATTTAATTTACCCTTGTTTGAATTTCACTTTTGAAAGCATCTTAGTCTGACAATAATAACCATTATGATGCAATATCCCATTTACTTATGCTGTGATAGTCTTTGGACCAATCACGCAGTTGGAGACCAACTTGAAATGCGACCTTTTGGTGTATAGAGAAAGATGGTGAAACCTCATGAAAAGTTCTGATTGGGTTGAGGAAAAGCCTGGAGTTGATGATACAAGTTCATAATCGGAATGCCTATACATCAGTGAACTCTCAATGGATAAACTGAGATTTTGGTTGGACCTTGGAGATATCATTGAATGCTTAGATCCTGCAATTTTAGTCAAAGAGGAACTGCATTTTTTGTTGTAAGCATTATGTAGAGAGTATTTAGGATTTAGGAAGCAATTTATACTGATTAACCTAAGCTAGTGAAAGAGGGTATAGCATAGGAAGAAAGGGAATCGATATGACACCAACTCGCAGTATTAGGGAATTAAGTTGGGTGATTCATATTAGAATTGAAAGTGAAATAAACAATGTTACTGTTACTTTGGATTTCTTTATGAAGACGTGTTAGTATTCATATTAAGATGAAAGTTTCATAAGCCATAGTTTGCTGTTCTATGGATTTCTTTCTTGAGAAGGTGCTAGGTTTCAGGAGTCATTGTACTAGTAACTTTCACCATATGTTCCAAGCCACATATGACATGGGCATGTTTCAACACTTTTTGTGGCTGCAGCCTGCAACAGCTTTCTCCCTTTAGCAAGATTTTAACCTGTTTTCTGTGTTTGAGTTGGTGGTGTATACTATTGTTGTCACTTTGCTTCTAAAAAAGAAAAAAAAGAAGAACAAAGAACATTTCTCCCTTTTATGGACGGTTCTTGAATTGCACATCATCCCATTGTATGTTGCAAACATGGTATTCCACCATGACAATACATTGAAAGATAACTACAGGTAAAGAATCGAATAATGATGCATTCCAATGTTTTGGTAATGTCTACGATCTTGTGGCACTTCATGTACATATAACTGGTTGCTGGCATTCAAACTTAAGGATGGTTGTTTTTGCTAGTTCTTTTAGAGTAAGATGCATACTTGGTTGTGGCAGCATCTAGATGCAGTGTTGTTTTCATATGACCTGCTGTTTTTGTAGGCAATGGCTCAGCTCGGTTGCCTGATTGTGCTGCAACCAGAAGTGGGAGGAGCTCGTGATAATTTCTTCTTTGCAGGAGTTGACAAAGTGAGATTTAGGAAGCCTATAATTGCAGGCGACACTTTTGTGATGAGAATGACTCTTACAAAACTCCAGAAAGGCTTCGGAATTGCGAAATTCGAAGGGAAGGCTTATGTAGGAGGTGAAGTGGCATGCGAGGGCGAATTTTTGCTGTCCATTGGCAGTGCATAACTCTGTGGCCTAGTATAGTTGCAGTTGTGTTAAACATTATTGTGTAATACTTGCAGCTTATCATGAAATTATGTTCTGCAAAACTGTAAGATTGTGTCATTACACTAAGCTACATAGCAGATTGGTAATATTCTGTTTGGGACATGCAGGGCATTCAGGTCAGATTTTTCTGTTTTGTGAATTTAGTAAATTATCATGGATGTTCCATTAGTTGGTTATAGTTTCACAATCTGCTGGAAAAGGGACTGTAAAAAGAAAATTGAATTAAATTGGAGGGGAGGAGAGGGGAAGGGGTGAACTCTTACAGATCAGAGTCTCTTGTCTATGTTCAAATTACTCTTTACATCATCACTGGACTGGAGTTTACCCTAAACCCTAAAGGCCAAGAGCACCTAAGGGTGTCTTTCCTTGACCTGCTTCAAAATAGAAAATTAGCATAGCCACCATAGCAAGTCTGGCATGCTTAATCTCTGCTAACTTTAGTCTATCCAGTTTTTCAGTGTCTGGAATGTAAACACCGTCCTTCAAAGTTCCGGCAAAGCTCAAGGGATCGAAGAATTTGCCACCAGGGTAGCCTTGTTCACCGGTGGCGTTTGCAAAGTTCTCTGCTGTTTTTGACCATGGAGTTGCCCATTCTACAGACTGAGATTCAGGATTGAAGAAATCTACCCATCTCTTGCTCTCAACCCAACCCATGAGAAGAAGCTGAGTGCCGAGAAGGGAGCCGAAGGAAAAGGGTGCAATGGCACCAGGGTCAGCACCAGCTTCAAACCATGGAATACCACTGTAAGCCTGACCAACAAAGATACCAACCACAGCAGCCATTGCCCATCTCCCATGGATGAGCTCAGCTTCTCTGTACCATTTCAAGAATGCTGGATCCTTTCCAAGGCCAAGTGGGTCAAACCCATAATCTCCAGGCAGCCTGTACATACATAATAAGAGGATTGTAGTAGCTAGTTATAAATCATCCTATGGCATGATAGAACCATTGTAGCAATGTTGTAAGTAATGATTATAGCATGTTTAAGTAGGTACTTACGAGCCATCGAGCCACTCGGGGTCGATGAGGTTGCCGCCACCTCGAACACCAGGGATCCAAGATTTCTTAGGAGCAGCAGCAGCTACCACAACAAGCCTCTTGGGAGAAACAGATGAATTATTTCCACCAGCTCTGGCTGCAACAGGTGCAGCAGCTTGAAAAAGGGACTGGCTTTTTTTGCAACCAGTCAAGAAGGGAGAACCCAACCCATTAGTTACAGCAGCAGATGTGGCAGCCATGTTCCTTCTTCACTCTTCTTCTTGTTAATCACACCTATGCAATGTAGACTTGGATGGTTATATGGCTATGTGAGATAGGTGATGAATCTTTGTGGGGAATCTCAGCCTCAAATTCTGCCACATAGGATATATCAAATCTTCTTTGTGTGATTTTGAGATTTCCAATGGATAGATTTCGGGCCAGTCAGTCTAGCTGTGATTGATGGGAGGGAGACACCGTGTGTTTCAATATGAATCACACAGTTTCATTCTGTATTTAAACTGTGTGGTTCTGATCGTTTCACATGTCATTTCATCTCAAAATCTCCTCTCCACAAAAGTATTTCCCGTGATTGTGAGTGATTTCTAATGGCATTAACACAACTAACTGATGGGAGCCGTTGATATAGTGACATCTATTAGTTGATCCATAACTTTACATGTAACGCCCCAAATTTTACAAGCTGGATACACTCAGGATTCTATACGTGTTTATTTATATTTATTTATTTATCGTTTCGTTAAATATAATTATTACTTGAAATATATAACAAAATATATACGTGTAACTTTTTGTATTAGGGATATGTCATATATTGTAAATTACACAAATTCCTTTACAATATAGAATAATTTTAAGTATATTAATGCATTAGGATTTATATAAGTTAATGAGCTGCTAGTACATCGTTGTCAATCCTTCCGTTTAATATAGTAGTAGTAGTTTAAGCTATAATAATTTCTCTCCTTAAATATATTTATGGTTTATTATTTCTCCCAAATTAACGAAAGAAACCGTCGGCTATTTAAGTTCTCGTAGTAATGCCTCCTTTTACTATACACATATATATATGGGTTGAACACATTCTTTTCTCCTTAATTACCAAACCAATATATATATATATATATATATATATATATATATATATATATATATTCACCGTCTTCCAATCCTCACCATTGCCACCATAACCCACTGTTAAGCCACCCGGAGTAGCCATTTCTGCCTCCAATAAACACCCTTATAAGCTTTTCCTAAGCCTTTCTAGTTTGTAGACCAATCTCACTTATCATCAACGTAAATACTTATAAGCAGTACAAAGGTGGGTAATATTTTTTAGTCAAATGTTTTTCCGGTGAATCGTCGTCAACCATTACCGTGGAACCCGAAATCATCACTGTTCTACCACCTGCCTTGTGATCGATCAACCATTTTTACCATGGCTATCTTCGCCGCACATGCACCGTTGTGCAATGACTATGCTAAAACAACCACCCTTTTATTAAACACAACACACACGCGGAATGAACTCGTCATATACAATCCAGCATCTCGTATGGAACATCTATCAATTCAACTCAATGCACTATCCTCTTCATAGAATAAACATCACAGTTGTTTTTGAAACATTAGAAAAGGAATGTTTAGCAATCTGTCACCAAACCCGACCAATTCGCCAAAAGAACTGCAATACTGTTTCGATAACTACACGGGTTCTTGATCGTTTGATGTGATTCTGGGTTAGGTCTGTATCTCTGGGACATGTTTTGACCTAGCCTAAGAAGAATTTATGACTCGGGCCGGGTTTGGGGTTTTGGTGAAGCCGTGAAGATATGGGCTGATGGCTGCACTTGTTAGCAGAATTAGATAGAAAAAGGGGAGCAGTATAGCTATAGCCTTGAGTAATAGAAGAGAAAAGAATTTATTACCAATAAATTAATATGCAATATCATAATGGGTATATTTGGAGACGTGAGGAATGGTGAGTTAATATCTTGGAATTTCATATGGAATCATGAAGCAAATTGGATGTAATCGACACTACACTTATTTTATCAAGTCTTTTAAATCAATGTGAGTTCTTTATTTTCGATAAAAGCCAAAGTGTGTCTTTTTAGTTATTTCTAAGTATTTTTACTTATATCAAATATTGATTTTAACTCGGAAGTCATTTCGAATGATTTCTTAAAATTGATAAAACAAAATTTATTTCTAACGATTCATATTTTGAGCTAATGCACACTGATTTGCAACTATAAAAACTGATACGGGAAACATGGATCGACCCTATATGTCCATAAATGTTGTTTACTGTATTTGATTTAGAAGGAATGAAATAGTTCATGAATCCAAAGTGGAATGACATCACATGCATGTCCCCCAAATTTTATACCTAAAATAAGAGTATAAAATAATACATATCCCTATTTTACAACATATCAATTCAAAAACCTCCATAACAGCATCCCTATTCTTATTCCTATAACATTTCAAATAATATTAAATAATACATATTCTACCTCACAACCCTATTCATACACATTAAATATTTATTATTTCACTCTAGCAGCATCCCTATCCATATCCCTATAATTTCTAATAATTAAATATGTTTAGGGACGTGAATAGTGCATCCCCACAAGTAGGGATGCACTGTTCATATAGACTCAGTTGTGGAAGTTATTTTGAGGTAAACTCTATTTTTTAGCTTCATTTTAAAATAGGACACCATATAAGGCTTTTGCTACTAGAGCCCTTAGTAGTATTGTTGTTTTGGGCTTGTCCCCCGGTTTTTATTTATTTGTTTTTTTTTTTGTTTTTTTGCTTATCTTAGGTTTGAGAAGCTTTTGCCTATCCGCTAATTTTGCTTTCTTGAGTTGTAATTTCTGTTGAGACACGTTCCACTTGATTGTTTGAATGAAGATCGCCATCGATAGGAAAAAAATTACACTACAGATTAAAACATTAACTAATTTTTTTAATATGTGTGTTTTTAGTAAATGAATCAGTTATTTTCGAAACGAAAGGAGGGAGTATAACTATTGAGTAATAAATGAGATAATTTGTGACAGAGGTAGCATAGATGAGACGGTTATACCGACAACATGGAAGCCTAAGGCGGTGGAATGATAAATCCAGTTCATATGATATACTAGTGTGTTATCACTAACACACTCATTTCTCACCACATATCCACAACAGCTCCCTACTTTTAAAGTTACTCTGATTGATGCCTGTCGTTTATTTATTTTCTTTAACTTTAAAATTTAGTGCATTTTACTATCCATAATCCTCCTTTTGATCTTCATTTTTTTCTTTTTCTTTTTCGAAAGAGTGTCATTCATTGATGCTTTCTTTGCTTCTCTTTCCCATTTCTCTCAAAATCACCCAAGTTTAAACAAGGATTTCCAGAAAGAAGCAATTTTTATGTGTTGATTATCTTCTTTACTAGCTGTATATCCGTAAATGCAATGTCTGAATTCTTATTGACTAGTGCAGAAAGCCGGTATTTTGTTCCTTGCCATTGGCTCCATAATCCCTCCATTCCACTCCCTTCTCTTGGTTTACTTTACTTTTCAAACTCAAGATGCAGACGCATAAGAAAACTGCAGCATATCATTTTGGTCTCTAGAAGCCACCAAGAACCCCTTGCACCAATTCCTTCAACTTCAGAGCCAGCCATCATTCATACCTATGGTGCATTTTTTTCCCCCTTCTTTCTGTTTTTGAAGTGCCCATTACATTATTTTACTCTGAAATTTGTGCCTAACCTTGAAAGAGTATCATAAAAGATTAAAGTTTTTGTAATGATTTGTTCTGTGTTTGCTAGATATTATTGTATTTATGGAATTGTTGCATGGTATTATGACAGAACATTCTGATGGTAGTATAGTCTTTCGGTTTGGGGACCCGTCTGAATTGGTTAAGGACGATCACTTGAAAATTGAACATCTTGGCATTGGAAGTAAAGGGATTTCTGGGGTGGTGAAGGTTTTGGATGGTGATGATGAGACGGAGGTGATCGTGAGGAAATTCGAAAGAGATAAGGGTGATCCTTCTGGCGATGTGGTTGTGCAAAGGAATGAAACAGACAACAAGTTCATAGAAGAGCCCAAACTTCCTCAGTTGCCAGTTTCTACATCGATTACAGATGAGAGCGACCCCTCGTCTTTTGTGGTTGATGATCTACTGGATAGTTCGTCCAAGTCCCCCTTGACTGAACTTGGAGCAGATGCTACAGGTGTTGCTGATGAAAATGGAGAGGATGGAGCTGCTGATCGGGTATCTCCAGAGCTTGACAAGACAGGGAGTAAAATCAAAAGTGATTCAGGGATTCACAGTGTTTGCAGAGATATTAATGAAGGTGTTATTGAAGAAGCTCTGGAGCAATCAGTATCTCAGAAGTCTGCTATTTCAATGGATGTAACAGAGAGCTGGATTCAGTTGGAAAGTCCATCACAGGATGTTGAAATCTTTGACTTGGTTGAAGAGTCTGATGATCATAATGTGGAGGCAGAGAATTCAAATGTGTTGTGTGAAGATAGCAGTAATAGCAACGTGACTGATGAAATGCCTCTCCCCCCTTTAGAAACTGAACAAGTTCTTGACAAGGAGGCTGATTCTGACACGGTTGAAGAACCTGATGAAGAGGACATAACTGTCAAATCACCAGTGGTTAGATTAAATGCTTTATTCTCTATCTTATCATATTTGATATACATTGTGTTGCTCTATTCAAGCATTTCCGGCTCCAACCTGAATGGCATATGTAGTAGTTCACACGGGCATATTTATTCGCTCCCTTATCAAACCTATCTCACCGGTACACTTCTAATTTGTTCAGCAGTTAACGAATCACTTAACCGTGGTAATCTGTTTACTTGACCGTTAATTTTGGTTTGAGCTGTTTCTATGGGAACTAAGTACTTCTGCCACTGGATTGTATTGATTTACTTGATTTCTTCCAGATAAATGATCACCTGCAGAATGAAATTTCAGAAGCTGAAAGGGTGATATATAGTAAGCAGAAAAGTGACCTGTATGAAGGATCTGATCTTGAGCTTGTAGAACTGAAAGACATTGATGCGTCTACAGATAGGTGTCTATTTAACATCTAAACTTGCATTTGCTTTGATGTATATGTAAATAATTTTTGTATCCCAAAGTAAAAAACCCTCAGCATGCCATATTTAGTGATAAAGCATATCTTTGACATAGATAAAAGTCCTTTAGTTTTTTGTTTTTTTTTATTTTTATGGAAGAGAGGGGTAAGGACTTGGGGGAGGAGTGAAGGGTTTCTTATAGGAAATATTGCTTTAGTTGATTTGGAGCGCAACTTTACTTTCGTGTTCTTATAGAGGTAAGATGGCTATTGTAATTTGTCTTCTAGTGTACTTATTGTACCACAAATTAGTTCTTCTCAGTCAAATGTCTAACTTAGATATAGAAATGTTTTTCCAAAGCACTTGATACTACTTATCTAATCATATATTTCTGCCCCATTTCATGCAGTAGCAGTGCTAGCAATGTGGTTGTGCAAAGAAGTGAAATAGATAACAAGTTAATAGAAGAGCCTGAACCTCCTCAGTTGCCAGTTTCTACATCGATTACAGATGGGAACGGCCCCTCTTCTCTTGTGGTTGATCGTATGGAAAGTTCACCCATGTCTCCTTTGACTGAACTTAGAAGAGACCCGCATGATGGAGCACATGTTAGGGGTGTTTGTGATGAAAATGGAGAGGACGGAGCTGCTCGTCATGTATCTCCAGAGCTTGACAAGACAGAGATTAGAATAAAAGGTGAGTCGGGGATTCCCGGTGTTTCTGGAGATATAAATGAAGAAGGTGTTATTGAAGAAGCTCCGGAGCGATCAATATCTCAGAAATCAGTTATTACAATGGATGTAACAGAGAGCTGGATTCAGTTGGAAAGTCCATCACAGGAAGTTGAACTCTTGGACTTGGTTGAGGGGTCTGAGGATCAGAGTGTGGTGGCAGGGAATTCAAACGTGCTGTGTGAAGATAGCAGTGATAGCAACGTGACTGATCAAATGCCTCCCCCCACTTTAGAAACAGAACAAGTTCCTGACAAGGGGGCTGATTCTGACATGGTTGAAGAACCTGGTGAAGAGGACATAATTGTCAAATTGCCAATGGTTTGATTAATTACTTTATCCTCTATCTTACCATGCTTGGTTCCAACCTGTATGTGTATGTAGTAGCTCTTCCGACTACTTCATGCATGCTCCTTATGGATTAAAAATGAATTTCGTAGCCATTCACTCCGTGCCATTAAAGATTATCATCAAACACTTACGAGATGGCACATATTTGTTCTCTCCTTTGACAAATCTGCCTCACTTGTACACTGTGTGATACCTAATCGTTCTAGCACTTAACGAACCACTTAACTGTGTTAATCTGCTTATGTGACTGTCATATTTTGGCTAGAGCTGTTTCTAAGGGAACTGCATGCTTCTGCTATTGGAGTGTATTAATATGTCTGATCTCTTCCAGATAGAAGACCAGCTGCGGAATGAAATTTCAGAAACCGAAAGGATCGTATATAATGTGAAGGAAAGTGACCAATATGAAAGATCTGATCACAAGCTCGTGGAACTGAAAGAGTTTGATGCTTCTACAGATAGGTGTCTGTTTACCATCTAAACATGCAATTGTTTTTATGTGTATGCAAATCTTATTGTATCCCGAAGTGAAAACCATATTTGGCATGTCATATTTAGTGACAAAGCATATCTACAACTTAGACAATGGTGCCTCTGTTTTTTAATGGAAGAGAGGGGTGAGGGCCTTGGGAAGGAGTGGTGGTTTTCTCAAAAAAACAATTGATCAAATCTTGCTTAATGAGTGTCGACTATTCAGGAACACAATTGCACTTTCTTGATTTTAAAGACTTACAATGGCTATTGTAAATTTGTCTTCTATTGTACTTACTGTAATGCTGTAAAGGTTCTCTCTAATCAAACATCAAACTTAGGTATAGAAAAGTCCTTTCAAAGCACTTCTACCTTAAAATCGTTGTACGAGTATACCTTTAAAATTAAATTTTATCCAGTACTTTTGACAACTTATCTAAACATGTTTTTCTACTCTATTTCATACAGTAGCCAAATCCCGACATCAGAACTTGTCTTATCTTCTGGTGCTGCCATGCTGCCACATCCATCTAAGGTACCTTTATGGAAATTTGGAAATTTGGAAATTTTGATTATGCTTCAATACATAGAGAGTTATAGACTATGATCAGGGTCATTGCCTTTCTGGATAATGTTGGTTGGGTATATGGATCATGATTCATGACTATAGGCAGATCAATGTTTTGAAATCTGTTTTCATCGCCATAGTATCTGAAAGCGAAAAGCTATCTAGCGGGCAACAGCTCTCTGACGCCTAAGTAATTGTTGCTTTCAATAAAAGAACCCTAATACTGAAAATGCATATGTTTTTATGTACTTTGTGCTTCTAGTGCTCAATCATCGCTTCCTCATGAAGATAGCAACTGCCTGGTGCCTTGAGTGATTCTCTTGTAACGTGCATTTTTTTCACTATAATTATGTTTCCCTTGAGCATTGATGTTGAATTGAAAGTACTGCAGAAATCACTTTAGTATATTTCCTGGTACATTTTTGAGTCATTGAAATGATTGAGGGTGAAAAAGGCAATCTTCTTAGTGCCATTAATATCGGGTTGCATCACTAGTCCGGGAGTGATTCAAGAAATAATAATAATTTCCAGGTGTCGACAGGTGGAGAGGATGCATACTTCATTTCTGGTAAGAAATGGCTAGGGATAGCTGATGGAGTTGGTCGGTGGTCTCTCGAAGGTATTCTTGCACCTGGGACATGTCATAAGTCGCCTTTGTCTTTTCTGTGGTTTCAATTCTACTCTCACTATAGCGAAACTATTCCTTTTTATTTTCATGTAGACAGCACCTGCACTCCAGAGGCACAGCTTTAACTTTCCAATGGATTTCCGTTTGAAATGCGTATAATATAAAGTCATTATGGTTATATATATGCAGGAATGCGTCCTGGAGTTTATGCTAAAGAACTCATGGAGAACTGCAAAAGGATTACCTCCAGTAGTAATGGATTGACGGTAACAAAACCTGAGGAGTTAATCAGCTTAAGTGTGGCAGAATCTCAAACTCCTGGGTCCTCAACTGCTTTGGTTGCTCATTTTGCTGGCCAGGTATGGATTAAAGCATCTATTGGTAGGGTATCCTCAAAAAGGGTCAGGCTAATTAGGTCTATTGTCCCAGCCTTTACCTTATATTTGTATAAAATGCTCTTTTTGCGGCTTGAACCTGTGACCTTTAGTCCCACGGCAGCGGCTTTTGCCACTGCGTTACGTGGCTGAATATCACAGTAAAATGATGGTATTGGATTTGAAAATGCACTAATTATCTCAATGAGTTCACTTAAGTGTTAAGTAATTGTGGTGCATGATTGTTCTTCAACTGCATTGATCAATTAATTGGAATTGGTATATACAATTTCAGGTCCTTTCCCTGGCTAATATTGGAGATTCAGGGTTTCTTGTTCTAAGAAACGGTGTTCTTTATACGAGGTCATCTCCTTCGTTCCACGAGTTCAATTTCCCGTTACAAATTGAGAGCGGTGTTGATCCGTCCCAACTTATGCAGGTAGGTGGTAGACTATAGTAGTCTTGAGAATTAGTTAAAGGGGTCTTTAAGTACATCACACTCAAATTATTGTGGCACCACACCTATTAAGACACCAAGCCGAAAATCGTCTGTTAAATAGTCGAATGTGAACACTTGTCGTGACTTGGTACCTTTGGTGCATATGAAAGGTTCGATTTGTTAAGCGCATATTCCTAACTTAATGATGTCTGTCTTTCTCTAACCAGGGGTATGAAGTTGTGCTTAGTGAGGGCGACGTAGTTGTCATGGCTACTGACGGACTTTTTGACAATTTATACGATCAAGAAATAGCATCAATCGTCTCGAAATCGTTGGAAGCTGGTAAAAGACCTAAGGTGCATTCACTACCTTTATAACTTTTTTTTCCCCTTCTGATTTTCAAGGCTCAAAAGCAGCTCTACTAAAATGGTATCTGTTTAGTTTTTCCCCTGTGAGCTGGTCTTGTTGCTCTTTTAGTGGAATGTGTGTGTATTCTTCATATATTCCTTTAAGACCATGGATGGTAAAGCTTCATAACAAGAAGTGGGATCATCGATTAGAAAACAATTCGATGCACACAGAACTTAAATATGCAGCGGTAAGTAATATTGGGAAATTTTAAAGATGTCCAATTTTTTTTTGCTTGTATTTGTGGTAGGAAATGGCGGAGCACTTGGCAGCAAGGGCACAGGAGGTAGGTAAGTCAGCTACTGCAAGAAGTCCATTTTCTGATGCAGCTCATGCAGCTGGTTATGTAGACTATGCTGGTGGTAAGCTTGATGATGTCACTGTCATCGTATCATTGGTCGAAAAAGTTTGATGCACTTCACTTGTGATCTTGATCTATCCGGGGCTCTCGCTGTTGAATGTCATGGTGAACATACGATCAACGGTGTAAAAATATGTTATATGTCACTTATAATGATACCAACCGTTGTGGCAGTAACTTTTCCCTTTCCCTTTCCCTTTCCCTTTCCCTTTCCCTTTCCCTTTCCCTTTTCAATATTAAGTTGTTTTGAACCAGGAGTTATTATATGTTATGTTTATAGAAGGTTGCAATGAAAACTCCCTCATGCAACAACTTGCCTAGAGAATAAGAAATTAATGCACAAACTTTTAAGTATGCTTCAAATTGTAAAGTAGAAAGTATACATTTGCATTGTTGAACATGTAAAGTTCATATAGTGAGATAAATCATAGAGATCATCAAGTCTGTAATGATGTTAGTAGTATCAACCTGATTGTACGCACTGAATCTATCCGAGGATCATATGGTAAAGCGGTGTGACATATTCTCTAACAAAAAACAAGAGATGTATGTATTGAAAGTCTTTCTCAGCTAAAGCCATGCTCGTAGCCTCGAGGGTTGATAAAAGACTCATAGCCGAGGCATTAAACATCTTACGTTGAACTGCCACGTTTTTTGTATGCTCGTTTTTGACTCATATCACAATACTTGGATGAGCCCGGGAAGAGGTCTGGAGACACCCTCGAGTCTAAGTCGCATGTTTTGACCTCATCGAACATCTGACAAGAGTTTTATACAAAACATGGAGGCCATAAGTGAGGCTGAGCCAAGACATACTTTCATCATCTACTTTTATCTTTATTAGATATACCATCCCTTGTTTATTTTACCTACCTGAAAAGACTTTTAATTAGGTGTTCCTTTCCAAAAAATACCACATTTCATCTTTCTCTTCTGTAAAAACAAAAAAGAAAGGAACATTTCACTAACGCCCACTACTCCACGTATCCACCCATGATAATAAATGGAGGAATCAAATCTCTCTGAAAAATGGCGCCTTTTCATCAATTTGGCATATGATCATTGATCACTCTGCCAATGCGGCGGCTAAACACAGCTGCCCAATATAAGCGGAAATTTGTAAAACCCCCTCCTCTCCCCTTTAGGTTATAAACCCACCACCCCAGTTGTGCAATTCCCAAATATCCACCCACTCCCTCTGGAAGCCTTTGTTTAAAAAAAAAAAAAAAAAAAAAAGAGGAGGAATGAAGATGACAAGAGCTGCCGTTGCTGTTTTCTTGGTGGGTTTTGTTTTGTTTTCTAATAGGGGTGAGGCGGCGGCCCCTGACTGCTCTACCCTGATTTTGGGCTTGGTAGACTGTATGCCGTTTGTGACCAACAGTACGGAGACTAGTCCAAAAGGGACTTGCTGTGATGGTCTAAAAAAAGTGCTCAAGACGAATGCCCTTTGTCTTTGTTCCTTCAATGAAAGCGCTCAACTTGGTGTTAAGATTAATATTACCAAAGCCCTAACTCTTCCTTCCGTCTGCCATGCCTCTGCTCCTCCCATCACTAACTGTCAATGTAAAGTCTCTTTTTTGTTGTTGATGTTGATAAGTTTTTTTTCTCCCTCCTTCTCCTTTGATTAAGTTTTCTTTTTTTTCTTTCTTGAAAATGATTTATGTATTGTTTCTGTTGTGGTTGCAGTGAGTCCTCACCCGGCTCCTGCTGTGGCTCCTGGTGAGTGAACCTGTCTTTATTTTTTATTTTCTTCATAGAATTACTAATGAAAACTCACACTTACAAGTTAAGTGGTCAACTGTACATAAATATTAGTTTTTGCTTCTGCTGTGTAATCCATGCAGTAGATGGTGGATTCATAATATTTTTTATTCTGCGCACATTTTCTTTTATAACATAATCTTTTGTCACTGGGTAAAATTTATTAGTGTTAGTGTTTAACGTTTGCATTGCATGTCATGTAGCAATACAGTTCATTTTGCCCTTTAAATTTCTTTCGGATTTGGTGTTGCGCTTTGACGATTTTTAGGCTTGCTAGTTTGTTATATATGAATATAATCTGTGGACAACTTACTTGGTTGTAGCTGCTTCTCCAGTTGCACCATCTCCAAGTTCCACACCTGCGCCTATCATCATTGTTCCCGGACCAGGAACTGGCAAGAGCACCAATACCACCATGCCTGCAGCTGCTCCTGCTGCTTCAAGTTCTTCTACACTTGCTTCTGGGGCAGTACTGTGCTTGGTAGCCATGGTGGTGTCGTCTTTCTCGTTGTTCTGAGTTTATTCTCATACAATGCGACAATTTATCTAGTGCTTCTTTATATATAAGTAAGAAGTTAAAGGGATATTGACAGTTGATGTTGCTTTAGTTATTCTAGCTTATCCTCTAATGTTGGTTGTCTTCATGTCCAAACTATGGGTTTGATAGGTTTTACTGCCTCTCTGTCTTGGCCATGTTTGGCACTATATGTGCATTTATGGTACATATTATATGGTAACAAGTTGGTATTTATTTAACGTTTTTGAATATCTTTCTCTGGGATACCTGCTGCAACTGTGGTATGAATTCTAGTGTTATCGAAAGGGTGGTAAGGTGGCATTAATTGTCCTGCTTGCTTTGCCACCAAGTTGTGCTAGTATTTAAGATATCTCTTAACTAAGGGCACTTTGATTTTGCCCCCTGCACCAACGTTTGATCGATCGTGAAGGATCCATAGCCCTTGTAGAGAGGCTTGGACCGTGTGCATCAGGCAGTTCTGCAGAAGCAAGAACTTCAATTTAGGGGACCCTCTTCGCACTTGATGGTTTCACACCCCCAACATAAGAGCGGGCTTCGTTACGTTTAACCAACACACATATTGTTCTGTTAGTTCTAAGAGTCGGAAATAAGTGGTTGTTCTGATCCGGTTTGAATACAAATGGCAAAGGTGCCTTTCTTGGCATGTTCTGAAATTCTTCAAAGAATGCAACCAACACATCTGGAGATTTCGAACCGAAAGGAAAGAGGCATAAAAAATTTGGAACCAAAAAAGAAAAACCTTTTCTTTTACCCTATTGAGTGTTGTAATTACATTGGAAGAAAAAGGAAAAAGAAAAAGGGGACCAAAGGTACACGAATGAAGATATACAACAAAAAGAACCTTAATTTGTTACAGGAAACAGACCCTTTAGGTATTATGATGAACAACTTCTAGTCATTGATTATCCAAACACTATCTTCAAATGCAGCAGCATCCTTCCTTCACAAGCTGCCACATTATATCACGCGTGCAATTTTGGATATATAAAAGATGAACATCGTTGAGCAATTGAGATGAACCACTTTGGACAGTAGTTTAAGGCTCCATCTTTGGGGAACAAGACATGACAGCATCAGCAACTGTGAGGAAGATGTTATCCTCTCCAATCAACTTTGCAAAATCTGATAAATGCAGCTTCTCAATCACGACAGCTCCAGGATTCGCTAACACGAGCTGTTCATACAAGTAAATGGCATAAAAGGTGGTCAGGTTTTGTTCATCTCGAAGCGGTTTTTGTCAGAAAAATACAAGAAGAAAAAATCACCTGAACATCTCTTTTCTTGAGACTTTTGTGCAACTCCTCCAAGGCGTGAATTCCGCTTGTGTCTATATCTGTAACAGCTGCATAACAATATTCAAGAAAATTAAGCAACTCATCTTCTTTCATAACTTGGGGAAAGTGTCTTCTTCACTGGAGTACGTAGTCAAGAAATGCTTACGCGACATTTCTATAATCAAATAACGGATTTTAGGCTGAGCATTTTCTTGCTGAAGCTGCTCTTCATCAGTTAGCCATCTCAGTAGCCTGCAATTAATGTTTCAGAATCCATATCCCATTCTCAGTTACTGAAGGTACAGAGCATACTTATAGGGAACTACAGAGTCTTATTTAATCATCAGCACTACCTTTCCCTGATATAATTGGAGTTTGAAAAGTAAATGGCAGAATCAACGCGAACAATGACGGTCCCGGAAACTTTTGTTGCATTGGGATATTGTGTTGTGTTTCTGTACAGGTTGGTCCCAGGTAACTTCCCGAGTAAAGCTGTCCTTGGCCTAGTAACCTGAAGAAGGATTTTCGCGAAAGATATCCCAACCTGTTTATAAAACAACAAGATTAAAGTAAGATGTAGTTTGCAGCTATATATTTAAATTAGACCAGACTGAATCCCAAAGATACTTACAGCAATCAAGAGGCCTATTTCAACAGAAATAAAGACCACACCAAACAAGGCTCCCATGCAGGCAATGAAGTCAAGTTTATCAATCTTCCAAAGGAGAATCATCGCAGGTATGTCGATCAAACTGACAACGGCAGATATAATGATGGAAGCCAATATGGCATTTGGTGTGTACTTAAACAACGGGGTGATCACTTCTAGTGTTAGCAATACAACAAGAGACATCACAATGTTGGACACTGCTGTGTTGCCTCCAGCCATATAGTTGACTGCAGAGCGAGAAAACGATCCTGCAAAATGCATAATTTGGCATGGTTGAGGTACAAGAATGTAAAAAAGTTGGGCTGTTTAATTTTAACCGGAAAATGATAACACTTGTTGTATATCATTGAGTGTGACTCATATCAATCAATAGGTCCTAGTATGATAACAGTGTAACCCTTTCTAATTTACCTGTGGCCACGTAGCACGATGTCAAGGATCCAATGATATTCATTGTTCCTAATGAAACCATTTCTTTGTTTCCATCAATTTGATAGTCCTTAAGAGCTGCAAAAGTTCTTCCGATGGCTGATGCTTCCTAAAACAAAATGAAGTTTATTCAGTCCTAAATTTAATTTGTTGAGTTTGGTGATTAAGTTTGCATACCGTTAATGCAATCAACCCGGATACAACTCCGATTTTGATTCCTTTACCAAGGTTACTTCCAGTGAAGTAAATTAGGTTTGCTGATGATGGATTGGCACCCTTATGAATATCGCCTACCTTTAAATCATTGACAGAGATAATCATTAATCAGCCACCACACTCTTCTGTATATAATATGCAATCATAATCATTGTTAAAAATTCTTTTTAATACTCACAATTTGGACCCCTTTCTTCTCAGCATGAGTTATGTACACACAGAAGGTTGCGATAATCACGGAGATCAATGGAGCAATTGCAGCCACCCAGAACAATTTCTTGTTTTTCTTTGACTGCTCCGTTAATTTTTAAGTCAGTAAGCAAAACATGTTTTACAGACACTAGAAAAGATGAAGATAAAGTACAACAGAGGTAGGATATGCTTACAATGTACTTTGTCAGGAGAAGAATAGCTAAGAAGGAGACTCCAATGAGTATGGTTTCCCAATTCCACTGTTGTTGAATGAGGAAACGTATTAGTTTCGCGTGATCACATGATAACAATATAATCTTTTTTTGAATGTTTGAAGGATGTGGTGTTTTACATAACATACCCCATGGTGCACAGCAGCAAAGACAGAATGCAAAACAGAAACAATATCTGTCTTCTTTGTGAAAACTTTTATTCCGAGAAGGCCTTTGAGTTGCTGAAGAGCAATGGTTATGGCTGCACCAGCCATGAAACCAATAATGGCAGCGTGAGACAGGAAATCGATCAAGAATCCCAATCTGAAAGAATCCCAAAATGGTTGATTGGTTGGTTACGTGTAATTAATACTGGTGGAATTAAAGAAGCAGCCAATCTATATAATATAATATACCTGAAGAATCCCAGAGCAAACTGAGTGACACCTGCGAAAAAAGTGGCTGTAAAAGCAAGGCGTTCGTATTCCTTTTGTTGCTTGACAGGATCAATTTCTTTCCGAAGCATTGTTCCAAGCAAGAGAGACACCACTGCCACTGGTCCTATTGCAATGTGTCTTGAGCTACCCATGAAGGCATAAATCAGCGGCGGAACAAAGCTTGAATCTGTAATTTATCAAGATTATGACACAAGACCATTAGTTAATGCCTGCCTAAGATTTTGTCTACTTGTGTATACTATATAAGTGAAAAAAAAATAAAAAATAAAATAAAAACATCTCACAAAGTCCATATTCAGCAGCCAAATTTGCTAGTTTTGCATAACCAATGTCCTGCATGGCAAAAGTAAACAAGAAGTCATAATTTGCAAATGAGGAACTATATAAGTTTTATTTGGAGTAGTATATAAGTTTTATCATCATGTGGTGGCATGGCAGCAGTGGGGGGTTTTTTTACCTGAGGTATTGCTAAACTAGCAATGGTGAGTCCAGCAATGAAATCGCCTTTAAATAACGAAAAGTTGTAGTTTCTTCCCCATTCAAGAATGGGAAAGACGGCCTGTAAGCTAAGGACTAGCTTTTTTGACCTCGGTTGGTTCTTGAAGGCACGTAACGGATCATCAGGCATGAATGTTTCCTTAGCTCTTTCCTTGAACTCCTTGAACAAACTCTGTTTTGGAGGCACTCCCACTTTGTGTATGTAGGGTGTATTATCATTCTCATGCGATCGGCCGTAACCAGGTGTGTCCATATCTGTTAACTTGAGATCGTCTGTAATGCGGTTACTCATTTAGATTATGCTAACAATTAATGTCAACAACCTCCTGTTCCAAGGAAATCAAATATTTAACTAACACTTGAAAGTAGTTATATATTTAACTAACACTTGAAAGTAGTATATAACGCGCTAATATTAATCAATCATATGCCTGCAGTATGAAAACAAATATATTACTTTTGAAATGAAATTCGAAACGGAGCAGGAAACTGCCTGTGGCCAGGCTATAGCAGGAGAAATGCAAGTTTAGATAGTGAGATACAAACTGAATAAAGAAGGTGTTCTTTTTTATAGAAGCAAAACAACAAATTGAAGTCAACTGCTTAATTGCAAGGCATTTGTAGAGGCTGCTTGTGAACCTAGATGGGAATATGCACCACATACAAAGAGTGTAATTTGAAAACAATAGAAAGTATTAGATTAATGTCTGAATTTGCAGGAAGCAACGACTGGAGGATAATGTAGTGTAATAAACAATATTGTGTGCTGCAGTTGACTTGGTTGATTTTTGCTTATAATTTTGATTGACAATTCAGACAACTATTTATCAACAACAAGGCCACTTCAATTCATTCCTCTCTCAAGGGATATTTTTACTGCTAATTGTGGGCAAATGGATATTATATATTTTGCGCGCAGCCTGAGTATCGCCGTCATTAATATGTCAGAGGCACATTCTTTCTGTACGTCAATGATGACATCTAAGCAATATACATACAACGAATCAAACCGTTTGTGGAGTCTAGTGGTAAAGAGCGCGCGCAGACTTTTATATATTCACAAAGGTTCGAGTTAATTTGGAACCTTTGTGAACTCATGAATAAAAAAAGAAAGCAATGATGGGATGGGAACCCTTTAAAACGAGGTTCACGAAATTCGAAATGGATTAATCGCGCGGATCCAACATTGTGACCGTGGAGCCAGGAACCGGTTGTGCAACTGAAATAATAATAAATAAATATAAAAAAAACAACAACAATAGTACACAAGTGAAGGGATCATAAGAAAAATGAGTAAAAAATATGGTGTATTGTTAATTCAATAGTTTTGTTATTTGAACTGTTCCTAAGAGACAACAGCATGAGCATATTCATTGATCAATCAGGGGAAGGAAAAAACAAGAAAAAAAGAAGAAGAAGTAAAACCCTTAATTTTTGCAGTATTGTATATAGTAGAAAAATTAAAAGAACATGCAAATCAAACGAGTACTTTTTAGCTGCTTTTTTTTATATTTTATTTGGTGGTGCACGTATCATTTCCCAAAAAGCAAAAAGGTTTGTCTTTCTTTCCTCCAATTAGGACAAAGGATATGATCTACTCAGAGGCAGAGGCAGAGGCAGAACCTTTTTCATGTATTTTTTAAAATTTATTTTAACAAGTTTAAGCCCTTTTACAGATTCTAGTAAATGGGTCCGTCCATCTTCCCATTATAATATCTGAATCTCAGCACTAGCTAGCTAGCTAATTCTGCTGCTGATGATGATGATGAATGTATACACAGACAATTAACCAGAAGCAAAATAAAAAATAAAAAAAAAGTATGGCTAGGCTAGGCTAGGCTATCCCTTCCAGCTGGCCTTCAAAAAATGTAATCGTAATAGTAATACCATATATATAGTTAAATAAAATAGTAAAAGAAAAAAACTCAACGCTTACCATATATAATAGTTGAAGTATAGCATAGCAGCAAGAAGAATAATTCTGCAATAAAAATAATATCAACTCTTGAGAAGACAGAAGAGGCAAGCAAAAAAGCAGAAAAAGCGTCCAGGTTCAATGCATATATGAAATTTACAACAACACAGGCCTAGTTGAATTTGTTTTATATATATATATATATATATATATATATATATATATATATATATATTTTTTTTTTGGGGTTTAGCTTGTTTATTGGAGAGAATGGATGATAGCTTGTTTTAATACTAACATGTGAAAGAAAGAAAGAAAGAAAGAATCAAAGACTGAAAGAATGAGAGAGAGAGAGAGAGATGAAGAAGGTGATGCTGACTTTTCGGGTCAACCCGATACCTTCACACACTAACTTTATGTGTATGTATATGGAAGTTGCATAAATGCTTCCCAAAGAAAACAATAGGATAAGGTCGTAGAGGACGGATTTACATCTTATTTAGAAAAAAAGGACAAGAAAGAAATACACTGGTTGTAAAGGACAGAAAGTAGTGTATATCCGAAAATACCCTTAAATAATTTTTGGGGACTGAAATCTGCTCGGATTAGAATCTCTCTCTCATTCTTATTCTGATTTCAAAAAGAAAACCCTAATCCCCTCCCAGCCCCGCCGTTTCTCCCCTCCCCTCCCCCATCTCTGCACCTGCCTGGCCCGGCTGCCTCCTCCCTAGTCCCTCCCTCCCTATACCCCTTCTATTTCCATTTTTTCTTCTTGGATTTCCTTCAAATAAGGAAGCAGTATTCTTTTTCTGGTCATATTTTCTTCTAAATAAACCCGAATTGCATGCTTTCTCCTATAAAAAAAGATTACATTGATCGACTCCGGCCGGACCATTGGAGATTTATGCCGGTAGGTGGGTTGATACTCCGGTGACCGGATCGGGATGTACGGATTTGATTTACGAGCAAAGCGACAACGTTGGACTGCGAAACGGATATTTGCGTCGAATTTGGTTGCGCTTCTAAATGGGGCTTCTCGGTATCATTCGAAAGATCAAACGCAAAGAAAAGGAAATGCGCATTCTCATGGTTGGGGATCGAAATCGCTCGGATTAGAGCGGCGGATTTTTGTTTTTTTTTGTTTTTTTGTTCCATTGTTGTGAAAAGATTAGTAAGAAGGTAAACCCGATTTCATACTATTCGATTGCCCCGCCGGAATCGACGACGGATTCATAACGCCATTACACACTGCAAAAACGCAAAAAAAAAACGCAGAGAAAAACACCGAAGAAGCTTCGAGGATTCAAACTCAAAACTCAATTGATCCGCCTTCTTTTTGCAATTTTTTTAGGTTTTGCTGCATTTCGGTTTTGATCAATTGTTGTTGTATGAATCCTACTGTCTTTATTTTTGTTCTTGAAGAATTGTTGTTGAAGAATTATCAATTGTTTGTTTTTGAGGAATTATCAATGCATTTTTTGTAATGTTACTACATTTTTGTACATTTTTGTATGAATGTGCACGATCTTAAGCGTACACAAATCACTTATTGGGGTTCCCTTTCCAAGTAGGGTATAGAAAGAGTAACATTTTGGCATTTTTTCTGAATGTGCACGATCTTAAGGTACACAAATCACTTATTGGGGTTCCCTTCCCGCAGGGTATAGAAAGCAATGGAAACACCCTCAAACATAGTAACACATAATGTAGTAACTCGTAGTAACACCAACACGTAGTAACACCAGCACGACTTTAATGTGAAAAGAAAAAAAAAATATTGTCATTAAGGGTATTTTTGTACATCTCTTTTTTTTTTGTCCTTCTCAACCAAATATTATTTTTTTTGTCCTATTCTTCATTTAAGATGTAAAGTTGTCCTTTAGGACCACCACCCGATAAAACAAAATAATGGACGATAATTTTGACATCGGTCCCCTGTACTACTTGCCATTGCTCTCCTGAAAGAGCAATGATACATACATACATGTCACAAAAAAAAATATATATCATCTGCATCGTGAGTAATGATATGAACACAACCTGTGAAACATAATGAGTGACACAACCATCATATGTCGCGTTGATCATGATGGTTTACGTCATGATCGAGAAAGCCGATCATGGTTGTGTCACCCGTTGTGCATGTGTCTCACATGTTGTGCCCGTATCAGATGAGAACCACCACCCGGTCCACCCCTCACCCTCACCCTCATCTCTCGATCACCACCAACGACTACCTATACCCACCCCTTTCACCACCCATTATGTCCACCTCTACTCACACCATGTAAATGTGTCTTTATATATATATATACTCCCCTCGTTCCTAATTATATGTCGCAGTTGTCAAAATCAAAATTTTATTTTTATATGTCGTAGTTATATTTCCAATACATATTTTAATACTCTTTCCGCATTTCAATATTATTTTTCAACTTTGTAGGTTCATTCAACCAATCAATTTTTCATATTCATTACACCAGTACACTTTCCAAGATTTTTTTTTGTTTTGAATACTCATTTTGTGTGTGTATGTGTGTGTTTTTTTTCTTCTTCTTAAAAACGACATATAATTAGGACCGGACGGAGTATTGCCATTTGCCTGTGGGAAAAAAGAATGGAGCCCGTAAAACAAACAAAATTTACTTAAGGAGAAAATGATGAACCCGGCCCGTGCAACAAAATGCTGGATCTGCCATTTGCATGCATCACCTACCGCCATTGACTACCACCATCAGCCTCTTATTACTTATAATTATGAAATTTTATTGCATGTTAAATACAATGTTTAATACGTAATAAAAGAGAATTATACGTAGTATTAATTAAATACGTTCAAAAGCGATGAAAAATCTTGATATATATATACACATCTATTCACTCACATGCATCTCTATAAATATATCTATTTAGTATTTTTAGACCCAAAAAAGGAATGTGAATATAGAGACAAGTTGATTTGAGGCAAGCTTCCTGTAGGCTGTAGATGGGGAGATCAGGGAGCCGTCTTTAGGCAATGCATAGTCGAAAAGTCTTATTTATTACTATATATTATGAGTAGAAATTAAAACCAAAGACTGGACTTTGAGCCAACAAGCTAAGCTAAAGCTACTTATATTCCAAAGTCAAAAAAGTTTTATATTTATTCCAAGTTTTCTTGAGATGTTGTTTTTTCAAAAGTTCCGAAATGCTACCAATATTCACTCCCACCCTACATTGATCACTCGTTAACCCAGGCATCAAATACCCTATTCTTGAACCTTGAGAAGAATCAAAACAAGTTGTGTTTTGGTGGAGGCCCCAGCACCCGGCAGCGGCGGCCGCAGGAATTCTGGGACACGGGTCGAGGATCGAAACAACTCGTATTATAAGTTTATAAACATTAATCATTATTACTATTATTATTTTTTACTATAAAAGAGCCGGTGTGTTTTTCCATTGAAAATTGTTTTCTCCTAAATAAATTTATTTAATTAAACGTATTTAATCTTAAAAATCCAAAATTGAAAACGTCAAATCTTTCCAAAAAAAAAATTCAATCAATTAATAAGGATCAATTAGTAAGGATCATTATATAATATAGACATTAAAATCTTAGCAAATCTCTCGCAGGTAAGCAAATTAGTAAGGATCAAAGATATATTGATTTGATTTTGCTTACTACGTATATTGATTTTTTCTGCTAAGAAATTAACTACTATTCTGCTCAAAAGAATTATGATACTATTAAAAGATTAATTTAAACATCATTATCATTACTATAATCATCATAATATATATACACTATTGTTGAAAGATAAATGTGAACATCATTATCTTAATAAATTCATATATACACATCATTATATCAATTTAAATGATAATGATAATTTTCGTTACATACTTTCAATAAATATAGGAAATGTCTTTTCACACAGACGTTTGTCATATTGCACATCAATTACTTTCCAATTTTGCCCTTAATTTTTTTCCCTTACGCGCCTACATTCTGACCGGAGTTCGGTCAGAATGTGGAACAATATACCTACCCAAATGTGGTCAGAACAATTTAGTTTATTCTGACCCGAACGTAGTCAGGAAAACATTACATGCTTGGCCTCTAAAATGGTCCGATACGTTTTAAATTTTTTTATAGCGATGTGGTTATATTCTGACTTGAAATAGGGTTATACCTACTCAAATGTGGTCAGAACAATTTAGTTTATTCTGACCGAAGGTGGTCAGGAAAATATTACATGTTCGGCCTCTAAAATGGCCCGATACGTTTTCGAAATTTTCATAGCGCCGTGGTTATTTTCTGATTTGAAATAGGAGCGAAAAACGTAATTTTTCGGCCTGTAAAATGGTCCGTATTGTTTCTCAAACGTACATAGTAATGTCTCTTTATTCGGACCAAAAATTAGTCGGCAAACATAATGTTTCGGGCTGTAACGTAGTCGAATAATATACAATTTCGACTCATTTAAGGTCGAATGATATGCGTGTTAAATGTCAAAATAAAATTCACTCTCACCCTTAGAATGTGTAAAACATGTTTAGTGTGAAAAAGACAAACCCTAAATATAATACTTATTGTGCTAAATATAATACTTATTGTTAAATATAAAAAATACCACATTGTTGCATTAAAAAAGAACCACTGTGTTTTTCCCGTCAAGTGTTTCCTCCATTGAAAATTGCTTCCGCCTTTATAAATTTAGTTAATTAAACATATTTAATGTTAAAAATCCAAAAAAAATAAAATAAACGCAGTAAAGTAATTTCTTGCACACCCCTACATAAGTGTGAGATATAATTGTCTTGTCAACTCGGGTTAGCCCTTTTAGACTAAGCGAGGACGATTGTCTAAACAATTGACCGGATCATTTATGACTCATTAACGAAGCCAGGCCCGGGGTCTGGGGGCGTTACAGAATGGTATTCAGATCCGGGCATTACAAAATGGTATTCAGAGCAGACAATCAGACGGACCTAAGTGTCACACCCTATGATACGGTGACTCCTCTGGTATGGACGAAAGCGGGACAAGTCCGGTGGGACAAGTCTTGGCCGTCCCGGCGATGACGCCGGTCTTCTATAAGGGGGAGAATATTAATGTAAAGTCCCACATCGGTAAAGTAATAGAATGTTCACCCCCATATAAGTGTGAGACATAAAGGTCTTGTCAACTCAGGTTAGCCCTTTTAGACCAAGCGAGGACGACGGTCTAAGCAGTTGACCGAATAATTTATGACTCAATTAGCGCTACCGGGACTGGGGTCTAGGGGCGTTACAAATTATCAAAAAATTACATAATATTTGAAACTATCACACAACACAATTGTGGATGTCCAAATGTTAGTGAAAATAATCTCTAGGGGATGGGAAGAACATAAAGTAGAAGTAGCAAAAAATTGTGCTTTTTATTCTCTAAACAAGCAATACAATAGGAAGAAGCAACCAAGGTAGCAACTTCTTAATCATTTTGACAAAGAATAGTTTGAATAATTGGAGTAGCTGGGTGACAAAGGCAATGGTGCCAAGCACTTTTTGATGTTTTATTCATTGTGAAAAGCTAGAAAGGGGAAGTTTGGCCATTCATACAATCCATTTTTAACCGATTATCATATGGGTACTGATCTAAAAATCCTTCAAATGAGTTTAGAGGGTAATAATTCAAAAGAAACATTATGGACTTGACAAAGTTAGGAGAAACATAATAAATTACGAGACATGCTGGGAACGCAACGAACATTGAAATGGTTGAGATTGGTCACCGTATACATGACACTCATCAGGCCTCACATTGTGTGATAAATGACATATCAACATATGGGACGGCATGAGCTTAGCTCGATATCAGACCTCAACCAGCAAGCTCCATCTTCAGTACAATGCAGGCTATCCTTATATCATCAACCGAAATGATGCAGATCGTCATCAGTCCGACATGACACATGTCGCCTTCTGTCCCTTATAATCGGCAAGATGCAAGACGTTTACGGTCCCTTATTACTGATGTCATGTAGGTCGCCTAGGTAATTTATGCTCAATACGGTACAATCATCCTCGACCTCAAGCAACGGTTACATTCTCTTCAATCAGCGTTCCAAAATTCACACAGACATTACTCCACAATAGTAACTGCTATAATGATGGCTTAGAAATTTTACGTTCCATTATAGCCTGAGCCCTAACTGCTCCATAACAGGCTTCATTACATAAATACATTGTAAACTCCCTGGACCATGACTTCAATGCATCATAATTCACTGCCCCGCGAGGGAATGTTATATAAAGTATCGCCATCCTCAATTAGTACACACATAATACGCTTGATATACATTCATGCTTACTGTCCTAACAAAAATTCATCTATTCAAATATTGACTAGAGTGCCAAAGTATCCCCTGAAGGCAAGCTCCGCGACCCTTCGCATTTTTGTTTGTTTTCAAACATAAGATATTCTAAAGGAGTAGAGGGAAAAATAGGACCTATGTGTCTGATGGAAATATTATTTCCATCACAACCATGATGTCTTCATTGCCAGAAGAAGGCGTGCGTAATGCCAAATTACTGAGATCGGTGATAACATGATGCGTGACACCACTATCAAGAAGCCATAGAGAAGATGACGAGCATCCAAATGTGTTTGAAGAGGACACAATGTTGGAGGAATTTGTACCGAATGAGAAAAATTTGTAAGAGGTTGAACCTGGTAAGGACTGCACTATATCTCTGAATGTCCTTGCACTTTCCACACTGGAAATAACCAAGTAGGGTTTTTTAGGGCAAAAACTCGAGCCTGCTGCATGAGAGAACGTATTTGTGCATGTTTCTAAGAATTAGGAATAGTAAGATGTGGAAACGAATTAGCACTGGGAGAGGGATGTCATATGACCAAATGAGTTGTAGCAAGACCAAAAAAGTGAATGGTTTCATCTTAGACGGAAGAATTTCATAATTATATAACTTTTCTTGGAGCTCTTCAAAATCAATAGGGGTATCACGTGTTTGAACAACACTAGCCAACTCTTTACAGTCACCTCCCAAATTGTCTGAAATAAGATTCACAAGATCATCCTGATCCATCGAGTAATTCATCAGCTTTAGTATTCACAACATGAAGATAATTAGAGATTGTTTGAGAACGTTTTTGCATAGATTTGAGGTACTGTTTAATTTGTTTGATTTGGCCACATGGATGGCTTTGCATATGTATCATATAAAGTATTTCACGCCTCATGAGAAGTCTTTTTCTGAGTGATTTACGAGATGATATTTTGAGAAAGAGAAGAAATAATGGCATTTAAGATGAGTTGATCTTGTCTAATCCAAAAATAGTATGACAGGTAAAATTGAGGACAAAGAGTAATTCATGCTACATAATCCATATGTTCAATAAGAACACATTTATTATGCGAGGAGATATGTTGGATTGGTATGCATGGTTTTGACAACTTCATCAGTTAAATAGGAATGATGAAAATATAACTTATAAAATGACTGAATGATAGTTATAATAACTGAAATATATGTCTAATCATTTACAACCGACAATAAAATTCTATGGTTTCACCATTCTTCCTATCATGCTGATTAAAACTGAATCTTAGATCCATACATCAAATATTTAAAATAAAGGGGTAAGGGGCTAGAAGGACAAGGAATGTCATAAATGGGGCTGGAAGGACAACTTCCATTTTGAGTGATTACAAAGGACAAATTTATAATAAATGGACCGAAATACCCATGTTTTTTTTTGTTTGGAAAAGTTGGAGTAAATATCATGTCATTAATTGGAGTAAATCTTGTGCCATAAATTGTGGAGGAATGAATTTGTCAAATCAATTTATTCAATTAGTTACACAGTAACATTAAAAAGAAATGGTAACAATCAATAAAATATAGTTACAATAAAAAATATAGTAACACTTGAAAAAATGTAGTAACATATAATTACAATCAATGAAATAACATTACAACCAAAAAGATGTAGTAACACTCGAATAACAAATAGTAACAGCCAGTAAATAAATATGGTTATAGCCAAAAAAAATGTAATAACGTTGAAAAAGTAATAGTAACAACCAATAGACAAACTGTACTTGAAAAAAATGCAGTAATACTAATATGAATCGATTAACATAGGTGGAGTAATTTTGCATCAAAATTGCAGATAAAGTGAGTATTTTATTTTACATTAAAATAAAAAATGTGCAATGATTCTTGATGCGTAAATCATAGGGAATTAATTGACGGTTATAATAAATGGTGAAGAGCATTAAATGCATTAATTGGCCGTTTTTCCTCTTTTTTTATTTACGAAAGCATTAAATGCCAGATTTTTATTGATCGTAACCGAATGTAAATGAGTAAATGCGAAAATCATGGAATTTTATAAAAATTAATAAAAAGGGTATTGTTGGAAGTTTATTAGTTTTTTGTCCTGATTAATCACCAGTTTTTTATTAGTAAATGTGTCCTCATGGCAAAAACCTATAAAATATACTGATCGTTATCTCAAATGTTAATTTGTTTAATAAGTGTTACTTTACGATTACTCAATTATATTCATAGCTAAGATATAGTAAACATATAAAATTATATGCACATTCAACCCACATGCTAAAAATTTTGCATGCAATTATCAAAACGAGGCACATCACAAAAGATGCTTAATTTTTTTTTTCCGGAAATGTCCACAGGTTTACTAAATAATTATGAAGAGCATGATCTCAATATATATTAAATACACAGATATGTAAATTAGGCTATTATTATCTTTAAAATGGTGATAAATATATCGAGTGCATGAATTTATAAATTCAAAATGCTAATAAAAAAACATAAGAACATTTTGTATAATTATTGGTAATAGCATATTTATATTTTACGAGGAATAAATACCCTGGTTTTATTTTTGTATTAATTGATCTTGTTTTCAAAAGTTTCATTTCACTAAAACACGTGCGGTTACACGTGCATTTTACTAGTTAATTTTAAAAATCCAAGTAAGATTATGGGTCAAGGGTCGATTTTTTTTTTTAAAAAATAGCGGGTTTGTTAGTCTATATTAGTGTGTAATAATTTTAAATATTGTAAAAAATATATAGATTTTTTTTTTTTTTGGGATGGGGGTCACTCGAACCATATTGCTCCACTTGGAGCCGCCACTGGCACCCAGCCTCCACAATGAATATCATTTGATGGAAGTGCAAGGGCTTAGGCAACCCCAAGGCAGAAGACTAAAAAAAACTCTCTTCTTCTCCTTCTTCTTCTTCTTTCTTTCTGAAACTAAACACTCATCTACTGCAATGAATTCAATCAGTCTTCAGCTTGGGATTTGCATCTGGTTACCATGTTAGTAGCATTGGAACTAGAGGATGACTCTTCTTACTTTGGTATGAGTACTCTACTTCTGTTTAAATCTTGTTCTTCTCTCAAAGCCATGTTGATTCTCTTACGGGAGGTAAGCACATCAATGAACCGCGGCGAACCCTCACACGACCTATCAAAGTGTTGGTCCCTTGAAAAGGCTTTGGTTAAGTTTAGAGGGGGGGAGGGGGGATAAACTTAACACTTAAAACTTTTTGGAGTTGACAAACTCAGCAAGGTCAGTAGCCTGCTGACTGCTCAGTAGTCTGCTGACTGTTGAAGATACTGAATTTTGTTGCAGCGGAATATATTTAACTTAAGCCTTATTTCTTGTTGTTAAAAGAATGATACCAAGTATTAGATACTCAGTAGTGTAAGTGTGTGATTCAGTTGCTAGTTTCAGTAGGTTGATGTGATTAGTATGCAAATAACAGAAGTAAATGCAGAAAGTAAGTAGGCAAGTATAGTGGTTCCAGGTGGTGTAATCCTATCAGTCCACTCTTCTCCTGTGATGTTGGAGGAATTCACTAGAGATCTTTGAGGTAGCTGTTACAAAAATCCCTAAGTTGTTTGTCCTTCACCAATGACTATGGCTTCACAGAATGAACACTTGAAACAGGTAGGATTGCTGCTCCAAAGTATTCCACTGGTCCTTTAAGGGTAGGATTGCCTCTTCACCAACTCCACCACACAACCAACAGTTCTTGACACCTAAGTGCTTCTCTGTCTTCAGTAGGTTTCTTGTCAAAGAAAGTTTGAATCAAGTAAGTGATTCAGCTTTCAACAGCTTGACCAGGATGAAACGATCAGCAGCTTGAAGTCTTCAAGTGTGTATACTTGGTGTAACTTGATAGCAGGTTACACTTGAAGAAGTTTCTTGATTAGTAAGTTGAAAGCTCGGCAATGCCGATAACGTGTTCTTGATTAAAACTTGATAGCTTCGTGTAGATTATATGTTTTTCATCAATTCATCATCTTCAAGGCGAGTCGGGATATCCTATTTATAGGTGGGAATCATGTGACTTGTGTTTGAAATTCAAATAGCCGTTTCGGACTTGTATCCATCTTGACTTGCTTTTTCATTGTTCATAGTACGACAACGCTCGTCGTATCTTTTTGTCATTTTCATACCATGCTCTTGGTGCTTGTTTCAAACCATAAAGTGCCTTGTTGAGTCTGTACACTTTATCTTCTTGATCTTTAACTTCAAAACCAGGAGGTTGCTGAACATAAACTTCCTCCTCCAGAATGCCATTCAAAAATGCACTTTTGACATCCATCTGATAAACTTTGAAGTTTTTATATGTAGCATATGCCAAAAATAATCTTATAGCATCCAATCTTGCAACTGGGGCATATGTCTCACCAAAGTCTATTCCTTCTGCTTGAGAATAGCCTTTTGCCACTGGTCTGGCCTTGTTTCTAACAATGGTACCAGATTCATCCAATTTATTTCTGTATACCCATTTTGTACCAATTATATTTGCATGACTAGGCCTCTCCACTAGTGTCCAAACTTGGTTTCTTTCAAATTCATTTAATTCTTCTTGCATAGCAATTATCCAATCTGGATCGATATTCTTTGCTTCAACAATTTAGGCTCCATTTGAGATAGAAAACAAGTAAACATTGTTTCCAATTGTCTTCTAGTTCTTACACCTTGCTGAATGTCACCAATTACTTGTTCAGCAGGGTGATCCCTTAACCATTGTAAATCTTGATTTGTTTGATTTACTGGAACCTCATATTCAGTAGAATCTGTTGTTGCTTCAGTAGGGGGATTAACATATCCTTGAATTGCCTCTGTTGTTGCATCAGTAGTGTTACCAGTAGGGTCTTCAGCAGGGACAGAATCAGAAACTTTTAAGTCATTTAACTGTTTCAATACATCAATACATTCTGGATCAGTGACTTGAAGATTCTCAGCAGGTTCTGAAACTTCATCTTCCATTCCAGTGAATTTTGGTTCATCAAACACAACATGTATTGATTTTTCATGTTTCAGTGTCCTCTTGTTCAGTACCCTGAATGCCTTGCTGACAGAAGAATATCCCAAAAAGATTCCTTCATCTGACTTTGGTTGGAAGGTCTTCAATTGTTCCTTATGATTCAAAATAAAACATTTGCTTCCAAATGGATGGAAATATGAAATATTAGGTTTTCTTTCATTCCAAATCTCATAAGGCGTCTTCGGCGGCTTTTTGTTGTTTGCGAAGTCATGTTACGTATTGTGTAGCATGCTGTATTTATTGCTTCAGCACAATATCTTTTAGGTAATAATGCTTCACAAATCATAGTCCTTCCTGCTTCTTTCAAAGTTCTTTTTCTTCTTTCAGCAACCCCATTTTACTGAGGTGTTCCTGCTGCTGATAATTGATGCAGCACACCATTTTGTTCACATAATTCCCTTATGACTTTGTTAAAAAATTCAAAGCCCTTGTCTGAACTGATCTTCACTACTGACAAACTTTTCTCATTTTGCAGTCTCTTTAAAAGTTCAGGCAACTTTTGAAGTGTTTCACTTTTCTTGTTCGTAAATATTACCCAAGTGTATCTTGAATAATCATCCACAACTACCAAAGTGTACTTCTTTCTGTTACCTTTGGTTGGTGTTCTTGGTCCAAAAAGATCAATGTGCATCGGCTCCAAAACTCTCTTTGTTGATTGTTTTGTCTTTGACTTGAAGCTTGACTTTGTTTGTTTACCTTGCTGACATGCACCACATATACCAACTTTTTTGAATGTGATATTAGGTAAACCAATCACCAAATTCTTTTTCACTAAATGATTGATATCATCAAAATTAAGATGATTCAACTTCTTGTGCCATAACCAATTTAATTCTTACTTGGTGTGTACTATCAGGCATGTTTCTGGAACAGCAGTAGACCAATCCACAACATACATGTTTTGTTGTCTTCTTCCAGCCAACACAACTTGTTCACCTCTTTCACTAATGACAACACAATACCCTTTGTCAAAAGTGACCTTGTAACCCATGTCACAAAATTGTCCAATGCTCAGTTGTAGTCAAGTACTTCCATATATGCAATATTTCTGATTGTTAGTCCATTCCTCATCGGTGTTCCATATCCTCTTGTATATCCTGGTGTGTTCTTGTTTCCAAAATTGTCTCTTGGACCATCCTTTGCCACAAAATTTGTCAAGCAGTGTTTATTCTTTGTCATATGTCTAGAACATCCACTGTTGAAGTACTAGACATCATACAAAACAAATTTAATGTGTTTTAGGTACCCAAAACTGTTTGGGTCCATAATGGTCAGTGGCAAGCATGACCCTTGGCAAATTTCCATAAGGTCTTCTTTGATAAGCATTACACTTTTGTTCATATATGTATCCTATATTTCCATAAAATCTAACATTTGGTTGTGTAGAATTCACATATGGTTTACGGCCTTTTGGTATATAATCTTTGTTTGAAGTGATTTCTATTGTTAGAAGCATTAGCATAACCATAAGGTTGCTGTCTGTTAGGAACAACCCTATAATATGAAGTCTGTTGAGGTCCTTGATGAGGTCTTGAATAAGTCCTCTACTGATTCCATTCTTTGAGGTTTTACCCTAGCATTATGGTTATGTCTATTGTATCCCAGCAATAGGGGCTGGAACAGTCCAATCTTCATCAGTAGGGAACAATCTACCTTTCCCCCTTAGATAAGTATCCCAAGAATGATTAACATTTTTGGGTTAAGGATTCTTATCTTTGGAATATTTCTGATTTTTGCCCTTTTGTGGTCCAACAGACTTTGCAGCAGGTCTGCTATCAACAGGTCTAGAAGGTCCAGCAGTCCTACCTTTGGATTTTCCCTTTTTGTTAGGTACTGTTGACATTTTTGACTTCTGATTTTGCTTTCTTTAAGCCTTCTCAGTAGGCTTTACTGCCTCATCAACCTTTTTGTGGGTTGGATCTTGTGCAGGCACAAATTTAGGACCAATTCTGGTACTAGATTTAGTAGCCTTACTGGATCCACCCTTAGTATATTGTTGAGTTTCAAATTCAAGGCCTGTTCTATCACCATAAGGCTTTCCAGATTTGAATGCAGCGGTGGAACTGGATTGTGCAACTGATTCAATAGCTACTGATGGTACAGTAGACTTATGTTGAGTCAGTCTATAATCCTTTTCCTTTCCTTTGAGAATTCTTAATTCAGCATTTAATCTTTGAATTTTTGCTTGAAGAGCTTCTTTTTCAGCCTTCACAATCTCATAACCATATTGTATTTTCCTCAGTTGATTAAGGATGGCATCCAAAGTTTCTTCTCTGTCAGAAATTTTAGGATTTGAACCACAAGTAGATTCACAATCAGTTTCAGCAGGAGTGTTAACAGATACAGAGTTGTATACCTCCTCAGTCTCATCCATATTGGCCATCAAAGCATAATCTTCCATGTGTGCAATAAGTGCAGTATCATCAGACTCATTTCCTTTTTCTGATTCAACTTCATATCCTGATTCTTCATCAGCAACCATTGCTTTCTTGCCAGATCTTCTTTGCTGACTTTTGCTCTTGAGTAGGTCTGGACAATCAGGTCTAAAATTTCCAGGTTTCTTGCAGTTGAAGCACAGATAATCAGGTTCCCTTTTCTGTTTCAAATTAGGACAGTATGGTTTGAAGTATCCTGGTTTCTTGCAATGAAAGCACAGGTAATCATTATCTTTCTTGGATTCTTCCTTCTTCTTTTCACTTGATTTCTTGGTAAAATTTCTTAGAGAACCCCTTCCTGATTTCATCATTCTGATTTTCTTGCTCAGTAGGGCTATTTGCTCTTGCATTTCATCCAGTAGATCATCTTGAGCGCCTACTGATTCTTCTTTATGTGCAGCAGCCAATGCCGTAGTGCTTGGTTCCTCTTTTTCAGTTTTAGGAACAAGTTTCTTACTTGAATTCATAAGCCTTGAGATCTGAAAACAATTTGAAGGTGTCTTCTTCATGTAGTCTCCTGGACTCTTCTATTGCAGTAACGTTCATTTCCCAAACTTCTCTTGCAGGTAGGGCTTCCAGAATTCTAGTATTGATCTATTCCTTTGTATACACTACATTCAGTAGGGTGAGTTCATCCATGATAGCATTGAATCTTGACTTCATTTGCTCAATAGTTTCATTTGATTTCATTTTGAAATCTTGGAACTTTCTTTTGGCTACACTGACTTTGTTTTTCTTGATAGCATCAGTGCCTTCACAAATTAGTTGTAACTTTTCCCAAAGTTCCTTGGCTGTCTTGCAATCCTTCACTTTCATGTACACATTGCTATCAAAGGTTCTGTAGATGATATGAATAGCAATATTGTTGAGGTTTGCTCTTTTTCTATCTTCAGCACCCCACTCTCATTTTGGTTTTGGAACAATCTGAGTTTGGCCATCCACAGTTATGGACTTGGTGATTTCCAGTGGTCCATCAATCAGAACGTCCATCATCTCATCATGTGTTGCAGCTGGATAAGCCTGCATACGACGTTTATACTCATCAAAACGATCTAGAGAGCACATCAACATAGTCCTAGCATACTGGTTGTTATCCATGATGCAAAGCTTTGAAAATCGAAACTTGAAAAAGTTTTCAAAGTATTTTCACAAGCACAACAAGTAGGATTACTTCGAACGAAGAAACCTTTGCTCCGATACCAATTGTTGGTCTCTGAAAAGGCTTTGGTTAAGTTTAGAGTGGGGGTGAATAAACTTAACACTTAAAACTTTTTGGAGTTGACAAACTCAGCAACGTCGATGCTTCTTGGCCCTTTCGATATTCTCTTTGCATTGTTGAAGTTACTGAATTTGTTGCAGCGGAATATATTTAACTTAAGCCTTATTTCTTGTTGTTAAAAGAATGATACCAAGTATTAGATACTCAGTAGTGTAAGTGTGTGATTCAGTTTCTAGTTTCAGTAGGTTGATGTGATTAGTATGCAAATAACAGAAAGTAAATGCAGAAAGTAAGTAGGCAAGATTTTATAGTGGTTCCAGGTGGTGTAATCCTGTCAGTCCACTCTTCTCCTGTGATGTTGGAGGAAATTCACTAGAGATCTTTGAGGTAGGCATGTTACAAAAATCCTTAAGTTTGTTTGTCCTTCACCAATGACTATGGCTTCACAAAGCCGAACACTTGAAACGGGTAGGATTCTGCTCCAAAGTATTCCACTGGTCCTTGAAGGGTTGGATTGCCTCTTCACCAGCTCCACCACACAACCAACAGTTCTTGGCACTTAAGTGCTTCTCTGTCTTCAGCAGGTTTCTTGTAAAAGAAAGTTTAAATCAAGTAAGTGATTCAGCTTTCAACAGCTTGATCAGGATGAAATGATCAGCAGCTTGAAGTCTTCAAGTGTGTATACTTGATGTAACTTGATAGCAGGTTACACTTGAAGAATTTTCTTGATCAGTAAGTTGAAAGCTCAGCAATGTCAGCAGGGTGTTCTTGATTAAAACTTGATAGCTTCGTGTAGATTATATGTTTTTCATCAATTCATCATCTTCAAACTGAGTCAGGATATCCCTATTTATAGGTGGGAATCATGTGACTTGTGTTTGAAATTCAAATAGCCGTTTCAGACTTGTATCCATCTTGACTTGCTTTTTCTGACTGTTCATAGTACTGACACTGTCAGGTATCTTTTTGTCAGTTTCCAGTCTGTCCGCCCTTTGACTTGTGTCCATTGGATAATCCTCGAATCTTTCCAACGTTCCTTTTATCTTGACCATTGATTTGTTGACAAAATCAAGGTTTGTAATCCATCCTTATCCAATTAATCTTCCAATGTAACCTTTGATTAAATCGAGATTTATACTCAGCAATTATCTGAAGTATATTGGCCTGCTGATGTACATTTCTGTCAGCGGGTTTAAGTCTGTTGTGTTTTAATAACACATCAGTTGACTTCTTCTCATCTAACTTTTTATTGTAAAGTTAGAGTACACCATTTTGAGCATAACTAAGTTCCAATTACCACTTATCATTTGGAACTTAGACCTTGTACACAAGGTATATGTAATCAGTTTAGGTCATCACAGACTTCCTTAAATTCTGATTCCATATCCTTGGCTTTAAATACTAAGTTTGATCCCTTGGCCTTCAATAACTGAGTTTGAACCCTCAGCCTTCAACTATCGGCGGGTTCTGGCGGTCTGCGGCCTAATTACCCTCTTGACCTAGACGAATCTGTTGATAAAGTCGGTGACCTTTTTATAGTCTTGTTTGATCAAACATATACAAAGATCAAACTCTAATAAACTTACATACGTTTGATCTGGCACATCTTTTTGCGCTTTCTTCTATAACAATCCGACACTCATCATTAAAACTTAAAATATGTCTAACACTAAGATTATATATCGTGGGATCCTCCGTAGTGGTGACCCTTTCACTCTTCCACGGACCGATACATGTAACGAATGCTCAAATGGGAAAGTGAACTTGTTGGTTTCGAACCAGGGGTTGCTCCGAGAAATCCTTTCTTTCTCATCTACTCATCGGGGTTTCATTCCATCCTTTATAAAAAAAATTGATTGAGTATTGATTAGTCAATGAATTTTAATCTTATAAGAGCAGAGTACACCACATAATTTCACATTCGTAACAATCTTTATCTTCTCGTCCTAAAAAAACAAAAAACTTACAAAAAATCAAAACAAAAATGTCATCTGCAAAGAAGGAGGGAAAAAAAAACTTTGTCAAAGATGGTGTGCGTCCACCATTGATTGGTGTAAGTTTTCCTTATATTTTTGAAACGGTATATTTTAGTAAATTAATTAATGATTTTATTATTATTATTATTATTATTATTATTATTATTATTATCAATTGTTCATTCATTCATAATAAATAAATAAATAACGACTCTACAATTTTCCTAATTAGCACCATCTGCAGGCCATTTTTTTTTTTAATTTTATATACCGGATCTTTATTAAACTGTAAAAACATATGTACAACACAAGCCCACCGGTTCAAACGCTTGTAAATTCATACGTAGTAAATTGCAATATGAAAATCTTGTTTATGACAGGTTATTTTCAACCCCTTGGCCCTGCGAACAGCTTGCGAGACAAACACCTCCACCGGAGGGCGTTGAGCGCCCTTATTGTGCACCCTTTGGTTTCGCCATACCAAGCTCTCATCTCTCGGTAAATGAACCTCCATTGAGAAATATCATCCTTCCCGTGCATATCATGACTTAGACAATCATCCACTAAGTCTCGGTAATCCATATTTCCAATGAACCGGCGATGGTTAGCCGGTGTTACCACTTTTTTCCACAAATCATAAATCCACCCGCAATCTCGGAATGCATGTATTAGAGATTCGGTGTGACTCTGACATACCATACAGGTCTCATCGTGTAGAATATGCATATGTTCCAATAGTTATGCCGTCACAATGCCTTGCGACGAAAGAGCCAAAACAACATATTACCTCGTTGCGGCCCTTTGATGGTCTGCAGGCCACTTTAGATATAGTATATGTGGACTAAATTGTAGTGCCATGGATATATGATAACACCAAAAGTCTATGGGGTAAAAACTGATTGCTTTTATAAATTCAAACGTCAACTTTGTGGCCTTGACATTTAGGGCTCCCCTGAACCAAACCAAACCCACTTCCTAAAGGCAAACCCAAAGATATTCTGTTTTGTAAGATGTTTCTTGCTTGTTGGTTTTTTTTTTCTTTCTTTTTAAAAAAAAAATGTAAAATGTGTTTGTGGTTCAAGTCATTTTACATATCTTTTACGTAGATGAGATGGAGTAGACGTATCGTATTCGAGTTAAAAAGAAGTGAGAAGATGGTAAATATGGAGGAGTTAGATAGAAATACTTTTGAGTTTTACTTCAACCACAAGGTTTTACTACTACTACTACCAGTACGACTATATAGTTTAAACAGCCTAGCTAGCTAGTAGCTTTAAGGTTGTAATAATAATAATAATAATATTCTACTAACAGTTGGTAGTAGCAATGGCAGCAGCATATCTGCAAATGCTTGTTGGGACATATATATATATATATATATATATCATAACTCCATTCCAATTTCTTCAAAAGCAGCTAAAATCAATAATTTCTACCCGAGGACTGCATGACGTCTAAGAATCTCCATTGCTGAACAGTATCATCAACCTCGGCATGCAGCAGCACGTTTAAGATGCTTCTTGCCCTTCTTGTGTGTCTCCATAACAGAACTAGAGTGAGTTCGTACATGGCAAATCGCACACCAATTCTCATTCCCATTCCCATTCCCATTCTCATTATTACTTGGAGAGTCATCATCCTTGTGCTCAACACTTTGGCAGCAGGCATCACCACCAATAGCTTCTGCAAGTATTTGAGCTATCTGACTCTGACCTGCAGGTTTCGAGCAACCAACATCTTCACCAAGCTTGGCTGACTTTGAATTTTTCTTCTTCATACCCTCCTCTTCATCATTAATGTCAATAGTCTTTCTCTTTTTGGGTGAACACGAATCGGTTCCCATAGTATCATCATGTATCACAGTGCGGCCATGTTCGTCATAACTTTCTTTGCTTGTGAAACTAACATTACAAAAAACACAAGACCAATCTTCATCAGGTGTTTCCTTTGCAACCTCTGTTGATCTAAGCCGGCCTTTTGTACCCTCCTCTTCAGGCTTAGCCTGTGAAAAAAAGGGGAGATTTGAAAGAGAGTCAACAGCTTACACTTATTAACTTGTGAAAGGAATAACACAAGGCATTGACAGAAAAAGGGGTACCCCATTGGGTGCCCGTGCGGTGAGAAATCGTACAACTTCTCTTAGTTTACAAAATCATCATGAAAATGTACACAACTCCGGTAAAAGAATTGAATCAAAGAAGCAACTTTACAGCAAGTTCCCAAAGGCCCTTTCTAAACCTTCGGAATGATTGACTGAATTCTCTGTGTATTATAGTAGTGAGACAGGGTGCAAGCATTGTAGTCAAGAGGTTCAATTATATTACGTTAGGGAGGATTGGAGGATTAACAATAATGATATATGATGCAAGTAAACAATCATACAAAATGCAAGTGTTTCCCCACCTAAAGATCACCCTTTTCGTGCCTCTATCTGTACCATTTAGCCTCATAAGTCGACATAAAAACATACAGTCGATTTTCTATCGGACTATTGTTATGGCCATTTTAGGAAGTATTAAGCTAGTTTCAAGTAAGGCCTTTGGCTGTCATCTACAAAACCAGAGAAACACAGATTACCTATAAATTTTATTAGGCTCATTGTGTCTGCAATTTTTTTTAACCTTATTATAGGATAGCACAATGCCTTTGGGTATTTCTTGGTGATTTTAAGTTGAATTTCATCTACCATCACCAAAGTGTTTCCCTCTATTTGAGAAAACTTTCGGAAGATTTATGCATTAGAGAGCTAAGTGCAGGCAAAAAATCCAACCACCATATTCATGCAAGCAAAGCTTCTTCCAACAGTGAATTACTTAAATATTGGGTAAGCAATTCTAATTCATACTGAAACCAGAGAACATTGTCCTAAAATAATCATCAACAGAAAAATAGAACTCTACAACAGCAGATACTCATCATGAAATAAATGTACCAGTAACATGAATACCAAAGATCATGTCACAACAGATTTACTTATCAAACAAGTCTGAGAAACAAAGCCCAATTTCAAATATCAAATGCTGTGTCACAACGGATTTACTCATCAAAATCTGGGAAACACACTAATTTCTTTGAAATAAATGGAGACATCTATCTCATGTCAACAATACAGCTTCATATTTTAGAGGGAAATCTTACGACACAAGCCCCCAAGTGATAAGCTTCACTGCTTCAGGATAAAAGAAAAAGAGGGGGTGAATACTAGTTCAACAAGAGTTATCCCAGTTTCCTAGACAAGTCAAATGGCTCAAAGACACCCACTTGTTCGATTTTATGGAGAACAAAAAATAAGAAAACATACCAACATAACGATTTTCTTTCCATCTTTCATAACATCGTTTGGCAGTCGTGCAATCTTTGATGCATATGGTTTGTCAGCGGTTCCTTGAGCATAAGGTAGCAATGCATATCCCCCTCTCTCACCACTCACCAACATCATTCTTAACGTTAGGAATGCCTTTGCCATCTCTGCCTCGAAGGAAGCCGCAATCCTATCAAAGAAGGTTGCAACCCTGGTCTCAACTCTAGCAGCAATTCTGTCCTCCAAAGATTGTAGCTGAGAAAGTGTCATCCCTCTACAGCCACCAAATCTCATCCCTAATCCCTCATCAGTCTCTCTTCCTCGCACTCTCGATGCCATATCTTCCTCAGCCCTCACCTGTGCATTCACCCTCCTCATCTCATCCTCCAAAAAACGACGCCTAGCAATCAGAGCACCAATGCTTCCTTCCCTAATCCTCTGCATCTCATCAAAGTCTCTTTCAACCTCTGAACCTCGGTCCATCCTTTGATCAAAAAAACCTGCTGAAAGAGAAACCACAATAGTACATTCAGATACCTTCTATAAGCCTTTAATCAAAGCTCTACAGCAAAAAGAAATAGACATATCCCAATAACAGTATATGCGATTTAAAGGTGAAACTTTTCATCTTAATTTTCACCGGAAAAAAAGAAAAGAAAGAAAGATCTTTTCTTTCTCTTACATTATCACCCACAACATATCTAATTTATATTGCACACACAACAGATACGTTAGAAAAAAAAAAAGAAATGTCGTCTTAAATTTCTCACTTTGAATGAAATAAATTAGTATTTTGACTAATGAAAGAAAGACCAATCTCTTCCGAAACCCCCAAGTTATCAAAAAGAGAGAGAGAGTGAGTGAGAAAACACAGATGAACCTTGCTGCTGAATGACACGGCTGTAGCGTGATGATAGAGAGGATTCCGCGTAAGAATCGTGCTGCTCATCCTTTACCATTGCTCTGTCCTTAAAAATCAGAGGAGGGCTAAGGCTATAGGCTATAGCTTTCCTTGTTGAGACACTTCTTTTAGAACTTTTTAGAAAAGATGGTTTCCCTTAAACTAGGAAATTCCTGCACAAAAGGCTGCTGCATTGGAGGACAGGACAGATAATGATACTTGTACAGTACTACTAGTTATTTAATTTAAATATAAAAAAAAGGAATAAAAAATGACTTGAAATGTGGAGTGTAAACGATCTGATCCGAATCAAGTATTTATTTATCGAGTCGAATAATCTTTTTAAAATATTGATGTTCGAATTCGGTTCGAGATCGCTCAAGCATGAAATAAATTGCTCGAGATCGGTTTGGTAACATATTAATCGTTCTCGAGCATTTCGATTATGCTTTCGGAAAAAATCGAGCGACTTTCAAACTCGAGCTCGAGCAATTTAGAAAAATAGTAAAAGTGCTAAGATATGCACATGAAATATTAAATCCAGCTGCATAATAATAAGAAATATAATATGTTTTAAAATAATATTAAACTGCTCTTCCTTCAAAAAAAAAAAAATTTAAAATGCTCGATAAGACTCACGAGTATGTCGAGTCAAGTATTAAATTGTTCGAGTTTGACTTGTTAGTTATCATGTGCTGCTCGAGTTCGATTAAAACCATATCAGAGGGAGAGCGTCAAGCGGCTCGCGAGCGGCTCGGATCATTTACACCCCTACCTGAAAGTATTATATGTTAGATATTTTCATAAATTACACGTTTTGTTATCTTTTGCATTAAAGTTGTCGTAAATATTAATGTCGCCATAACAAGAGTCGCGGTGAGTCGAGGAGGCAATGCCCCTTCACGGGAGGTCGAGGGGGCAGCGCCAACTCGTGGGGACTCGGAGGCAACATCCCCGAAAGCTAAACGCCTCGGGCGTAACGCCCGAGAATTGCGGGCCCACAAGCTAGCAATGTGGGATTTTGGGTCGTGACATTCTTCCCCGCTTAAGGGCCCGCGTCCTCGCCGGGATCCTACCAAAGGTATCTGAGGTGGCCCCCACCAACTCTGGGTGTGGCGACTTAGATCCGTCGGTAGTCGGCTCGATCTCAATGTAACGCCCCGAAACTGCGGGCTGGGTGCACTACTTGGGCATAATGGACGCAGTAGCTACTTGGCCATCGTCCTCACTTTGGCAGTGCAAAATGGTTAACCCAAGTTATCAAATTCATTATTCCCTCACTCTTAAATACTAATCCCAATTCCCACAAGCTAGCAATGTGGGATTTTGGGTCGTGACACAAGCAATGTGATGTACATCGCAATGCGAAGTGATGCGCCTCATGGCCAAGTTGATATGATTGGTATTTTGTGAAAGCATACAATCCTCATTGTTGTGTTGTGTTGTTAGTTACTGAAGGTAACCATCACCTAGGATATCAAAGTAAATGGTGAGTTATGAAGCTTAAAAAAAAACATAGTATTAAAAGGAAACTAATACCAATTACTTGGTATCATTAATTCTTTATAAAGTTTAAAGTTCAATCTCGCAATATGAAATGCACAAATACAGACATATATAAAAAGCTAACAATATTCAAGTATACTAAGCATACATTCATCACATAAATCATCAACAGTGAAGCAATAATACATATACTACAAGTTACCATTTTCATGTTACATCATTTCTATTCATATTGTTGTTATGGTTCATGAGTACTGCGCCCCATTTACTTTATTTCAATGTGAAGGGCCCGATCATAACTTTATTAACAAACCATAATGTCCACTATTTCATTTCACATCGACGGGTTTGGTCGACTCCAACATTTTCTCCTTATTCTTTTCTAGAAGCAAGAATTGATGTTGAGGTCCCGCGAAAGTTTACTATCTTTTTGTATATAATATATATGTACTACCTCCGTCTCAAATATAAATCCATTTACGTTTTTTGTTTGGTGTCATAATCGCAATCATTTAGATGGCCAAATGAAGTATTTATTACATTTTACTCTTTTTATCCCTAATTTATTATTTACCGACCCACTTTTTCACTACTTCGCATTAATAACAGTCAAATGTTATTTTAGTCTTTTCAATAAAAATTAATGATACATAACCAGTTTAACTAACTTTATTAATCTGCGTGAAAAACCCTGAATGTACTTGCATTTTGGGACGGGATAGTACCACTTAACAATTCTTATGTGGCTTCCACAAAAATGAAATAGAATAAAAAATAATTATAAAAAAAAGTAAAAGTGAAGGGTTTTTTTTTCTGGGATAATAAAGTAGAAGTTCAAGTGTTTGAACAAATCTCCCCAAATACAATAACAAAAGCTTTCTTAAAAAATAAAAAATAAAATAAAATAAAAAAAAAAAAAAACAATAACATAAGCAACTGTTTGAAGAAGACAATGATTATCAGCCGGTGGAGTAACCACTATGCATAAATCCCAAGTAAAAATCAAAACAAAGGACAAAAACGTTATTCCCTATCCATACCCCATATTTTCTTTCTTTAGCCATCGATTCCTTTCTTCAACCCGTCTCCTTTTCTTGTTTTTATTATATTCTCTTAATTATCATCTTGTTCTTCGTTTCTTCAGTTTTACTGGTGTACTCTTGGATAATTAATAGTAATTAGTTTCAAACGTTATGGGGAATTTGATATTTTTGGGATCCCTATTCGTCGTACTTTGGGCTGGAAATTAATGGATTTTGCCCTTCGCTCTTATGATGGCTGATTGCTTCTCTTCCTTCTATTCAAGGTCGGTTCTTTGCTTGATTTCTTTTACAATTGATTAGGGTTTTACATGTAAATGTTGACTTTTGTGTTTTATAAATTATGCTGGAAATTTTGTAGAATTTTTTGATATGTTGATTACCCCGTATCCCTCTTTTTTGGGTTCAATAGATTAGATGGCAATCCGATTCACCCGAGCTTCGAAACTTCAACAGCTATGGGGAATGAATTTACGTCCTCTTCTATCATTATTATTCTGGGAATTCTGTACAACTGCTTTTTTAAATCGGTTGATTATGGGTTTTCCTTGTATTTGAATGAACGTTGTTGCTTTGATCTGTTGCATGTTAAATTGGCTAACTATGCGCTTCCCCTTTCCTAGGATTAGTATTGTTCCTTTGATCTTAAACCCGAGTATTGATGTTTAATGTTTAGTAGTAGATATAAATATGCTTTCTGGGCCAATAATTGAGGATTTTTTTAGGCTGGTTGGTTGATTAGCTCTGATAGAGAAGCAGAATATCATGGGGGCGAAATTGAGTGTGAATATTCAGAAGGCTGGCTTAAGTCAGCAATATCAAGTTCCCCAGAGAGATGCATGTAAGAGGCAGAGGACTTGTGCAGGTTTTTGGGATGATGTTCCACGCTTGATCCCCAACCTTCCTGATGAAATTTCACTTCAAATACTCGCCAGACTGCCCAGGATCTACTACTTGAATGCAAAGGCAGTGTCGCGAAGCTGGAAGGCTGCTGTACTAAGTTTGGAACTTTATAAGTTGAGAAAAGAACTTGGAGTGACTGAGGAGTGGCTTTACGTTTTATCTAAGGGGGATGGTGATAACCTCCTATGGTACGCTTTGGACCCTGTGTCCCGAAAATGGTTGAGGCTTCCACCAATGCCCAGTTTTGTTACTGATGATGGGTCGAAAAGGAGTATCAATGGTCTTACCCTGTGGAACTTTATAAGGGCTTGGCTAAGGAGGAAGGATGCATTGGACCAAATTCCATTTTGTGGTTGTGCAATTGGAGCTGTTGATGGTTGTCTCTATGTCCTTGGAGGCTTCTGCAAAGCAAATGCAGTAAATTGCGTCTGGCAGTATGACCCGATTGCAAATGCATGGAGTGAAGCGAGTTCCATGTCTATTGGTAGAGCTTATTGCAAGACTGGTGTTTTGAATAACAAGCTTTACGTAGTTGGAGGTGTTACTCGTGGACGTGGTGCCCTGACGCCTCTTCAATCTGCAGAAGTTTTTGATCCACATACTGGGTTATGGTCTGAAGTTCCAAGCATGCCGTTTTCAAAAGCTCAGGTGCTGCCAACTGCTTTCCTAGCTGATTTGCTCAAACCTATTGCAACCGGAATGACATCCTACAGGGGAAAGCTATATGTTCCTCAGAGTCTGTATTGCTGGCCTTTCTTCGTGGATGTTGGTGGTGAGGTGTATGATCCAGATACCAATTCATGGGTTGAAATGCCAACGGGCATGGGAGAGGGTTGGCCAGCTCGGCAGGCAGGAACCAAACTGAGTGTTATTGTTGATGGTGAGTTGTATGCACTGGATCCCTCGAGTTCTCTTGATAGTGCAAGGATCAAACTGTATGATCACCAAGATGATGCATGGAAAGTGATTGAAGGAGAGGTACACATTCGTGACCTTACCGATGCAGAGTCTCCATACTTGCTTGCTAGTTTACATGGAAAACTTCACGTAATAACTAAAGATGGAAATCAGAATATCTTGGTCCTGCAGGCTGATTGGCAAAATCAGTCCCATGTTGGTGGTGCTATATCATCCACCTCCCAAGTGTTACCTGAATCGTATGTTTGGGATGTTGTTGCGACTAGAAACATTGGATCTGCTGAGCTTGTCAGCTGTCAGGTACTTGATATCTAATAATTGCAGGTGACAAACAAAAATGGTGCAACAATAGTAACTAGTAAGCAGGTTGTATCGAGGGTTAGTTTGCTGCTATATCATATCATATCCAATCCACTGTACCTACTACCATGAAGTCTCTCCACTGCATCTGGTATATCTGTTTTCCTGTTAAAAGTGATCCCTAGTGATTGTACAAATTGGTGGTCACACTGATGACAAGACATCATCACAAATGTATCTTCATAATACGAGGCTTTTTTCTTTTCGGTTCGGTTGTTGTCTTGATTACTTTTGTTTGAGAAACAGATAATAAATTTAAGAATATCGTATATGTTATATGTCTAGTCATGACATAAAAGAAAAAAAAAACTAGACTGGGCTACGAATAAGCACTAGTTGGGTTTTCCAAATTGCGATGTCAAATATTAGCATTTTCACTGATAAAAATATAAGGAGAGGACATTACATTTCTTAGTATCGATTCTCCTAACTATGGTAGCTTACATACCTACCATTGAAGATTGTAGCGATGTCATCATATTCTATGTAAAAGGGAATCAGTAAACTTGGTTAAGGAGAGCTGAGAAGATTCAAATCGGACAATCTAATCTACCCGTAACTCATCCACACAGGCCAGGCCAGGCCAGGCCGCTAGATCACCTGGACAACTCAGGCATCCAGACCCAAGGTGTTCATCTACGAAATCTAATAACAACATTTTCTCAGATTTAATAAACAGTACAACACCCCAAGAAGAAAACAAGTGCATCGTTCTGGTACAGGTAGGAAGAACACTACTGATGGCAATCAGATATTACACCTTACATAGTCAAAAAGATGTCATTTGTACACTTGTCACTCTTCCAATAATGTGTTGTAATAATGTAAGATTTGTTAATCCCAAAACAAAAACAAAGATATCCCACAGTTCCGCCAGTCACTTTCTTCGACTAACTTCACTATTCTATTACATCAGGCGGGGAGAGGGAGGGCGTGAGAAGACTAATGGAGAAGACCTGACAAATGGATGCTTTTGACAGTTTCGCATGTCATAATCTCACTTGCACCCCCGACCTCTGAATGTCCCCGTCACCAGGTAAACCTATAAACATTCTTTAGGGTAGCCAAAATTCAGTCACATGATGCTGAGAAAGATTACTCAATGGGCAAAAAAGTACTTTACTTCCCCCCAAAGAAAAGAAAGGATTAAAAAACTGATATGCACATTCATTCTCATATTACTGCACTGCCATATTTGATTATTATCTTGGCCCTGACAGTTGATCAGGTCGAAGATTGTATGTGGAGTCCGGTATCCAATCAGTGTAAGACATGTGAGCATGGTTGAACTCTTGACGGAACATCTCCTCCCACTGCCATTCCTCCCATCTCTCAGCCAACCCATCACCTTCAAGCATCCTCACAACTTCAGACACCATTGGACGTTCCATAGGGGAACCCTGAGTGCAGAGAAGAGCAACCTGAATTAACTGCTCCACCTCATCTTCTATGTAATTACCCTGAAGATCACCATCCACTAGTGGCTCCAGCTTTTTCTCCTTCAAAAGTCCCTTCACCTACTACAATAATACATTCACCTTCAATCTAGTTTCAATCAAAGGAATGCCATGAAACGTCAGAATATCTCGACTTATCTTGGAGGTGAAGTGAATGCGTAATGATGACGAATCCGTAAAACCTAGTGAATCAATCAAGTCTCGGCCCAAGAATAAACATTGTGTCCTATTGTTCCGTCCATTACTGCTTCGGTCAACAGTCTAAGTCAACCAAGTGCAAAAGAACAGAGATACGACAGCACATGGGAACCAATTATACACATCAACTTAAAATTATGATTGCAAATGCATGGAAATGCCAGAGATTCTTGTCATTCTCAAGTTCTTCTGTTAACAAGAAATGATTTGTATCTCAAGATTTATTCCAAATTCTAGAAATTCAATACAAGGCATAGTAAGGAGCCTAAAGAGCAGTAGGTTCTTACCCAATCGAGCAGCATAACATCATCATCATCGTTTGCAAGCCTAGCAAGGTCAAAAGCCCTCTGCCCAGTGATAAGCTCAAGAAGCATGACGCCATAGCCAAAAAACATCTGTTTTCTCGGATGACTTGCCAGGGGAGAGGTACTCTGGAGCCATGTGACCAATTGTGCCACGCACTGCAGTTGTAACATGAGTATCCTTGAAGTCCATAAGTCTCGCCAAGCCAAAGTCCCCCACAACTGCTTCGAATTCCTCATCTAGCAATATGTTTGCAGCTTTGACGTCACCGTGAATTATCTTAGGATCACAGTGATCATGCAAATAAGCAAGGCCCCTTGCAGATCCAATTGCGATTCGCTTCCTAATTGTCCAATCAAGAGGAGGCTGCGATTCAGGTCGCTCTGCAAGGACGCATCATCATTTGAAGTTTACAAAATAACTTTAGACTTGAGAATACATTGGGGCATTGTCACCTTCTTCTGGTTTGGTTTTAAAACATGATATTATTCTATATTTAAACTGTAGAAACTCCAGTTTGCAATACAATTCTTTGACAGATTTCACCCTAGCATTTCAAGGTAAATGAAAAGTAATTTGTCAAGCATCAGGGTCTCAACACAAGCAAAAGGTACATTGCATGATAATTTCAACTAATGCTCACAAAACATCAGAAAAAGCAGAGCACTTCTGATGACATAACAAGTTCTCATGATAACACAATAAACAGACAATGACGGTCCACACCAGAGGAACAATGTGTACGGCGAGAAGCTACAAGAAAAAAACTAATATGAGCATGTAAGTGTTATTTCCATGAATACCAAAAATCCTATAGGTTAAGCTACTTCTGATTGAAATGATCATTTTTTTTCTCCTTTTCAAAACATATCACCACTCACCAGGAGAGCAATGAGCAGTTATGAAACTTTTGAAAAGTCCTAGAGCTGAAACACTATATTGATCTTTAAAAATTGGTCCAACATAACAAAGAAAACAAAACTTTAAGCACCCAGCCAAACATTGGCCCCTCAGCTGTCAGCATAACACGACATATGTCCATCCTGCTTCACTCAAAAACATATGTCCTGAGATATATTTTCAAGTACATCTTAGTATTACCACATTTAGTTCCAACTTTTACCCAAATCGAAGTCAAATATAACCCATTCTCTGTAATAGAATAGAAGTCAGCAAAAATTTCAGGAAAAAGATAAGTTTGATGATTTTATTTCCATATTTATCAAGGGAAACCGGGTATAGAAGGTTTAAACACAGTATTACCCGAAGATTTAGAGCCTAAAACAACCAAATGGAATCAGCAGAGAGAAAAATGAACTCATGGCTTCCATTTAAAGTCAACGTAATCATATGAATGGAGAATATGACACTGCACAGTCCTTTCAGGGTTGTCCAGCACTTATAGGTACTTTTTCTTCGTTTGATCAATTTCCAAATCATAGTAAATGTGTATTCTATTTGTTCCAACTTCCAACAAATATTTTTTTTTTTTTTGCTTTACATATATTTGTTTCTTATAAGCAAGACAACACAAATTATGGAACATGCATGTAATAATCAGTACCTCTTAGACAAGATGCAACACTTCCATTAGCCATGCAGGGATAAACAAGCACGCGTTCAGTAGGAGTCATGCAAAAGCCACGTAATCGAAGCAAATTTCGATGCACAGCCATGCTGATCATCTCAACTTCTGTCTGGAATTGTAGCTCTCCGCCTTGAGTCCATTCCTCTTTAAGTCGTTTAACTGCAACCAGAGTTCCATCTGCTAACCGACCTTTATAAACCTTACCAAATCCACCTCTCGCCAGAATATTTTTGTTGCTGAAATTATCACTCGCAACTTGCAGTTCACGCAAGGAAAATCTCTTGAGCTGACCCAGATGAACTTCTGGATCCTCCTCAGCTGAAACAGAAAGATATTGACAAAGATTGTTTAAATACAAACAACTAAAAATAGCTCTCCCCTGACAACACGTAACTGAATAGCTCACAAACCAGGATCATCGAAGAAATGATCTTGCGGTTTTCTCCGTCGGCACCAAGCAAGTAGAATTGCTGGAGCAGCAAACAAAAGTGCAGCACCTGCTGCAACTCCACCAGCAATAGCTCCAGTCGCACTGTTGCCCACTGAAAAGTCAGGTGGACATCATACATTTAACAGCTATTACATTAAGGCAAATCCAACTGATTAGTTTTAGTAGTACTGTAGTAGCACATGATTTCAGACTATTTCACATTCACATGCCTATTTAAAAAAAGATATCTGCTATTGTTATGTGTTATGTGTTTATTCTACTATGTAATACATATTTTATACTAATATATAAAGTATAAAATATGTACTAAAACCCCTGCTTTACCCGCTGTCTAAACTCTTGGGATTCCTGTCCAGACAAGAATACAGCTGCATTAAATGCACTGTCTTCTAGCCGTTTGTAATCTCCTTTATATTCCGCATTGTACTCTGTTGCTTAGTAAGAAGAATACTTTTATTCTATTCTCAAAAACTACATGGTATCAGAGCAAAAGTCTTGAAACATACTTTCAAGCATCCTTTCATCTTCTTCTTAAAATCCATGGCTGAAGCTTCTGATAATTCTGGAGTTACTTCCAGAAACAAAAACAGTCCTCTTCATGCCCATGGAAGCGACAATCCTAATATCCAAATCACAACATTAAGGCTAAATGACTCCAACTACATTCAGTGGGCTCAATCGGTGAAAATGTATGTGACAGGAAAGAGAAAAATCGGGTATCTTACTGGTTCTATCACTGAACCTGATGCTGATGATGAAGAGGCGTATGAAACATGGCTCGTTGAAAATGCCATGATTATGTCATGGTTAATCAACTCCATGGAACCTGAAATTGGGCAAGTTAACATGTTCTTCAATACAGCAAAGGAAGTCTGGGAGAATGTTGCCAACTCCTACTCAAATAAAGGGAACTATGCTCGAGCTTTTGGGGTCAAAACCAAGCTGAAGGATATAAAACAAGGCACCAACACTGTCACCAGGTACTTCAACTCCTTGAAGATATTATGGCAGGAATATGACCTCTTAACAGCCAATGTTTGGGAGTGTACCACTGATGCAAAGTCCTTCCAGAGTATCATTGAAAGAGAAAGGGTTTTTGAGTTTCTAGGTGGACTCAACTCTGCCTATGAAGCTGCAAAAGAAAGGGTACTGGCTCATGATCCTTTACCCACTGTTCTGGAGGCTTTCAACTCCATTAGAAAGGAAGAAAGCAGGAGGGAAACCATGATTGGATCGTCCAACTCAACCAGCCAGCATGAGCAGTCTGCCCTTTCCACCCAAACTGCCTATGCTGGAAATTACCAGAAGAAAAATGAGCAGAAAAACCAGCTCATTTGTGAGAATTGCAAGAAAAAGGGCCATCTAAAGGACAGCTGCTGGTTCCTACATGGCAAGCCGAGTGGTGATAGGAATCAGAATCAAAAGAAATCTGCCCAGTGGAATAATCAGAAGCATGCTCACTCTGCAAACACAGTGGAAGATGCAATGCCTTTCACCAAGGAGCAGATAGACATGTTAAAACAGCTTCTCTCAAATGATAAAAGCACCCCTACTGTTAATACTGCCACTGCTTCACAAGAAGGTAATCTCTCATGGATTATTGACTCGGAGCCTCCGGTCACATGACGGGTAACTTTAAACTTTTTCTCTACTTACTATCCATCTAATGGACAGCACAAGGTGAGAATAGCGGATGGATCCCTTTCTACTTGTGGCTGGAACTGGGACTGTACGTATATCTAAGGACTTAAAACTTATATCTGTCCTTCATGTTCCTAACCTATCATGCAACCTCCTCTCTGTTAGTCGGTTTGTTCATGAAAATAAGTGTATTGCAAATTTTTCGACTCCCAATGTGTCTTTCGGGCTCTGGATTCGGAGATGAGGATTGGCGGTGCTAGAAAGCAAGGGGGCCTATATTACCTTCAAGAACATGAGGAGAAAGCTTTAAGCATATCCGGTACTAATGACAATGATGAGGAAATTCGAATTTTGCATTGTAGACTAGGACATCCTAGTTTCTTTTATTTACAAAAATTGTTTCCTAAGTTATTTATGCATAAGAAACCTTCTTCATTTCAATGTGAAGTGTGTATTTTGTCTAAACAAACAAGGAATGTGTTTAAAGCAAAACCTTACAAGGCATCTCTCCCTTTTTCCCTTATACATAGTGATGTGTGGGGTCCATCTAGAATACCAAACCTATCTTGTCAAAGGTGGTTTGTAACATTCATAGATGATCACACAAGACTATGTTGGGTGTATCTATTGAAACATAAGTCGATGTGAGTCAAGTCTTTAAAGCTTTTCATAATATGGTTAAAACTCAATTTCAAACCTCCATCAAAGTGATTAGGACGGATAATGGGACCGAATATTTCAACACTATCCTAGGAACCTACCTCACCGAAGAGGGCATTGTTCATCAATCCTCTTGCCCTAATACCTCACGGCAAAATGGTGTTGCGGAGAGGAAAAATAGGCACCTTCTGAAGTGGCTAGGGCTCTTCTCTTTACCTCGTCCCTACCCAATTACCACTTTGGGGTGATGCTATTTTAACGACTTCATTTCGATAAACGAGAATGCCTTCAAGAGTTTTACAATATCAATCACCCATCTCTATGTTTACTAAGTGCTATCCCTCTAACAGACTTGTTCTTGACATTCCCTTAAAAGTCTTTGGTTGTACCACCTTTGTACATATTCATGATCACTTAAGACACAAACTGGAACCAAAGGTTTGTCAAAAAGCTGTTTTCCTTGGTTACTCGTCCACACGAAAGGGTTATAAATGCTTTGACCACATCAACGGGAAAGTATATATTTCATGTGATGTCACTTTCTTTGAAAACTCACCTTACTACTCTAAATCTTCTATGGCGAGTACGATCTAATTGACTTTGATGAAGGAGTCCCTCTCCCACAAATCATTGAAGCTACTAGTCTACCAACCAAAAATCCTTATCCTAATAAGGAACAAGGGGAAGAGTGCACCGGGGACAATGAGATAATTATCTATACTAGGAACAAAGGAAAGAAAGGACACAGAGTCGGTGAGAACACACCTCCTATTCCGGTCTCCACGGACGCAATTCATCACACGATCCTATGGATAAGAGTGCTCGTGAAACGAAAATGGTCCCGTTGATGAAATCACGAAAGTAGAACGAGCCTTCTAATCGGGGAGGTGAGAACATTCGACTACAAATTCCACAACAGTACTACTAGTCCGATACTAGACTATTGCTCAAAGAAAAGGCACTAGACTTTGCACTCAACATCCTATTCAAAGATTTGTTTCCTATGGCTCTGTTTCGACAAATATAAGGCCTTTGTTACTAATCTTGATAGTGTCAAGATCCCGAAAAATATCTATGAAGCTCTTGAAAGCCACATTTGGAAATCTGCTTGTTCTTGCTTTGAGATTAATGCCTTGCAATCCAATAAGACTTGGATTCCCGTCATTAAACCTCAAAACAAGATGTAGACCGAGTAGGGTGTAAATGGGTGTTTAATGTTAAACAAAATCCCGATGGTACTATTGAAAGATATAAAGCTCGTTTAGTGGCTAAAGGGTTTTCTCGGACCTATGGGATCAACTACAATGAGACATTTGCTCCCGTAGCAAAACTTAATCTTGTCGAGAATCCTTATCTCTCTTGCTTTATTAAGGATTGGCCCTTGCATCAACTTGATGTAAAAAATGCCTTCCTTAATGGTGACCTTAAGGAGGATGTTTATATGTACCCTCCTCCTGGATTTGAAAATATAATTGGTAAAGGAAAGGTTTGCAAACTCCAAAAATCTCTATATGGCCTCAAACAGTCCCAGGGCTTGGTTTGAGAAGTTCTCTAAGGTCATACAAAAGGGTGGCTATAAACGGGCCAATGCGACCACACTTTATTCATCAAACATAACACGGAGGGGAGTCACGCGCTTGTAGTGTATGTTGATGATATGATCATTACGGCAATGATGATAATGAAATTAAACGGTTGAAATCTTTCCTAAAGTCTGAATTTGAAATTAAAGATTTGGGAAACTTAAGGTACTTTCTAGGTATGGAAGTGGCTAGGTCCTCTAATGGGATCCTTGTTACACAAAGGAAATACACTATTGATCTTCTCAAGGATTATGGTCTTCTTGGTTGTAAACCTATTGGAACTCCCGTTGATTACAATCGAAACTTGATAATGATCCGGAAAGTGAACTGTCAACCAAGAGGCCTATCAAAGGCTTGTTGGTAGGTTAATCTACCTAACACATACTAGACCCGATATCTCTTTTCTTTGTTGGACGGGTTAGTCGGTTTATGCACATGCCAAGAAGGATTCATCCGGATGCGCCCTAAGGATTCTCAAATATCTAAAGAATGAACCTGGCCTTGGCATTTTATACAAAAGGGGAGGAAGTCTCACTTTGTTGAAGGGTTTGTTGATGCAGATTGGGCAAGTTCGGTTGTGGATAGGAAATCAACCTCTGGATGGTGCATGTTCATAGGAGGAAACCTAGTATCATGGAGAAGCAAGAAACAAGGCGTGGTTGCAAGAAGTAGTGCGAAGCGAGAATTCGTAGAGCGTTGCCCTTGGCATTTGTGAATTAATGTGGATCGAAGGGTTCTCAATGAACTTAAACTACCCTGCTTTGCTCTATAAGGTTCTACTTGTGATAGCAAATCTGCTATCAGTATTGCTAATAATCCTGTTCAACATGATCGTACAAAACATGTTGAAATTGACAAACACTTCATCAAAGAGAAGGTTTGGAAAATGAGGACTTGTGCCTAATATATGTTCCTTCTAAACTTCAAGTTGCTGATGTCTTCACCAAAGGTCTTCCTAAAACACAATCCAAGTTCTGTATCTCCAAGCTTGGTTTATTGGACATCTACAAACCAGCTTGAGGGGGAGTATTGTTATGTGTTATGTGTTTATTCTACTATGTAATACATATTTTATACTAATATATAAAGTATAAAATATGTACTAAAACCCCTGCTTTACCCGCTGTCTAAACTCTTGGGATTCTGTCCGGACAAGAATACAAATGCATTAAATGCACCGTCTTCTAGCCGTTTGTAATCTCCTTTATATTCCGCATTGTACTCTGTTGCTTAGTAAGAAGAATACTTTTATTCTATTCTCAAAAACTACATCTGCGATCTGCAATGACCTGCACGGCTTCCTAGTCTCAAATAGAGCATCTTTCACCTATTTCACCTATTTTCTTTAGCTTTTGCTTCATACACATAGTATATCCTTTATCCAGCCTCTTGTCTTGAGGATTCAAGCTTGTCATATTTGGGTGTCAAACTACTTCAATGATGAAAATTATTAGCATCAGTCTGATCCTGTTTTACCGAATGGTTGACTGATCATGCATGTCTTGTGTGCGGGCTGGGGCGGTTGTGCAGAGTTGCTTAGGTTGGGTGGGAGTTCTGTTCTCACATGTAGATTTCTTCTTTTTTTTACCACAAATCCGAAAGTTTATAGCATGTAACATCAACGCTTCTGCATCAACTGCTTAATACATTGTGCAGATCTGATTGAGCATGAAATTTAGGTTTTCCCTATATGTTCCCCAGGTGTCCCTCAAAAGCATTATAAGCACAAACCACAAAGGTTGAGCAGACATCTAACAGTAGTCGAATTCAGCATGGCTTTGTGGACTGCAATTTATGGTTGTTATTTTTTCACACCAACACTACTAGCAAGACGTTTAAACATTGACGTAGTTTGTAGATCTCTTCTTAAGCACAAACTGAGAAGTGTTGTATCCACATAATTCTCAAATCTTCTTTGTTTGAATCTCTTTGAAATATTGGTTTGCTTATGCTTTGCTAAATATTTGATTCATAAAGTACCTATATGTTCTCAAGGTTTTTGGCAGTAAAAAAAAGATTTGGGAAAGCTAAAAACCAGAACCAAACCTTTGGTTTTCACAATGTTTTCATTGGGTTGGAGTACAATTTATCCCAACCTAACCCCCAGTAATAAGGATAAAACCAAACTGGATCCACTCAAACCCAACCAAGCTCACCCAATTAGTGGAAACAAGTCAAAATAACACATAGATATATCCAAATATCTTACTTTCTGCCAGGCAAGAGGAAAATCAAATACATACCTGGTGAAGAAGCTGGTGATGAGGGTGAAACAGGAGGTGGTGGAGAAACTGGTAGTGCATCCAACCGGTTGTTAGCAAAACTGCAAGGCAGGGTCTTGGATGTCAGCAAATTGTCCAAATTACTCATCAGTCGCCCTGAATCTTGCGGCAAACATAGAATCCAGAAATAACCTGATAGGAGTAAAAAGTGAAAAGGATCCATTTACTGGAATTTTCCCTGTTAACTGGTTATTAGAAAGATCCCTGTATATGAAAAGATAATTCATATAAAACTTGTATGAAGAAGCAAGAAAAAAGTGGAGTAGTAAAACAAGACTTTGACAATAATATATAGCTCATGAAATATACTACCCCATACCAGACAACCCATGAATGCAGACAAAGGCAAAAATGTATCAATACAACACAAAGTTGGAAGAAAAGCAAAAAATTAAAGTAAAATCATGACAATTGAAGCATTGGCTTCCCAACTTACAAAACTTGGAGTGTAGTGATAGTAGTCAATGACACAGGAATTGGCCCGCTTAAGGAGTTATTGTTGAGATGCCTATTCAATTCATAAAATGACAACCATTAGTTCGGTTAAAAATTCAGCAACTAAGCTAGCAAACTTTTAATGATTGATACATCCTGGATCTTGATCCTTGAAATAAACAATCCAATGCATCATACACTAGTAGAGAACGATTTTACAGCTAAGAACTTTGGGTATGCCACCGTAGTACAGCCAAAACTGCAACTACAAAACCTAAGGACATTGGAATGCTCAGGTGCAAAGCGCCCCACAGGCCACTACCATACGAAAAATCTTGAAACCCAAGTTACACATTACATTTAAACTCAAAAACTGCACTGTTAGACCTGTGTAACCATATCCAAGGGCTGCCAAATTTGAAAAAACAGTTACATGGCCAATTGCATGTTAGGGCATGTCATCAAACCCAGATTCCTATTTATTCAAAACTCTAGAGGCAGTATTCAGCTTATGGCTTTGTTAGATGTAAAAGTTGACATTCTTGTGTCGAATAGTTTAAAACCCAAGTGTGTCAACCTATCAGTGCCTTAACGTAGATGTGAATAAGAATGCACTCAGATACATGTCTCCTTTATGGTAGCAGTAATCAATCACTTTTAAGAACGAATATAAACGAAGACATGTGATATCAAAAGAAGTATGAATTTCATTTCTACTTATAAATCCAAAAATTGACACAGCAAGCGAACTATTAAACCATTCAGAATGCACAAATCTGTGTCAAGAATCGAAATTCAGGTTATACAGATGAATGTCAGACGTAAATACACACAGATATGTATACTGCTGAAGAAGAAGAAAGGGAAACGTTAAGGAGAAGATTCATACAGGAAACGTAGTTTCTCAAGCTTTCCCATTGTGTCTGGGATGGGACCAGACAAACCGTTCAGGTAAAGATCCAAGCTGACTAAATTTGTCAAGTTGCCCAGCTCGTTAGGAATTGTTCCACTTATGTTATTACTGTAAAGCTCCCTGTGAAAATGTGAAGGAGAACAGATATCACCAGAAGATAAGAAATAGGGAAAAGGAAAACAAACAAAAACAGTCACCAGAACAAAATATAATAAAAATACTAAAAGTGACTAAGGACATGCCTTCACATTAGCATGCATAGGTAACAACACAAATATGAAGCTAGATATTGAAAGGGGTACTTTTGAAACTTCTTTTTGAAACAAATAAGAATTATAACCAGATTAGATTAAATACAAAATCTCCAATAAATTAACTCTAGGCAAAATCAATGCACCTATCGCAAGTTCCTTTATACGAGCTAAGTTCCATCCATGTATTTCAAACTTTGATAACCATTCACATATCCAGTGTTGAGTTAATATCTCGCACTACATAGTCCAGACAACTTTAGAATGATTCAAAGTTAAGAATCTTGGATTGAACTGCTTCAACGACTCAATGGAGACAAGACTACATTTTTCATGACCTTAGCTTACCATTTCAGCTTGCCCGATAGCAAATAAGATTTTTTCCCCTTTGTTTTCCCACTATGGACGACCCCTGCACTTTGCATCTAAGAAGCACCAACAAAAACCTTCCTCTTTACCAATCTGAACCACCTTTTGGACCCTCCAACACGTTTTTGTTAGAACCTTACGATACATTCTTACAGAGGTTTACGATTCAACAATACTGAAAGGACATCATTACTAAAACATGATAGAACCGAAGAAGCCACATTAGTTCTATTAACGCACTAAGACATGAAGGCAAATCAACCTTTACGAGCGTGATTAGATAAAAAAAACATGCATCCCACTAACCAGTACAACAGATCCATTCATGCCGATTCAACATACAGTTTAAGAAATAGACCAAAACATATGATTGGCAGGAAATATTAATCGGGAGAAAACAACATACAGGTACTGAATTCTCACACACACAAACTTACAGGTACTGCAAATTTGAGAGCTTGCCAAGCTGTGGAACCAGTGAACCAGACAATTTGGCATTTCCAAGATCACTAAATTCATGAAGCAGTGGACAAAAGTTATTTTTAAAAAAAAAAAAAAACAGAGACCAAAAGCTTAATCAACAACAAAATCAAAGGAAGCGGATATACACTCTAATAACATTATCGTCACTGTTGCATGTGACATGAAACCAAGTGCAAGGATTGACAAGTGTGGCATCCCAACTCTGCAGAACGTTATTAGGATCGGCTAGATTGGTCCTCAAAGCACTCAACGCATCACCTGATTTACATAAGCGAGTCGATCACAAACTCCAATCTTGGCAGGCCAATGATTACCCCCATAGCCACATATTCACTTGTGTTATTCAGTTGACAAACATAAACTGAAAGGTCCAAATATTAACATATACTGAAGGAATCAAATTACTAAACACTTCATTGGCGAGTTTTCAAGTATTGCCAAATGAGCCAGAGGCTTAACCAAACGGTTGTACTCAGGCCCCAGGCCCCAAGACCGGGTCTTGGGTTCAAGTTCCACCAACATGTGTTATAATTGCTAGCACTATGCGGTAATGGTAATATTGTTTCCAAAAAAATAAAAAAGATGTCAACATATGAGGCTAAAATAGATTCTATAAGACAATTTGATCCATGTATCCCAAATGCATTTTTGTTTAAATAATCATACTAAACTGAATTAGCACCACAGGTAACATTGATGATCACACTACTATCTATAACTAAATAGTTTAGCAGTAAACCTTTTTTTTTTAATATATGGGGCGGTAAAATCAATTAAAAAGAAAGAGAAAAAAAAATTCAGCTTAGCATTAAATAAGAGGAATGTCAAGATAACCAGAAAAGATGAAAAAGACGGGAAAAATGTAGGACCAAACCTACAGCGTTTGCAGATACAATCGTAACTGGGAGAATCAACAAAATCGAATAGACAAAAACCAAAGCTGAAATTGTGGAGACCACAGACCGATCCATTGCATTCCCAACCACGGCGATTAAGACCCCAGATTTAGATATAGTCCAAACTGCACCGTTTGTCTCCCTCCACCCACCACCAACTTCTTCTATGCAACAAAAGTCGAAAAAGACTACACCAAAGTCAAAGCCCAAGCTGTTTGTCTCTTAGCTTATCCTCTAGAAGAAGAAAAGCTAAAAACACTTTAGCTCACTACTGTATTGACTCAGAAAAATATAATCCCAGAAGCCGACTACAGCAAACTGGTTTCTAACCCATACATGATACAACTACAACAAGAAGGACTTGGGAAACCAATTTACAAATATCATCATAATCTAAATAGATTGACTTTCAAGGTTTAAACCACTCGTGTGATTTTTTTCATTAAACGAACAACGGCTATGCTTGCGCATCGACATGTGTTACATCATGATATTTATATGTTTTATCAAAGTCAGGATGAGACATTACTACACGCTTTTCAAGTCTGTGGTTGGATACATACCGTTTGAGAAAGTGTTGTCTCACCGACTAGCCAACGACAATTTTTTTAGCACAACAGACATCTGTGAGTGGGTTGATGGGTGCGTTAAATGAGATTTGTCGGGAGAAAACAACATTACAATACGAAGGTTTCTTTTTCGTAAGATAGTTTTGGGAGTCTGGTATTGACGGAATCGGATATTACATCATATGGGAGCACATCATCCTCCAAATGTGGTTTTTATCAAGCAAGCGGTGGGCAGGGCGAGGAAGGTAAAGATAACTTAGAATAACTAGTTGTTGGTTTCGTGTTTTTCAATCTTTGGTAGAGTTTTTTTAGGTGTATAGTCTTTGTAAAATTTTGATTCACATACGTTGTTTTGTGTTAGTTATTAATAAAGATCCGGTCTAAACCAAAAAACTTTCCAAAAACAAGTACAGAGCGGTAAACAGAAATGCCAAACATGCATGATCCATAGACAACCCCTCAAAGCATGGAAGAGAGTTTCGTCCAATAGTTCACATATTCTCCAAATCGGAGATCCCGCAGCATGTATGTTGAAGGAAAAAAAAGATTAACCGGTAACATTTGTTGGAGTAATTCCCACAAAAAAGAAGTTTCCACTACCGGGTTTATTTAAGTGCCAAATCTTTGACCAAAACAAATAGTTTATATATGTGGGCTAGGTAGTTGATTAAGCGAAGTACCCAGAACCCCGAAGGTGATCATACTATTGAATCTCCTACGAAAACTAGGCCTTTCAGTAACACACCCCTCGTCTTGCGAATTTTGCTCCGTATGGGGGAGGAGGGGCCGGAAGTAGGGGTTGACATATTTACTAACCAACATGTTAACCCATAAGGCCAACAAGGAGCTACAAACCCAATTCAGTGTGAGGACAATTTCATCAACTCCAACTTTCGAAACCCCAACCCGGCCTCTTTGGGTCTTCAAGTCTTATCCCATGAAACCGTGTCAGGGGCGGAGCGAGGATTATAGTTTAGGGGGGCGGAATTCTAAAAATTAATTGTCATGGAAAAAGTGTTTAATTATTTTTTCCGTAGATACATATAAGAAATTTGTTGTAGGTTTATACAGATGTAAAAGTTTTTTTTAGTAATATACAAATGTGAAAGTTGTTGTGGGTTTATATTATAAAAATACATTGACTATATTGTTTTTCATATTAATAATTGACGATAAAAAAACAATCTAAAGATTAACAAAGTAAATAAGTTTACAAATTTTCGGATTGTCATATCAATTATCTTTTTAAAATGTTCAGAAATCTTGAGAAAATAAATGTTGAAACTTTGAGTAAAAAAAAATTAAAAATCTGAAGTTTAATATAGTAAACTTGGGAAAAGAAGTGTTGAAATTTTGAGTAAAAAAATGAAGAATTTGGAATTTAATATAGTAAACTTTGAGTAAAATAAAAAATAAAAATGCTTCCCAAAAATAGGGAGGAAGGAGGATTCAAACCCACAACCTTCCGCCTACACTATCAACACTGGACCACTACACCAGATACACAGATTGTGCTTTTTAAGGAATATATAATATATATTACATCAATTGCAACATATTACCGAGTAAGAAGGCTATTTTAGTAATTTCACGGAAAATTTAAGGGGGGGCACGAGCCCCCCTTGCCCCTCTATAAGTCCGCCCCTGTCCGTGTGTATGTGACCTTCTTCATCGTCCCAAAAGAAATTTCTATAGACTTTCTCAAGCTCCATATGAGTAGTTTCAAGGTTTGCATCACAATAATAAGGAAGCGTAGATAAATACGATTTATTCGAAAGGTCTTACGTAGGTCGTCCCTTAACCTTCTCACAGCAGGCATGACACATGTCATCATATGTCACAATCAATCATGTTCAACGCGCATTGGACTTCAGTCCACCATTTACATGAGAAAACTACACATCCACGCCATCACAACCAATTGGACCCCAACTCTATCAAGGTATATATATATTATATAAAGGCATCAGCTCCCTCATTGCATGGTACTTGATCGATGTTCATTTACGGTCATTTTACTCCATTACTCACTTAATAAATCTACCTTATTATCCAATACCGACTTGAGCGTCGGAGGGTTTTCCTAGAGATAAAACTTTGGGACCCCAAATGATTCCTTCATTTTGTTTTTAGACTACTCGTTTTTATTTTTCCTTTTTTTGGAGAAGCATATACAACTCATTAATCACTATCAACTCATCATTCTGTCAATTTTAACCAGAAAAAAGCTTAAAACCAAAGACAAAGACACAAATTATTAACGCAGAGAACTCCACCCTCAAAAGCCATGAAGGGACTAATTAACAGCTGCATGCGAAATTCAACACAAACATCCAACACCCATTTTTTTTCTAATTCAAAGAAGAAAACATAGGGAAGACTTTGACGTAACACTAAATTAAATGAGCATGTTTGTTGAGTAATAATAGTTGTAATTAGAACTTTTTTTTTATAATAAAATTAATAGGTAGCCAAAGTTAATTATGGTGTGGTAAAGTATATATATATATATATATATATATATATATATATATATATATATATATATATATATATATATATATATATAACTGCTCCATCCTACATTGAATTATTTAAACGTTTTTGACATTTGTAAAAAAGAAAGTCATGTAACATATATCCCCTTTAATTTATTACTATTATACATTGTATTAATTAATTATGGTGTGGTAACGTTGGTTAATAATTTTCGTAATTAATGGAAGTCCATGTCACACTTAAATAATATAATTAATGATATTAATGTAAGTTCAAATTAACCTTAATGAAGAGTGAAGACATTCATCACTTGTTGATTTAGAAATGCGAAATACAATCTCCCCAAGTCTCTAATGTTAGTTTAATGTCGTTTCAGAGCATCTATCTTCTCCAATAATATCTAAAATAGTAAGTCTCAATTGCAAAATCACTATCTCTTATCCTTTTATGGAAATTTATTTACAGCCAAGAGCATTGTACCTTATATAATTTTATTACTCCATCTATAATCCATAATTTGTCCGGCTACTAAATTATTATGTATCCATACTCTCCAATGCATTTTAATACATACACAGCTTATATATTTAAATGATATTTGCAATTTTAGTCTATATGAAATGTTCCCAAAAGGATTATTTCGATCAAATGATACGGGCACAACTGTTAAGTCACGAATGACACAATATGTATTGTATCATTGATCATGATGTATGTCTATCATAATCAATAGTGTAATTAAATAAACGTTGTGACTGAACGGTTGTGCCCGTATCATTATTATTCAGAGAGAAACAACATGAGTCCACTGACAAAAGCTTTCTCATCACTACTATAAATAAACTTGTAACTCATGCATGGGAAAGAAAAAAAAAACAGGCTTATTAGTCTAGTCTAACTTGCATTTCAGTTATCTTCTTCTTTAATAATTAATTGCAGGGAGGTGAAAATTAAGAGACCAAAAGACAATGGCTGCATCTCATAATTATGAAATAATAATAATCCCTGCAAAAGCAAAACACTCTCTTTTCTTCTTTTACAATCCTAATATCCACATGATGAATGTTTGGTTCTTACTAGCCTTATTATTATTATGCAGCCAATTGTTGTTGATCACTAATACAAATTTAGCTTTAGCAGCTGACACACCAACTTTTGCTTGTGACACTGCAAAGAATCCGGGGTTGGCGAACCTCACTTTCTGCAACCGATCGTTGGACATGAAAACGAGGGTGAATGATTTGATTAAGAGGCTGACTTTGGAAGAGAAAATTGGGTTCTTGATAGATAGCAGCCGTGGTGTTAGTCGGCTCGGAATACCCAACTACGAGTGGTGGTCAGAAGCATTACATGGAGTTGCAAAAGATGGGAAAGCAACACACTTTAAAAGCCCTGTTCCTGGTGCCACCAGTTTCCCTCAGCCTATACTCACTGCTGCTTCTTTCAATTTTTCTCTCTTTCAAACTATTGGGAAGGTATATATAGTACCCATTTCTTAATATTATATATATATATGATGATCAAGAATCGACATACAAGTGATTCTTGATGGTCGAAAATGTACGTACGTACACATGCAGGTGGTATCCACAGAAGCAAGAGCAATGTACAACGTAGGACAAACAGGACTGACATTTTGGTCACCAAATGTAAACATATTTAGAGACCCCAGATGGGGAAGGGGACAGGAGACCCCTGGAGAAGACCCTAGTCTTTCTGCAACCTATGCTCAATACTATGTTAGAGGTCTCCAACAAAGAGATGATGGTGCCATTGACAAGCTTAAGGTTGCTGCTTGTTGCAAACACTATACAGCATATGACTTAGAGAACTGGAAAGGAAATCACAGATTCACCTTCAATGCCGTGGTACGCTTCATTTTTGTTGTATAGTTAATGTATACTGAATCTAATTTTTGACGTCCATGAAATGAATAATGTATTAGGTAACACAGCAAGATCTGGTGGATACGTTTCAAGTGCCTTTTATGAGCTGTGTTCTTCAAGGAAAAGTTGCAAGTGTGATGTGTTCTTATAATCAAGTTAATGGCAAGCCAACATGTGGAGATCCAAAGCTCTTGGCAGGGGTTATTAGAGGAAATTGGAACTTGGATGGGTATAATTTGCTACTACAATTTTATTAATGTTGTTCTCTAAATATTTGTCACCTTTCATCTTATGTTAAATTTTGCAGGTACATAGTTTCTGACTGTGATTCTTTAGATGCAATGTTTACATACCAAAAGTACACAAAAACACCAGAAGAGACTGCAGCTTTGGCTTTAAATTCTGGTAATTAAAGATTCTCTCTTTTCTTTCAGCATGTATATTTAACAGCTAGATTTGAGTCATATGATGATGTCTGTGTGGATAAATGGGCAGGGTTGAATGTCAACTGCCAAGGTTTCCTACAAAGATATGCACAAAGTGCTGTAGACAAAAGACTAGTGAATATATCAACAATCGACGTAGCTATTGCAAACAATTTCCGCACCCTAATGAGGCTAGGTTTCTTTGATGGTGATCCAAGACGCTTATTCTATGGAAATCTTGGTCCAAAAGATGTGTGTACCCCACAAAACCAAGAGCTAGCCCGTGAAGCAGCTAGACAAGGGATCGTGCTGCTCAAGAACACTGTCAAATCACTACCTCTCTCTGCCTCAGCCATCAAATCATTGGCACTTATCGGTCCTAATGCTAATGTAACCGACACAATGCTTGGCAATTATGCAGGTACCTACCTACCTACACGGCTATATATATATATATCAAGAAATTAAAACACACGATCATCCCACTTTTCTTCGTGTTTTAAGCACTGAGACCTAATCCTATAGACTTATTTTCACCTTTGCAGGCATTCCATGTCAATACGTAACCCCTTTGCAAGGACTAGAAGCCCATGTCTCAACGGTAGTGTATGTACCAGGTTGCGATAACATATTTTGTAAAACTGCTCAAGTTGATGATGCTCAGAAAATTGCAGCAAAAGCAGATGCTGTGATTCTGGTGATGGGCACGAATCTATCGATCGAGCAAGAGGGCGTTGACAGAGACGACATTACTCTTCCAGGGAAACAGTCACATCTTGTAACTTCAGTTGCAAAGGTTGCAATAGGACCTGTGATCCTAGTCCTTATGTCAGGAGGATGCTTAGATGTACAATTTGCAAAGGACAATCCTAAAATTACAAGCATCTTTTGGGTCGGATTCCCAGGCGAAAAAGGTGGAGCAGCACTTGCTGATCTCATATTTGGCCTCCATAGTCCAAGTAAATCTCTCAACTTCAACTTAAAATTAAAACATACTAGGAATCATAAGTTCTTCTTAACTCTCACTACATTTAGGATAAAAATGTAATCATATATTCTTGTTGACAGGTGGGAAACTTCCAATAACATGGTATCCTCAATCATATGTGGATAAGGTGAACATGACAAACATGAACATGAGACCAGATCTAACCAAAGGATATCCGGGACGAACATATAGATTCTACACGGGTACACCTGTTTTTCCGTTTGGTTTTGGACTTAGCTACACTTTGTTTCATCACAGCCTAGTGCAAGCACCTGATTCAGTGACGCTACCCCTGGAGGACGGACATGTTTGCCGTTCAAACGCTTGCAAATCTGTTGATGCTGTTGATCGAAACTGCAAGAACCGTGCATTCGATATTCATTTAAGAGTGAAAAACAAAGGGAAAATGAGCGGAAGCCATACAGTTTTGTTGTTTTCAAGCCCTCCGTCTGTGCATAACGCGCCTAAAAAACAGTTGGTGGCATTTGAAAAGCTGCATCTGACACCACAAGAAGAAGGGTCGGTGAGATTCAAAGTGGATGTATGCAAACACTTGAGCTTGGTGGATGAAGCGGGCAAACAAAAGATAGCTTTGGGAAAACATGTATTACATGTAGGAGATGTTAAGCATTCATTTACTCTCATGATTTGATTTGATCAACTTAATTAGTTTAATGCATGGTGGCTGTTTTCTTCTACTTCTTCTCTCAAACAAAACAGAAAGAAGAACCAGCTTGGAAACATGCTAATTAATTAAGTGACTTTTATCTATTATTTGTAACAATTAAGGACATTGTTAGATTTCGACAAGGTAAGAAACTGCAATGTTTTATTGGTTTAATTTAACTTTCTAATCTCATCAAACATTTGGTTTGGTGGACATCGTCTGCATCTGTTAATTCTGTACTAATTCAAATTTAACTGTACCTATATACGCGTACGAGCCGAGTTGAACCGAGTATTGCTCTAAACGAGTCGAGTATTTTAAAATATGATCAAGTATGGGTTCGATTACGAGTATTTCGAACTCGAGCTCTAGCTCAGATTCAAGGAAGTTTACAAACTCGAGCCGAGCTCGAGTTTTGTATCTAGCTTATCGAGTATAATAGGTTATGAAATTTAACTCGAAAATAATTTAAATTATCACACGATAAAAATAAAAAATGTCATTTTGGATGCTTATTGTATGAATTTTCTTATGAAAGATGCAAAGAATAATTCATAGAGTCCTAAATTGGATTATTAATGTAAAGTATTTAATGAACAACGTGATACTATTTCTTTTAACATCCCCAACTTCGGTTTTCTAGTTACTATTTATTTTGAAACTAGTGGTGAATCCCACGCCGTGCAAGGCACGGCGTGCCCGTGACGATGTAAACGTAGAAGTTGAAAAAATATGAAAGTCATATAGTTTAAAAGATGAAGCATTCACATAAACCATATAGTTACAGTCATGCATTTTTATTTATACTAAGCTATATAGTTCAAAAGATACATAGGTTTAACTACCATAACTTACAAAAGATAGTGGAATATGATGTTTGCAAGCTCTAATAGTTATGTATACTACTACGCTGTTAAACTTTAGCTATGTTAAAAGCTAATGGTGATAATATACTAACTATATTTCCTCACTATGTCAAAGTTTGGCTTTTAAAGAACACATACAAAACAACCTGCTTTTAGATACATCATATCACATAGATGCATCATATCATAAAATAGATACATGAAACTTCCTTCTTCAATTTTTTGTTTTTAAAAAAAAATAAAATTCCGTTATTTTTCTTTTTTAATTTTTTGTTTAACAAAGAATATTAATATGCTGTTCTCATCCGTTTTCATAGACGACGATGATAGATGAATAAAGAAAAATATAACTAAAGTAATACAATACATTATAGACATAACTAGTTAACGTGAGCCGTGCAAGGCACGACGGACCCAACATAAATCGTTACCAACGATAATATCAAAAAATAGATCTCCAACGTGAAATAAATTACATAAGCTTAAACCGTAACAAATTCAAGGCACAAGACAAAGAGAGCAAGAGAAATATATCATATTTTCTCCAAGAGGTAGCTCTTTCTTAGAGACGTGAAGATTGTAAATCACCTCTCTTCCAGCCATATCAGTAGTTTCCATCTAAAAAATAAACTACAATATGATGTATCGGAGAACAATGTCATAAAGTCGATCACTTTAGCTTCGACTTTACGCAATGAAACATTATAGAATACAATAAGCGGACCATAACTACACGGTCAAATCTCTCGGGACACCTTAGCTTCCAGATCATTAATATGCTTGAAAATGTGTTTCACTCATTTTCTATACAACATTTCTCTTTCTTATCATTAATGAATACGTCATTGATCATGTGTTTATTCATTTGGTAGAAAAGAAACATGTGTCAAACAGTCTGAAGAATATAAAAAGTGATTTGGTATTCCAACGTCAATTTTAGTGACGTTCGTACTGCAAATGGCCGTCGGTTCCACCGATGTCATGTTGTTCAAAATAATAAAAATATTTAATGTGGTGTCCACACGGTATTCAATTGTTGTGTCGAAATCAAAATTTTTTGGTTAATTGAAATTTAAAACTGAATTCGCACTGTCAGTTGGAGGTACTAAAAATAAACCGTATCGAAATATACACTTTGTTGTGTATAATATTCAATTGTTGTGTCGAAATCGAAAATTTTTCGGTTGATTGAAATTTAAAACCTCCTTCGGTTTATATATAACGATAACCGAAATTTCGGTTTTTATTGAAAGAAAAAAGAAAAAAGAAATGTTGTATTTAAAATAAAATAATTAAAAACAACCACGTGTCAAACGGTCTGAAAAATATAAAAGTGATTTGATATTTCAATGTCAATTTTAGTAACGTTCGTACTGCAAATGACCGTCGGTTCCACCGACGTTATGTTGTTCAAAATAATAAACATATTTAATGTGGTGTCCACACGGTTTTATTCAATTGTTGTGTCGAAATCGAAAATTTTCGGTTGATTAAAATTTAAAACTAAATCCGCAATGTCAGCTGGAGACTTGGAGGTACTAAAAATGAACCGTATCGAAATATACATTTTGTTGTGTATAATATTCAATTGTTGTGTCTAAATCGAATCGAGAAATTGAAATTTTTCGGTTGATTGAAATTTAAAACCTCATTCGATTTATATATAACGATAACCGAAATTTCGGTTTTTATCCACAAAAAAAAAAAAAAAAAACTTATGTATTAAAATATATATATATATATATATATATATATATATATATATATATATATATATATATATATATATATTATATATTAGGTGCGCGTGTCGGCCCGAGAGAGCCACCATGTGCACAATGTGGGAAGAGGCTCTTCACTCTTTATAGATATAAGATTCCTTGTAAAAAAAAGAAAGCTTAAAAAATAAGAGAAAGTGATTAATAGTAGATGTGTATATAGACACATCATATCACATAGATGTTTATATAGATACATTGTATGGCATTCCGTATTTTTAAAAAAAAAAATTTATTTTTGGGTTTATCAAAAAATATTAACGTGATGTTCTCATCCGTTTTCATAAATGATGATTTTTTTTTGTTCTAGATGTGTATATAGATACATCATATCACATAAATGTACATATTGGATACATCATATCAAGAAATGGATACATGAATCTTCCCTATGACTTTTTTATTTTTAATACAATTTCGTTTTTTTTTTGTTCAACAGAACCACACTATTTTTTTTTTTTAATTTCTTCCCCGCTGACACGTGTCAAGTCCAGAGCTTGCCACGTGTTAGCCTTCCATTCAATTCGGCTCTTTTTTTATTAGATAGAGATTAAATAAGTACAATACACATTTTTTCATATACAACCAGTATAATTATAAGCAATTCTTCTTTACATATCTACTATTATATGTATACATAATTTTTTTTTTTACTCATTAACTATTCAGTTATAACCCTGGGAAGAAAATATATTTCGAATTATATTAATAAAAGTTCTCTTTTCCTATAAAAAAAAACTATAACTATAACAATTCTTTATCATCGCATATGTGTCTGCGACATAAAAATTGATTGGTATAACGCAAGACGTATCACCAAACATACAAAAAATATAAATTTTCACAATTTAATAGAGAGCACATATAACCAGTATAATTATATATAATCAATTCTTTTTTATATATCTACTATTATATGTATACATGATTTTTTTTACCCATTGAATATTCAACTATAACCCTGGTAAGAAAAAAATATTTAGAATTAGATTAATAAAAGCTATTTTTTTTTTCCTTAAAAAATTATCACCACAACAAATTTTTACCATTGTGTATGTGTCAGCGATATATGGATGCTACACTAAATACCAACATATTATAATTATATGTTTACATAACACTATAAAATTAAATAAAAAATGATCATTGCCACAACACACGACGTACCACCAAACGTATTAAAAACATAAAACTTCACGATTTAATAGAGAACACATATTAATTAGTATTAGTATGACTCAAGTCATAACAAATATATTATTTGTATTAGTATGACTCGAGCTATAACTAATAATATAAAGAATAACATTTTTTTTATCTGAATCCATAAACTAAGTAAAATGTAAAATATTATATTTTTTAACGGGATCTATAAACTCATTTTAAGTAAATGTAAATGTAGATCAATTGACGTGTCTTACACACTATTAATGGTGAGCTCATGTGCAGTGACACGTGCTATGCATAAATGTGTTGCATGTATCATTTTCCATCTTATATATATTTGCTAAGGTTACTAAAAAACAAAAAAATAAAAATTTAACGGGATCCATAAACTCATTTTAAGTAAATAAATGTAAATGTGGATCAATTGATGAGTCTCACACCGGTAAATCACATGTAGCGATACATGCTATGCATAAATGTGTTGTGTATGTATCATTTTCCATCTTATATATATATTTGCTAAGGTTACTTAAAAAAGAAAAGAAAAGGGAGCATTAGGCTAAACCAAAGAATTGAATCAAAAGGGGGACGTGGAGCCTTCTGGGTTGCCTCTCTTTGTATTACAGAGAAGAGAAGAAGAAGAGAAGAAGAAGAGAAGATAGATAGAGATAATGTGAAGGAGAGAAGAGATTCCATCACCATGTGGATCCGAATTAGGCCGCGCCCATCCGTTTATTGGAGGTAAGATCTTCAGGGCTGCTATGTGCATCATTTTCAGTGAATATATAGAGGCACATATTTTCAGTGATTTTCGAACCCAAAAGATTACATTTTGAGTCCCATTTGTTGATTACAATACCATTGAAGTAAGATTCTTTGTCGGACGACCCGTTAGCACCAACGGAATACTCATTCACTGTGTTCAATGCGATGAGTCGCCGGGAATCCTACATGCGAGACGATCATCCAGTAGTCAACCTTATCCTCCAATTGCTGCAGCTAGAAAGATTAGTTAAAGATCCTCTTGTTCATTTTTCTACTTCTCTCCTTCCTCAACAATGCAGGTAAGTTTAATTCATTCTGTGGAATCTTCTGTTCTTCTGCGTATTTTCAACAGTAGTTTAATTCCAAACTCTAGATTCCGTCGGAACATGTATTTCACACATTTTTGCTGACTTTTTCTGTTCCAACACCGACTCCGATTTACTTCAACCAATGTATGATGGTATGATCGGCTGTGTTCGTAATTTATGCGGTTTTGATGACTATCAGAATAATCAGGATTTTTCCAATGGGGATAAGGGGTCTGCGTTATTCAATGTACTTGATACCAAGTTGAAGGAAAGCTTGGATCGGTTAAGATTGATGAAGGAAAGTACAACAGGTGTTAATGCAGGCAATCAAACCTCAAATTATTGTAGAGATACATTTGATATTAGACGTCTATGACTATGCTTGAAAGGTGAAGCAGCAGCCGCCCCTTCCCTCTGGAGTAGAATGGTGCAAAAAGGTATACTAATTCCTGATGCTAATGATTGCAATTACTTGATAAACGGGCTTTGCAAAATCGGTGATTTACAAAATGCACGTTTTTCTATTGGAAGAGATGCGGTGCAGGGGTCCTTTGCTTAGTCGTGTAACATATAATACCTTGATTAATGGTTATCGTCGTCTAAATGATATGGATGGAGCTCTAAATCTTTTGTCAACAATGGAGTCTGAAGGTAGTGCACTAGATGTAGTTACTCATAACATTATCATTCATGCTGTTTGCAAGAATAGGGGATTGGAGGAAGCAAAACAGTTTCTTGATAAATTATTAGTTGATAACCAGCTTGAGAACTTCCCAAATTTGATCACTTTAACAACACTTATGGATCATTCGTTTAAGAATGGTGATACGACTCAGGCTCTCGGTTACTGGCAGGAAATGTCCCAGAGTAGTACCTTAGTTGACGTTGTTGCTTATAATGTTGTTGTACATGGTTTTTCTTTGATTGGAGATATTGCTGCTGCCTACAAGTATGTGGATGAGACGTTTAAAAGTGGTTTTCTACCGGATATCTTTTCTTACAACACTTTAATCAGTGTGCTTTGTAAAGGGGGGAGGACTAGTGAGGCTTGTTATGTATATGACGTAATGATGAAAATGGGTGTTCTTCCTGATGACATAACTTATAAGATTATTATTCAAGGCTTATGCATTAATGGAGAAGTAATCAAAGCCAATGAGCTTCTCCCTGTTATGTTGGATAATAAAATGGTTCCTAAACCCCTCATATGGAATGTTATAATTGATGGTTACGGGAGACATGGTTATATTCAAAATGCTTTGACCATCAGAGATCAAATGGCTGCATTTGGTGTTCAATCAGATGTGTTTACATACAACGCATTGATCCTTGCGGAAACTAAAATGGGAAATTTAAGTGGGGCGTTTTCCTGGGAAGAAGGAGATGATCCTTCATGGTTCTTTTCCTGATCTAGTTGCTTATAATATCCTTTTGAATGCTTCCTGCAACTTTAGTGACATTCAATCGGCACTTGGGCTGTGTACATTGAAATGCAAAAAGCAGGTCATATCCCAGATATAATTACTGACGATACAGGGTTTCACCCCTCCACGTGTCGTCTATCGATTGGTCCTAAAACAACATTATGGATAAAACACCAAGGTATTCATGTCGATGCCCAGGCTCGAGGCTAAGGCCATCTAGTAGACTCCAGGCTACGACGATTGACTATCGAGCAGTGTAGGACGATCAGTCCGCACCAGCTAGCAATGTAGGACAACGAGCCTAGAGTCGACCACCGCAGGTCGGAAGTATCGACATTGAGGACAGCGTCCGCACCAGCTGTCCAAGCCCGTTAACAACGGTAGCTTGGGCAAGGGTTAAGGCCCATTAAAGGGTAAATCTGACAATAAACATAAGCCGACTTAACCTTAGGGTTTAGGCAAGTGTTGTCACTATAAATACCCCAATCTAGGAACTACGTAAGACTTGATTCCTGGAACCTGATAGGATACGTAGGCAATCTAAGATACAGTCTTAGATTCAGCCACAAATACTAAAGTCCACCACCGCACTCTTTTAGGCATTAGGGTTTTGTGTGTGTTCATCACTAGATTCAATTAGGGACCGGATTATTTAAGGTGACACAATTTGTCATCGTCATTGGCGCTAGAAAGAGGGCCATCTATTGCTTGAATACGCAAAAATACAATGCCTCCCAGAAAAGTTGCATCCAAAGCCGCAGATCAAGGCTCACAGATTAATGAGCCGTTCGATCCTGATACGCAAGGAGAAAAAGATCCAGCCTTAGACGTCGTTCATCACGATGCTCAGCAGGGAAAGCAGGGAGGAAAAGATCCAGTCTTGGATCTTATCCAGGAAACCCCCAGCGAGAAAAGCAAGTTCTTGCTCCAGAATATCGAGCGCTTGTAGATCAATTAGCAGGGGCGGACCTGGAGGTAATGTCCAGAATTATAGCAGAGGCAGTTACGGCATAAAGACAAGCAGCCGTTGGCCATAAAGATGCCACGGCAGAAGGCGGTCGGAAAGATATTGTGGACAAGCCCAAGCAAACTCCCGGGGACGAAGTCAGTGCATCCTCTAGCTCGGTGGAGAGAAAGAGGCGTGAGATCCATCAAAAGCACCAGAAAATGGATGAAGACAGTGTCATGGAGGAACTGGATGTTATTCTGGGGAAGAATCAGGTTTCGCTATGGTTAGAGTCTCCATTCACAAAGGAGATCGAGAGCTTTCCTAAACCCAAGGGGTTTAAGAACCGAAGATAGAGCCTTATGATGGTACCACCGACCCAAAAGACCATCTACATAGGTATCTATCTCAGATGAGATTGGATGGAGCACCCGATGCGATGCGATGTCGGGCGTTTGAGACGCTACTCGTAGGTCGAGCAAGGGAATGGTTTACGAAGCTACGGCCAGGGTCGATCTCCAGTTTTGCCATGCTAGCTCGCAAGTTTCGAGATGCATTCATAGTGAACAAGAAGTTTCATGTAAGTGCCACGCACCTCATGAACGTGAGGCAGCAAAAGGATGAAACAGTAATGGAATATTTGAAGAGGTTTAATCTTGAGGCCATGCAGGTCAAGGATGCAGATGATCGACTTCTGATCACGTCGTTCATGGGGGGGGCTGCGTAATACGAAATTATATATGAAGTTGAGCAGAGATGTCCCCCACACCATGGACGAGTGTGTTAATGTGGTGCATCGATTCTGTCAAGGGGAAGAGGCAGTGCGTAGGCACACCCAATCCGACTGGATGGATTCCAAAAAGGACAGTCGAGGTCCGAACAGGCATCAATCCAAGAGACAGGATGTCGAGAGCAAGCCGTCAGTCTGGGACCGTATCGAAACACCCGCCTCAGACCATGGGGGCAAGAAGGGACCCACGCGTGATAAAGATTTTATTCCACTTAATCGATCTCGAACCGAGGTGTTATCGATCATGCTCTCAAAGAACATAGCGAGGAAACCGCCACCGTTGAAGAAACCTCGAGAAAAGAGGAATGCCAGCAAGTACTGCGAGTTTCATGAAGACATAGGTCATACAACAGAGGATTGTATCGACCTGAAAAAAGACATTGACGTCTGCATCCAGGAAGGGAAGCTAGATGAAGTTGTTGACAGATCTCGGTATGATGGGCCCAGAGGGTGTGGAGAGTATAAGAGAAAGAACTCTGATCAAGATAGGAATCGAGGTCGAGATGCCCAAAGACGAAAAGATCGGTCACCTCAGAGGAATCGATCTCCAGGCCAGAAAGGGAATAACAGAGACAACTTTGGTCGAGACATATACGAAGATAATCGACCAGTCAATTATGTTAACACGATCTTTGGGCCTGGGGAGAGCGACAAAGACCAAGACAGTCAGGAGCCAGCTGGTAGCTCGAGAGAGCGCAAGCAGCTCAGATTTACGACGGAAGTCGGATATGGCCCCCGTGATGATATCCCCAAGTCGAGGAGTCATAGTGAAGGGTTAGTTATTGAGGCCGTGATTAGCTGAACCCGTGTATCGAGAGTCTGCATCGATAACGGAAGTGCAGTGAACATCTTATATTACTCGGCATTTCAGGCGATGAAGTTGAAAGAGAAAGATTTAGCTCCTATAGCATCCACTCTGTTTGGATTCACAGGGCAAGCAGTTCATCCTATGGGATCGATAAAGCTGCTCACCACAGTCGGAGATGGTAAAAAAGGAAGGACCTTGAGTTGAATTATGTAGTGGTCAAAGCTCCCTCCGCCTATGACGTCATTTTGGGACGACCAGCACTCTTCGACCTGCGTGCAATCATTTCGACGTTTCATAATAGCATGAAGTTTCCAACAAGGAACGGTTCCCACGAAGTAAAATAGGATGTTGAAGCCGCACGGAGTTGTAACTCCGTTGTCATGAATGGGAAGATGGCAGTTCAACAAATCTTAGTCGAGGAACTGATTCCAGAGAAAGAGGAGGAAAATAATTAGGTCTCCAGCGATGCAGTCGAGGATGTCCGACTCTGGGAAGGAGAGGACGATCAGAGTGTGCAGGTCGGGGTTTGGATCCCAACAAAAGAAAAGCAGTTGCTAACCGAGTTCAGAGATGTCTTTGCCTGGAAGGCTACTGACATGCCAGGGCTATCTACAGACATTACAGTTCACAAGCTCGAAATCGACCAGGCTAAGAAGCCTGTCAAACAGAAGAAGAGAAATTTTGCGTCTGATCGACTTGAGGCCATAGAGTTGGAAGGCGGAAAGCTACTAGCGGCCCAAATAGTGAGAGAGGTGTTCTATCCAGAGTGGCTAGCTAACCCAGTATTGGTCAAGAAGCCCGATGGCAGTTGGCGCATGTGTGTGGACTTCACTGACTTAAACAAAGCATGCCCAAAAGACTCATATCCGTTGCCAAAAATCGACAGGTTGGTAGACTCCACCATCGATTTTGAAGTGTTTGGCTTTTTAGACGCGTATAAGGGATACCACCAGATTCTAATGGATCCTCGAGACGCAGAAAAAACGGCGTTTATCACTGAATTCGGCACCTTCTGTTATGTGACCATGCCATTCGGATTGAAGAATTCTGGGGCGACATACCAGAGGGCAGTCAATAAGATCTTTGCAAAGCAAATTGGTAGGTGCATGGAGGTGTATGTAGACGACTTGCTCTTCAAGAGTAGATCTATGAAACAATACTTGGTCGATGCTCGAGAGGTTTTTAAAGTATTGAGGGAAACGCAGATGAGATTTAACCCGAAGAAGTGCACCTTTGGGGTCAGGTCGGGTAAGTTCTTGGGATACATGATTTTGAAGGACGGGATTCGAGCAAACCCGGACAAGATCGACACTCTGAAGAATATGCCCGCGCCTCGAAATACAAAGGAGGTACAGAGACTCACTGGTCGGATGGCTGCCCTCAACAGATTCTTGTCAAGATCCGCACAGCGTGCACTACCATTTTTCAAGATTCTCCGCAAGGCCATTCCTTTTCATTAGGATAATGAATGTCAGACCGCCTTCGAGGAGTTGCAAGCTTATCTATCAGAGTTACCTACCCTCACTTCACCTCGAGAAGGGGAAAGGTTGTTAGTTTATCTGGCGGTATGTGAGGAGGCAGTGAGAGCGGTACTAGTTCGAGAGGAGGTACATAGCCAAGTGCCAGTCTACTTTGTCAGCAAAGCATTACATGGCCCCGAGGTCCGGTATTCACCAGCTGAGAAGTTAGCGTTATATCTTGTTCATGCCTCGAGAAAGTTGAGGCCATATTTCCAAGCTCATCCTATTGTGGTAGTCACTGACCAACCACTAAAGCAGATTTTGGCAAAACCCGACACCTCAGGTCGATTGGCGAAGTGGGTGGTTGACAGGACCTTTTCTAACGCTAATATAATCCTTAACCGACAGTGTACCGGGTCAAACTGTAGTGCTAGTATGGTGAGTCAGAGTGTCGAATCCTCAGGGAAAACGTGGTAATTCTTTTAAGTGTGGTTAAACACCAAAGAGTACATTATTAACTCGATCTAAACCGCAATTTTATAACACGATTATTACTATTCTACGAACATAAAATAAATGCGTAATTTAAAAGTTATTCTAATATAATATATATAGATATATAAATATATATAAATGTACATAGATTGCAAAATATATATATAAATATAAATATATAGATACCAATATATTGTTAGAGAACTAGCCAAAGTTTATATAATTGATTTATACGATCTTTCTCAGTAAACGGAATGTGCTTGATCTTTCCTTTATTATTAGGTCCAATTGAGTAAATGAAACGGTGCACTCCTGAGGTTAACAATTCCTCCTCACACGAGCGTATGAAATTGTCATATGTCATTGTCATCAGTTCAATCTTCACAACTGCCCCATGCTAATCTCAGTTAGTCTGAACAGGTACCGAGTACAAATCTACCCCGGATAAAAGAGGTTATTCCATTTGTTAGACGGCCGATGTTATTCAAAAGGCTCCGGTTGTCAGGCGGATCGATTTAACTTTCCGGTGTTAGTTTTAATTAAACTGTTGATTTTAACATTATTATGATCTCGAGCACAATTTTAATAAGATTCATCTTTCCCAAGACAAATCTGCCCCCGGGTAGGAAATAGGATTCCGTTGTCACGCTTTCGCACGGCCAATTTTACCCTCCGGTTTTTCTATCTTTTATCTCATATCCTAACTTCTCTCTGGTCGGTTCATCGTTAGGTTATATGGTGCGATTCATCTTGGTTAATTACGTCAATCCGAATATTATCAATACGTTACAGAATAGAAAAAGATTCAATTAACTCAATTTTAGTCAATTTTAATTAGACAACATTCCTTTATCGAAAAGATCGAAATAAAACGATTACATAACTTTGGCTAGTTATTAGATTTAGCCTAATAACATTATAAAAAGATAAAAAACAAACATAACAAACATAAATACTTTAGAAATTTTACCCGATTACAACTGCTGAATCAGAGATCGTATTACAACGACTTCAGCATCATTGATCTTCTGATAATTTCTCGAGCATTACAACGATACTTATTACTACTTTATTTATGGCATAAGGCCTATATACATACTACTACTAATTAAGAGAGGTTTTGAAGATATATTGGTACCCCCTGCAGGCTGTATGAACTGCTCTATTTATAAGCAGAATTTCTCAGGGCCGGATCGATCCGGGGTGATGCCGGATCGATCCGGGAATAGAAAATATTATCCCCTAGATTATTCTCTGCAGGATCATATCTTGGTAATCATTATGTTTCCTCGGTTCAATCCGAGGTTAATCCGGATTGATCCGGTTAGTTTATTTTCACATCTTGATCTGAAACTTGATAAAATCATAACTTGAGCTCTGGATCTCCAAATGACATGATTCAAGAAGAGTTGGAAAGATCTTGAAAAGATCTATAAATTCTATGAAGGACTCTTCTTCAGAAAATGCCTTTTTGATGGGCCATTTGTTCGTCGAATATATATCTCGATAATAGTATCACGAACCGTTGATCCACTTGAACTTTAAATCTCATGGCACTTCCTTACTTCCTTCAAAAGACATGTTTTTACTTCAAAAAGTGTCGTCACTCGGGGTCTTGGTTTACCTAAAAAGTCTGCAATAAAATACCAAAAATACCCACGTAAATCTGACACGACACTCCGGTTACTAAACCAGTACAAAATTTATAACTTTTTATTACTTTTACTAGATTTTTATAGTATTTAGATTTATTCACTATTATTAATATTTCATAAGATTATTTTTATAATTTCTTATATTTTATATAAAAAGAGTTGATAAAGTATATAAAACATCGTAATTTTTATCATATAAATGTTATACATCAACTACTCCCCACTTAGCTCTTTGATCGTCCTCGAGCAAAATAAGCGGTAATATATAAAAATTACAATAAAATTGATATACTTGGTAGATTAAATTTCAAGTTAGTAAAATATCATTTCAATATTATAAATATATTAATTATATCTTTCTTAGAAATTAACAAAATAAAAAGTGTATATAACTTAGATAAATTATTTATCAACTATCATTCAAATGAAATTCTGCATAATCTACTTAATAAATATAATTAAAATTCTAGAATTATTCTCCTATCTCAACTTATATGAAATATTTGGAATCAAGGACTAAGTCAAGTAGTTAACAAAATGGCTTATACGTTTTAGGCTCAGGGTATTGGTTTAATCGAAAGGATAGAAAAGAAAATCAAAAGAGAAAGAAGCAAGTCTTACGTACTTACACCTTCATAATTTTGATCAAAAAATATCTCGATTAATAACATTTTTTCTTTTTTCTTTTTTTATATTTTTTTTATAACAAACATAAGAACTAAAAGCGTGCGTGTGTGTAGAAAATCAAACTTACAAGCATTGCTTCATCAAGATTGATCGGAGTACTACTCTTTCGATCGAAAATTACAAGTCCTGTTTCCTTAAACTTGTAATCATTCTTGAGATCTTTTGATTCGACTTTTTCTTTTTCATTTTGTGCCTTCATTCCCAGCAATAGGACATTTCGAGATAATACCCTAGCTGGACTACTATCATCGGCAATCGGGAGCTTTTAAACCTCATAGTGATATAGGACATTTCGAGATAACACCCTACTGCACTCAAATCATTGGTAGCTACAACCGATATGTTCTTTTTATTTTTTAGTTGTCGATCAAAGATAAGGAAGATACTTGGTATTTGATTAATTCTGTGTAAATATATTGCTTCGTTCTTAACATATCCAAACTCATTACCAAAATCGACTATCTTGCAAGCGTCATGAGGTAAGATCGAATATACTGATACTTATCTAATTTTTACAATCTCAGCATACATCATTCTTTTGTAACGATACTTAACTCTTGTGTCATCATCTCCTTTCATAAGTACGTACAAACTCAGGGGATTTTTAGGAAATGTAGACCAAAATAAGCTAAGGGTCGGTTATAATTAGTTTAATCAAAATGGCTATTTCGAGTGAGGTCTTAATCACTCTAATCAAGGCTGAGGTAGGGACAAAAATTAGAAATTTATTTAGGTAGGCTATTTGCCTATAGTTTATATTTTTGTGGTGCCAAAAATCTCATCATTCCTAATCCGATTCCATATTCATATTTCGTTTTGAAAAGAAAATTATTCTAACATTTTATTATAAATATAAGTATATCTACTAAATTTCATAAGAAAATTACTTGATAATATTTATGTATAGTTACATATACTTAAAATCTTATAAAAATCTAAAACTGACATATAATATAATTATAATATATCTAATTTACTTACTTAATCAAAATCTATTCTTACCAATTTATATTATTTTTCTTCATATTAATTATATACTATCTACTTATTTTTATTCAAGAAAAATTAACTAAGTATTAAGCACTTAAGTATAAATTTATATGAGAAAATTTTAATTTTTCATTTACTAACTTACCTCTACTCCCCACTTACGAAATGTCATCGTCCCGATGTTCTGTGAGTAATAAAAAGTAGGTTCGAAAGAAAAACTTAAAATTTTATACAATTTTGATTATTATCATTTTTTCAACATATATTATTTTAATAAAAACAAACCACATATATATTAAACATTATGCAAACTATTACAACCTTAAAGAAACTGATTAAATAAGAAATTAAACGACTAACTTTATTGACTTTAAACTTAACAAACTTCCAACTGACATCTTATCAACTGATTTTTACCAACTCAAACAACACATCAAATTGTCGATGAACATCCGGGAGTATCTACCGGAAGTAATCCCAACTGAGAATCACGAGATGGAAAAATCTCGTCTGTACTAAACTCAGGCACTCGATTCAGATGAACACATAGTTGAGAGATAACCCAGGCAAACGGTAGTGGTCTTCCCCTATTACGCCTCTCTACTGCAAAATTAATTGCCGTTTTGAACATCAAAATCCCCCAGTCAATATATGCCCCCACGGTCGGTGCATACAACAAAGACGCATCTCATCATCGGTAACCCCAAAAAAATCTGTAGTTGGATAGATCCGGGAATTAATGAAGCGTTTCCACGCCCTCAAATGAGGGGGTAAAGCCAGAATTGAAGAATCATAGTTATGATCAAACAGTGGAAACACATATTGAAAAGCTTCGCGACGATTGACAACATTATAAGCATTTCCGAGTTCCCATAGAAACTCGAAGTGTGGGTTTTGATCAAAGGTAGATGGTGGGATTTGAAAGATTTGATTTATGATGACTGGAGAAAAGGATATAACGATGCCCCTTATAGTTATAAGATGAGATGAGGCTGCTGTCGTTATATCAGTAAGAGCTGCATAAAAATCTCTAACGATCGATATGTTAATTCTACCTCTGGGAGTCCTAATCAGATTTCTCCATCCGCAACCCCGGATTAGATTGCGTCCCCACTGATCAATTTTTTCCGTATTCAAGCCTTTTTCCATCATAATAGGAGAATGGACGAAATTTAGACATCTCGGAATGTCATTGTGAAAACACGAGGCATGGCTTTCAGGAACCACACCATCAGGTGTGTGTGGTTCGTAACTATTAACCGAGGGGGAGGAGTGATTAGACATTTTTATCAGATAAAGAAACTAAGCTCAGACAGATAGAAGGAAAAAAGAAATGAGCAACTTTTGAAGGCTGCTGCTCTTTCCTTTTATAGAAATGTCCCCATCATGTAAAAGTAGAAAAGATTTCTTTTTTGGCGTTTTTGTACTTCCCGGATCGATCCTGAAAAGGGCCGGATCGATCCGGCCTAGCAGCTAGAAATCTTGTCTGGTCGGTACACTCACGCCGGATCGATCCGGGGTTAGGTCGGATCGATCCGGGAACTCACTATTCACGGACAGAGTTGTTTTGGCTTGAAAAAATGCCCAGATTTTTTCCTAGTTTGATATGTTTTCTTCCTAACTTTGGTTTCCTTTTATTATGTTATCAAAATAAATTTTACTACACGGTGCGTGATACATAAAATGAAACGAAAGTAAAATAAAATTCTATGAAAATCAAAATAACCTAAAATCGTACGAAAATAAAATCGAAGTAACATAAAATTGTACGAAAAATAAATTGTTTTCAATGTCAATAATCATAAAAAAGTTTAAATCAATCCTCCTCATCACTCATCTCGACTTGGCTCGAACTTGGCATGGCTTAAGAACTGGCCGGATCATAAGTCGAATCATGAAATGGTTCTTGAAAATGTGTCGACATCCTAACCGAGCTATCTAATCCCATCGAGCTCATCCCTGTCGTGGCATCGGAAAAAGTGCTTCCCCATCCCGTCGTGGTATGGCTAAATGATCCAAATCCTTCCCAATCAGATGTCGCAGCTGCCGTAGTACCTGTCGAAAAATCCCCTATACCACTAGTTTGAAATCCAAAAGAATGTGGCATTTGTTGGAAGTTTGATCGAGGTGGCATCGGTGGAATAAAGTCGGGCAAGGTATATGGTGCGGATTGGCAATGCGGAATATCCATCTCGGCATAGGTAGGGTTCTGCAGTATATTCATTTGATATATACCTCGCATGCCCTGACGTAAATCTTCAGACCACAACCTATTCCTTTTCGCAAAAACAGCCATATTGGCATTGGCACGATGAACATCATAGGCCAAGGATTGAAACATGTCGTATGTGATGGTGTTTGGAAGTTGAGTTTGAGTTTGACTGGATGATGGAGGAACGATAGTGGATTGGGAAACATGCGGAGTAGGCTGAGGTCGTTGGCGGTTAGGGTTCATAAAATCTATTCTTCCCGCCGGCGTACGTGGTAAACTAGGACCTATAAGTGTCTCATCAACCATAATCGATTATCATTTGGAAGCTCGGGAACACCTATCCGGCGACACAAGGAAGAAATAAAACAAGGAAAAGGCATGTGATCGCTGGTTTAGCGATTGCGACAAATTCCTTGGCCCTTCTATACATAACCCTGCCTACATCCACAGGTATATCATTGACCATAGCCCAAGCAATGCACAGATCCTCCTTACCAAAAGATGTCAAATGACGAGAAGGGTAAAGAGTCGAACTGATAAAACGTTTAATAGCTCTCATATCCCTTATACATTTTCCATAGGAAAACCTATTTTCATGCCATATAGCTGTGGGATCTAACTTGTGCTGTGCTATTGAGACTATATGGTCAAAGTCTGCAGGCTCATCTAAATTCCATACCGTATAATAATCCTCATTTTCTGGTATATCAGGGATACCATATATAGCATTGATAAACTGAGGATTAAACGGCACTGTCCTGGTTCTTAGGCTGACAGAAGTTAACTCACCATTCTCTGTTTCATTATGAGTTGCTACCAGAGAATAAAATTCAGCTACTAAGGTTGTGTTAACTTCACCTGCCCTTAAACTAGCTAACTCCAACCACTGTCGTCTTTCGAAAATCTCTTTCACCTCCCTTCCCAAATCCTTAAAATCTAAACCCCTCTCTATTGCAACTAAACACTGTCCAAATTTATTCTTTAAGGCTCTTCTAGCTGCTGCAGACGCGGTTCTTTCAAAACTAACAGCCAATTCTTCTTCTGTTAAAGGCCTAGTCTCTATGACCGGGATTTGGGTAGGGATATGCGGCTTACGTTTTTTACTGGCTTTTGATGATTCGGCCATTCTACGATAGTGACATAATAACAAAACAACACAAAACAAACAAAAAACAACACAAAACACACAAATGAGTAACAAAATAGTTGAAATTAAAAAAATTGCATAAAAAAACGAAATTAACAAAATAAATGACTACAATGTTACCTTATAGTGCTTAAAAAGTTGAAAAGTTGGCCGGAAACGATGAATATCTCCGGAGTGAAAGTCGAAGCTTTTCTTTGAAAATTACTTCAATAAAATTGAAAATTTGAAGAGAAGAGAGGAAAATGAGAAGAGTGTAAGGATTGGGGTAGTTTTAATAGTAATTTTATGTGATGATTTGAAGAAAAAAATTTCGAATGGGGGAGAGGGGAGGGGCGGCTGTTTGAAAGAAATGAAAGAAGAAGAAGAAGAAGAGAACCCGTCCCCTTTTTTTAGGTTTTTTAGTTTCCGGATCGATCCGGGGTTATGTCGGATCGATCCGACAAATATATATATATATATATATATATATATATATATATATATATATATATATATATATATATATATATATTAAAAACTCTTTAAAACTTAATAAAAATTTTATAAAACCTTAATAATACTTCTGCAAATTTTTAATTAAAACCTTTTATAAAAAATTTATAAAACTTTTAATAATTTCATAAAGATCCTATTTATAAAATTTTCAAAAGTTATATAAAAATTTTATAAATTTTATAAAACTTATATGGGTCCTAATTCCATTATTTCTAAATATTCCAGGGTTCTGACATAACGTTCTATCAACCTAGCCTTAAGAAATGAGGCGTTCGAATTTTCTCTTTGATCTCCATCGGGATTTTCGGATAACCACCTAATCGTTCCCTTCTTAACAATATTCAAACACTCATCCTGAGATTTGGTTGTGTTTTCTCCGCATTTCCCATCATGCTCACTTTTTCCACAGTTATTCTCGCATCTTCTTAAAAACTTTGCCCTTCTCTTTATCGAACTTCTCGATTTTCCATTACATATTTCTTTCAGTTTGATCTCTCTCAACAATTGCTTGTTTTTCTCAAAAACTAAAGCTTCTATTTTAAACGCGACATCTTTATCAAGGCCTAACTTCAAAAGTAAAATAAAAACTCCTATTCTATCTAAAAAAGACATTCGGTTCTTTTACGTTACTATCCGGTAAAAGACGAGACTAGTTTAAACATATAAAACACGAAAAAGTAGAGTAAAGATGGATAACACCTGGTATTTGGTCGTTTTAAGTTTCTCTCGCTTTTCAATTTCTTGATTTCTCTCGCTTTTACTTTGTCGGAGGATCAGTTAGTAACATTACTTCTCCCTTCAGTGTGATTCTTTCTCCTTCCACAAATAACTTCACTCTGTGGCCATTGGCTATAAAAGTCGTATTTCCATCAGTTAGTTCAACAGCTCCAGATTTGTAAACCCTTGTTACTTTAAATGGACCTATCCATCTTGATTTAAGCTTACCTGGAAATAACTTTAAACGTGAATTGTACAAGAGCACTCGATCACCTATATGGAACTCACGACTATAGATTCTCTTATCGTGAAAATATTTCGTGCGTTCCTTGTAGATTCGAGCATTTTCATAAGAATCGAGACGAAATTCTTCTAATTCTGTTAACTGAAGCAATCTATGATCACCGACAGCCTTAGGATCAAAATTCAGAAATCTAATAGCCCAGAAGGCTCGGTGTTCTAACTCAACTGGGAGATGACAAGACTTACCAAAGACTAGCTTATAGGGAGAACAACCAATTGGTGTCTTAAAAGTCATTCGTATGCCCATAATGCATCGTCTAATTTAACTCGCCCGCTTTTACGATTTGAGTCCACCGTTTTCTCCACGATTCTTTTGATTTCTCTATTAGACACCTCTGCACGACCACCGGGTTTGCGGATGATAGGGTGTTCCTAGTTTATGTGTTACACCATATTTTTCAACTATCTTAGTAAATGGTCTATTACAAAAGTGTGACCCTCTATCACTAATGATAGCCCTCGGAATGCCATATCTGGTAAATATATTCTTTTTAAGGAATCGTATGACAACTTTGGTATCATTAGTGGGAAGAGCTTCAGCTTCTACCCATTTTGAAACATAATCTACCATTACAAGAATAAATCTTTTTCCAAAAGATATAGGGAAAGGTCCCATGAAATCTATACCCCAAACATCAAATAACTCACATTCTAAAATAGGTTGCATCGGCGTTTCATGTTTTTTAGATACATTTCCCCATTTTTGACAAGATTCACAAGATTTAACATACTTATAAGCATCTCTATATAGTGTAGGCCAATAAAAACCACATTGTAAAACTTTAAAAGCAGTTTTCCAACCTCCATGATGACCTCCTACCTCACGATCATGACAAAATGATAAAACACTTAAAATTTCATCATCAGGCACACATTTTCTGATTATCCCATCCGAACATCTACGGAAAAGGTCTGGTTCCTCCCAGTAATAAAATTTTAAGTCATAAAAGAACTTCTTTTTCTCCTGCCAAGTCCAATGAGACGGAATATAATCACGGGTTAAGTAATTAATGATATCTCCAAACCAAGGTGACGTTTCCTTAGAAGGAATTCTATTTTTTAATAACTGCATGGTTGAAGGAGTATCTATTCTAAATAGTTGTTCACCAGGAAATAAATCTTTAATTTCATTTCCTATTTCTTCATCATTTTCCATTCTACTTAGATGATCTGCTACTACATTCTCACTTCCTTTTTTATCTTTAATTTCAATATCAAATTCTTGAAGTAAGAGAATCCATCTAAGAAGACGTGGTTTAGCATCTTTCTTACTCAGTAAATACTTCAGGGCTGAATGGTCTGTATAAATTATTACCTTAGAACCAACAATATATGATCAAAACTTATCTAAGGCAAAAATTACAGCCAATAGTTCTTTTTCTGTAGTTGCATAATTAAGTTGAGCTGCGTTCAATGTGTGAGATGCATAGTAGATAGCTTTGAGAATTTTGTTATACCTTTGACCTAAAACAGCTCCTACAGCTAAATCACTTGCATCACACATAATCTCAATCGGCAAACTCCAATCTGGTGCTACTAGCACTGGTGCAGTAGTCAACCTCGCTTTTAGGGTCTGAAAGGCTTCCATACATTTACTATCAAAGTTAAAAGATACTTCTTTTTCAAGTAAATGACTTAGAGGCTTTGCTATTTTTGAAAAATCTGCAATGAATCTTCTATAAAATCCTGTATGTCCGAGAAATCCTCTTAGGGTTCTTAAATTAACTGGTGGAGGTAACTTTTCAATTACCTCGACTTTAGCTTTATCAACTTCAATACCTTCTTCAGAGATTCTATGTCCTAAAACAATTCCTTCTGATACCATTAAGTGACATTTTTCCCGAGTTTAGTACTAGATTGGTATCTTCACAAATAAGCGTTGTAACACTCGTTCTAAGTGTAACAAACAAATATCAAATGAATCTCCGTAAACACTAAAGTCATCCATAAAAATTTCTAAGAATTTCTCAACCATATCGCAAATATAGCCATCATACACCTTTGAAATGTAGTTTGGTGCATTACATAAACCAAACGGCATTCTTTTATAAGCAAAAGTTCCATAAGGACAAGTGAAAGTAGTTTTTTCTCTATCTCCTGCTGCAATGAAAATCTGTAAATATCCTGAATAACCATCTAAGAAACAGTAGTACTTATGTCCACTTAAACGTTCCAACATCTGAACTATGAATGGAAGTGGATGATGATCTTTCTTAGTATGATCATTTAGTTTTCTAAAATCAATGCACATTCGATAACTAGTAATTTCTCTTGTTGGAATCCATTCATTCCTTTCATTCTCTTTCACTGTGAAACCTCCTTTCTTTGGTACCACTTGAGTTGGACTTACCCATTCACTATCTGATATGGGAAAAATTATCCCCATTTCTAATAGCTTAATAACCTCTTTCTTAACAATTAACTGCAAATTTGGGTTGAGGCGGCGTTGCGGTTGAATACAAGGTTTAGCATCTTCCTTCAGAATTATCTTATGAACGCAAATCTCAGGGCTAATACCTCGAATATCGGCAACTGTCCATCCAAAAGCTTTCTTATGCTTTTTCAACATTCTAAGTAATTGATCTTCCTGTTGCTTAGTTAAAGATGACGAAATAATAATTGGTAATAGATTATTAGTTTCAAGAAAAACATATTTCAGATTTAAAGGTAACGGTTTCAATTCCAGATTCTTAGGTGGATCTTCCAGTGATGGTTTAAGAACTGGTCCTTCTAGTTCTAATTCCAAATACTTATGCCATGATGGTTTAAAAGTAAAACTTCCTTTATCTAGAGAAAGAATTATTTCTTTCATTTCGGTGTCTTTCTCATCTTCCTTATAGATAGATAGAGTTAAACATTCTTCTAATCTGTCTTCAAAAGTTGGTAACTGATTATCATAGACAGAATGAAAAACTATTTGAGCTTCACTCATCATTAAAGAACCACCACATGCATGATCTACATCCGCACGTGAGTCTTTTCTTAATTTACGACAGAAAAGTTGAATTTGCATATCTAAGGAATAACCATGGTCGGGACAAGCTCTTAACAATTTTTTAAATCTTTCTCAGGCATTCCCAAGCGTTTCTTCAGATCCTTGTCTAAAGTTAGCAACCTCGACTTTTAATTCCAAATTTCGTCCTGGAGTAAAATATTGTTTCAGAAATTCAGTTTGAATATCCTCCCAACTTGTAAGTGAATGATGTGGAAGAGACATAAACCAATCTCGGGCTCGTCCTTTTAAAGAAAAAGGAAACATAGTCATCCTCGTTAATTCCTTATGAGCACCTTGACTTTTGGCTGTATTGCACAATTCTTCAAAAAGATAGAGATGATGATGTGGATCTTCATCATCCTCTCCTAGGAATTGGGCTCTTGCGTCAATTAAACCAAAAAGATGAGATTTAATTTCGAAATTGTTTGCTCCTTCATTAGGTAAAAGTATGGGATTATTAGTCTGGTTCCTTCTTATGGTTTGATCACAGATAGGTCTCGGGTTTGGTGGGTTATTACGATTATTCTGGTTCCGATTCTGATTATTTCTATTATTATTATTTTGATTATTATTAGGGTTAACAGGGTTTTGTCCATGCCCTAGAGCATGTTCTAGTCCTTGTTCCGGTGTTTCATCACTGATTTCGGCCATTCTCGTATTTCTGTTTGAAGATGATTCTTGGTCAGGATTTCCCTGACTAGTATGACCACGTCTACTCTTAACTGCCTTTCGTAAGTATTTATGTCAGGCTTATAAGGAGTGAGCGGGGCCTTACCATTTCTGGTCATCAACTAACGAAAATAGAAAATACTCGACTTTTGGTAAAAAGAAAATTGGTAACTAAAAGAAAGTAGATACCAACAAAAATTGAAATAGAACTGAGATAAGAAAAAGTGTTGACTTATTCTCGAGAATTTTAAGCTAATACAAGTAGTAACCATAGACACAAAGAAAGAAATTAGCGACGTCGATTCCCCGGCAACGGCGCCAGAAAGCTGACAGGACCTTTTCTAACGCTATTATAATCCTTAACCGGCAGTGTACCGGGTCAAACTGTAGTGCTAGTATGGTGAGTCAGAGTGTCGAATCCTCAGGGAAAACGTGGTAATTCTTTTAAGTGTGGTTAAACACCAAAGAGTTGTTATTAACTCGATCTAAACCGCAATTTTATAACACAGATTATTACTATTCTACTGAACATAAAATAAATGCGTAATTTAAAAGTTATTCTAATATAATATATATAGATATATAAATATATATATATATATATATATATGTACATAGATTGCAAAATATATATATAAATATAAATATATAGATACCAATATATTGTTAGAGAACTAGCCAAAGTTTATATAATTGATTTATACGATCTTTCTCAGTAAACGGAATGTGCTCGATCTTTCCTTTATTATTAGGTCCAATTGAGTAAATGAAACGGTGCACTCCTGAGGTTAACAATTCCTCCTCACACGAGCGTATGAAATTGTCATATGTCATTGTCATCAGTTCAATCTTCACAACTGCCCCATGCTAATCACAGTTAGTTTGAACAGGTACCGAGTACAAATCTACCCCGGATAAAAGAGGTTAATCCGTTTGTCAGACGGCTGATGTTATTCAAAAGTCTCCGGTTGTCAGGCGGATCGATTTAACTTTCCGGTGTTAGTTTTAATTAAACTGTTGATTTTAACATTATTATGATCTCGAGCACAATTTTAATAAGATTCATCTTTCCCAAGACAAATCTGCCCCCGGGTAGGAAATAGGATTCCGTTGTCACGCTTTCGCACGGCCAATTTTACCCTCCGGTTTTTCTATCTTTTATCTCATATCCTAACTTCTTTGGTCAGTTCATCGTTAGGTTATATGGTGCGATTCATCTTGGTTAATTACGTCAATTTGAATATTATCAATACGTTACAGAATAGAAAAAGATTCAATTAACTCAATTTTAGTCAATTTTAATTAGACAACATTCCTTTCTCGAAAAGATCGAAATAAAACGATTACATAACTTTGGCTAGTTATTAGATTTAGCCTAATAACATTATAAAAAGATAAAAACAAACATAACAAACATAAATACTTTAGAAATTTTACCCGATTACAATCCGCTATTTGAATCGAGAGATCGTATTACAACGACTTCGGCATCATTGATCTTCTGATAATTTCTCGAGCATTACAACGATACTTATTACTACTTTATTTATGGCATAAGGCCTATATACATACTACTACTAATTAAGAGAGGTTTTGAAGATATATTGGTACCCTCCTCGCAGTTGTATGAACTCGCTCTATTTATAAGCGAAATTTCTCGGGGCCGGATCGATCCGGGGTGATGCCGGATCGATCCGGGAATAGAAAATATTATCCCCTAGATTATTCTCTGCAGGATCATATCTTGGTAATCATTATGTTTCCTCGGTTCGATCCGAGGTTAATCCGGATTGATCCGGTTAGTTTATTTTCACATCTTGATCTGAAACTTGATAAAATCATAACTTGAGCTCTGGATCTCCAAATGACATGATTCAAGAAGCGTTGGAAAGCTCTTGAAAAGATCTATAACTTCTATGAAGGACTCTTCTTCAGAAAATGCCTTTTTGATGGGCCATTTGTTCGTCGAATATATATCTCGATAATAGTATCACGAACCGTTGATCCACTTGAACTTTAAATCTCATGGCACTTCCTTACTTCCTTCAAAAGACATGTTTTTACTTCAAAAAGTGTCGTCACTCGGGGTCTTGGTTTACCTAAAAAGTCCGCAATAAAATACCGAAATACCCACGTAAATCGACACGACACTCCGGTTACTAAACCGGTACAAAATTTATAACTTTTTATTACTTTTACTAGATTTTTATTGTATTTAGATTTATTCACTATTATTAATATTTCATAAGATTATTTTTATAATTTCTTATATTTTATATAAAAAGAGTTGATAAAGTATATAAAACATCGTAATTTTTATCATATAAATGTTATACATCAGTGGTAGAAATGGCTCAGTACGACATCGAGTTCGTCTCTCGAACTGCGATAAAAGCACAGGCCCTGGCAGATTTTTTGGCTAAAGGAATTTCCATCCAGCTCGACCAGGAGAAGCAAAGTCCAGAGGAAAAATGGACTCTCCAAGTCGATGGAGCGTCGAGCAAGGAAGGGGCAGGAGCAGGGCTCCTTCTAGTAAGCCCTAAAGGCGAAGAATTCCCATACGCCCTTCGATTCGATTTCAAAGCAACGAACAACGAGGCCGAGTATGAAGCTATGATAACTGGTCTGAAACTTGCTCTGAATCTAGGTGTCGAGGATTTGTTGGTATACAGTGACTCGCAATTGGTGGTAAACCATGTGAAAGGGGAATATGAGGCTAAGGAAGAGACCATGAGGAATTACTTAACAGTGGTGCAAAGCCTCATACCTAAGTTCAAAACGGTTTAGTTCGAGCAGGTTCCCCGAAGTCAGAACAAAAGAGCCGATGCGCTCTCTAAGCTTGCATCGAACTTCGTATCGAGTAAGAAGGTTCTAGTCGAGTTATTGACCGATAGGAGTTACACCGAAGCGGAGGCCCAGCCGATCACTCAAAAGGCCACGTGGATGGACTCGATTGCCCTTTATCTCAAAGACGGAATTCTACCATCCGACAAAGTACAGTCCAGAAAGGTCCGACTCCAATCAGCTCGATACGCATTCTTCGACGACATCCTTTATCGAAAATCCTTCATAAGCCCATGGTTGAGGTGTGTTTCCGAGACGGAAGGCGAATATCTCTTAGAAGAAATTCACAGAGGAGCCTGTGGGAACCACTGTGGGGCCAGGATGTTGGCTCGAAAATGCAAGTTAGCGGGTTATTTTTGGCCGTCAATGCAACGAGATGCGAACGATCTTGTTCAAAAGTGCAACTCTTGTCAAATTCATGATAATATCTCTCATCAACAAGCACAAGACATGAATGTCATCTCGTCAGCATGGCCTTTCGATCAGTGGGGAGTCGATATTGTTGGACCTCTACCCCGAGCCCCGGGAAATCTCAAATATGTGGTCGTTGCTGTGGATTACTTTACGGAATGGTTAGAAGCTAAGGCTTTGCCCGACATCCGAGCTGCCTCCATCAAAAAATTCTTGTGGGTCGACATTCTATGCAGGTACGGCATTCTGAAGGCTTTGATCTCGGATAATGGTACCCAGTTCGAAGATCGAAAAGTTAGAGAATGATGCAGCGAATACCATATCGATCAGCGATTCACCTCAGTGGCTCACCCACAGGCAAACGGTCAAGTTTAGCAAACTAACCGACAGATCAAGCTGGGGTTAAAGAAAAGACTAGAGGTAGAAGGTCGAGATTGGGCAATACAACTTCCGAGCATCCTATGGTCGTATAGGACAGCTCCTAATTCATCGACAGGAGAAACTCCTTTCTCTTTGGTATATGGGTGCGAGGCGGTGATACCCGCCGAGATTGGTGTCCCTTCTCCTCGAGTTCTGGCCTACAATGTTGAGACAAATAACCCCGAACTCCGAGAGGAGAGGGATAACGTCGAAGAACGAAGAGAGATAGCCTCAGCCAGAATGGCAAGGTATAAGCAGAAGATCTCTCAGTATTACAACTCGAGGGTCAGACACAGATACTTCAAAGTCGGAGATCTGGTTCTGAGAAAGAACGAAGCAAGTCAGCAGGAAGCGATCGGAAAGTTGACCCCGAATTGGGAAGGCCCATATCAGATTCTGAAGGTCCATCCCAAAGGGTCATATCAACTTGGGCGGGCAGATGGAACCATGGTTCCTCGACATTGGCACGCCAACAATCTGAGGAAATATTATGTTTGAGATAAGCTTTGCTTCGATGTGTTTTTGTTTACTTTTCATTCATAAATCTTGTAATAAGTCCATGAGACAATTTTATGAGTATTCTAATAAATTTGTGTTTTCTCGAGATGTTTTTGTGTTTGTTAGGATTTATAGCCATAACGTTAAAAGTCCGATATGATACAAAATGTTAAAGGCAAAACAGTAGCCAACGAGTAGAGAAATCCACAGGTCGGACATCTCAGTAAAGCCAAAAGCAAAGTGAGCCTATAAGGCAAAGAATGCAAAGGCAGAGAGGCGGTTCGCATGGTCGGGCCACCTGTCCCAGTTGAAAGCCGAATGAGCCCGAGAGGCAAAAAAGGCCAAGACAAAGGACGGTTCGTATAGTCGGGCCACCTGTCCCAGTCGAAAGTCGAACGAGCCTAAGAGGCAAAAAAGACCAAGACAAAGGAGGGCTCGCATAGTCGGGCCATCTGTCCCAACCGAGAGCCAAGCGAGCCCAAAGGTCGAAAAAGGCCAAGGTCAAGGGACAGTTCACACAGTCGAATTAAAAACGCTCAGTCGGGGGTCGAATAAGCCTAGGGGGCAAAAAGACTAAGTCAAGCGGGTCGATCAGAGTCAAACTCACAAGTACAATAAGAACCAAAGGTTCATAATACACTTGGGGGGCAGTACAACATCAATAAAATAAATAGCGAACAGAGCCAAAGGCTCGACAAGCGAAATACGAGCGGAGCCAAAGGCTCGGCAAGAAGAAGACTACAACACATCAAGAAGACGAGCAAAACAATAAGAACATTGCAAAAATCGAATTAAAATTCGAAGCAAAAGTTATTACAAGCGAGGCCAGGTCAAAAAAATGGTTAAGGGACGGCTTCAGGAGTCGACTCAGGAATGGCAGAAGTCGGGTCAGCAGAAGTCGGATCAGCAGCAAGAACAGGAGTAGAAGGACCATATTTGATGGCCAAAGACTCCCCCTGTTGGAACTCTTCGACGTACTGATCGTATAGCGCCTCCGAGTCGGGATTGTAGAACACCGGTGTCTCGAGTGTCGACATGTCGAATTCCGGATTGACAGCCTTCACTTGATTCACTGCCAGAGTGTAGCCACCCATCATCGATGCACGCATGAGCACCTCCAGATCTGCATCCAGGTTGGCCGACTTACGGTACTCCATGATCGCATCCGTCTTAGCTGTCTCGACATGCGCGCGCCCTCGATCCAATTCATCTTGAGCCTTCGCCACGTCTTCCAATGAAGCCTTGTGCCACCCTTGCACCTCTCATAATCTTGAGACAGCTTGAGAAGCTCCCTGCCCTGGTCGTGCCTTTTAGCCTGCAGTCGGGCCAGTTCTGTCTCAGCAGCCTTCAGCTTATCCTGCAGCTTCTGGCACTCCGTGACCGACTCACGTTTCAATGTCTCGTATTGAGACTCCACGCCGGTGATGGCAGCATTCTTGGCAACGATGTCCTGCAACAGTCTGCCATTTTCTTTACGCGGATCGTCTGCCGACTCACTCGTTTTGGCCAGCCATCGGGCAGCCTCTCGACTAAGATGATTCCTCTACAAAAAGACAAGGAAATGTCAAACAATAGGCAAGTAATAGGCCTCGAGAAAAATCAACATTTAAAGAGAGGAAATACACTCGACTTACGAGACGATTCGACTTCCGGAGCGCCAGAGCCAAAGCCTTATCCTCCAAGGCCGCACAATCTTCATCGGCCCAATTCACATCGACTTCAAGCTCAATAGGGGTTTCAACAGTTTTGGGTCTCTTCGACTGTCGATGCTGCTCCCTCACCAGCTCAGGAACCGTCGGCCTTTTCTTTGTCGGCACCACCCGTTCCTTGACGTTAACCTCAACAGCTGGGGTCAAGTCGACAAGATCTTCCTCGTCCTCATCTCGCAGAGAACCAAAGCGAACTGTCAAGCCGCTGGTGGTCGGAGGTAGCTCGTTCGATCCAGCCGGCACTGTTGACTCGACAGCAGCAGGGGTAGGTTCAGGCCGAGTAGCACCTCCCTCTCGGGAAGAAGAAGGCGCCCTGATTCCCGCCACAGGCACTTAAGGCGCAGCCTGACCTTCGAGAGGCGGAGCAGCCACAACCGCCGACAGAGGAACGCGGGTAGGATCGCTGACCTTGGAAAACCTTCCCACTGCAAAATGAAGAGAACAGTTTAGTTTTGATCAATAAACGACAAGTTATCAGACTCGACAAATAGCAAATGTAAAAAAGCAAACAAATAAGGGACATCCTACGATTCTCTTGATCTTGGGCGTGAAGGTTTGCGTATGGAACCGGCCCAGCCTCCTCCAAGCGGGCTAGGTGATAGAGGAGACTCAGGTCTCGAGTGCACACCTCGAAATTATGTCCACCCAGCAGTCGGGCCTCTTGAGGAACGGGGGCATTTCCCAGCTTGTCTTTCTTCACTCCCCTCGACCTCCATTGCTCTATATAGGGGTTCTCCAGGCCATGTCGAAGAAAGAAAAATCGAGGTTTCACTCCCCATGAGAAGAAGGACCATTGGTTATGAATTTGTGTCGATGCGCTCTCCTCTGAAAGGTGTACCATAGCTTGTCGGGCGTAGTTGCCATCTGGTAATAATACCAAAACAAAGGTATCGAGAAGCAGACCCTCGTGATTCAACATGCTATGATAAACCCCATTAAAATCCGACGCCATTCGGGGCTATTTGGGAAACACTTATCTCATAATGGTCGAGGATCGCGAGAACGGCCGGACAGAGTGGAAACCTTAATCCACTCGCAATTTGATTCTCGTAGACGGCGCAAAATCCCTCTGGGGGCTCATCAGCAAATCGATGCAGGCCAGAAGGAAGTCGAGCTTCGAAGGGGGGATTGGTGATGTTGTATTTTCGGCAAAGTCTGGTGATTTCCTCAGAAGAAAGCGTATTGAGGCACCCTTTGGCACCTTTTCCATCCATCCTAGTTACTAAATTCTTAGGTTGGTTAGGGACAGGAGGGGAGGAAGCTGTGGGTTCACCGGAGTCTTGCCGGAGAAGATGATCGGAAGTAGCAGGTGCCGGAGTTTGGCTACGGGAAAGCGTTTCGCTACCCCTATCGGATTATGTGGCACTACTATTGCTGGACATGGATAAATCAAAGAAAAGATGAAGAACACTAAGAAAAAGAAAGAAGCTTACTTGGTGTTTGGAATTTGAAGTTTGAGATAAGAGAATGACAAATAGACTCTGCTGCAACTTCTATCTCCTTTATATGCTAGAAAAGATTTGCAAATAAATTGAAAAGACAGGGGATTGTAGGGAGTTATAACCCCTGGGAATCGCGAGAATCAAGGCAGTGACGCGTTTTACGGGATTCGAAGCGTTTGTGTGCCGGGATATCGCGCCACGTGTCTATAGGCAGTTAGGGTTGCAAAAGGCGGGAAAAAGCCCGCCCAAATGACGACTTAACTCGAAGACGATTCATGTAACAGACTCGACCTCGGACAACGGGGGTCGCCTCTCTCAAGTCTGAGGGGCTTATGACGATACAGGGTTTCACCCCTCCACGTGTCGTCTATCGATTGGTCCTAAAACAACATTATGGATAAAACACCAAGGTATTCATGTCGATGACCAGGCTCGAGGCTAAGGCCATCTAGTAGACTCCAGGCTACGACGATTGACTATCGAGCAGTGTAGGACGATCAGTCCGCACCAGCTAGCAGTGTAGGACAACGAGCCTAGAGTCGACCACCGCAGGTCGGAAGTATCGACATCGAGGACAGCGTCCGCACCAGCTGTCCAAGCCCGTTAACTGTGGTAGCTTGGGCAAGGGTTAAGGCCCATTAAAGGGTAAATCTGACAATAACATAAGCCGACTTAACCTTAGGGTTTAGGCAAGTATTGTCACTATAAATACCCCAATCCAGGAACTACGTAAGGCTTGATTCCTGGAACCTGACAGGATACGTAGGCAATCTAAGATACAGTCTTAGACTCAGCCGCAAATACTAAAGTCCACTGATATATGTTAAATTTATAACTAAAATTTATAACATTTTACACATATTATTGATTAATTTTATCTAAATATCTTAAAAGATAGTAAAATAACTTATAAAAATCTAATAGTACAAATAAATAACGTAATACAAATTATAACTTTTGTTATCAGATTTACCTGTGGTTTTGTTGTTTTTTTGAATTATGCAGGTATTATGTGATACAAAGTAGAAGAATTGGAATCGAAAAACATAAAAATCTGATCAAGTGGCTGATATTTGTCAAATCCTGCGCAGGCTGGAGGAAGCCAGTTCACGCCGGATTATTTGATGATTAACCCATGTTACTCCACATGCGTCTGACAAAGTGTACTCAATTTCGGTTAATCCGGCGCACACCGGATCAGTCTCGGCGTACGCCGGATCAGAAAACACTGCCTATAAATAGCCTCATTTATGAGAGAAAAAAAACATGTACCAATATATATATCTCTGTCATTATATATATTTTCTTATCTACTCTCTGTAAATATTATTTCAGTAGGCATTCTGCCATAAAAATAGTATTAGTATAATTGTAATATTTAGAATAATCATCGAAGGTTGTTGATTTCATCACTGATGTTACATTCAGAGGATAAAGCCCACGTCGACAATTGTAATCGGTAATATTCTAACGTTAGTATGTTTGTTGTTTATGTACAATTTTATATAATAGTTTAATAATGACTGTAGGCTAATTATACAACTAGCCAAGACATGTAATTGAAATATGTTTATCTTTTAGGGAAATGGATGATGACTATGTTAAAATTTTGATAAAAAAATTGAATATGATGAATCTTTTTCTACTTGAACTAATTGACAGTCTGTATTGACGTAATTAACCAGTATGGACAGAGACATAACCTAATCATGAACTGACTAGAGACGTTAGGGTATGAGAAAAAGGTAGAAAGACTGGAAGGTAAAATTGGCCGTCTGACAAACGGAACCCTCTTTCTTATCTAGGGATAGAATATTTATACTCGAGAGATTATCATGTCAAATCATTAGGTTTAATCGCGGTTTTACCAAAGAGGAGGCATAGAACAAATTCGTGCACTCGTATGAGGGGAATTTGTTAGCTGAGGAGTATACCGTTTCACATACTCAATAACACCTTAAAATAGGAAGTACGATCACATCCATTAAACTAAAAGAGATCATAGTTCAATAATATTGTCTTGGTTAGTTCTTATTATATAACTATCTATATTAATTATATTGGTATCTATTTATCTATATAAATATCTACTTATTTATTACATTAGTATCATATTAATAACTTTAATTGGTAAGGACTGCGACTTAGATCAATATAATAATAGCTAATTGATGTTTAACCACATTTTGAATTACATTTTCATTTCCCTGAGGGATACGATCTTGATTCGCCAGACTAGACTACAATTTGACCCGGTACACTGCCGGTAAGATTGGACATACAGTTAAAAAGACCGATCAAGTTTTTGGCGCCGTTGCCGGGGAAACGAAGTTAATTCATTATGTCTATGGTTACTACTTGCATTAGCTCAAAACTCTTGAGAATAAGTCAACACTTTTCTTAATCTCATTTCTACTTTTGTTTCTTTTGTACTTACCTCATTGGTAAGTAGCCACGTTTTTTTTCTGTTTTCGTGTTGTTTTCCATTTTTGTAGTTGATGACCCGAAGCGGTAAGGCCCCACTTACTCCTTATAAGCCCGATATAAATACTTACGAAAGGCAGTTAAGAGGAGAAAATAGACGTGGCCAAACCAGCCAAGGACATCTTGGAGACATATCTCCCCAGGAATCATCAACTCGAGGTACGGAAATGGCCGAGGCCAGTGAAGAAACACCACCTGAACAAGGGCTTGCTCATGCCCAAGGACATGGACAAAACCCCAATAATCCTAATCCACCGTTACAAAATCTTCCACCACCACCACATCCCAACAACCAGAATCCCAATAATCGGAATAACCAGAACCGAAATCAGAATAATCATCATAATAATAACCCACCAAACCCAAGACCGATTTGTGATCAGACCTTGAGAAGAAATGAAACTAACAATCCAATTCGTTTACCCAATGATGGAGCAAATAACTTTGAAATAAAATCCCATCTTTTTGGTTTGATTGACACAAGAGCTCAATTTCTTGGTGAAGATGACGAAGATCCACATCATCACCTATATCTTTTTGAAGAATTGTGTAACACTGCCAAAAGCCAAGGTGTTCATCATGAATTGACAAGGATGTCAATGTTTCCTTTTTCTTTAAAATGAAGGGCAAGAGACTGGTTTATGTCACTCCCACATCATTCGTTGACAAGTGGCGGCACGGGACATTCAAGCGAGTTTCTAAAACAATATTTCACTCCAGGTAGGAATTTGGAATTGAAGGTCGAAATTGCTAATTTTAGACAAGGATCCGAGGAAACACTTGGAAATGCGTGGGAAAGATTTAAAAAATTGTTAAGAGCTTGTCCCGATCATGGCTACTCTCTTGACATGCAAATTCAACTTTTCTGTCGTAAACTAAGAAAGGACTCACGTGCTGATGTTGATCATGCATGTGGGGGCTCTTTAATGATGAGTGAAGCACAACTTGTCTACGATGCTATTGAAAAAATTTCTAAGAATAACCGAATGTGGGAAACCGGTTCTAGTACGAGGAAAGTAGCATTTGTAGGTGAATCTACATCAAACTCAGAAGTCTTAGCACACCTGGAAAATCTTAGTAGAAAGTTTGATGGCTTACAAGGAAACAAGAATTCTGGCTCAGAAGGAAAGTTGTCAAATGAATATTCGAATGATGGTATGAGAAATAATGACAAAGGAATAGAAGAATCCGAAGAATACTCGAGGGAAGAAGTAAGTTTTCTGCAACAGCATAGGAATTTGAATAATGCCTATTCAAACTCATTCAATGCCATTAGAAGAGACCATCCTACCTTTCGTTGGTCTGAAAACCCAAGTAAGCAAGGACAACCACCCTATCGAACTCAATACAAAAGCTCGTATAATACTAATAGTCAAAACCAAAGTTACCAGGGAAATTCTTCAGATCAAAACCATCAATCACCACCCAGATTATACTCACAACACACCACGCAAAGTATACCAGTTACTCAAAGCTCAACTCAGCCCGTACTAGGAGTTGATAAGTGGGAAAAATTAATGGAAAATATGATGGGTGTAATGTCCACCCAAGGTCAGAATATGGAAACCATGATGACTTCTATAGGAACAGTCACTAAGGATATGAGTACTTTGAAAACATCCATGAGTGGACATGACACGAGAATGAGAACTATAGAGGCATCGGTACGAAATATGGAAGATCACTTGAGTAGAGAAGGAGAACGAAAGAACAGTAGACCTCCGGGAGGTTACCTAGTAATACTGAAAGAAACCCGAGAGAGGTGAATGCTATTATTACCCGAAGCAGAAAGATATATGGAAGTAACGGAGTAGAAAACTCCGGAAACAATGAAGTAGAAGATGATTTGGATGATAAATTCGAAAAGGACTTAGAAAGCAAAGACGAACCAGAATTCAGTAAAGAGGAAGAAGAAATCATTGATGATTTCTAAGTCGTAATAATCATGTTGAAACCAAAATAGAAGAAGAGGAATGGATCAAAGTCCCGAGAATACTGAAAAATCCAAGGGATAGCGATCTACGGACCTTATTCAATGAACATGTCAGGAAAGATGAAGTTACTAATAGTACAGCCCAAGTAGGGAGTAGCAACACCCTAACAGAACAAGTAAAGAAGAATTTAGGACAAATTTCAAAAAAGATAGAGCAGGATCATGACACATGGCGACCACCAAATGCTCAAACATTTAAGGAAGCATCACCATCTAAGGAAAAAGGTAAGGAAGGCATGACTCCAAACCATAAATTTATTGACCTTGAATCTTTACCTTACCCACCCAAGAGATCAAATTAAAAAGTTGAAAACGGATAAAAAGTATGCACGTTTCCTTGATACATTTCGTCACCTGAATGTCAATATTCCTGTCATTGAAGCACTAATCAATATGCCTACTTATGGCAAGTTTCTTAAGGATATTCTCTCAAACAAAAAACGTTTAGAAGAATATGAGAACATCTGCCTTAATGAGGAATGTTCCGCAGTATTACAGCACAAGCTTCCTCCTAAACTAAAAGACCTAGGTAGTTTTACCATCCCATGTGAGATTGGGGGTTTTTTGTTTAAAAAAGTACTATGTGATCTCGGAGCTAGCATTAATCTTATGTCTTATGAGGATTATAGGAAACTCGGAATAGGAAAACTTAAAAACACCGAGATGACTCTCCAGATGGCAGATAGATCTATTAAACGTCCTAAAGGAGTCATCGAAGATGTATTGGTTAAGATAGATAAGTTTTACTTTCCAGTTGACTTCGTAGTCATGGAGATGGAAGAAGGATTTTCAGCACCTCTTATTCTAGGTCGACCATTTCTAGCTACAGGAAGAACTCTTATCGATGTCTAAAAAGGCGAATTAATTTTAAGAGTCAATGAAGATGAGGTCACCTTTAATATCTTTAAGGCTATGAAACATCCATACAAATCACTAGAATCATGTTCATTCATAGAAAGTATATCTTCTATTTATATGAACTATGCTGAATCGCAGAATTTTGAAGATAAGCTCGAAGAATGTTTAGCCTTATCTATCTATGAAGGAGACAACCAAGAAATGAAAGAAATCATTTTTTATCTCGACACCGGAAGTTCTTTTGAGAAACGGCCATGGCATCGTTATTTGGATTTAGAACTGGATGGCCCAGTATTGAAACCTTCGGTAGAAGAGCCACCAAGGAATCTGGAATTAAAACCTCTCCCTTCGAATCTCAAATATGCCTTTCTTGAAACTGATAATTTGCTTCCTGTTATTGTTTCATCATCATTAACCAAGTCACAGGAAGATCAATTGTTAAGAATGTTAAGACAACATAAGAAAGCGTTTGGATGGACAGTGGCATATATTCAAGGAATAAGTCCTGAGATTTGTGTACACAAGATCATCTTGAATGAAGGAGCCAAACCGTGTATCCAGCCACAACGCCGTCTCAACCCGAATATGCAACAAGTAATCAAGAAAGAGGTTATTAAGCTACTGGAGATGGGGATAATCTTTCTCATATCCGACAGCGAATGGGTAAGTCCCACCCAAGTAGTACCAAAAAAGGGCCGATTCACGATAAAGGAAAATGATAAACATGAATGGATTCCAACAAGGGAAGTCACAGGATATCGAATGTGCATCGATTTCCGCAAACTGAATGAGCACACTAAGAAAGACCATCATCCACTTCCGTTCATCGTACAGATGTTAGAACGGTTAAGTGGACATAAATTTTATTGTTTCTTGGATGGTTATTCAGGTTATTTACAGATATTTATTGCAGCAGGAGATAGAGAGAAAACGACTTTCACTTGTCCATATGGAACTTTTGCTTATAAAAGAATGCCGTTTGGATTATGTAACGCACCAGCTACGTTTCAGAGATGCATGATGGCAATATTTTCAGATATGGTAGAAAAGTTTTTGGAAATATATATGGATGACTTCAGCGTTTTTGGAGATTCTTTTGAAGAATGTCTCCTACACTTGGAACGTGTGCTTAAACGCTGTGAAGACACAAACTTAGTTTTAAACTGGGAAAAGTGTCATCTAATGGTATCGGATGGTATTGTTTTAGGTCATCGAATTTACGAAGAAGGTGTTGAGGTAGATAAAGCCAAAGTTGAAGTAATTAAAAAGTTACCTCCACCGGTAAATGCGAAAACTCGAGAGGATTTCTTGGACATCTTGGTTTCTATAGAAGATTTATTGCAGATTTTTCACGCATAGCGAAACCTCTCAGTCGTTTTCTTGAAAAAGAAGTACCATTTAAGTTTGATGACAAATGTATGGAAGCATTTGAAGCTTTGAAGGCACGATTGGTAACTGCACCGGTGCTAGTGGCACCAGACTGGAACTTGTCATTTGAACTTATGTGCGATGCAAGTGATCTGGCAGTCGGAGCTGTTCTAGGTCAACGCCATAACAAAGTACTTAAGGCGATCTACTATGCATCCCATACTTTAAACACGGCCCGGCTTAACTACGCCACCACGAAAAAAGAACGCTATAGTTTGTAATCTTTGCTTTAGACAAATTTCGATCGTATCTCATTGGTTCTAAAGTAATTGTTTATACCGATCATTCAGCATTAAAATATTTGTTAAAAAAGAAAGATGCGAAGCCTCGTCTTCTTAGATGGATTCTGTTACTTCAAGAGTTTGACATTGAAATTAAAGATAAAAAGGGCAGTGAGAACGTAGTGGCAGACCATTTGAGTCGTATGGAGTTTGAAGAAGGAAAATGAGGGAGACAGGAGATCAAAGATTCATTTCCAGATGAACAACTCCTCATGGTTGATGCTCCTCCAAGATTGCAACTTGTTAAAGCTGGTAATATATCCAAGGAGAGCTCGCCATGGTTCGGTAGTATTGTTAATTACTTTACCTGTGAGTATATTCCATCTCATTGGACATGGCAACAGAAAAAGAAGTTCTTTTATGATCTAAAATTTTACTATTGGGAAAAACCGGATCTTTTTCGAAAGTGTTCGGATGGCATAATTAGGAAATGTGTGCCCAATAATGAGATTTTAAGTATACTATCCTTTTGTCATGATCGTGAGGCTGGAGGCCACCATGGAGGGTGGAAAACCGCTTACAAAGTCTTGCAATGTGGGTTTTACTGGACTACTCTATATAAAGATGCACACTATGCACGGTTTTGTGAATCATGCCAAAAATGGTGAAATATTTCTAAAAAACACGAGATGCCTCTCCAACCTATTTTGGAGTGTGAATTGTTTGATGTCTGGGGTATTGATTTTATGGGCCCTTTTCCTCCATCATTTGGTAAGAAGTTCATCTTAGTGATGGTCGATTATGTATCCAAATGGGTAGAGGCTGAAGCTCTTCCCACTAATGATTCTAGGGTAGTGTTAAAATTCCTTAAAAAGAATATATTCACGAGATTTGGCACTCCTAGGGCTATCATTAGTGACCGAGGATCACATTTTTGCAACCGTCCATTTACAAAAATAATTGAGAAGTATGGTGTAAAGCATAAACTTGGTACACCATATCATCCACAAACTAGTGGACAAGTAGAAGTATCTAATAGAGAAATAAAAAGGATCGTGGAAAAAACTATTGAGTCAAATCGTAAAAGCTGCGTAAAGACTAGATGATGCATTATGGGCGTATAGAACAGCCTTTAAAACACCAATTGGTTGTTCTCCCTATAAATTAGTTTTTGGTAAATCTTGTCATCTCCCTGTTGAATTAGAACACCGAGCCTTTTGGGCTATTAAATTTCTAAATTTTGATCCGAAGGCTGTTGGTGATTATAGATTACTTCAGTTAACAGAACTGGATGAGTTTCGTCTCGATGCTTATGAAAACGCTCGAATTTACAAGGAACGCACGAAATCTTTCCATGATAAGAGGATCTATCGTCGTGAGTTTCATGTAGGTGATCGAGTACTCTTATATAATTCACGTTTGAAGTGGTTTCCAGGTAAGCTTAAATCAAGATGGACATGTCCATATGATGTAACAAAAATATACAAGTCAGGAGCTGTAGAATTAACTGATGGGTACACGACTTTTATAGCCAATGGCCACAGAGTGAAATTATTTGTAAAAAAAGAAGGAATACCTCTAACAAGAGAGGTTATGTACCTTAACGACCCTCCAACGGATTAAGGAAACAGGAATTCTAAACTCAGCCGATTACGGGTACTATCTTTTTAATTCACATTTTTTATGCAATTTAATTAGTTTCGTCTTTTACCGGATAGACGTTAAAGAACTGGAATGCCTTTTATAGATAGAATAGAAGTTTTTATTTTACTTTTAAAATTAGGTTTAGATAAAGATGTTGCCTTTAGAATAGAAGCCTTAGTTTTTAATTTAAACAAGGAACTGATAAGAAAAATCAGAGAAAGAGATCTTTGTAATGGAAAATCGAGAAGTGCTATAAAGAGAAGGACAAGATTTCTAATGAGATGTAGAATCTGTGGGAAAAGTGAACATACTGGAAAATGTGGAGACAGCAGAACCAAATCCCAAGATGAATGTTTGAAGGTAATTAAGATGGGAACGACTAGGTGGTTATCCGAAAATCCCGATGGACAACAAAGAGAGAATTCAAACGCATCATTTCTAGGAATTAGGTTGATGGACCGTTAGTATAGAAATATTGAAGATTTAAGAATAACAGGAGTAGAATTAGATTAAGTTTTATGTTTGTTTGCGAAAAAAAAAACGAATTTTAATACTCCGGCGTAGACCGGACTTGACCGGCCCACGCCGGATTTAATTACACATAACCCTACCGGGTTCTTTCTTTCTTTCTTCTTCTCCCCATTTTCTTTCTTTCAGCGCCGCCCCCCTCCCAATTTCCCCCACCTCTTTACACCATAATATTACTTCTTTTCCTTCCTAAAATTCCTTATTTCAACACCTCTTATACCACAAACACTACAATTTCATACATTACACTCAAAAGTTTCATGATTTTTGACATAAGTTCACCTCTACTACAAACTCCGGTGAATTGACATTTTTCCGGCCACCTAGCTTTTTTTTACATCCCTCACATATTCAGGCAATCATCTAATTTATATATTTATCATTTTTATAATATTATTATATCATTTTAATCATTTGGTTTTAATTATTATCAATGTTAATTGGTTGTTGTTTTCATTATTTGTGTTGTTGTTGATACCACATTCGTAGATGGCTGAATCATCTTCTCGTAAAAAGGGTACTAAGAAAAGAAAATCTGACCTACCACCTGTAATACCTGTGCATGAGCCTAGGCCTCTAACACCGGAAGAAGAGGCTATATCCTTTAGAAACACTGCTAGTCCTGCTGCCGTAGCCGCTTTTGATAGGTATTTTTCGAGATGTTCAGTATTGCTAGAACGTGGCATAGATTTTACTGCCTTAGGACCTGAATTGAAGGCAATTTTTGAGAGTAGAGGGTGGATGGATATTGCCCACGAGCGTGTTGACCCTGTTAATGCCACGATGGTTTCTGAATTTTATTCTGTTATTGCTGCTTATGAGCCTGTAGAGGATGGCCCTTTGACATCTGTTTCCCTTAGAACTGCTACCGTTCCTTTTACACAGTCAGTCATTAATGCCTTTTATGCCATTCCTGATGTTCTGAGGAAGAAGATTTCTATTCTGTTTGGAATTTGATTCAACCTAGTGTTTTGCAATCAAAGGCTTATGAAGCTCAACAAGCCTTTGATCCAGCTGCAACTTGGGTTGATAATAGGTTTCAGTACGGGGGTTGTATTAAGGATGTTAGAGCCATTAAGCAGTTTCTGGGCTATAATGTCAGTCCATCCACGCATGTTAGTGCTTATGGCAGAGACGATGTAGTTACTGCTTGGGCGATAGTTAATGACGTTCCAGTCAATCTAGGAAAATTGATCTTTACTAAGGTTTGGGATTTTGCTCATGCCCGCATTCCGCAAGGAAATATGCCATTTCCAAATCTTATTTATGCGTTGTGCCTAATGGTGAGAGTCCCAGTCCTACCCGCTGACAGAATCGTCTCTGTTGATACCCCAGTAATAGGTCCTAGACTTGCTCCGCGTCCTGCTGGTAGACTTGATTATAACGATCCTAATCGTCAGCAGCGTCAGCAACCCCCTCGTACTCGAATCCCACCCCTATTCGGTTCCTCTTCTAGACAGCCTGTGCAGAGTCAGGATAGGGATAACCAATCTGACGCCATTTTTAGTGCAATTAATCGAGGTCAGGCTAATATGGTGTTAGGATTTGAGCGAGTCAGGCAGTGGGCAGATGATATTAGAGTTGGAGTCCGAGGCCAGCGAGCTTTTATGAGAGGTCTAGACCCTGCTTATGAGCAAATTTATGACGATCTGCCTCAGTGCCAGGCAAACCCCTATACCTTACCTGCTTGGATTCAGCCTATTCCATCGCCTCCTACCTTTCACTCTTATACTCAGACAACTTCGGGCCAATATAGTATGTCAGGTGGTATGTTTCCAGGTGTCACAGCTGCTGCTTCAAGATTCGCAGATTTCGCTTCGGTCTCAGCTGTCACTACATTTTTTGGATCGCTTGGTTTCGAGAGTTCGGTTGCTATGTCCACCATGCGCTCGCAAGATCCATTCTATACCACGACTTCGGCGCCTGCTTTCGAAGCTGTATCGACTCAGTCCATGCCACATCCACCTCACGACATGAATTTTGAAGATTTTGAATGAAATGATTAAACTTTTATCATTCAAAAACATTTGTACTATTATAACTATTTCCTTTTATGTGTTAATTCGGAACTAGCATTTTACGTTGACGTTTTGTTGCTGCACTCAGTGGTTAGTGCACTTTTTCATAATTTCCCCAGTGCGTAATAATTTTTTTGGTAACAATTTTCTAACATTTTGATTTTATATGAGTGATGTCTTTTATTATGTTTGATTTTGAAAAAAAAAATTAAAAATTTTTGGCCATGGACACACAATTTAGACTCTGTTCGTGAATAGTGAAGTCCGGCGTACGCCGGGTACCTTCCGGTTCACGCCGGGTTATAACCGACCCGACGGCCTAGAATATAGGGTAATTAATTCGGCAGGAATTAAATATATTCCGGCGTAGGCCGGAATACTCCGGTTTACGCCGGAAAATCTATTTATGACCCAGAACCAATTTTTTCCTCTTCAGCTCGAATTTTTTCCCTATAAATAGCATGCCATGTATTCCTAAAGTGGTACACCTTCCTCTCTTTCACCTACTGTCTATTTAAGTACGGTACAAAATGTCCAATCATTCTTCTCCGTCAGTTAACAGTAACTCTCCCCCGTTGTACCCAAATGCTGAAACCCCGGATTTTCAACCCTTATTTTTCAATCCTGATGATTATCCGAACCAAACAGCTCAAGACCGTTATTTATCTAACTTTAGTCAGTCCCCCATTTTGCTTGAGAAGGGTCTTAACTTTCGGAAAATGAACCAGTGGGGATTTCTGAGTATCGAATGAGGTGGATGGGACCGTTTCGTTCGTACACCAAGAGGCAAGGTCAATGTCACTCTAGTCCGAGAATTTTATGCAGCTCTGTCAGAATCTATTTCTGTAGAGTCTACACGTTTTGTGCGTATTCATGGTTGTATTGTACCATTCACTCCTTTTATCATTAATCAAGCTTTTCAAATACCCCATGTCCAAACTACCCCAAATAGTCATTACGAATCACAGTGGAATTTGCACACTGTTAATGGTGTTATTGATAAGTGTGCCGAAGCTTTCCAAATTCTCTTTCCAAATTACAACCGTGATCGTGATGTGTCCACTTCAGCTCTGCTTCCTCATCTTCGAACCTGGAAACATTTTATAAATTCACGAGTTTTTCCAACTTTGGATTTTTCAGAGGTTTCTGATGATAAGATGTTGCTTCTTTATGCTATTACGATTGGAGGTATTATTGACTGGGGAGTCCTGATCCACAAGACGGCCATCAACTTCGCACTCGGTAGACGAAATTTTCGTCAACCGATGCCTTATGCGTGGTTGATCTCTGGAATCTTTGTCCGTTTTGCTGGAGTTCCAGAAACTGCATCGGATGAGATTTTTCCTTCTCGTCAACCTCTTCTAGGTTTGCTCCCAGTAGATGTACCACGTGGTTCATCTACGGCAGAAGATTAGAGGAGTAATTTCATCTGTGTGCAATGGCAGGAGTTTAAGTGGTTTGTTTAGTTGATGGAATAAGATATTTAAGTTTTAAAGTTTCGTTTAAATCGTTTAAGTTGAGTCGTAAGTTTGTTTAATTATGTCTTTATGTCTTATGTAATATTAATGTTTGTTTTTTCTAAAAAAATATAGTTTGTTATATTAATTTTCTTTCTAAACAACCAACTCGCATCACCTTAATTAAAAAGATTCCTTTTATTTTCTACCCAACTTTTTACTCACTTATCATCGGGACAATGCCAGTTCGCAGGTGGGGAGTAGAGTTAGGTTAGTAAATAAAATGAAATTAATATATCAAATACTTATACACTTAGTTTAATTATTCTTAAGGAAATAAATGAAATAATATATAATTATTATAATAAAAATGATATATTTTGATAGAATAAATTTTTAATTAAGTAAAGTAATCTTGATATATTATTTCTATATTATTTATATCTATTTTAGATTTTAACAAGAATTTAAGTATGTATTATCTAAATAAATATTATGAAATATTGTTTTTTATGAAATTAGACAAAAGTTACTTATAATTATAATAAAATTTTAGAATAATTTTCTTTTCAAGACAAGTATGACATAACTTTGACTAACTAGAGCCAAATAGCCTACCCGAACATAATTTCCAATTTTTGTCCCCACCTCAGCCTTGTAGAGTGATCAAGACCTCACTCGAAATTAGCCATTATGATCAACTAGATAAAACCGACCCTTAACTTAATTTGGTCTACATTTCCTTGGAATCCCGCAAGTTCAGTAAATACTTATGGATAGCGGTGACAACATCGAAATAAAAGAGTCGATGCAATACAAATGGCAAAAGTTGAGATTTGTATCCGGATGAGCATTTCTACAAAATCATGTTGTTGGCGGTATGTTTGTTGTAAAAAAAAAAGAAGAGAAGGGAAAAATGAAAAAAATATGGTTGTTAGAATTAAAATTTGAAAAACAGTGTCAGGATGTTACTGATCAAGATATTTTTGATCAAAAGTTGAAGGTGTAAGTACGTACGACTTGCTTCTATCCCTTTTGATTTTCCTTTATTATCCTTTCGATTAGCCAACTACCCTGAGCCTAAACGTTATAAGCCAATTTGTCAACTACTTGACCTAGTCCTTGATTCCGATAATTCGTATAGTGGTGATTTGAAAGTTATTCTAAATATTTTTATTTTTATTATTAAGTAATTCATGTAGAATTTCATTTAGATATTATTCTGTAATTGATTTATTGAGTTATACACACTTTTTGTCTTCTTAAATAATCTTAGATAGAAAAAAAATTAATATAATTATAATATTGACAGCATACGTTACTAAATTAGAAATTTAGTCTAGATAAACTATATTGTTTACATTATGAATTTTTATTTATTATCATCGCTTATTTTGCTCGAGGACGATCAAAAGCTAAGTGGGGAGTAGTTGATATATGTTAAATTTATAACATTTTACACATATTATTGATTAATTTTATCTAAATATCTTAAAAGATAGTAAAATAACTTATAAAAATCTAATAGTACAAATGAATAACGTAATACAAATTATAACTTTTGTTATCAGATTTACCTGTGGTTTTGTTGTTTTTTTGAATTATGCGGGTATTATGTGATACAAAGTAGAAGAATTGGAATCGAAAAACATAAAAATCTGATCAAGTGGCTGATATTTGTCAAATCCGGCGCAGGCCAGAGGAAGCCGGTTCACGCCGGATTATTTGATGATTAACCCATGTTACTCCACATGCGTCTGACAAAGTGTACTCAATTTCAGTTAATCCGGCGCACGCCGGATCAGTCTCGGCGTACGCCGGATCAGAAAACACTGCCTATAAATAGCCTCATTTATGAGAGAAAAAAACCTTTACCAATATATATATCTCTATCATTATATATATTTTCTTATCTACTCTCTGTAAATATTATTTCAGTAGGCATTCTGCCATAAAAATAGTATTAGTATCATTGTAATATTTAGAATAATCATCGAAGGTTGTTGATTTCATCACTGATGTTACATTCAGAGGATAAAGCCCACGTCGACAATTGTAATCGGTAATATTCTAACGTTAGTATGTTTGTTGTTTATGTACAATTTTATATAATAGTTTAATAATGACTGTAGGCTAATTATACAACTAGCCAAGACATGTAATTGAAATATGTTTATCTTTTAGGGAAATGGATGATGACTATGTTAAAATTTTGATAAAAAAATTGAATATGATGAATCTTTTTCTACTTGAACTAATTGACAGTCTGTATTGACGTAATTAACCAAGTATGGACGAGAGACATAACCTAATCATGAACCGACCGGAGACGTTAGGGTATGAGAAAAAAGTAGAAAGACCGGAAGGTAAAATTGGCCGTCGACAAACGGAACCCTCTTTCTTATCTAGGGATAGAATATTTATACTCGAGAGATTATCATGTCAAATCATTAGGTTTAATCGCGGTTTTACCAAGGAGGAGGCATAGAACAAATTCGTGCACTCGTATGAGGGGAATTTGTTAGCTGAGGAGTATACCGTTTCACATACTCAATAACACCTTAAAATAGGAAGTACGATCACATCCATTAAACTAAAAGAGATCATAGTTCAATAATATTGTCTTGGTTAGTTCTTATTATATAACTATCTATATTAATTATATTGGTATCCATATATCTATATAAATATCTACTTATTTATTACATTAGTATCATATTAATAACTCTAATTGGTAAGGACTGCGACTTAGATCAAGATAATAATAGCTAATTGGTGTTTAACCACATTTTGAATTACATTTTCATTTCCCTGAGGGATACGATCTTGATTCGCCAGACTAGACTACAGTTTGACCTGGTACACTGCCGGTAAGATTGGACATACAGTTAAAAAGACCAATCATCCACCACCGCACTCTTTTAGGCATTAGGGTTTTGTGTGTGTTCATCACTAGATTCAATTAGGGCCCGGATTATTTAAGGTGACACAATTTGTCATCGTCAATTACTTACACTGAATTTGTCAAGTGTTTTTGCATACAAGGTAGATTGAAGGAAGCTGAAGATCTTCTTTTACAAGTACAAAAACTGGATTTGCAAGTTGATCATGTCCCTTTTCTAATACTCATGAAAATGTACTTGAAGGCAAATAAGCTAGACAAAGCAGTTGAACTTTATCGACAGTGGTCATTGAGAGAGTGAGAAGCAAAACGGTGGTTTAGGTTAAGAATGTACATCTCTTCCTAGCATTTGGTAAAGAGGCTGATACTGATGGATCCTAGCCTGGGTTGTTAGCCAGATCGGAATACAAAAAGAACCGGTGGTGGTCGGAAAGGTACTGTACTTACCAATATTTTAAGTATCACATGCAGTAATAAAAAAAAAAGTCTCTCTGTGTGTGTATAAATATATAATCCATTTCTCAATAAAAGCTTCAGATATGAATTTACTATCTTAGGATAACGGCACTATTAGTCCTTCATGTTTCGCGGGTTTCTCAGTTTTATCGTGATGTTTTAGCTTGTCGCATTTGGTGCTATTCTTTCCGGTGCCAATTGACATTCTACCAAATGAAAGTGAGAGATTGATAAATTTTTCTGGAAAAAAAAAACATGAAATTCCTGAAAGGCATGTTCATAGATTCACCTTGATTTCTAAATGCAGAAATCGCTATAATTGTTGATTTTTGTTTTTGTTGTCTAATGCAGCTAACCTTGGAACAAGGAAGGCTAACTATTGAAGAGATATGCATCAATACCACAAAGGCGAAAGCGAGTTGAACTTGCCACTCTTCTGATGAGGTTATTGTACCACTAAGAGAATTGACCAAATATTGTAAAAGGGACAGTGTTTGTTTATTAACTATGATCCAACAGTGTGGTAAATAGATGACATGCTTCATGAAGAATGTTTTACGCCGCATCGCATCATCATCATTTTTGGGCTTACTCAGAGGTTATCTGCTTGTGATTAAGAAGGTGTAAGTGTGTGTGGGGAGCAACTTCTACTTACTAATTGGGTTTAGGGGTACCATGAAACTTAAGAATCGCAATCAGCAAAACAATCACAGCCACCACTTGTCTGATCTAATAGACTAGGATTTATATTTATCTTACTTGTTTTGAAAAAGCCCATTTTTGTCATAACGACATTGATGTAAATAAAGGTTGCAAACGGATTTTTATGCCTTAAAGATAACGCGTTAACTTTTAACCATATTGCAATTCCTAAATGGACTTGTTGATAATTTATCGTGTTTTGAATTGTTTCTTTATTTAAAGGGCGATTTCTAGATAATTGAAAAGGTTATTTTGTAGCATTCCTAACAGAGTTCCCTTTATGATGATGCTTTATCCATGAAATTAAGGATAAAAAAAAGTAGGGATAACTCTGCTAGTTCTTATATGGTGCCGTATCCTATGATAAAGATAGAAATTAGGGATAAACAGGAGAGTCCCCCGTTCTTAATTATTGTAGTGAATAATGACAATGCCTTTTTAAACACATGGGAAGGTTTTCGATGCCTTTAGATTGTTATTAAGGCCTTTGGCTTAACTATGACTTAATGCTTTTGGTTATACGTAACGAGCAAACATCTCACCTCCACATCTGACCAGTGATCCTGCGTATCATGAATCATTCACATGTTGTACTTCAAGGCCAATCACATGTGACTCATATTTGAAATCAATACGAGTCAAACTTAATAATCAATATGAGTCACATCATGATTAATGATGATTAATATATGTAATAGAACATGTAGTGTAGTGTATATATCCGTGTGTTAGTTTGAGTATATGATGTGCTATGTTGCACGGACACGTACACGTCGCATGACACGACGATACGGCTAATTCCAAAATTTAAGGACACGACACGTTATGTATATATGTATATATATATATATATATATATATATATATATATATATATATATATATATATATATATATATATATATATATATATATATATATATATATATATATATATACTAGCCACAAACCCGTGCATAATGCACGGGGATTTCGAAACTAAACAATTATGAAGATGAGAACTCATCAAGTACAAATATGCAACCGATAAAAAAGGAATCGAGTTGATATTAGATGGCATAATTTTTTCTATTTGTTGACAGCAAAACGACAACATCTTGAAACACAGCCAAAAATGAAGCTAGAGAAACGAAAATAGAAATATAAAAATACAAAATTTTATATTGTATCACCGAAATCTAAAAAATTTGGGAATTAACAACTTCGTATGAGAGAAAGCTAACAATTTTCGTCAAAATAGTCTTGCATTATTTTACTCACGGTCTTAATATCTGGTGCTAGGCCATGGTTACTTGTTCTCTTGATCATCAACACAGTAGGCATAATGCTGAAGACACAAAGATATATCTAGGCAGCTAGTACCACATCATGCAAAAGTAGATGGAATACTCAAAAGATTAGAAGGTTATACATTATCAACAAAAGCTAAAAGAAAATGTCATCACATTCTAAAGATGTGTTTGAAAAACGATAAGTTGTTAGAAGGCGGAGCTTACCTCAATCTAGAGCTTGCAAGCGAAAAAAAGTAATGGTGTTAATGATACTCACTGTTCGACAAAAGTTTCCTTCCAGTTGGATTCATGAGGCATATAAACAATCAAAAAAAGTGTTGGGTGATGAACATATTTCCGGAGACTTGAGACCACTTGAAACCTTTCCCCATCATACATACATATTTGATATGACTAACGAATTAGAATCCCGCATGCAACTAATACACCCTCCCAACCCGATACAACCTTTAAAATGGAAATTGATATCCTAAGCTCCCCACCCATCCACTCAAAGACACATAACCATAACTAAATGATCGGAAACCACTTTGCATTCTTCCTCATTTGCTAGAGTTGTATAATTACCTCCCTGTAAAAAAAAAAATATATATATTGATCAGGGTTGGAATCAACATCTCGAGCACAGATCCTCTGCTGTATGAGAATGTTGTACATTTTTCTGTGAGTAGAGAATGAGGGGTAAAAGTGGGAATTCCAAATCAGAAATTAAAAAAAAATCATCAAACAATTATTTGAAGAAGCAACAGCAGGAACACAGCAATAATCAGAGGATCCTGGGTGCAACATCTCACCCTCATCAATAAAAAAAAATATAAAAACAAACAAACAAACAAATAACCAAATTGAGGAATAAATGTTGAACATCTCACAAATGCTTCTTTAAACCCTTTTTTACCTTTCAAATTTACCGTAATAGTTAGCATGTCATCTCGAGTCTTTTCAGCCACAAAGAAAACATAGTCGATGAAAACATCACTCACCGAAAATAATTGATGTGGGTACTCCTACTATGCTCAGCTCATACAAAAAATGGGTTAGCTTCTTGGAGACAAAAGATTGATTTGTTAATTTTAATTCAACGAAACCAATCACATCAACATGTGAGCTGAGCATTTAAATTCAACGATGAGTTGATAAAAAAAAAAGGCGTAGATGTATGAAACTGTGGTAAATCATAAAAGAAAACCAATATACGAAAAAGATGAAAATTTGTAGAAAGAATACTTACCAAATGATCTTATAAGATCTTTTTTGCAAGCTCTTTCTACAGGATTCCTGTGGTCTAATCCTCATTCAATAAAGAAAGAAATCGATGATGATTCGTCTTCAAAAAATAAACGCAACTCATGCTAAAGGTGACAAAACTTGCAATAAGAACACTTATATAGAATAAATAACTGGTTTGCTTCAAATAACGGGAGCCGAGCTATAAACAAAGACAGTCACTCGCATGTGTAAACAACAAAAAGCAAACCAATCCAAAAATGGACCCATGGATCAGTACCAACAACATATGTTGACAAACTAAATGAAAGATGTGATATTGAAATGCCAAGGATAAACCTCTTCTCTCGCATAATAACCCATCTAAGGTAAATGCAGAAGGGGCTCATAAAATTAACATCCATTGACAACTCTACACATATAAAGGTAAGGAATATTTGACATGTGAATTTTGCCAAATTGTAACAATTATACAACAATATCTAAAATAATCAAGTAATAAATTCATAACTTCGAAATTCGCCAACCAAACTTGATAAATAGATCTTAGATGATAACAAATTACCAACAACAGCTTTTTAACAAAAATTTAGAAATGGTATGAATTCTAGTAATAGTAATAATACAAAAATTAGATGCCAACAAAGATGGTTTCAGAACACAAATAACCATAAAAGGAAAAAAAAAACATTTGGATTTTGATCAACTACTCAAGGATAAATAGCGCAAAGTGCTAAAAAAAATGAAAATACCTATTTTTTATTTTTTTTAATTAGGACCTCGACCTCGTCTTAGTAATTGATATCAAATTTCCACTATGAACTCTCCATCTAATAACCAACAGTACAAATAAGCCAAAACACCAACTTTGAGTCAAATCCGACATGGATGACAAAAGAACAAACCGAAATTTTGTTGGTCAATGAGAGAGAGTTTGTTCTCTTTCTTGATGTATTCCAGGGTAACAAAGTTTGTCCGACACGGATGTCTGCAAGTTGTGAAAACAAAAAAACATAAAAAAAAATTGCAAATATTGAAAACAATCAACCTTGCAGATATTGAAAACAATCAACCTGATCAGTGTTCTTCTTCAACCTCTTTTTCAGCAGCAAGTGCCTCGTTTTCAACTGTGCTTGGAGCCAATAGACCTAATCGAGATTTTTTTTTTAAAACATCACACACGCGCAAAATAAAATGAAACTTTTCAGAGCTTCCTTTAGTCAATGCTTGTGCCAATAAATACAACTAATGCCACCGCTACAACTACCTAGATGATAGAAAAAGGAAGGATTCAACCGAATTTTGCTGCGAAAATGAACATGAAACCACATTATTAACATTTATTCTTCCCACTATTACAAACCGAATCGAGACAATACTAACATTCAATGGTGGGTTGATCGATTCTCATAAAAATAATTAATAAATCTACCGATAACTCACCAAGCATTAACTTATTGTTCTCACTGTTACAAACCACTTATTCTTTTCACTATAACAAACCAAATCGAGACAATACTAACAATCAATGCTGGATGAATCAATTCTCAAGAAAAAGAAAATCAATCTACCGTGAACTCAGTGACACTTATTCTTTTCCCTGGTAAAAACCAAATTGAAGCAATTAAAAAAAAATTTGAAAAACAGAAAAACGAAAAAACATTCGATTAAGAATTAGTCAATTCTCAAAAAAAAAAAAAAAAAAATCAATCAATGTAGCAGGAACTCACCGACAAGGCCGGTGAATCAACGGGAAGGCAAACTGAGATATTCGGTGTGGATTTTCGGGAGTTTCGCAGGATGTGATGTTAGTTGGTCCCATTGACGCGTCTCTTTTCTGCAGAAATTGAGGAGCAGTATCGTAATATTGAAAAGAGTTTGATCAAACCTTAAAGTAAAAAAGAGATCAATTCGAACCCAAATTTGAGAAGTTCCAATATTTTTTAAGAGATTACAGTGATCGGGGAGAGTTACGTTTCAGAATCAAATCCTACGGAAAATGGGGAGATTTTTTTTTAAACAATGAAAGAGATGAACGTAGAGAGTTCTGTTCTTAGAATCAAATCCTATGGAAACCGGCGAGATTTTTCCTTTTTTTGGTGGAGATTTTCCAGATTTTGTGGAAATGAATTTATGAAGGATAAACGTGTTTATTTCAAAATAAAAATAAAAAGTGTTAAACTTGTTTTATTTAGGGAAGGGGCCGGGTCAAATAGCGGGTTATGTGGGAAAAATCCGGGTAATTGGGTTAAAAAGCTTCGTGTATATATTATATATAGATAGATAGTAAATAAAATTTAATTTATCAAAAAAAAAAATCGTAAACATCTAAGAAAACTAGACAAAATAAGATAGGTATTACATAAACTCTATGAATATATAAAATAGATATTCGACCTTTATACGGTGCCAAAAGAAATTGTGATTGACCTTCAAAATATTATATATTGTAAAAATGATTGTTTATAAAAAAAAACATATAAATTTGATACGACAAAAATTGGAAAATCGGGTTGTGTCGGACCTTTGACTTGCAAATCAGGTCATACCTTTTCTGACATTAAAAATCAGGTAAACGTAAGGTTCCTTACGATTAAACGTAAGGAACATTACGTTTAAACGTAGAGAAATTGAATAATTGTAACTCCTAATTTATTGAAATAACCTACGTTTAAACGTAGGTTATTTCAATAAATTAGGAAAGTTACAATAAATGTATATTTCTCTACGTTTAAACGTAGGTTAGAACGCATTTATCTACGTTTAAACATACTGTTTCTACGTTTACAAAGCAATTATTTACGTTTGGAAGTGGTAGATGGCAATTAATGTTGTTGTAAGATACTTGTTCAATATACACCACATTAACGGGCTATTTTTCTCATTCCTTCAGAGTCTTTCATGTTAATATAAATTTTCTAACCACTTATTCATCTTTCAAGTCCATTTCTTCATCATTCAAGTGCTCAAATGGGTAAATTTTTGCTATTTAATTTGTCTTAATTCAAGTGCTCAATGTGATTATGTTATTTATGCTAGTAATGAAATGTACTTAAACTAAATGTGTGTTTTTAGTAGGTTGTTTATGTAATGTTTATACATTTAAGTAGTGTGTTTAAGTCTTTTCCTAACTAGTGTTATTGTTTAGGGTTTAATTACTAGGGTTTAGTGTAAGTAATGATATGTATTTAACCGAAATGTGTGTTTTAAGTAGTGATTATGTTATTTATATTGTAGTAATGATTTGTATTTATCGAAATGTGTGTTTTAAGTAGTGATTATGTTATTTATATTGTAGTAATGATATGTATTTAACCGAAATGTGTGTTTTAAGTAGGTTGTTTATGTAATGTACATCTAAGTAGTGTGTTTAAGTCTTTGGTATTGTTCGATTGTAGTAAACTTTGGTATTGTTGATTTGGTATTGTAGTTTTGAGAAGTTGGGAAATTTGTTGTTGGTAGTAATGGAATTGTCCATATTGATGGTTTGATCGTGCATAAGGGTGCTGTTCCTACCCAAAATGGTTATTGGAAATATTGATCACACTTAAACTTAGAGTGAAAGAGTTTTAAGTGTTAAAAGTCTTTGTTTCCTTGTTTGAAACATCTTAAAAGGGGAAAATAGTCTTTGTTTCCTTCTTGGGGTTTAATTAGTAGGGTTTAGTGTAAGTATATTTTGTTTTCTATTTGTGATAAATTTGCTTAGGTAGGGTTTTGAATTATTATATTGAATGTCTATAATGCATTTTAAGTTGTTATCTAAGTTGATATTGAATGATTTAATAATGACTTGAATTGTTTTTTTTTAAAAAAAATAATCGCAACACTATGATTGTTGTCTCGTTCAACGGAGAATTTACGTACGATCCTCTCTATAACCGGTGGAATCATGTAAATGGATTGATGTTCTCATTATTTGTCCGAAAGAACATAAGATTGAATGCGTTGTTGGATAAATTGCATGTGAGGCTTGGTATTGATCGGTCTGATTCAAAGCTCGGCGTAAAAGCTTTGTTTACTTATGCTAGTGTGGGGAATATACCACCTGATGATATCTTAGACGACGAGACACTAAATGGTTACATCGAAGCGGCCTCTGACAGTAAAAATGTAATTTTTTGCGTGAATGCTACACCAGTGGAGGCAAACAATGAACCGATATTTGAGGATGATGGCATTGATTTAAATCAAGATTGCAATGCCCCGGATGATAACAATAATTCGGATTATAGTCTTGGTAATTTCCCTTCTCCGGTACAAGAACTTGCTACAGATCCAAATTTTAATCCATTCGAGCAACAGTATGGATGTAGTGGGTTTGAAAACCATGTTTCTACACAAAGGCTTGGTGAAGCTTCGGACCAACAGTTTCAGTATCAACCAGTCAGACCAAGTCATAATCTTTCAAATCAACCTTCAAGTAGTCATGTTCGTGTTGAAATGGTTGGTGAATACACTGCTCCGTTTGAATTCGGTCCTCCAAGTTATAATGTTATAAATAGCCAATCACATAATCCGTTTCAGTATCCTCCTAACCAACCTTCAAGTAGTCGTGCTCAACCTATCCAACAGCCATATAATTTGTTTGGTGGATCAGTCACTAGTTTTTTGGCTTCTCCATTTGCACCTCATATTCAAACCGATCAAACGGGCAGGAATGACAACAATAATCAGGGTGCCAATGCTAGGGCAAGTGTACGAGAAGATTATTCATGGAGGATTCCCATATTTGAAGATGATGATTTACCGCAGTGTCTATCTACCGGTACGTTACATATGAATGACGTGAACGAATTGTTCATTGGGAAGAAATATGATTCGAAAGAAGATTTTAATTTGAAAATAAAATCGCATGCGGTTGCCAATAATTTTCAGATGAGCTTGGGTAGGTCGGACACACGTTGCTTGTATTACACATGTCTAAACGATACATGCAAATGGCATGTAAGGGCGAAAAGGGTGAAGACGAATACAAATGTCTCACATACATTTGAGATCACAACGTTGAATGATGTGCATACTTGTGCCTCTCAGAATGCGGATAATGACAATCAACAAGCAACACTTATTGTTATTGCGAGTCTGCTAAGTCAAAAAATGGAAGAACTCGGCAATGAATATAAACCCAAACATATTATGGAGGACATGCTCACAACTTACAGTGTACAGTTGACTTATGACCAAGCATACCGAGCTCACGAGATGATGAGAATGCTGGTTAGAGGTTCACCGACGGAGTGTTACAATGCGATACCCTCGTACCTGTGGATGGTGCGTGAGGCCAATGAAGGGACCTATGTTGACTTTCAGCTTGATAATCTGGGAAGGTTCGGTAGTTGTTTCATGGCTTTGGGAGCAAGTCGTCGTGGTTTCAAGTATTGTCGACCTATTTTGTGTGTGGACGCCACTCATCTAAAAACCCGTTTCTCAGGGCAACTATTTATTGCTGTTGCTGTAGATGCCGGTGACCACCTATTCCCTGTAGCCTTCGGTATTGCTGAAAAAGAATGCAACGATTCATGGGGGTATTTCATGAGACAATTGAGGTGGCCATTGGAGGTATCCATGCTGAAAATTTGAGCTTTATATCCGACAGACACAAGGCTATTAGAAATGCGGTTGGTCAGGTATTTCCCAATGCATATCACGGTGTTTGCTATCATCATTTAAAGGGCAATCTAACAAAAAAAATGGAAGGATTACGGTTTTTGTGAAGACACATTCTATCAAACAAATTCTATGCATTCTCGGAGGCCGATTTTCTCCGAAAGTACGCCCTGATCAAGGCACAATGTCTTGGCGCATATCTAAAACTAGAAGAAATAGGTGTTGAACGGTGGGCGCGTGCCAAATTTCCTGGGAAAAGATACGCCTTAATGACAAGCAATTACGCTGAAAGTTTCAACTGTGCGATTAGAGGAGCTCGTCGTTGGCCTGTTCCTAGCCTCTTGGAATTCATTAGAGCTACACTGCAGAGATGGTATAATGATAGACGACAGAAGGCGCTTGATTGTGCGACTGTGTTAGCACCGGAGATCGATACAATAGTGGCTTCGAATATTACTGCGAGAAGGAAGTTCAGGGTTAATCCTATTAACCCCGATGAGTTTGAGGTTCATGGAAATAACTTGCTTCATAGGGTGGTAAATCTACGAGAGAGGAAGTGTTATTGTGGTTATTTTGAGAAAATGGAAATACCATGTACGCATGCTATAACAGCCGCAGCAACACGCAAATTAGTCCACCCGAACTCTGTTCACGGTATTATAGAGCCGAATGTTTCAAGGAGATTTACATGGGTAGCATATATCCGGTTCTAACGGGGAGGATTGGGATGTTCCGGAGGCGGTAAGAAACATGAAAGTCGGAGTGCCTAATATGAGATATGCGCCTGATGCCAGTGGAGCTCCAAGAAGAGGTAGAATTAATACCACTAGAATCCCTTATGAATGGGAACGTCCAGGCCATCATAATGTATGTAGTAACTGCAAACATCCAGGACATAACCGAGCCAGTTGCACGCAATACCGGTAGGAAGTCATTGTTTTTGTTATGGTGATATTAGAATGGATCGTTATTGTGTAACGTATTAATAGAATGTAGTATTTTATTAATGGATTGTAGTAATGATTGTATTCAGTTATTAATCGGAATCAAGTTTGTCTTGTATTACACTACCTCCTCGTAAAACTAACGTAATTATTACGGGGCTTACACACAAGAAAAAAGAGTAATGATACGTTGGCTTACATACATAACAAACATAAAAAACAAAGAGTAATGACACATTGAGATAACAATAAGATGACGCTTAAATAAACTAAGGGTGATCATTAAATACGATAGGATGACGCCTAAATAAATGATCTTCAATATTTAGTAATCACCACATTAAACACGACGTGATTTTCTATAGGTTGATCAATGACTTCAAAGCTGCATTCATCTCCCGTATTTAGGTCATTGTCCGTAATGAAATCATTCAACCCGTTTAAACGAACTTTTTGATTTACCATATAGACAATTCTAGCAGGCCATGATTCCCCCGTGGCAATTCGCAGTTCCACGGTCTTGTTTTGCAACATGTCGTTTGTTCTAGCAAATGCCTTTGGAATATTCTACAAATCACAAACAAATTTAAATACTGTTTCAAAATGGGGAAAAAAGATCAAACAAGAAAACAACTAAAAATATTTTAAATATCTCACCACATAATAACAACCATGTAAAAATACCCGGTTTAGCGGCGTCGTCGAAAATGGGGTTTTGGGTTACCTGCACTTGCATCATCATCTGCATCATTTTCTTCACTCTCGGACTCAGAAAAAGTCTTCTCACAATAAGTGTGATCCATCACAATAATGTCGAAAGTGAAACCCCCTCTGCGTTCAAACACTATAAACTCCCTCTCATTCAAGTAATGAGCCGCCACATACTCCTCCCAACCTTCCCCAAAGAAACGAAGAATTCCATTGTCTGTGGCTCCAACCCTCACTTCCCATGTCCCTAATCGGCTTTTGAGAACGGCCCTATCTAGTTCCTCGCCGTGTCGTTCAACCTATTAACGTATCTTTGGAGGTAGTGTCTATGAAAAAAAGAAACATTTCACGTTTGTTCAATCATAATACAAGTGATATAAATGTAAGTTAATTAATAATGACATACCAAACTTGTTGCGAAACCGCCATCAAGAACTTTAAAGAAACGATCATTATCCATTTGCTTCAGTGTAGATTATAAATTGAAAGGTGAAGAAGTGGTTAGTTTAAATTGACTACTTGAATGATGAAGAAAATTCAAATGAACTTAAAAGAGTTTGAAGAAATAAGAGAAATGGCTTGTACTTGTACAACAACAATAATTGCCATGTTCCAACACTAGTACTTGCATTCCCTACCCGTAGAGAATGTTGCGTTCCTACGTTTGGACGTTTGGACGTAGAGAATGTTGCATTCCCTACGTTTGGAATGTTTCATCATTTGGACTAGGTTCTACGTTACGGACGTAGAGAATGTTGCATTCCCTACGTTTGGACGTACATTTTAAGTTGAGTTGTTTTTTAAACAGATTGAATACTCATCAAAACACCAAAACAACATACACCCAAAATATAAATGGCTACCAACATACAACAAAATACCAAAAATAACATACACCAAAAAATTCCTACACAAAGTTTGTCAAAACAACATACACAAAAATACCTATAAATCTACTATTTGATTAAATAGCTGCACACAAAGTTTCTTTCTTAGCAACGGCATATTGTCATGATGGATCACATCAAACCTTTCGTTGTGCATCAAATGCTCAATGAACTTGACCGTGTATACCCCACAGTCACCCCTGTATAATATGAATAGTGTAAGAATAGTGTAAACTGTATAATATAATAAATAGTTTGAAGTTTATAACACTTACGAAATTGGCATTTGCGGTACGTATTCAGGTTTTACTACTTTGACATCAAAAATAGGCTTCTTTGGATCAACCATTTGTGGAAGTTGACGTAGACGAGCATCCGTCTCCAACACTCTCCTAAACGAAACACCCCACGCTTTGATGTTTCTCTTCACATCAACCTTATACGGCTTCCCCGACAGACAATCCCACACCCTAATCTTCCAGTCGGGAATAGACACTTGGACAGCTGCCCAGTGAGCATGACTAATGGACCAGGGAATGTAGATCACGGTGTTTTCATCCCATTGCTTGACGTACCGATCCACAAAATCTGGAATGTCCGTTGTGTCTGGCGGCTTTCCCTGATCTACATGACCTTGGCCGCAAAAGGCGGCTAATTCAGAGTATGCAATGGCCGAATGCGGTTGAAAGCATCCTGGATGTGCTTCCATTTGCCGTTGTATCAGGTCCAGATACGCATCGACATGCCGTACGCATGCAAAAATAAGTTAGAGATAATGAAATCAGAAATATGAAAATTTCGAAATATGAAAATGAAGTCACAAGAATATACTTCTCGGTCTAACACTTTAAGAGGCTCATGGAGACGTGTGAACCACGCCTTGCCAAACAATTCTGTAAGGCGGAAACCAGCTGCGTACCCCGTCGGAATCTCAATTGGGGGCGGATGTTCTTGTTTGTACCACGTTGTGAAATTGTTTTCCAGCTCATCCGGAAACTTTTTCAACGGTGTCCATCTCACAACATTATCACCGGGCAGACTGACTATGTGAGACCCATCAGTTAAATACCGTGGTCGGCTAGTAGTCTGACGGGTCGTCAATCTTATGTCAATTGCATCATCCGCCTTTCGTTTACCCAATTGTACAACACTTGGACCACCCACTAAACAAATTTCAATACATGATCAAGTTAGATAGTTTTTCACAATATAATTTATAGTTTCGAAATTAAAAATCAAATAACTTACTATAATCCATCTTAGGCTCTACAACCGATGCCTGGCTGGTCGTAGCCTCGGGAGGGGAGGGGGGCGGGGTAGTAGCCTCGGGAGGGGTAGGGGTCGTAGCCTCGGTAGGGGTCGTAGCCTCAGGAGGGGTCGTAGCCTCGGTAGTAGCATCGCCAGTATCTGCATCAAAGTAGGCACTCTCATCAATTCACGATAACAAACACTATCTATGTTAATAATACAAATTTCAATATAAATAAACCTACTAAACAATAATTAGATATAAATAACATAATGCTTACCCGAATATGGATCCTCCACAAATAATTCGTCGACGAAATCCTTCTCGACTCCCTCCTTCTGAACTCCCTCCAGCAGCACTCCCTCTTGCCCGGGTTGGGAAATTCCTTCAAGAATCTTATCATACCCGAACATCATCATCGGGTCGTCGGACGGGGTAGGAGATGGATGAGTATGCTGATGCGTATGCTGACCAGGTGGAGGCCGATGAGTATGCTGACTAGGTGTAGACTGATCAGTTTCCATCTCAGTATGATGACCCTGTGTAGACCGATCAGGGTCAAACTGAGAAGATGTGGCCCGGTCAGTATCATGTGGAGGAGTTGGAGGTGGAGGTGGAGGCCGATGAGGGGTAGACTGAAAAGATGTTGCCCGGTTAGTATCATAATACATACAACTAAATTTATCGCATAAAAAATTGACAATGAAATAATTTTTTACCTGATCTCTGGATGACAGCGTTTGCATCAACCCTTTAAGTTCAAGAAGTATCGCCCCATGCTCATTCTGCCGCTGTATAATCTCTCGAATTACTTGCCGGTTCTCGTCATTCTCGCCGGTGAATTTCCTCCCGAATGTCATTCACCCCATTATCCATCCTTCTCTTCACATCCCTATAAAGCCCGGCGGCTTTCATCTTCTTCATCAGATTCATCTTCTTCCGCCTGTAGCATCTCAGTGTATGAACTGTGCGGCACACGTCGTGAATGAGGAGGTAGAGGCTGGTTGTGAAGTAGAGGGATGTGAAGTAGAGGTTGACTATTGTGTAGTAGAGCGTGGGCTTGTGTAGTAGATGGACGTCTAGGAGGTGGCCGTGCAATTGGTACAGGCCGAGTGATCACACGTGGCGGCTCATTAATCTCCGCATCAGGGATGCCCTTATCTAGCATCAACTCCCTATCAACTTCCCTTGCAGCCATATATCCTATAACATGGCTCTGCGAACAATGTATATTTCATTAGAATTAACAATAACAAAATGTTTAACCATACCGGATATAATTAAAAGAAAATGTTTATTAAGCTTATTACCTTACTTGCCTTCGCCAACAACCCCTTCCACTGCGGAGGGGTAGTCTTGCAACTCCATCTCATCATCCGAGGAGCCGCATCAGGAGCTCTGAGGGTGGCAGCAATAGTCGGAACAACAATGTCTTGGAGGGTCTCGTAAGCCCAAAACTGTAAGGCATGTATAACCCCTTGTATCGTCACCCTGCCTTCTGGACTTTCCTTGTATGTATTCATCATGTGACAGATCTTTCTATAAGTCTGATCCCACAACCAAGTACCCCATGGAAAGTCATTTAAGCCTTCTACATTCTCGACCAAATAGAAGGTCTCACGAGGTACCTTAGTAGTCTCATCATGACCCATCATAATCCCGTGAATAAGGTAGACTAAACCTACACGGTAGAGAACTTCAGGATGCTCACGTATGATCCAATAACCATCTCTCAATATCCGGTATGGTGATCGGTTTTGGGTCAGGATGATGGATGTGGCCGTATGTCCCCTCAGCAAAACACCTGGAATAACTATCGGGAGCTTCCGGGAGATCACCAAACCTAAAACCGGTAATCATGCAAAACTCCCGCCTACCGAACTTCGCGGTCGTCTCACCAAATCTAAAATGAAGCTCACCGGCACATTCGGATAAACGGCACCGAAACATACATATTGCAAAACTTTGGCGGAAAACTGCCAGTGCTCGTACATTTGAATGAATTCTCGAAAAACCCCACCTCTCAATGTTCCCTCAAATCCGATCCTTCTCATGTGAATGTCAAGAAGATCCCGGAGCTTGGTCTTTTCCCCTCTAAAAGTCCATATCAAATTTTCCTTTACTTTGTAGACATCAGTTCCATGACGGCCAATCAACTGTTAACAAATAGCATTGTTTCAAGTCAATCACACACATATACTAGTCAATCACAAGCTTTATACACTAACATTGTGAAGTAAATCAACTATATAGTACATCTACTACCAAAGAAGAAATAACGAGCTACCAATACCTAAATGATTAATGTAAGTGTAAGTGTGATCAATATTTCCAATAACAATGGTCTCGAAAAACGAGCCATTTTCGCACCATTTTGGGTAGGAACAACACCTTATGCACGATCAAACCATCAATCTCACCATCAAGCCTCAATCAATCTCAACATGAACATATACATGAAAAAATGCATAGTAACACCATACTCATACACTATCAACTTCCATGTCCCAAATGTAAACTTACCTAGCCACAAATTGCATGTTTTTATCAAATTACAATCAAGACTAACCTAAACCTTAATTATAAACTGGAAAAAATCTCGCATACAAAAATACAAAAGAGGACTAAAGAGCAGTTTTCTACGTCCAGACGTAGAAAACCTACGTCCGTACGTAGAAAATCCGGCCTAAACACGAAAAATCCAGTTTAATCGTCTTCTTCAAAATAACTCCCTTACTTCAACCCACATAAAGAAAAATCAGGCTAATCCCCTTTGTCAGTCAACAATATCAGGCTAATCACCACAAGGCCAACAAATATCAGGCTAATCACCACTACAAAACACTAATAATTGGAAAATATATAGAACATAATTTAGGAAATAATATAACAATAAAACGTTTTAAATGCATCATAAGGGGAAACACTTACACTTTCTATATTGCTTTGATCTATTATGCTTGAGAGCAGAGGTGGCAAATCTGAATATTTGGTGCAAAATCGCCGTCCAGACGTAAAAGAACGTTTGATGAGAAACGTAGGGATTAGAACGTTTAAACGAAGGAAATAACCTACGTTTAAACGTAGAGAGTAGGTTATTCAAAATATTTCAATTTTACGTTTAAACGTAAGATTCCTACGTTTAAACGTAAAGTGTAAAATTTGAAATTAAAAATAAAAAAAATAAAAAATGAAAAGGAAAGTTTGCTACCAGTCTATCACAAAAGTCGGGATAACAGTTTTGTTTCATATAAGAGAGAGTAACTTGCTTCTCGGCAGCACAGTTGCAGTGAGTGACAATGGAGAAACAACAACACACGCCACCCCTACCACCACCATCGTCCTCCGGCGGAGGCGAATTAGAAGAGGGACAAGCTCGTCTTTATGAGGCGTACAATGAGCTGCATAGCCTGGCTCAAGAGTTTGAGACACCTTTCGATGCTCCAGCGGTGTTGGTTGTGGGTCATCAGACTGACGGGAAAAGCGCACTCGTTGAGGCTCTCATGGGCTTCCAATTCAACCACGTTGGTGGTGGCACCAAGACTCGTCGTCCTATTACCCTTCACATGAAGTACAACCCCAATTGTGACTTTCCTCTTTGTCATTTGCTCTCTGATGCTGATCCTTCCGTTGCTCAGCCGTTGTCACTGCAAGAAATTCAGGTTCTCAAATATATTAATGTTGTCTGCATTTGTATGTTGGCATAAATGTGTGAATTCTCGAGCATTCAGTCATATGTTGCCATAAGCATATGTGTTCTCTCATGAATTTGAAGGTGGTTTATGTAGTTTAGTTGAACACAAGTCACCATTTCTTGTTAAATGAAGAGTCTTGTTAATGATTCTTTGAACAAATATATGCAGGCTTACATTGAGGCTGAAAACATGAGGCTAGAGCGTGAAACATGTCAGTTCTCTGCAAAAGAAATAATACTCAAAGTCGAATACAAGTACTGTCCAAACCTCACTATAATAGACACTCCGGGACTTGTTGCTCCTGCCCCTGGACAAAAGAATAGGGCTTTACAGGTACAATATCATGGTACACAACATATGTTTCCAGCTTCAGTTAGATCTTAACGGTGAATCCAAATTCTGTTACTCTGGCAGGCTCAAGCTCGAGCGGTGGAATCCTTAGTGCGAGCCAAAATGCAGCACAAGGAATTTATTATTCTTTGTCTTGAAGATTGTAATGATTGGAGCAATGCAAGCACAAGGAGGATAGTAATGCAGGTGCAAGCATGTTAATGTTTATTTCCAGATACCAAGACTTTGATGGCAATACGAAATATTTTAGAGTTTTTAATTATCAGACAATCTCTTGAAGTTCTCTTTAACCCTCCAAAACCAAATACAGATTGATCCTGAGCTGTTAAGGACTGTTATAGTTGCTACAAAACTCGATACAAAGATACCTCAATTTGCACGGGCTTCAGATGTGGAAGTTTATCTTTCACCACCTCCAAGCACACTTGATGGGTTCATGTTAGGCGATTCCCCTTTCTTTACATCGGTGCCATCTGGAAGAGTAGGCTTGGGAAATGAATCAGTTTACAGATCAAATGATGAATTCAAACAGGTCTGTTTTTTTTTCTCCTTTGAGATGCAGTTAGTATTGTCCAAGCTGAATCCTGATGGTGGTATCTTGCAAATGTATGTTATTGATCTTCTGTATAATGAACAAACTATTTTCCATTTTGTATTGTTCCTTTATTTTATGTTGTTTGCTCTCCTTAAATTATTGACAACAAACCCAGTTCTTTATTTACTGAATTCACAATCTTACCTGATCATTAAGTGGCTAGGATATGATAAATCATTTGTGGACTAAATTACTTGCCCGTCTGTCGTGTGCCGGTTATCTATAAAGTGTTTCGATTTGAAATCCAGGGAGAATCTTCATGTCAATCGATTGGAAAAAAAATGATCTTTTTGTAGGTTGATGATGTGTCTATTCTAGTTCATTCGCATTTGGTTATTAGGACTCATATCTGGACTGAATGTTAGCTTCTATTTTCAACTTAATTTTAGATGTTAATGGGATTTATTGTTTATTTAACTGTAATTGTTGTAGGCTGTCTCTTTAAGGGAGATAGAAGATGTTACAGTCTTAGAGGAGAAGTTGGGTAGGCCTCTTTCCAAACAAGAAAGAAACAGAATAGGCATTAGCAGTCTTCGAATGTTCTTGGAAGATTTGTTGCAGAAAAGGTAGCATTATTGTAAATACAGTTTCATAACAACTCACCTGGAGCAAATAAAGAAATTGAATAATAAAAGTAGATGATTCATAATTTCACTAACTTATAACTATGGTTATTTTCTCTTCAAGGTACATGAACAGTGTGCCTTTGATCATACCACTTCTTGAAAAAGAACATCGGAGCACCACGAGGAAGCTAAATGAAATCAACAAGGAACTAAGGTACTTCACAACTGAGATCAAATTTGAGGAGGCCACTTTCTTTTTTTGAGCATGTATCCTTAGCTTTCATAGTTTGTTCGATGTTATTCATGTTATCATTTCTAATGGTTGGATGCATTTGATTATCACATGAGCTGCTATTATGACTATATAATGAATGAAGATAGGGATAGCTAGGGATACTTGGTCATGGTCCTATTCTATCAACTTCCTTTGTCTTGTCATTGTCGGCCTCTGCCAGTTTCCGATGACTGTATGTAATATTCTTTGTTTGTCGGTCCTTGCTGACTCTTTTTAGATTTGATGATCCTCTTTTGCACTGCCCTCAAACATGCTTGGATGTGATTAAGATGATAGAGCTTCGTAATTCGTCCACATTTTTAGCTGCCCATGACTTCAGCTTTTGTTTTTGTGTATAGTTCAGGTTTTTTTAGTGGTTTGATATGTTCCTATCAAGAAGGGAGAGCGTTCAGGACTAGAATTCCCAGTTTCTTTGTTGTTGGGACCAGAGTATTTACTTCACATCTCCAAGTTTTTGTTTAGGCGAATGGTTGCAAACTCTCCTTCTATGTTAGAAGTATTTTGTTTCTATTCCAAGCTCTTTTTAGCTGACTCCTGAGCTTCACAACTGAATTCAAGCCATGACATGTTTCATTCTTCTTATTAGCCAACTTGGACATCTAAATGATTTGTATATGCTTTGTAACAGTGTTCTAAAAAGCGCCAAAATCGGTCGCCTAGGCGCACCCCGGGCATCTCGACTTGGCTCTGGGCAATCTCATTTGGGCGACAGGGGTGCTGGGCGATTTTCTGGGCGCTCCTGGGCCCTTCTAGGCGCTCCTAGGCCCTTCTAGGCAATTAGGGTTCCATCTGGGCGAACATCCAAGTTTTCCCAAGTGTTTAGACAAGAAAGAGGCATAAAACCCTAAAACCCCCGTAAAAACGCTAAAACCCCCCTAAAAAACCCTAAAACCCCCTTTAAAACCCTAAAACCCCCCTTAAAACCCTAAAACCCCACTTAAAACCCTAAAACCGCCTAGGCGCCCCAGTAGCGTACCGACTTCGCCTAGCGAGTTTTAGAACATTGCTTTGTAACAAATTCGGCATGATAATAAGATACCTTTGCTCCAACTTGAGGGGATGCTGAAATATTTAGCTTGTTATGATAACGTTTGTCATCATTGAGTTTGTTAGACGTTACTCATGTTTATCCTGTCTAGAGGTCGGATGCATGTCGTTAATCATGTACATTCCTATCATGGTTATATGAATGAATAAGGGGAAGGTCAGGCCCTTCTCACATACTTTTCTATTTCTAACAGATTCTTATGTCAAATGATGTTTTCTTACTTTCAGCTTCTTCCTTAATATTGAACTTTTCTTTTCCAGCGCCATGGATGAAGTGAAATTGAAGGAGAAAGGAAGAGCTTTCCATGATCTCTTTGTCAACAAGGTTCTTTGAAGTAGTTTCACATTTATTTTTCACGTTTTGTTTATTGGATCTGTAGTATTTTCCTGGGCGAGGTTCCCATCTTTATCTTGGGTTTTCAAAAGTCGTGGGCTTATCCTTCTCACTTACATGTACCTGTCAGTGGCTCTTTTCAGCCTTTCATGTTTAGTTATTCAGAAGTTAGATTATTTCTGATTTGTTTAGTGACCTGTTTTTCTTGTGCTAATCAGTTGTCACTTCTCTTGAAAGGAACAGTCGTTGCCCCTCCTGATAAATTTGGTAATCATCTTTTTGTTTCTACCAATACAGATCAGTGTTTATTTTGTAAATTTGTTATCTATTACCCTTTCCTAGCCACATCCAAATCGTCTTCATAGTAAAGTTATGATGTGAGAAATCTGTAGCCCCTGTTTGTAAAAAGAAAGCATATAAACTGCAGAGAAATTTAGTAGGGTTTTGAAGCTCCTGGGCAATCTCTTTATTAGAGTCTTCAAGCCTATTGAGCTGTGCAACTTCTTGTGTTGTAGGGGAAACTTTGCAAGACGAAAGAGTGAATGGAGGAGCATTTATTGGCAGTGATGGTCATCAGTTCCCGCAGAAGCTAATTCCTGTATATTTCCTGTGTTAGTTGTTGTTTCTGTATAGTTGATTTGATTACTTACTTTTTAAGTATATTGTACTTAGAAGCAAGACCATCTTTACATACAGTTAAAACTCTTATTTCTACAAGTTGATGTCCTGTGTTAATTATTTTGGTATACGTATTATGTTTTTTGTTTCCCAACTATTTTGCGCTACGAAAACTACATGTCGGGTTTCTCATTTTGTCTTTGCTGTTTCTTCCTGCGTCTTTGCTGCTAGTCTATGTTACGAATTACAATGCTGTATTTAGCTGGCACATGGGAGTGGGCTTTTTTATTGTTATTGTTAAGATATTAATGTAGCGATTGCCCTTCTCTTCAACACCTTAAGCTTTTTGATGAGTTGGTAATCTATCATAGTATCATAGCTTGAGGTCAGGGGATCAAACTGTAGTTCTGCGCCATTTAATAAATTAAAAACTATTAGTACTACTGTTACTCTGCTACAAAAACATCCTGTTAACTTTGCTACAACATGTCTTCGTTTGTCTACATGTTGACAAGCTCACATGTATGTATATATCACCCTTACCTTTAACAACTTAACTTTTAGATGAGTCGACAGCTTATTTGTTACATCAGTAACAATTTCTTTTCATGCGCCAGAATGCAGGGATGCGTCTTTACGGGGGTGCACAGTATCATCGTGCAATGGCTGAGTTTCGTTTCATTGTTGGAGGAATCAAATGTCCTCCTATAACACGTGAAGAAATTGTGAATGCATCTGGTGTTGAAGACATTCATGATGGAACAAACTACTCTAGGTACCTAAGGTTTCTGGCTTTCTCATATTACTCTTATATACATATACTCTATTGTGGCATAATCTAGTTCTTTTATTATTTGGAAAATCCAGGACGGCATGTGTAATTGCTGTTGCGAAAGCCCGTGATACATTTGAACCTTTTCTTCATCAGGTGAGTCCTCTAAATTTAAGTCCTGTTCCACTTTCCTTTTGTTTTCTTGTTTTTTATGTTGTCCTAGCGGCGCTTCTTAATATTTTTGTTTTAGTTGGAATTATTTATGTCATGTACTAACCAGGAAATTTGGCAATCCTTCTATGTTTTGTTACTCTAAAGTAATGTATGTAAATCAAAGCTGAAGCTCAATGAAAGTTCAGATACGTGTGGTGCCAATCTAACTTGCAGGATTATATACCATGGCAGCCCGTATAAAGAAAAATAATTTTAATTAGTTTGAATATAGTACATTTTAAAAGTAAGCTATTAAACTTGTTATTCACTTTCCTTATTAGCATTTAAGTTGTAAAATATAATTTTTTTAGGTTTTATTTGTTGATATTTTACTTTTCATTTACTGCTTCAGTTAGGAAAGAGGTTATTGCACATTCTAAAGCGGCTGCTTCCCATCTCTGTTTACCTTCTTCAGGTATGAGTTTTGTCAAGTTTTAAATGTAGTTTTGTTCTTTCCTAATCTGATTTGTAGACATTGCATAGATTTACATAAATATTTTCAAACAGAAAGATGGTGAGTATCTCAGTGGCCATGAGGTTTTCTTGAGACGTGTTGCCTTTGCCTTCAACCATTTTGCAGAATCTACTGAAAGATCATGCCATGAAAAGTAATGTTTTTTTCTTTTGAAGTCTTCTATTTCTTATGTTGCAATTTGTTTGTCATGAAAATATTGTTTTACCAACAAGGGCTGTCCAATAGACTTCTCACCTGTATAGGACAATTCCTAACCTCTATTTGGAAAAAAGGACATCCACAATTTTTCAAGGCAATAAAGGCAAGTCAAAGAGTAGTACAAGTGCTACTTTACCTAAATACCCTTCTACTTATGAAGGGGTCGTGGAGGTTTACGATTTAGGGCGATGTGGGGGTTTAGGATTTGGAGGGTAGTTCTTGCATGGGGGTGAAGGAATAAGTGGGGGTGGGGAGCAGGGGTGTATGTATTTTTTATTTTTTTTGTGTTTTTTTAATGGAGTAAGATGGAGCAAGGGTTTTTTGTCATTAGATAATATCTTATGTCTTTCTCCCCTTGAAAAAAGGAGACTGCTTTTTTTGCCAAGCAGGGCACTTATTTTGTACTTCTGTCCCCTTCTCCCATATTTGTTTTCGGTGACCTTGCTATCTATCGGTTGAATCATGTTCTTTTTAACTCCAAAAGGTTATTAGTGTGCCTAGAAAGCTAGCTTAGGTATGTAAAGTCTGAGACATCCGTAGGGTAATCTTGGTCCTTCGTGAAAGTCTGTAAGATGGCAAGCGAAATTTGTGGTATGTGTATCATTAAGAGTTTGGTTTTCTATATACCTGAAATACCGTTTGTTTTAGCATGTAGCTGAGCATTTAGTCCAATGCTTGGTACTTAATATCCACCTTTTAAGTTTGGTGAGGGTTTGCCTAATCTGCTCTTTGGCCATAAAAAGTTATATGATTAACCAAACTGCGACATGCATAAATTTTACATCATTTAAATCTAGTCGCCTCCTCTAAATCCTTGGGCAATGGTATAAAGCTTTGTTCATAAACGTCTTTTTGCTTCTTGAGGTCTTTTAAGGTTCGCCTTTTCATCCCTTTTATTTTCTTGATATTCTATGGATCGCTAGTGATATGTATATAAAATTTTACAGATGTATGGATGATTTAGTCAGCACGACTCGCTATGTGACATGGTCACTCCACAATAAGGTTGGTTTATTCTGATTGTTCACCCTGCAACTCTTATCCTGATTTCAGCTTTAAAATGGGTGTGTGTGTGGTAGGGGGGGGGGGGGGGGGGTCATTCAATTTTTTTAGTTTAAATAACCCCTGGAATTCATTTTTTTTCGTAAGAATAGGAAGCAGAACCATTAAATTCTTTATTTTGTAATTATTCCCTGGACATGAAGACGTCATTCTCCTGCTTTTGTGTTTTTGGTGATCCTACCAGTAGGAATCAATAAAGATGGCAAATTTCTTTGGATATACTGAATTTGGTGGTTAAATAATATAGGAGTAGATATGCTAATATAGCTAGAAACACTGTTGATCCAATGTAGAGTGTATTTTTTGTTGAAAAGCCTTGATCAAAAGCAGTGATTACTTTTTGAATAGATCGATTTATTCACTCAACTGAGTATATTGCCTTTGTATTTGTCCTGCTGGTGAAATTAAGATTTAATCTTTCTGAAAGTATAAGTTAATGGTGTGTACCATTCTCCCAGTTCTTTTTTTTCCTCCCTGATCTTTCTGTCATATAATGTTATTATACATATACAGAATCGGGCTGGATTACGTCAATTCTTAGACTCATTTGGTGGATCAGAACAGTCACCCTCAAATGGCAATGCTGCAACAGCTAGTATGTTTCAGGACCTATCTATTTATTCTGTGAGTGGTAGTGATAAGCAAGAAAGTAGGGGTAAATCAGATGCAGTACAGCTAAGCCATTTGGCCACAGGTGGTAATGATTTAGGTCAGGCAGCAGAGACAAGGCTAGCGGATCTATTAGATAGCACTCTCTGGAACAGGAAGCTTGCTCCTTCTTCTGAAAGGATTGTCTATGCTTTGGTCCAACAAATTTTTAGTGGTATCAGAGAATACTTTTTGGCTTCCGCAGAATTGAAGGTACACACTGCTACTGGTATCACTCCGATCCCTAGTACTTGCTCCTTTTTTTATGGATTTCTCGCGTGCATCTTTTCTATGATGATTCATTTTGAGGAGAAATGATGCTTGCAAATATGCTTCGTCTTTGCTGCTGCTGCTGCTGGTGGTGGTGGTGTATTTGATAAATATATGATGGCTTTGGCATTTCCCCTTTAGTTATGTATGTATCAGCACTCTCATGATTAATTTTGCTGCTGCCTTGTTTGCAATGCAGTTCAACTGTTTTCTCCTTATGCCTGTGGTTGACAAGTTACCTGCATTACTACGGGAGGACTTAGAATCTGCATTTCAAGATGATCTGGATAATGTTTTCGATATAACTAATCTGCGACGATCATTAGGACAGCAGAAACGCGATACAGAAATTGAGCTTAGACGGGTACGTATTTCCTTTTTTTTTCTTTTGTTATTTTAATCATAATATGTTATCTGTTAATATCTTAATACTCCCTGTGCCTCAAATTATAGTTTGTTTGTTTTAGATATTTGCACACAAATGAAGAAAGCTAATCAATGATCAAATATTTAGTGGATTATTAAGACTAAAATGGCCTTCCACTTTACTTCGGTTTTCAAAACACAAAAGCCATTAAAATATTGGGTAGAATAGTCATATATTCTTGAGAAAGACCTATATATTGATTGTGGTCTTATTTTGAGGTGCAGATACAACGGCTGAGAGAAAAATTCAGACAAATCCATGAGCAACTTGGTTCATACGAGGTCCTGGCCAAGGCCTAGCTAAATACTTGTATCTTTATTTTAATCTTTTGACTTGGTACAGAAAAGGCGGCTAGTGCATACTGCAGAATGCATAATAATGTTTATGTTTGAGTCTCAAAAATTCTCCAATTTGCCCGTTTATCATTGAGGTGTATTGCAAAAGTATATTCAATCTATGACTCCTACTTGTGGAGGTTTTCATAAGAGCCTTTATATTCATAAACACCCCTACTGTTGTAAGCTACTTCTAATCAAACTATCCCCTGGATATGGCCTAGTGGTGAAGGCATGGGTGCGTAGTGCAGCCTTTAACCTAAGCTGGAGGTCATCGGTTCGATTCCCGTAATGGGGTTGATTTCCGATTGATAACACCATTCAGTGCAGAGGTTTCAAAGCGCAAATTTCATGTTGGGCCTACTTAGATTACTTTGATTAACCTCTCCTCACTTTCATGTGGGATCGGGGGTGAAAGGACCCTTAATGGTAGGGTTTACCATTTTTACTTCTAATCAAACTGTCCAGTTGTGTTGAACACCTTGACAGTTTCTCAATTACGGAAATCCATTAGGATTCACTCCTTTGAAATAATTTTCTAGTATGAATCTAAAAAAGTTCAAAGACATTCATAATCAATAACTACTGATTTAGAGCATTGACGTTGTTTTTAAAAAGTAACATCCGTGGCAATAATGTTATTTCGTATAAATATAAATAAAAAAAGAATTATTATATTCCAAGTAATTTTTGAACGTGATAAACATTCGTGGTGCTAATAATAGAACCCGTTAAAACAAAGAGCAATGTACAGACACGACGAAAATACACAACCAATTAACACAATAACAATCTATATCATTGATTATTGTATCATTAAGAATAAAATTCTAGAAGAAAAAGAAAAGAAAAGAAAAAAAAAAACCACCAACGGAGAGAGGAGTGGGGGAAGCCCATCCGAAAGGATAAAGCACAAAGCAAAAGCTCATGGCGCTGGTTCTTCCCGCTTTCAGTTATCCGTTATTATCATACCGTTTCTCCCCTTGGCGCCACCGCCACTTGAAACCACTCACCCATGCTTCTCTACCGCCACTTCAAACCAACAATCAAAACCCTCCCTCTCCGTCGTCTTCTCGTCCCCGGAAAACCGGCGTCATCATTGTCGGAGCTGGCCTCGCCGGCCTAGCTGCTGCTACACGCCTTCAAGCCGAAAACATCCCTTTCCTTATCCTTGAAGCCTCCGACGCCGTCGGCGGACGTGTTCGCTCCGACAAGGTGGACGGCTTCACTCTCGACCGTGGCTTCCAAATCTTCATCACAGCATATCCTGAAGCTAGAAAACTCCTTGATTATACGGAACTTAATCTCCACAGCTTTTACTCCGGAGCTCAGGTTTTCTACGATGGACGCTTCCACACCGTAGCAGATCCCCTCCGTCACTTCTCCGATTCTTTGCTGTCTTTAGCTAACCCGATCGGGAATGTCGTGGATAAGATCCTCATTGGTTTGACCAGACTTCGGGTGTTGCTGCAATCAGATGATGAAATCCTGTCAGCAGACGAAGTTTGCACGATTGATCTTCTGAGAAACAGCGGATTCTCGGAGTTCATTTTAGATCGATTCTTTCGGCCTTTTTTCGGAGGTATTTTCTTCGATACACAGCTCGAAACAACTTCCCGCTTGTTCAATTTCATCTTCAAATGTCTCGCCCTAGGTGAAAACACTCTTCCAGCTAATGGCATTTCTGCGATCCCGGAGCAATTGGCGCGAAAATTGCCCTCTGATTCAATATCATTCAATTCCAAAGCTGTCTCCATTGATACCGAATCTGCAGAATCCTCCTCCTCATTTACGGTAACCTTAGAAAACGGAGAGTCAGTGAAGAGTGAACTAGGGATTATAGTAGCAGTTGAACAATTTGAGGCCGTTAAGCTTCTACCTGAAAAGCTGCAAGTGAAAAAACCGGCTCGGAGCACTGTTTGTTTGTATTTCTCCATGGACAAAGACAGGGTTCCTGTTAAGGACCCTGTATTATTTCTTAACGGGACAGGGAAAGGAACTGTAAACAATATGTTTTACGCGACAAACGTAGCACCGTCTTATGCCCCGAAAGATAAGGCATTGATCTCTGTATCACTGGTTGGGCTCTACGACGATGTAACCGACGAGGATTTAGTGAAACAGGTTGTTAAGGAGATGGAAGATTGGTTTGGGGAAAGGGTGGTTGGGTTATGGAGTTACCTGAGGATGTATAGAATAAGGTTTGCACAACCAAATCAATCCCCACCAACAGATTTGTGTAAGGATCCAAGGGTTAAGGTAGGTGGAGTGTATACCTGTGGGGATTATGTGACTAGTGCTACATTTGATGGAGCTTTGGTGTCAGGGAGGAGAGCTGTTGAAGCTTTGTTAAAAGACAGAGCTTTACTAACTGTTTAGCTTCATTTCTCCAACTACACTATATGATTACTATCCTTTTTGTAAAGATATTTTGCTGTTTGTTTATATATATATATATATATATGCATCCTCTTGTAGCTTCTATATCCTATTCTTTTGAACCATTCAATGCCAAAAATCCCCAACCGAAGAATTTGAGTTCAATGGTTTCCTAGTCAAACTGGAAGAGGGGTGGGTCTCTTGGCATTGAATTTTTGTTTTGTTTTTGTTTGTTAAAGATTCAAGGTTTCATCGATGAGTCACACCATCATCAATAGTCTATAATACAGTTACAACGACTTATTGTATTTACGCAATGTGGTGTGTTAATCAATGTTGATTGATATGAGTTTCAGTGTGATTAATGATTTTAAAAGAGTAGTGTCATTTGTTACTACTCACTTTATTGTGTCACTATAGGCACACAAAGACATCTAAAAATGGCCTAAGCTTTTTATTTTTTATGGAAGTGTTGTGTCAAGTAGATCATTCATGTTCATCAACTTCTACTCTCTTTCACCGAGTAAGGATGAAAGATGGTAGAAATAAACATACACAATACATCCATCTATTTGATATAACTTTCGTACAAACATTGAACCATAAAATTTATCATCTTTTATTTTCTCACTTCTACTCCTGACAATTTATCACTTGACAGTAAAGACAATCTTACCTTGTTTTAGAACACACTCTTACATCCATGATATCTATCAACATATTCTTCTTGCTCTAAAAGCCGGTGTGTCATGTCTCTAAGCCTCATACTCTCCCAATGCCAATAAAAATAACATATTTGTCAGCAGCGTCTTGATAAAAGGGCCAACCAAGTTGTTGGCATAGGCGATCTTGAGAATCGACACGTCTCTTCTTTGCATGATCTCCCTGATTAGATTAGATGGCAATTTCTCTCGATATTCTTTGCCCTTTTGTGGCTTTTAGGTTCTTTGGAGTTAGACACAACACCATTGTTATCACAATAAAGAGTGGTGGGCTAATCCATGTCTGGAACAAGGTCTAACTTTCATGTAGGCTAATCCAATCAGTTTATCCATCTGGATATTCCCTTTTTCCTTTTGACATGTGTGAGATCGGTCATCATACATGTGACATTCATCTGGCTAAGCTACGAGCATAAATCTACCTCAGCATATAGGCCGAGATGATACTCAACCATCATATTGTTTCATTATTCGCTAGATATTCAGAGATCAGTATTAGCATCATGGCTGACATGGCCTTATCTCGCTACCTTAAACAAGGCATTTCTCCTAGGACGAGGTTATCATCATCAAAACAACGCAGGCCGCTCACGTACAAAAAAAAAGGCGATGTGGTGTAGAATGCTACCGGTCTCAAACATCATACATGACATAGGTTGTCCTATGTCACAAGCATCATTAGCTTCACATCCATTGGGCATCAATCCACTACAACCTGAATAAGCCTTGTCCTCACGGCATAACCACCTATTAGGCCACCATCTCCATCATGGTATGCTATTATATCAGTTCCCTCACATGCATGGTAGGCAATCTCGTATAGTCTTTTATTCTATGAAAATTACTTATACTTCACTTTACTGTCACATCATCGAATTGAGCGTCGTGGGGTTTTCCCGGAGAAAGAGCTATGAGACCCTTAATGACTTGTTCGTTTTACAGATACAATCTGGATTACCTTCAACCGTTGGTCATATTTCAAAGCACGTTCAACAACATCAACGATTGGATTTCACTTGGACGATTTCTGGCATTGTAAGTTGGGCTAGAATAAGGGCCTATAATAGTTCATCCTCCAAGAAAATTGTAATAAACAGCTTCAACGACTCCTTTTGGGCACAAAAGGACCATTATCGGCACAACCATGCAAGGTGCCGGTTCGTCACTTTGGAATCGCCACGTGCAAGATCCGATGAGAGTAGTTAAGCCCATTCCGGGCACCGACCAACAAAAACCACCACCATTAAGATTGCGGGTTCTATCGTAATGGTAGAAGGCGGATTGGGTTCATCATCCGCCCTAAACGAAAAGTTAGAGGAAATACATTGTGGTTCCCATCGAAAAAGGATGAAGCTATGCAGAGAGACAACATATGGCTCACGTGACCCCTTCCCTAGGAGCTAGCAGCGAATGCCTCGTCATCAGAGTTATAATGCACATGCATTTTGTTAAGCGTGCTTGCATAGACAAAGGAAGTGCGGTCAACATTCTCTATTTCGATGATCTCCGGTCCTCGAAACTAACATGCATGAGTTTAACCCCGGTATCAACACCTCTTGTTTGGATTTTCTTGACCACCTGTACGGCATCTAGGCGTAATCCACCTGAACACGGCGTTTGGAATGGCAAGTATACATGGTGGTTTCAGTCCCTAAAACTGCCGCAACAACAGGTCCGTAGAAATGTCTAGGTTTTGAATTACTACAACCGTGTCCATAGTCCACAAACAGTTCTATGGTCTAGATGGGAAGTCTATAAAAGATTCTACCGGCTATATATAATTACTACTCCCTCCGTTCCACAATATTTTAGACAGTTGCTAAAAACACGCAGATTAAGAAAGTAATTAATTGTTTTGATTTTGATTAGATAAAAACTAGAATACCCTTATAGAAAATATAGTAAATAATACTACTACATTTAAGACCGTATATAGAAAAAAAAATAAAAAGATGATAAAATAAGAAAAGTACATTAAATTTTGCATTGGAAGATATTCTGCCCACTTATTTAAAACAAAAATTTTTAGAACTGTAATTTGGAATGAAGGAGAGTATATATATTGTCTATTTGGGGGAATTACCTATATAGCCTTTTTTTTAGATTTTTATTGCCAATATAGTCTTTGGCTATTTAAAAAAAGAGGAAAAATCAGAATTTATTGAAATCCCCCAAATGCCCCCACTTGAATTTTCCCCAATTTTTTCCCCTTCTCCAAATTCAAATTTAAACATATAATTCAACTTTCCCTCTCATCTTTCTTCTTCTTCTTCTTCTTCTTCTTCCATTAACTCGTTAAATTGTTCACAAATCACACGATTTCATGTAACTCGTGTGATTTGGGTCCAATAGCAATGTTGGAATGGGTGTTCCGGCGAGATTTTGGGGTTGAAGAAGATGGATTATTTGGGTTCGAATGGGTGTGATTTGAGTTCGAATGAGTATGATTTTGGTTCGAATGTGTGTGATTTTGGCTTGTGTAACATGTTCAAACATGTTCAGGGGCTTGGGTTCGAGTGGGTTCGAATGGGTGTGATTTGGATGCGTGATTTGGGTTCGAATGGGTGATTTGGGTTCAAATGAGTGTGATTTGAGTTCGAATAAGTATGATTTGGGTTCGAATGAGTGTGATTTGGGCTTGTGTAACATGTTCAAACATGTTCAGGGGTTTGGGGTTCGAATGAATGTGATTTGGATGAGTGATTTGGGTTTGAATGGGGTGTGATTTGGGTTCGAATGCGGTGATTTGGGTTCGAATGGGTTCGAATTGGGCTTGTGTAACATGTTCAAACTCGTATAACATGTTTAAACATGTTCATAGGCATTTTGGGTATGTTCGGAGACAAAATTGGGTGAGTCTTTTGAACAAGAATTGTTTTCAAAAAAAATTACTCCCTCCGTCCCATTTTATTTGTCCTGTTTGACTTTTCACACAGATTAAGAAAAGTGTAGTTAATGCTTTGAATCATATTAAATGATCTAATATTTTTACACTTATGCCCTTTAAGTTGTTGTTGAAGCATTTAATGCTACATATTTTTTATTGTAAATATTGTAAAGAGAAAAGAGTATTTGAAGAAATTTAGCAATTAATGCACAAAGTGGACACTTATTTTGGGACAAACCAAAAAAAAAACATGGGCAAATAAAATGGGACGGAGGGAGTATATAAACAAAAACTTTGGTGAAAGATACTTAATAGCCGCCGGCCCAAATTGTTCAGAAATTGGAAAATCAGGTTGTGTCAGGTCTGACACTTGCAAATCAGGTCATGCCTTTTCTGACATGGAAAATCAGGTAAACGTAAAGATCCTTACGTTTGAACGTAAGGATCCTTACGTCCAAACGTAAGGAAATTCAAACCAAATCTCATACAAAAATCACTCAACACAGATTCCTTACGTTTAAACGTAAGGATCCTTACGTTCAAACGTAAGGATCCTTACGTCCAAACGTAAGGAAATTCAAACCAAATCTCATACAAAAATCACTCAACACAGATTCCTTACGTTTAAACGTAAGGATCCTTACGTTTAAACGTAGAGAATCCTTACGTTTAAACGTAAGGATCTCTACGTTTAAACGTAGAAAAATTCTTGTCCATTCAAATTTTTTTTTAAATATTTTATTGACATTTTGCTATTTAACATTTGTAAGCAAAAATCTTGCAAGATAAATTTTTTTTTGTTTTGCTATAACAAATCCTGTAATTTTAAAAAATAAAATAAAATTATGAACACTCAACAAATTATAATGATTATTATTTAATTTTATCCCTACATCACTTCTCTAAATATTATTCCTTTTAAGAAAAAAAAGATCTGTGAAGTGTTTTTTTCTCTACTGTGAAGTGTTTATTTCTCTGTTTCTCAAATTTATTTAATTTATTCTATTTAACGTAAATTTCTCTGTTTCTAATTATAACACTCTCATGAATTTGCTGAGCTTGAAGAATCAATGGCGGAGAAGAAATTACCGGCGCATGAAAACCACATATTCCAGTCGGAGAAGAATGTCAATAAAATATAAAATTAAAAAAAAAAAAATTTGAATGGACAAGAATTTCTCTACGTTTAAACGTAGAGATCCTTACGTTTAAACGTAAGGATTCTCTACGTTTAAACGTAGAGATCTCTACGTTTAAACGTAAGGAATCTGTGTTGAGTGATTTTTGTATGAGATTTGGTTTGAATTTCCTTACGTTTGAACGTAAGGATCCTTACGTTTGAACGTAAGGATCTTTACGTTTACCGATTTTCCACGTCGAAAAGCGTAGCGCACGATTCTGAGTGTCGGGCGCCCGACACAACCTGATTTTCCAATTTCTGCAAATTGTTTTACGGGTGCTGCGAATGCTAGAGCAGGCATGCTAATACCAGAGCAGTTTGACAAAACTACACCTAAAGTCAATCAAATACTCCATTATGCTTCCCGCCTCCAATTTCCGTGTATTACCTTTTCCTTTTGATTTTTTTTTTTTTTTTTTTTTTTTTTTTTCATTTTTTCAAACCAGCCACATTTCCCTGTTTTACTCTCCAAATCATTTTTACTTAATTTATTTATTATAATTTCTTCTTCATTGTTTTTTATTGTCTTAATAATAATAAAACTATTAAATTATTCTACCAAAAAAAACATGTTAGATTATTTTCTCTTTTCCTTGTCAAAAAATATTTTCTCTTTTCAAGAACTGAATATTAACCAAATATAGCATTCTATGTTCCTTCGTAAATTATCAGTAATTCTTTTTTGAGACTTAATTATCCGTAATTCTTTACAAACATTAAACCATCTATTTTTTTTGTTTTTTTTGTTTGTTTGTTTTTTTTTACGAAAATCAAACCATCTATTCCACTTTTACGAATCAAACCATCTATTCCACAAATTTCATTTCGAAAAAATAATGAATATCATATCACAAACTCATGCATCAAAGAAATAAAAGGCAACATAATATATATCATATCCAAGCATTATAATGAAACAATTGTATCAGCATGACCAAAAGGCTTGTACAAGATAACAATAAGGCTAAACTTCATGTAGTTTTCTGACGAAAATAACAAAATAATCTAAAAAGCTGCTACAACCACCCCAAAATAAACATCAATACATTTGCATATGGCTTCAATCCAAGATCTTGATGAGTTACCTGCAAAACATGACTTAAAAAAGGTTTACAGATATTTATGATTAGAAATTACCTATGAAAACTGGAAGAAAAATATACTGCATAAATAAGGGGAAGGAAAAAAGGGTGTCAAATGTTAATACAGATACTGTAACATCCCGACTTTTCAGAAAAGGGGTATAAAAGTCCTTTTATGATTTTATGTGTGTCTCGATAATTTTAATGGGTTATGCTTTTATTAAATGAATAGAGTCAATAAAATTGTTAAAGGGTATTTACGGTATTTTAAATGTGTAACTTTTATTGAGGGCAAAACGGAAATTTAACCACCCCTATAAATACCTCTTATAACCTAAAACTCTTCTCATTTTTTCACTTCTCCAAATTTTCCTGCGGCTGAGTGAAAAAAAGAAAAAAGAAAACGAGAGGAAAAAGAAAGAGAAAACAATGGATACTTTTGGGCATATCTCCGCGACCGTTAATCCGTTTTGAAATCCGAAAGTACCGCTGGAACCGTGAGAGGACGAGGATCTTTTTGATACCATAATTTGGGTCTGATTCTCAGGTATGTGGGAGTCGAATTTCTGCTGTGAATTCATGAAAAGGATCATGAATTCATGTTCTAGGGTTTTGGTTCGTAGTTCTTTGTTTAGAAGCTTTGATCATCAATTAATTCATGTTAATTGTGATCTTTTAGATCTTGTTTGAGGCCTGTTTAAGTGCTGCAGAGATTAGTTTTGGTTTGTGGTTTCAATCAAGTAAGAGGCTCTTCCTTTTGTATGCTTTAGTTGTATGATGACATGATTAGATGATGTTAGAAGGTTTTTATGTTATGAATTGTTTGTAGAAATATGTTTAAAGGTTGTTGTTGTGTTTAGTAGTACATTATGAGACTTTTAGAGGCTGTTTTGATGTTGTTTTGTTGAGTTTTTGGCTGAAAAATGTATTAAAAGCAGTGCAGATTTTCATTAGGTTTTAGAAAGTTGTTTTAGCTTGTTTTGAGTACTTTTCAAGTGTACCAATTTGGGAATCAATTCCTAACTTTACAATGATGTTATAAAGAAGATAAATGAACATGAACAAGCCTTGATTAAGCTTTCGATGCGTTTAGTTCCGGCACCGAATGTACTCTTCAAGGGAGTTGAAGTTCGGGACCGTCGGAAGAGTATGATTGTCTTGTGCTTTGATGAATTAGTATTCATCAATGTCTGTGTAATTGCTAGCTTGAGTCTAAGAGTCTAAGAAGAGAGAGTAGGGAGCTTTTTGTCATGAATGAACCTAGGTGGCTAGCTAACCACTTAATAAACGTATTTGACTAGATAAAAGATTAAACATCATGAGAGCTTGGATAGGCACAGTACAATATCGGCAATGTGAGGTTTGGCCAGATAAAGTGGTGATAATCACTGCCGGATTCTAGACCCGCCAGATAAAGTAGTGATCATTCCGCCGGACAAACTCACGAACGAGATAGACATTCACCGGTCAGCTCTTTAGGGTTGCCCAGACAAAGTGGAATGACTGTCTCGGGACCGCTAGAGATTTATCTCTATAGGGTTGCGTCTTCTGTCTTAGTGCATATCTCACTAAGTGTAGTGCCCTCGCAAACATGCTGTAACAAAGATAAGTTAAGTTAGAAACGCTTAGTCACGAAGTGTTGATGAGCACTTAGTGAACCATAGATTGAGTCGGTCACTTGAAAGATAACTTAAATAATAATGTGAATCTTAATGTTGTAAAACTTAAAGTATACAATAGCTTCTCACTCTTACTAAGTACTTTGTACTTACCTCAATTGCATATGTTGTTTTGTGTGCTTTTGGGGTGAGAAGACGAACGAGGTTGTCCTTGAGCTCGTTGCGGAGTTCGATGATGTTTTGATGACGTTGGTGCTTGATGACGCTTTCTTCTTACTTTCTATTATAGGTTGTACTAGATTTTGTACCTTTTGTTTTAAAGAACTCCGTTGTACCTTCTTTTAAAAGAATCTTTGTAAGACAAGTGTTGTATCTTTCTTTTGTAGCATCGTACGTTGTAAGTTTTATCTCGTTGTTGTAAGCTTTTCCTTTCTACCCCTAGTCGGTTTGTATTCTATTCTAGTAGCATTTATGATTTTACCCGAGCCTTTTGGGCTTCCGTTGCTTTAATTATGATACGACGACGTAGAGGCTGGCGTATAATATTGGATTTATTTAATGTTATACGCGCCGAACGTTCTCTTCCGGATAAGGGCTCGGTATCCGGGAGCGGGGCGTTACAGATACTAGAAAAATGAAATAAAGAATATTAAAGAGGGAAGCAAACAAATAGCAAGAAAAAAAAAGGTAATCTCACCTTTATATTGTACACAAGGAATCAAAACACCAAATCCTGCAAAATGTTAAGGAAAAAAAAAGTTCACAACTCATACTAGAAACAAAAGGTAAAAAAAATAAAATTAGATTAATACCAAAATAGAATGTTGAACCATATTTCACCTGCAAAAAAGAGAGTACGAAACTAAAGTTATATATACAAATATAGATTGTATTAGTAAAAGATACCAGAAAATAAGACAAAAACTTACAATCCTATTGTACTCCATAAAAAATCATCAGTATTTGATGTGAGTCAACTAGTTGATGCATTTCACGATGTTTTATCTCTATTTCTCATGCATTTATTGATGTTCTTGTATCAATTCAAGTCATTATTTGCTTAGTTTCACCCAAATGTGTAGACGGTAATTATTATATGAAATATCGTGTGTTGATTAGTTTTGTACCGGTTATAGTAACCGGAGTGTCGTGTCGGGTTTACGCTTGGTATTTTTGGTATTGTATTGCAGGATTATAGGTTGACCAAGACCCCGAGTGACGCCACGTGTTGTGTATAAACACGTCTTTTGAGAGCTAGAAGAGTATGCCGGAAGCTATCAAATTCAAACGGATCAATTGTCTTTTGCGTTTCTACCATAGCATACATTCAATGGACATTTGACCCAGCTTAGTGTTAGTAATATCATCTGTAGTGGAAGCGATTTAAGGATCTAGATCTATAAAATACACGTAATAAAATAACTAGATCTACATCTACAAGGGGGTTGTAGATCATACCTCTTGGATCTCAAAATCCAAGTTGAAGAACCGCAAAAGGATGTATGTAAGAAGATGTGAAGAGCACCACGATCTTCCGTACGTGTGATCCAAGCAACTCCCGGTGGAAGGAAATTCTCGTCTCGAATCCTTCCGATATGCTACCCGGAAAAATCTCCAAGATTTTTCCCCAATACTCCCCTTGGCCGAATTTATCACTTCTTCTCTCTAAGAGGAGAAGTCGAAATTTATTGTGTGTGTTAAGGCTTGAGAGAACTCTCTTTATATAGGAGAGTAAAACTTAGCCTCCAAGGATTTAATAATTAATACAAAATCAATTATAATAATCCCATTAAATAAAAGATAATCCCATAATATTCTAGAACAAATCTAGAATAATATTTATCTTTATTTCTTTCCATAAATATTTATCCAATAAATATTTTATGCACGTGTCTTATTAATATACAAGAAAACAATTTCTTGTTCCATAATAATAAGGGGGGGGGGGGGGGGGGAAATTTACATATATTGACCTAGTCAATATTAATTTTGCCATTACACAATAATTGGGCCAAGATTATGGAAAATGTCTTTTCCACATATTTAATTATTTAGCCCAACTAATTTAATAGTCCACTAAACAATTAATTCACATATCGTTTTAATAAAGTCCAAAAAGAACTAAATTAATATTATCAGGATTCGCCGTCCGAGAATAGCTATGCTATATTAGGAGGCACGTCGGGGACCATGGACTAATAATCAGCGGCTCCGATAAATCAAATAAATAATTATCTTACGAACAGAATAATTATATTCGATAAATCAATCACAGGAATATGCCACCATAATCCCGTGACTGCACTCCTCCGATTATGAGATTATATTTATCTCCTCACGAGAACAATAATAGGCGTCCATTGATATAATCATTACATATGGATTAATCCTCCATAGACTGTTCATTATAAATCGGGAAGTTACCGTTAACCCTTTTTAGAACCTCTTATCCTTATTTACCATTAACCCCTAGTGATCAATTAATTCATACAACTCACTGGTAGCTAATCAGTGTAATATGAACTCCATGGACCGATCGGTTTCTAGGATTAACAAATAAGGAACTGTCTATCTACTTCCGAAATGGAAGGAATGGATTCCGTATCCGTGATAACACGGACTACTCACTCAATCCAAGGTACAATGCCAAGATGGGGTAATTCGGACCACGGACTCGGTGTAATCCTTAACCGTCAAGTCAAACTTCATACTGATTCAAGCAGTTGACTGTGATCACCTCAGGATTAAGATATATCCATAAATATGATCATCCATTGATTCGATAAGACTTCTCGATTACGGAATTATATCATGAACTCTAATCAAATCGGTCCAGCCCTATATGATATATCTATCGTATATAAATGCCCCACTAGGTTCTCTTAACCGAAAGTCCGGATAAGACAATCACACCTATTGTGTTCTGGGCGCATTAATAGCACGTTAAAGGAGAGACCCGATACTCTCGATTAACTTCACTACGGGCTAATTGTATTTTAAGTACATCTTCACTAACTCAATCCTCCCGTGTATATCCCATACACTGAGTTAAGTGATTACATAAACGATATACTTAGGGTTTTATGTAGTGTAAATACTATTGTCACATCGGTGAATATGAGAATAATAAATATGAATAACAATATCATTTCATTTATTAAATAAAACAATTACAAAATTGTCTTTCGGGCATCACACCTAACAATCTCCCACTTGCACGAAAGCATGTGATTAATTGTTTTAGAGCACACCCTATTATTTAAAATACAACAAACTACATCTCCCACTTGCTCTAAAGCAATGGAGACCCATCCCGTATTCTAGTACCCATTAAGCATATCATAACCATTTCAGATTCCAAAGTACACTCCGAGTATGCCGTCGTAGGATAGGTCAGTGACTCGGGGAGCACCTACATCTAAATGTCATGGGTCTTAATGATTAGTCAGGTTGTCGGCTCGAGACTATCCGTAGAATCGAAACGTTACCGGTCCATCTAATCATATGGTACTTTCCCAATATGCTTTTGACCTCTAGTGATTTCGAAAATCCCTATAAGCTACCCCTTCATCGTTTGCACAATGATGTGGTATCGGCTTCCAAATCTAGAATCACTCCCAGATATGAAAAGGAAATCCTTAAGCTATATCGCCTCTCTAGCTACTACAAAAGCCGCTAATCACCCAACTAGTTAAAGTTGAGTTGGCGTTGCTGGATTCCTCCAGGCAATAGCTTCAACACAAGAGTAAACACTGAGTCCGAGATCGACTTAACGATCATCCTCAATCTGACTTAAAGTCAAAATCAGTGTATCACACATATCCAAGTTCATACATGAATATGTCCGCATATTATTCCTCGTTCTCTTCAAGATACTAAAGGACATACTAAACTTGCTTTGTTAACCGCCGAATCTAAGATTCGATCAAAGTTGACGTTCAATAACCTGACCATCTCTTACAAAGAGAATCTATCCCATTTCTCTTGATCCGAAGATTTAGAGAGTCATTCCCGAGGCATAGGGTAGAACTTCCTCGTTGAATGTTGCATACACGGATGCATCATCTTAACCAATAAGATGGATGGGAAACCGGATCGATTCTAATGCATTCGACCGAGTCAAACTCTTAAGAATGTTGTCCAAATCTCTACGTTGCGAGAATTGTGGTATTGTCGATTCGACTTCGGATAGCACACCCATGTTGTTGCCAACCGGTGCGGTGTTATCCTTCACAAACACTAATATATGTATATATTCACTACTTTGTACTAAAATTGATATCCGCCTACAAAAGACTTATCAATATTCTCGGTCAAATCCACATATTGTAGAAATATATGACTTCCAATGACCGAGAGGTTTGCTTTTTATCCACAAAAGGACATAAGCCTTGACGGTCATCCCGTCATAATTTCATAAGGCAATACCCTTTTGTTCTGAATGAATCCAGACTCCGTTTGTTTGGCAAGAAAGTCTCAGGGAATCACCCCTAATTTTTGCTTATGAACGAAATCATGCAATACTAAGTGGTAAGAGAGTTCAAGGTCTGATTAACTCTCTAGACCACTCAAGCTTTGCTCGAAAGATAAACTTTCCTATGCATTTTACTCTTTTCCGTGTAGATCCAATTACTCCCACTTTGGGCCGAGACGCTCGGTGGTTCTACAAGAGCATGAACGAACCGGAGTACCGAACTCCATTCACGGGGTTATGGCTATTAAACCAACCTCTATTATCGAATCCTATACTTGCTCACAAAAGAGCCATAGGTCATCAATCGATCCTCAGACTACAAAGTCCGCAGAACCCGTAATGGGTAATGGATAAACCATACTCCCACTACATTCTGGGTGGATCGAAATTCTGATCTAGTTTAGTAGTATATAGTGTTATCACCAACAACCGATGTTGGATGTGGTCTGATTTTAATCAGTTAGTAACTACCTTGAGTAAACGTACTTCAAGGTTTAAGGTTTTACTGTTCATAGACTCTATCAGAAAAGGACGCAACAGTATAACTGTCCCTTCCCGATTTCAAGAATCTTATAACACACTTTTTTTTTCAATGCTACAAGATATATAACGATTGGTCACTGACCGAACGTGTTCGCGAAATTCCCAGACCTACCTTCAAGCACAGTGTGCTAAATGCTTATATTTATGGGAGTGGGGTGAACCGAATCCACACCTTATCCGTAAATTCCAAAGCATATTCTAGGTAGACTTCTCGGTCTTACATTTCAATGTAAACCGTTATTTCGCTTCCAATATCTTTATTGAGTTAAGCAGTGTATTGTAGCACATCTAAAAACTATATAAGGCAATTTAACGGTTTCTCACTTAGTGAGAACATGTCACAATGAGGCAGTGAGCATCGGTCTCGAGGACTATGAATGGCCTATTCCGAGTATAGAATACTCTATCTCTGTTGAAAACAGAGAAACCTCAAAAATATTTTGGATAAACATTTCGGAGTGTTTGAATAGTTATCACACAATAAGTCACTACTCGGAAGCTCCTACTAGCTTGTATCTTTCATCAGACCCCGAAGATCGTCATAAACAAGCTATGTTACTTCTTTATAACCATTATCCTTTCCCGATTGAAAGGAAACTTAGTCATTGAACCTTTGAGACAATATAACCAGACGGGGAGAAAGGAATCACCCTGAGTCAGTCTTCAAGTCTTGTCTTTTAGGGACTATGCACTAACTATGGAATATGAAGAAGCGTTTATCTAAATATAGAAACCAATTGCTTTTAATAGTTCTTAAGATGTGTTTTATATACATATTTCAGCGGTTCTAAGTGGTTTTGACTTTATCAAACAAAATTCCGAGTCTTGGATTCGTACTACAAATGGTACATTCACTTTCTATATGACAAACAAATTATCAAATAGAAGGTAAATCCATTCGTTCCAACGAATCTTAAACTGAAAATAAATTTTCCGCGATATCCAAGGATTGAATCCGAGATTCATTTCCTTATATCACCCCCACTATTCTAGCTAAAATTAACTGCCCGTTGTTTACTCATTTAATCGTTAAATGCACTGCTACCTTGTTCTTCCAAAGAACTTAGCTCGAGAAAATCGCCAAGGATTCATAGGTTGGTGATCCCAAATCACTGTCCTTATCCTATGATTTTCAGTTAATTAATTTTTCGGTTCAGCCTTAAAGTTTTCTCAGTTTAGATGACTAACACTTTTAGACATATTCTCCCATTCTTGACTTTCCGTGAATGGAAACGAGTCTTGAACCGAGTGGTTCGTTTGAGTAGACACTACTCTTGAACCGTGGGATGTCTATTTCGAGTGATACTCGTCGGGACTTCTCGGATTTTCTAATATACCGAAAAAACAATAAATCATAACATTAAAGCTCCCACTAGTTTATCGGTTCCAAATACCGTCTAACGAGCAATGCTTTATTTTTATGATTTTCCGATTTTTTCGATTAGAAAAATCTATAGTTCCAATGTTTCCGTAAAAACAACAAATCATAGAACTCCCACTAGTTCATCGATTCCAAATATCGTCCAACTAGCGACATTTCATGACTTTCCGGTTTTTCAATTAGAACGGTTACGTGTGTAGTCAGTTACACTTTTCTAATGTTCTAGAAAAACAACAAATCATAAAGCTCCCACTAGTTCATCGATTCCAAATATCGTCCAACTAGTGACACTTCATGATTTTCCGATTTTTCAATTAGAAAATTACTCGTGTAATCACTACACACTCAAAATTCACTAGAAGAATTTCAAAGTCCGAATTCACCTTTGATCAAACTAAGTTTGTCTTCCGTTTGACACGAATGACACTAGTGACATACCTATATGTCACTCTGGTTTTTAAAAGGCTTAAGAGAAAATATCTCTTCCGAAAATTAATCGCATTATCGATTAACTAGTTCAACGTCCTAGTTACTTTCCACTTTTTAACGAAGTCAATACTAGTCAATTATTAATTTTTAAGCAATTTAGTATGGGATATAATGCTGTAAATAAAATGACATATATTAATTCAAGTTTAACACTACTATATTATTTTATTTTAGGAATTGTAAACTAAAAGTAAGTCTACTCTACCATTCCAAGGTTTTAACCTCGCATCTCAGTGCCGCCGTAGGGTAGGTCAAAGAGATGACGGTTAAATCGAGACAATCTTCATCAATGAATAACTTGTCAGAATCGAACATCCCACGGGAATCGAACATCCCTTTATTCATTGACTACCTTCCTTTTTTAGCCCAGATATTATCAAAAATATCCTTTATGAGTGTGACCTACTCTATCGGATCTCTTAGGTACGCCCCGAGTGTGCCGTCGTAGGATAGGTCAGTGACCCGACGAGTACCCGGAAATCCTATCCTTTCGGAGACCAAGCCATGAATGTTGATAGGGGTGAACACCATCCGTAGGGGGACGAAATCAAAGCGCCGCGAGGCGTCACCCTTCTCTCACTTACTTGTATCTATAGTAGAGGCCGTGGGGTTGGCTGTCGCCTCCCCCGCTCCCACTCAATATTTTGGAAGTGGTGGTGGGTTAACTAACCACGTCTTTTTGATGTTAACATAAAAGCACATCAAATCAAGGATTCCGAATGATGTCGGTAACGTAGGCAAGCCTACCCGTCCTATTCGTTGGAACATATGTGACAGTCGGACGAAGTCGGGTCAAGAGAGCCCCATTGAGATAAGAAGGAATCACCCCTCCGCTCGTTGGTGTAGCTTAGTCTTGCCGGACCCCCGTGCATACATCACACTAGGAGGGTTAAGTCGGTCGAGCCTAGCTCAGTTGTCCACCCAACCTATAAGGCGAACCGTTTTTATCCAAGATTTATTGTTCTTTTACCATCATTCAATATTCAATCTCGTAGACACTACGAATCGAAAACGTGATCTCGTTTGGGCTTTAAGGCGGTTCACCGAGAACACACACCGAAAGGCTTAACGATTTCATAACCCGTCCTCGGATCTTTAATTAGTTACTAAATTAATTAATTACCACGTATTAATTAAATTTCAACTAATTACACGAGTTTGTATACATGCCTATTTTAATTACCAAAATTAAAATTCTACATGTATGCATGGAGTGGATTTATGATATGATGCATGTCATGGCAATTCCGCTTTTATATCTATTTTATGATCAAACACATAAAAAATAAATTACGGAAAATTTAAACACCGAGATGGATCGTTGACACCCCCGTATCTAACCTATTAGAAAATAAATAACCAAACCCTAACTAGGGTTTACTACTTTCTAACATAATCTGCAGCTGTTAAAATTCTTCGATGAACGGGAAACCAAACGAACTCGGATTGTGACGAAACTTTCCAGATCTGTTCTTCATTCCTCGGGCTTCAATATGGACGGTTGGATCGGAGCTTTGACTTGTCAATTTTCTACAGTGAGCTGCCCAACATGCTGCTGAATCTGACTTTTACAGCAGCGCCTCAAAGACATCCCGAGGCCGATCGGGAATCGAGATGAATCTCGATCGACCTGAAATTTTTATTTCACGTCAAAAACTCCATATTTATCGATCTGACTGGTTGGATTTTCGTTTCAACGGTTCAAACTCTCCCAGAAATTCGAGGAAGTCACGGGTAGGGTTTCTGTGAATCCTGCGTTTTTCTGTTATAGCAGCTTCTTTGAAGCAACGAACGGATATCAAAACGGACTCCGATCGACGCCAAATTTTGTGGAATTGTTCATTATCTTCCAATCTTGATACTGACCGGAGGGATCGTCGTTTCAACGGCTCAATCAACGGGAAAAACGAAATAACTAAACAGCTACTAAACAGATCTATTTTCTGAAAATTAAAATTGCAATAAAAAAAATTACATAATTTCCTATACTCATATGGACGAATTTTCATCGTTTATATAAGTTTACAATAGATCTAACGGGTAAACAGTGCCAACCCCAATCCATCTCTTCAACCACGACATTCATAAGCATAAAAAAAAAAATTAAACATAATTTTCGGCCCCTTTTAAAAAAATTGGGACAAAAAAAATCTACATGTTTACCACTCCTAGATCTAATATTTTATACGTATAAATATAGATCACCTTGTCTCTGATACCACTGTTAGTAATATCATCCGCAGCGGAAGCGATTTAAGGATCTAGATCTATAAAATACACGTAATAAAATAACTAGATCTACATCTACAAGGGGGTTGTAGATCATACCTCTTGTATCTCAAAATCCAAGTTGAAGAACCGCAAAAGGATGTATGTAAGAAGATGTGAAGAGCACCACGATCTTCCGTACGTGTGATCCAAGCAACTCCCGGTGGAAGGAAATTCTCGTCTCGAATCCTTCCGATATGCTACCCGGAAAAATCTCCAAGATTTTTCCCCAATACTCCCCTTGGCCGAATTTATCACTTCTTCTCTCTAAGAGGAGAAGTCGAAATTTATTGTGTGTGTTAAGGCTTGGGAGAACTCTTTTTATATAGGAGAGTAAAACTTAGCCTCCAAGGATTTAATAATTAATACAAAATCAATTATAATAATCCCATTAAATAAAAGATAATCCCATAATATTCTAGAACAAATCTAGAATAATATTTATCTTTATTTCTTTCCATAAATATTTATCCAATAAATATTTTATGCACATGTCTTATTAATACACAAGAAAACAATTTCTTGTTCCATAATAATAAGGGGGGGGGGGGGGGGGGGGCGAAATTTACATATATTGACCTAGTCAATATTAATTTTGCCATTACACAATAATTGAGCCAAGATTATGGAAAATGTCTTTTCCACATATTTAATTATTTAGCCCAACTAATTTAATAGTCCACTAAACAATTAATTCACATATCGTTTTAATAAAGTCCAACAAGAACTAAATTAATATTATCAGGATTCGACGTCCGAGAATAGCTATGCTATATTAGGAGGCACGTCGGGACCAGGGACTAATAATCAGCGGCTCCGATAAATCAAATAAATAATTATCTTACGAACAGAATAATTATATTCGATAAATCAATCACAGGAATATGCCACCATAATCCCGTGACTGCACTCCTCCGATTATGAGATTATATTTATCTCCTCACGAGAACAATAATAGGCGTCCATTGATATAATAATTACATATGGATTAATCCTCCATAGACTGTTCATTCTAAATCGGGAAGTTACCTGATGATACAGGGATTCGCTCCTCCACGTGGAATTATTCCATTGGTCCAGCTGGCATGTGGAAAAGTCCAAGTATATTATCCGCCTCGAGTCGAGGAAGAGACATACCTCGAGACCGTGGCCTAGGGGAGATTCCACAAGTACTTGGACTCGAACACTCACCTCGGACCACCTCGAGTCGATATCGTGATCCTTGGCCCGAGACCCCGGGCCCACATCCACAGGTTTCTTGGATAAGGAGGCAAGGCCCGTTTAAGGGTATTTATGTCAATAGACCCAGCCGCCCTTAATTTTAGGGCAGAAGAAGGACATGTGCCTATAAATACATAGCTCCAGGAACTACGTAAGGCTTGATTCCTGGACTTTGACACAGGATACGTAGGCAATCCAAGATACATTCTTGGACTCAGCCGTAATACACCAAAAACACCATCTTTTATTTATATTTAGCCATCTTGATCTCTTACAGCTCATCCTTAGATTACACGTGGCCTCAATTCACTGGAGGTGCGTTATTTAGCATCGTCATTTGGCGCTAGAAGGAGGGCCTTCTACCGGTGAGTTGGTAAAGAGATTGCAATGGTGCCGCCAGCAAGGAAGAAACCGACGAACAACAAAAACCTGCAGATCGAAGAGCACACGGATATAGATCCAGCGGGGGTTCCCTCACAGATTCAAGAAGTCCCCACTGGATCTAGACCCGCAGTTGCAGATCCTCCCAGGCCTCAGCTTCCCCCACAGCTGCAAGACATGGCAGACCACTTGGCATCTTTGGATGAGGACGCCTTGAAGAGGGTGGTAGCCTCGGCATTTATAGGTAAAGGAATATGCAATCCCCCTGATGAACACCAGTTAGACCCTCCAGGTCGTAAGGAGATTGATAATGCTAAGGGAAAGAGGCCTGTTGGGGTTCAAGAGGAGTGTGAGGAAGGCGCGATTGAAATCAGCGTGACTAACGCCCGCAAACGTCCTGAGCAAGAAAAGCTTCAGCGGCAGGTCGAGGATAGCATCCGAAACGAGTTCAACCGCATTGTGGGGAAAGATCAACCCACTGAATGGCTTGAGTCGCCATTTAGTCCCGAGATCGAAATATATACGATGCCCGAATCCTTTAAGCCGCCAAAGATGGAGCCCTATGACGGTACTACGGACCCAGAGGATCATCTATATCGATACATATCTTTGATGAGGTTGAGAAACGCCAATGACGCCATGAAGTGTCGAGCTTTCGATACGTTGCTCACAGGTCGAGCTCGGGAGTGGTTTCACAAGCTACGTCCCGGGTCGATCTCTAGCTTTCTACAGTTGGGACAAAAATTCCGAGACGCTTTCATTGGGAACAAGAAGTTCCATCTTAGTGCTACCCACCTTATGAACATCAAGCAGGAAAAGGGGAATCTACTATCGACTTCATGAGACGTTTCAACCTTGAAGCCATGAAAGTGCATAATGCCAGTGACGCGCTGCAAGTTAATGCCTTTGTGGGAGGTCTGCGGAATATGAAGCTGTATGATAAACTATCCAAGAAAATGCCAAATGATATGGATGAATGTGTGAACATAGTCCATAGATTACGCCAAGGTGAGGAGGCGGTGCGTACGCACACCATTTCACTTGGCCTCAACTCGAGGAACGATTCCCGAAGCCGGACCAAGGGTCAACCTAGGGGTCGGAACGAAGAAAGCAAGTCCAACGTCTTTGATCGGCCGACGGCTCCGATATCGGATCGTTTGGGAAAGAAAGGAAATTTAAAAGACCGAGACTTTATCCCCCTCAACCGATCTCGGGGGAGGTATTGGCAATCATGATCAAGAAGAACATCGCTAGGACACCTAAGCCGATGTCTAAAGATCCGGAGAAAAGGAAAAATACTCACAAGTATTGTGACTATCATAGAGATGTGGGGCACGACACGGAGGAATGCTTTGATTTGAAGAGGGATATCGACGCTTTGTATCCAAGAGGGTCGATTGGATGAAGTCGTTGACGGGTCGAAAAAAGACGAACCGAAGGGCCGCCGGGAGTACAAGAGAAAAAGCTACAACGGAAAGAAGGATCGGTCTCCACGTCGAGATAATCGGAATCGGCGGGAAAGGTCATCTGACCCAACCTACAGAGACAATCGCCAAGATGACCGTCAAGAAATTCAAAACCGAGATCCTCATCGAGATAATCGTGCCGGATATGACGTTAACACAATCGTGGCAGAGCATGAGTCGGATCGACCTCGATCAAGTCGGCACTCGTCTGACAGGACGAGAGAGTCAAAAAAGATCAGGTTGACAACGGAAGTAGGTTACGGACCCAAGGACGATGTTCCGAGTTCCCACAGTCATAGCGAGGGATTGGTGATCGAGGCAGTAATAAGCAGAGGTCGAGTAAAAAGAGTTTGTGTCGACAGTGGAAGCGCCGTTAATATCCTTTATTATTCAGCGTTTAGAGCCATGAGGTTGAAAGATGAAGATATCATTCCGTTATCTACCCCTCTTTTTGGATTCACAGGGCAGGCCATCCACCCTGTCGGGTCGATCAATTTGTTAACGACGGTCGGAGACGGAGAAAAGGGGCGGACGATGGAAATGACCTATGTCGTAGTTAAGGCCCCTTCAGGGTACAACGCGATATTAGGTCGACCGGCTTTATATGATCTCAGAGCTATTATCTCGACTTTCCACAACAGCATGAAGTTTCCCACATGGTACGGTACCCATGAAGTCAAGGGAGACGTCGAAGTAGCCCGGAATTGTAGTTTGGTTACGATCAAAGGAAAAGGAGTTGGGCAAGTGCTAGTTGAGGAGTTGATACCGAGGAAGAGGAAGATCGAAGGCGGGTTTCGCCGACCCGACCGAGGAAGTTCGAGTTTGGAAGGAGGAAGAAGGTCAAGGGGTCCAGATCGGGAAGTGGATGCCACACCCCGACATGAGAGCCTTGGTCGACCTCCTGGTTGAGTTTCGAGACGTTTTTGCATGGAAGGCAGATGACATGCCTGGCCTATCGGCGGATATAGCTATTGAAGAGAGTTTGAGAAAGTAAATAATACTTGAGTAAACTCCAACTTATTTATTCATGTTGAAAGAATGAGTATAAATAGATACAAGAGAGGATCCTTACAAGAGAGGATCCTAGCTAGTAAAGTAAAAGTAACTAGAGCCGGCTACAATAAATGCTAGAGTCGGCTATGTCTATGCTATTACATAATAGGACAAAGGTGAAGAGAGTTTGAGAAAGTAAATAATACTTGAGTAAACTCCAACTTATTTATTCATGTTGAAAGAATGAGTATAAATAGATACAAGAGAGGATCCTTACAAGAGAGGATCCTAGCTAGTAAAGTAAAAGTAACTAGAGCCGGCTACAATAAATGCTAGAGTCGGCTATGTCTATGCTATTACATAATAGGACAAAGGATAGTTACTTTATGACTATTAGGACATAATAATTGTTTATTCAATGCAATTAATATGTCCCTTGATAGAAAGTACCACGTTACATTGTAACATGTTATGAGTGTAATAATAATGTAATATTAACCATAGTATTTCCACACCCCCTCAAAGCTTGGGTTGTATATGTTTATACGGCCAAGTTTGCTACTTAATCTGTTGAACATAAGTGGTGGTATGGCCTTGGTGAGAATATCGGCATTCGATCTGCGAGGGAACATCTTGAGTTGAATAATCTTGGCATCAATCTTCTCCTTTAGGAAGTGTCTGTCAATGTCCACATGTTTGGTTTTATCATGATGGAGTGGATCCTCTGCCATGCATAAGGCTGAATTATTGTCACGGCGAGTGTGATAGGTTCTTTGAAGAGGTTCTTTGAAGTTCGGTGAGTACCCTTTTTAGCCACGAGCTTCACAAATGCCAAGTACAAGTGCCACGAGTTCGGCTTGACCTTGCTTCTTGACACGATGAAACATTTCTTGCTTCTCCAAGTAACTAGGTTTCCCCATACATATGAGCAATAGCACTGTGGTAGATCTTGTCAATGTGACATCCGGCCCAATCGGCATCGGTGTAGACCTTGATTGATCTATCGGGAGACTTGGTGAAATGTAAGCCCTGGCCGGGAGTGGACTTCGGGTACCTCAGTATCCTGTTCACAGCATCCCAAAGTTTCTCCGGAAGGGCAATGCATGACCTGGCTAACCGGACTGACGCCATATGCAATATCAGGTCTTGTATGGGACAGATAAATGAGTTTCCCTACAAGTCTTTGATATTGATCCTTTCTGACAGCAATGTCACCATGCAGCAGGGTATTACTGGGGTCTACTTGGGGATACAGCAGGTTTGCATCCCAGCATGCCAGTTTCCTTCAGCAGGTCCAGCACATACTTCCTCTGTGACACAGATATACCCTGGTTGTTCCTAGCTATTTCCATACCAAGAAAGTACTTGAGGTAGCCCAAATCTTTAACTTGAAATACTTTTGCCAGCAGGGTCTTCAAGTGTTGGATCTCAGCAGGGTCATCACCAGTAAGGATGATATCATCCACATAGACAATAAGAATGGACCTTTTACGGTTTGTTGTTTTGATAAACATTGTGTGATCGAGTTGCATTGATGATATCCGGCGGCTTTAACCACGGTAGTGAGTTTTCCAAACCAGGCTCTGGGGAATTTGCTTTAGGCCATATAGAGATTTCCTCAATTTGCAAACTTTCCCTTGAGTGTGAGTGTTGGAAAAACCGGGAGGCACATTCATATAGACTTCCTCGGTAAGGTCACCATTTAGGAAAGCATTCTTGATATCCAATTGGTGTAGAGGCCGATCAAGTTGGACGACAATTGAGATCGGTACCACGACGGTGTTTAGTTTTGCCACGGGTGCAAAGGTTTCCTTGTAGTCAAGGCCATATGTTTGAGTGAATCCCCTTGCAACCGATCTAGCTTTGTATTTGTCAATAGTACCATCGGCATTGTACTTGATAGTGAACGACCATTTGCGGTGGCTTGTCTTCTTTCCATGTGGGAGAGTGGTGAGATCCCAAGTATGGTTGTCAAGGAGAGCGATCATTTCGGTTTTGACGGTTGCCTTCCACTTATCATGTTGGAGAGCTTCTGTATATTCTTAGGAATAGAGTGAGAATCCAAGTCTGTGTAAACATGGCAAAAACGGTGATAACGATCATAGGATAGATAATTATGAATAGAGTGATCGGTAGTGCAAGATCTCTTTCCCTTTCGATAGCAATAGGTCGTCATCAACGTCGGCGGTGCTGCGAGAGTCGGTGGGGTCTTGAGGTTCGGTCTGCTTGTGACTCGGTAGGTTCTTTGAGTGTCGGTAGTCTACGGTTCGACGGGCTGCGGGTCGGTAGTCTCGGTTCGGGGAGGTTGCGAGGATCGGTAGGATGCTTTGAGAGTCGGTGGGGTCTTTGGGGTTCAAGAGTTTCTTGAGGGAAAGGATTTAGGTCAAGTTCAATCGGGTTTCCATCGGTGGCGCCTCGGTGGACTTGCTTTGTAGTAGGGAGTCCTTTCAAAGAATTTTACATCCATAGAATTGTAAAATCTCTTTTCGAAGGAGAATAGCACTTGTAACCTTTCTGTCCTTTGCATATCCTAGGAAAATGCACTTGTGAGCTTTGGGATCAAGTTTGCTTGTGTTGGGCATGGATATAAACAAACACGGTGCAACCAAAGATTTTGGAGGTAATTGGGAAATTAGATGAGGACGGGGAGTGAGTGGTCAAAAGGGTTTGGATAGGAGTTTTGAAGCCTAACACTCTGTTTGGGAAGTACGTTGATTAAGTATGTGGCGATTAATATAGCTTCACCCCACATATATTTTGGAACATGTGTTGTGAACATGAGTGATCTAGCCATTTCCGGTAAGTGCTGTTCTTTCTCTCGGCAACCCCATTTTGTTGAGGTGTTTCCACACAACTACTTGGTATGGACAATCCCCTTTTCCATCAAGAAATTGCGAGGTTAGACTCATAGTATTCAAGTGCATTATCGATCTTTAAGATCTTGATCTTAGTGTCAAATTGAGTAGAGATCATGTTGTAAAATTCTGAAAAAGCTGTTCCAACTTGATTTATCCTTCATTAAAAACGACCATGTGTTTACGGTATGATCATCAATGAAAGTGACAAACCACCTTTTCCCTGTTATACTTTTTACTCTTGAAGGTCCCCATACATCACTATGAATTAAAGTGAAAGGTTTTGAAGGCAAATAAGGTAGTTTGGTATACACGAGATTTGGTAAGTTTGGCAAATTGACAAATATCACATTGAAGATCATTGACATTACATCCTTTAAATAATTCGGGAATTACGGACTTTAAATAACCAAAACTTGGATGTCCTAGTCTATAATGCCATAACATGATATTATCTAAGGTTTGAGTGCGAGTGGCGAGGCGGATTCGGTCGTCGTCTTGTCTTCTTCGGCGGGGTTGACCACATACAATCTGACGAGCGGGGTTTAGCCCTCCCAATCACTTCTGTGAAGAAGGGTCTGGAAAGTGCAACTTGATTCTTATTAAACACCACGGTCAATTCAAATCTTTTGCAATTTTACGCTTGACGGATATGAGATTGCAATCTAATTTTGGAACAAATAGGACATCCTTTAGGCATATCTTATTAGTGAGTTTAACATTTCCAAAACCTTTTGCATGAGAGATAGATCCATCGGCGAGTCTTAATTTTATGAATTTGATGACATGGCATAAGGTGAGTTATGAGGTTTTTATTGCCGGTCATATGAGAGGAGGCCCCGAATCAACAATCCACGTTTCATTACTAATAGAAGAGTAGAATTTACATGTCTTGCTTTGTGTAGCCATGTCGGTAGAGGGACTACCTTCTTTTTGTTGAGTGAGGAAAGCTTTGAATGCGACAAGCCGAGCATTCAACTTGTTATCATTCTCCCCTTCATTGACGTGCACCGCACGACTTTCCCTGGTAGGCTTGGAGGATTTGGGCATGCCATGTAGCTTCCGGCAAGTGTCCTTGGTGTGATTTGTGCGTTTGCGGTGCTCACGAGAACAACTTTCCGGTTCGATCGGTAGGCTTCGACGGTCTCGGTAACCTCGGCGGGCTTCGACGGTCGGCGGGGTAGCACTTTCGGTAGGGTTGTCGGTAGGGGAGTTCGGCGGCATCACTTTCCTCACTGCTTTCCTCGTGTTTGACTTCGGCAAACATGGATTTGAATTGGGGAGAGGTTTTGTGGCAAGGATTCTTCCCCTAACATCATCAAGAGTAGGATTCGGTCCGGTAAGAAACTTGAATACTCTCTTTTTCTCAATAATGTCCTTATAAAGGGCGGCATCCTTGACATCATTCCGGGGGTGAGTTTCCAACATATCCGGGTGTTGCCATGCCCTAGATAGTTGATTGAAGTATTGAGTTACGGACATATCTCCTTGTACGCAATTTTGAATCGAGCTTCAAGTTCATACACTTCGGATGTATTGTCTTTCTTGGAGTAAAGATCCCTGGCATTATCCCAGATCTCCTTTGCAGTATCATACATCATAAAGTTCTCACTAATCTCTTTTGTCATTGATCTTGTGAGAATGGTCATGACTTGATTATTAGTAGTATCCCATGCTTCAAATCCTGGTTCATCTTCGGCGGGGGCGGGTTTAGAGCCGGACGGGTATCCCGTCTTACCTTGTCCGGAGATGTACATTTTCATAGATCTTGACCACGGTAAGTAGTTGTTGCCATCAAGTCTATGATTTGTGTAAGATGAAGAGTCGGTGACCCCGGCTGCTGAGGTAGGCGGGACTCGGCGAGGGTGAGGAAGCTTCGGATAATGAAGACATTCTTGATTCGACGGGGTGCTTGAGAATTTGCGACGGATTCGGGAGTTTAAGTCTACGATACCATGAAGAGAGTTTGAGAAAGTAAATAATACTTGAGTAAACTCCAACTTATTTATTCATGTTGAAAGAATGAGTATAAATAGATACAAGAGAGGATCCTTACAAGAGAGGATCCTAGCTAGTAAAGTAAAAGTAACTAGAGCCGGCTACAATAAATGCTAGAGTCGGCTATGTCTATGCTATTACATAATAGGACAAAGGATAGTTACTTTATGACTATTAGGACATAATAATTGTTTATTCAATGCAATTAATATGTCCCTTGATAGAAAGTACCACGTTACATTGTAACATGTTATGAGTGTAATAATAATGTAATATTAACCATAGTATTTCCATCTAAGAATGCGGGGGCTACTTATCAACGGGCCGTCAACAAAATTTTCAAGAGACGGATAGGTCGGAATATGGAGGTTTATGTGGATGATTTATTGATCAAGAGCAAGTCCTTGGGACGGTTTCTTGTCGATGTGAGAGAAGTTTTCGAGGTATTGCGGACGGCGAAAATGAAGCTCAACCCGAAGAAATGCACATTCGGAGTTCGATCGGGGAAATTTCTAGGATACATGATATCGAGAGATGGGATCAGAGCTAACCCAGATAAAATCGAGGCCCTCAAAAGCATGCCCGCACCTCGGAATGTCAAAGAGGTGCAAAGGTTGACAGTCGGATGGCGGCTCTCAACCGTTTTACGTCGATATCGGCGCGAGAGAGCTCTACCTTTCTTCAAGATTCGAAAAAGCTAGTCCGTTCCGATGGGACGGGGACCGTCGAAGGCGTTTGACGATTTGAAAGAATATTTATCGATTTGCCAACGCCGTCCTCACCCCGAGATGGAGAGAAGCTCTTGGTTTATCTAGCGATCTGCGAGGAAGCGGTAAGTGCTTGTCTTAGTTCGAGAAAGAGACCGGGGACAAATCCCGCCTATTTTGTCGGCAAAGCCCTACATGGTGCGGAGGTCGGATATACTCCCGCGGAGAAGTTAGCGGCCGAGTTTAGTTCATGCGTCGAGGAAGTTGAAGCCATACTTCCAAGCACATCCCATTCTTTGTGGTTACGACCGGCCGTTGAAACAAATCTTGGCAAAGCCCGAGACATCGGGTCGATTAGCCAAGTGGGTTGTCGAGCTAGCGGAATACGACATAGAGTTTCTACCTCGAACGGCCATCAAGGGTCAAGCGGCGGGCGACTTCATAGGCGAAGGGTTGTCGATTCAATTAGAGCGAGGGAAAACGAGTCATCGGAGGAGCGAGTGGACACTCCACGTCGATGGTGCCTCGAGTAAAGAAGGGGCCGGAGCCGGTTTGCGCTAGTTAGTCCGAAAGGGGAAGAGTTTCCGTATGCACTCCGATTCGAGTTCAAAGCTACGAACAACGAAGCCGAGTATGAGGCCTTAATCACAGGTTTGAAGCTAGCATCGAAGTTGGGAGTCGAGAATCTTCTGGTATACAGCGACTCTCAGCTCGTGGTAAATCACGTACGGGGAGAGTATGAAGCTAAAGAAGAATCAATGAAAAGCTATCTAAGGGTTGTTCAGGGGTTAATGTCGAAATTCAAGATGATCCTAGTCGAACAAGTACCTCGGAGTGAGAACAAGCGAGCCGATGCGTTGTCTAAGCTCGCGTCGAATTTCAAATCAAAGAGGAAAGTTCTGGTTGAGATGCTAGCGGAACGGAGTTATAACGAGGTCGACGTGCAGCCCGTGGTTCAGGGATCGACCTGGATGGACCCAATAGCACTATTCTTGAAAGATGGAGTGCTCCCCACCGATAAATCTCAGGCCAGGAAAATCCGACTTCAAGCCTCCAGGTACGCTCTTTTCGATTATGTGCTTTATCGAAAATCATTTGTAACTCCTTGGATGCGATGTGCATCGGAAGAAGAGGGGCTTATACGCGAAGAGATACACCGAGGGATCTGTGGTAATCATTGCGGAGCTCGAATGTTGGCAAGAAAGTGCAAGCGGCGGGATATTTACGGCCGTCAATGCAAAAAGATGCGAGTCGATTGGTAATGAGTTGCGAGCTTGCCGGTACACGATGTGGTAACTCATCGGCAAGCGCGAGAAATGAATGCCATCGAGTACGTATGGCCATTCGATGAATGGGGAGTCGATATAGTCGGACCTCTACCTCGAGCTCCGGGGAATTTCAAATACGTCGTCGTTGCGGTTGATTATTTTACTAAATGGGTCGAGGCTAAAGCTCTTACGACATCGGGGCTCAAACCATCAAAAAATTTCTATGGGAGAATATTTTGTGCGGGTTCGGAATTCCGAAGTATCGATCTCGGACAACGGGACTCAATTTCTTGATGATAGGGTGCGGGGGTGGTTGAAAGAATTCAGGATCGAGCACAGAACGACGTCAGTGGCCCGACCTCAGTCCAATGGACAGGTCGAGCAGACAAACAGGCATATCAAGTTTGGGTTGAAGAAGCGATTGGAAGATGAAGGCCGAGATTGGGCAGCTCAGTTACCCAGTATATTGTGGTCATATCGCACAGCACCCAACTCAGCAACCCAAGAAACTCCTTTTGCCATGGCCTATGGATGTGAAGCCGTGATACACCGCCGAGATCGGACTAGCATCGCCTCGGGTTTTAGCTTATAATGTCGAAACTAATGCGCCGATCTAAGAGAAGAAAAAGACAATGTTGAAGAGAAGAGGGAAATGGCGGCGTATCGGATGGCCAGTTATAAAAGAAAGATTTCTCAGTATTACAACGCGAGGGTGAAGTACAAATACTTCCAAGTAGGAGACCTCGTATTGAGAAAAAATGAAGCCAGCAAGCAGGACCCAATAGGCAAGCTCGAGCCGAATTGGGAAGGTCCGTATAAAATCTTGAAAGTGCATCCTAAGGGGTCGTATCAGTTGGGCAGGTCGGATGGAAGCACAGTACCTCGAACTTGGCATGCCACCAACCTCAGAAAGTATTATGTTTAAATTATTTATCATTCTCATGACTTTTGCAGTTCTACTTTCATCAGTTGTAATAGGTCGATATGACGTTGTGTTGCGATTCCTTTTATAAAGCATGCTTTCTTTTCCTTTTTAATTACGCTACATATGCAAGACGGTATGAAAAAGCAAAAGGGGGGAGGATGAAAAAGCGCAATAATCGACCGAGACAATAATCGACCGAGACATCAATTCTCCGACCCGAACAACTCGACACTGTATGGTGAATAAAGCCAAGTCATTGACAATGCTTAAATCACCTCGACACGATTAACCCGGAAGAAATAGTGAATAAAGCCAAGTCACTGACAATGCTTATATCACTCCCGACATGCCAGTAAGCCACGATGCTAAGCAGTCGGCGGATTTAAAACAAAATAGTGAATAAAGCCAAGTCACTGACAATGCTTATATCACTCCCGACATGCCAGTAAGCCACGATGCTAAGCAGTCGGCGGATTTAAAACAAAATAGTGAATAAAGCCAAGTCACTGACAATGCTTATATCACTCCCGACATGCCAGTAAGCCACGATGCTAAGCAGTCGGCGGATCCCACGATGGGTCCTTAACTCGGCTCGATCGTAAGCACCACGATGTGCTCGATCAAAAGCAGGATAGCCGAATCGAGCTCCGACCAAAAAGCCAAGTCAAGCCAACAAGGCAACACAATGCTAGGTCGACTCACACTCAAGTGTACTACGAGTCATGAACTCCTACTACACTTCGAGGGGCCAACAGGGGAATTAAGTCCGAAGGACTACACCCCATAAGTCAACATTTTAAAGGGAATTAAGTTCAAAAGGACTACACCCCGAACAAACGATCAATAAGAAACGAAAGACATTCAGTGAAAAGCATAAATTCAGATTCAATGATCAAAATGCAAATCGAAATGTCAAATCGAAATGTCAAGTCTGCAGGATCGAGTTTACCAAATGCAAGTCCAGACAAGTAAAAACATAAAGGTTATTACAACCAGATCGAATAGGAAAAGTTTGATAAAAAGCAGAAAAAAGAATTAGCATCAAGCGGGGGTCGGTCCGAGGTCGACACATTGGGGTCGGTTTGCTCCTCCGACTCGACATCTCCTGCCTCACCACCCTCCAAGGTAGAAGTCACATACTTTTCGTACAGAGAGACGCCGGCCTGAAGTTCACTGATGTATCGTCCATAACGAGGAACGGCCTCGGGATCATATAAGTAGGGCTTCGCCACAGCAGATATGTCAAAATTCGGATCGATCTCTTTCACTTGGTCAAGAGCCATGGTGAACCCCCCTTCATACCTTGGGTCATCGGCGGTGTCGGTCATTCTCTAGTTCTTTTGAAGACGGAAATCCCGGCTTAGTCGTTTCCATTCGACTCGTCGGACCTTCGAGGAGAGATTGGAGTTCGATACGATCCTTGAGGGCCTTGTCCAGATCCGACTTCACCTTGGCTAGCTCCGATTTCATCTTGGCCTGCTCGGAGTCTCTAACAGCTGCGTCTTGGCGTGCTTTTAACAGCTCATCTCGAGACGTAGCCAACTCGGACTCGAGCTTAACACGCCGATCGTCAAGCTTGTCAATTTTAACTTTCTGCTTTTCAATATCGGCGGTGAGCTTGGCAATAGTCTCTTTCTGCTCCTCCACGACAGCCGATGGAGTCTCAATCCTGCTAATTGCCACCTTAGTTGTTAACCGAGCCTATCAAAACAATTCGAGATTAGTTTGAGACCCGGAATTAGCAGTAATAATAATGATAAAGTCGCAGTGCAAGAATGAAAAATGTGAAGACTTACAGCTCGGATGATTTTGAGATGGTAGTCACTCAACTCCTCAGGAGTCATGGCCTCCATCTCGGCCAGACTCATGGCAGGAAGGGCCTCGACCCCCCCTGAGCCCTGAGGAGGGAGGTGGCGGGGCTCCTTTCCGACTCCGTGCTTCAGAGCTGTTGTTTTCTGCCGTTTCCTTGGGACGAGATCCGCCTCAGATTGCCCCGCCGCCAGAGCTTCATCAGGCTGGCCTCTCAAAATGTCGGACGTCGACGCAGGTGTGGGGGCTCGAGCCGGAGTCCTCTGCCCTCCAGAGACCACGTTCCCAGATCCCGAAGCAGGAGCCGGATTCTTCGACTTGATCCCAACCAGCTCTTGAATCTTCTTGGGATCGGTTTTCTTTGGGTCGGGCATCTTGCCCAGGGCATCCATCTTCGAGAAATGTTCCACTGTCAAAAGAGAAAAATCGACGTCAGGATGCAACCAATATGAAAAATCCTCTTACAGTTCGACAGAATGAATAAAAACCCTACATAAAAGGCGGACATCCTCATCAAGTTCGAGGTAGGCGCCTGGACCGGCCGTCTCGATATCGGCATAGGGATATAAGGAGTGCAAGTTTCGGGTAGCGACGTCGGGGTGAACGGTCTCGATAATCCCGCACCCAGAGGGAACGTACGTATCGAGTCGATCGTGCCATTTATGCGGCCTCGAAACCGGTGTGGATATCAATATCCACCAACCCATGTCGGATGAAAAAGAAATTGGGTTTCCGGTCGCCATGAGACGAGATCACTTTCCTCACGAACTCGGATGCCGAGGGACGCTTCTGAAATGTATACCACCCTGCGTCCTGCAAGCTCGACAAGGCATAGTACTGACGGAACAGTCGAACCGAGAACTCGACCTTGGCAATTCGACATGCCAGCACGAAACCCATTATACTTCGGACCCCATTGGGAGCAAGTTTGGGTAACGCGATCTTGTAGTATTGAAGGACAGCGATTAGGCATGGGTCGAAAGGAAACCGAAGTCCTTCTCTTAGTTGTGCTTCGTAAATGGCGCAGAACAAAGGAGGAGGATCACAGGCGAATTGATACTGCCCGTAGGATACTTGGATATGATCAGAGGAATAGGGAATGCCGTATCGGAGGCAAATGGCTTTGGCCTTTTCTGGAGTGAGATTGGACATGCAACCATAAGGCCCTTGGCCCTTCATCCTTGTTTGACGCTTGGCTACAGGTCGAGAAGACGACTCCTCTTCTCCTTCCCCCTCTGTATCTTCTTCACCGGCAGCTTTCTCACCGGAGTTAGCAGGGCGTTCAGAGATGGTTTCCTCCGTAGACATGGACTCAGCGAAAGATACGAGAAATAAAAGACAGAAAAGAGTTGGAGAAATTAAAGCTTACTTGCAGTTTTCTGGTAGAACAAAAGCAAATAATAGCGACGGAGAAGCTTCTGTGGTTTTGGACTCCTTATATGCGAGTAAATCTTGCAAGTGATTTGAAAGGGTGGGATTTTGGGCAGTTATAGAAGCGTATGCGCGAGAATCAAGGGCTAAATCTCCACGTGGCCCAATAAGGGACGCTTCGTTTTCTACACCAATTAATGTTGGCAGTGTGACGTCATCCTATAACCGGTTGTATCAATTGAGGGTGACAGCTGTCTTTCCCGCCCAGAAGAGACCGCGTGTCAAAAGAGTAATTCAAATTTTCAGACCCGACATCAGAAATCGAGACGATCTGATCTCCGATCTGGGGGGCTTATGATGATACAGGGATTCGCTCCTCCACGTGGAATTATTCCATTGGTCCAGCTGGCATGTGGAAAAGTCCAAGTATATTATCCGCCTCGAGTCGAGGAAGAGACATACCTCGAGACCGTGGCCTAGGGGAGATTCCACAAGTACTTGGACTCGAACACTCACCTCGGACCACCTCGAGTCGATATCGTGATCCTTGGCCCGAGACCCCGGGCCCACATCCACAGGTTTCTTGGATAAGGAGGCAAGGCCCGTTTAAGGGTATTTATGTCAATAGACCCAGCCGCCCTTAATTTTAGGGCAGAAGAAGGACATGTGCCTATAAATACATAGCTCCGGGAACTACGTAAGGCTTGATTCCTGGACTTTGACACAGGATACGTAGGCAATCCAAGATACATTCTTGGACTCAGCCGTAATACACCAAAAACACCATCTTTTATTTATATTTAGCCATCTTGATCTCTTACAGCTCATCCTTAGATTACACGTGGCCTCAATTCACTGGAGGTGCGTTATTTAGCATCGTCATTACCGTTAACCCTTTTTAGAACCTCTTATCCTTATTTACCATTAACCCCTAGTGATCAATTAATTCATACAACTCACTGGTAGCTAATCAGTGTAATATGAACTCCATGGACCGATCAGGTTCTAGGATTAACAAATAAGGGAACTGTCTATCTACTTCCAGAAATGGAAGGAATGGATTCCGTATCTGTGATAACACAGACTACTCACTCAATCCAGTACAATGCCAAGATGGGGTAATTCGGACCACGGACTCGGTGTAATCCTTAACCGTCAAGTCAAACTTCATACTTGATTCAAGCGGTTGACGTGATCACCTCGGGATTAAGATAAATATGATCATCCATTGATTCGATAAGACTTCTCGATTACGGAATTATATCGTGAACTCTAATCAAATCGGTCCAAATTTCCTATATGATATATCTATCATATATAAATTCCCCACTAGGTTCTCTTAACCGAAAGTCCGGATAAGACAATCACACCTATTGTGTTCTGGGCGCATTAATAGCACATTAAAGGAGAGACCCGATACTCTCGATTAACTTCACTACGGGCTAATTGTATTTTAAGTACATCTTCACTAACTCAATCCTCCCGTGTATATCCCATACACTGAGTTAAGTGATTACATAAACGATATACTTAGGGTTTTCTGTAGTGTAAATACTATTGTCACATCGGTGAATATGAGAATAATAAATATGAATAACAATATCATTTCATTTATTAAATAAAACAATTACAAAATTGTCTTTCGGGCATCACACCTAACACTTAGAGGCATTTTCTGGAGAAGACTTCTTCATTAGAGTTGTTGACGAAGAAACGAGCTTTCCAACACATCTTGAATCACATCAATCGGAGCTCTACAACTCAAGTTATGGCGATTTTGGTGAGCTGCTGTGAAATTGGCGCACGCCAACTTATTTTGGCGCGCGCCAAACGTCACTGTAGCTATTCAGAGAGTTTTAGACCTTTTCGTGACGCACGCCAAACCTTTAGTGACACGCGCCAAAACGTCACAGGAGCAGTTTTCAGCCTTTAAAACCTAATTTTGGATCGAATTTATCAATTATTGAACCCCCAAACTTCATCTTCTCCACTCTCTTCCTCTCTTGGTGGCACCCCACGCCCCAAGGGGCTTTCCTAGCCGAAATTTAGTAAAATTTAGCTATTGAATTTAGTTGTAATAGTTAAGGATCCTAGTTTAGTTTCTACTACTTTGATTGGAGTTGATACACTTTGGTATTGATTCCATTGAAGCTTTTGGAGTTGGATGAAGAACACCAAACTCGAATTCTTGCTTTTGGTTTGGTAATCTTTAACTTTTATCTTCATTCAATTGTTCTTATGATTATAAATGTTAGCTTTGTTATGTTGATGTTTATGGTTATGGGTGGCTAGGTTTATCTAGCCAAGATTATGTTGTAGTATTAGTTTATTCTCTTGTGTTGATTGGGAATGATTGTTAATGTTGTTTAGTTTCAATTGTGTGAATCTTTTCTGAAGAGAGTTTGAGAATGTGTTAACACAAGAGTAAACTTCAACTTATCTTTTATTCATTGATAATGTGGAGTATATGTAGATACAATTGAGGAGTTTGAAAGGTCCTAGACAAGATAGTGACCTTTCATAGAAAAAGTAAAAGCTATAAACGAGGCTAGATGCTTTTTTAGTCTCTTACATAATAAATGTCTATGACATAAAGTGAACTAGAGTAAAAGCTATGTCTATGACTAGAGCTAGACATATTAATTGTTTATATGTACTACAATTAATATGTCTCTTTATAAATAAATAAAGTGTACACAGAAAATCCGGTACGGGTTCGGCACCTGCGGAACCTCGACGACTTATCGATGCTTGAATATTGCCGACATGCTTGAATATTGCCACACCCCCCCCCTCAAACTGGGCCGTATATGTTGATGCGCCAAGTTTGCTACTTAGTCTACGAACATGAGAGGTGGAATAGCTTTGGTGAGAATATCTCGCATTTTGGTCTGTGAGGGAACATACTTGGAGCCGGATAATCTTGGCATCAATCTTTTCCTTTAGGAAGTGTCTGTCAATGTCCACATGTTTTGTTTTGTCATGATGGACTGGATCCTCTGCCATGCATAGTGCTGAGTGATTATCACAGCAGAGTGTGATAGGTTGCTGAAGAGGCTGCTGAAGTTCAGTAAGTACTCTTTTGAGCCAAAGAGCTTCATAAATGCCTAAGACAAGTGCCATGAGTTCAGCTTCAGCACTGCTTCTAGACACAGTAGGTTGTTTCTTGCTCCTCCAAGTAACAAGATTGCCCCATACATAGGAACGTGCTTTGTGGTCGACCTTCTATCTATGTGGCATCCGGCCCAATCGGCATCGGTGTAGACCTTGATGGATCTATCGACAGACTTGGTGAAGTGTAACCCTTGGCCGGGAGTGGACTTCAAATACCTCGGTATTTTATTTACGCATCCCAATGTTGCTCGGTAGGGCAATGCATGAACCGACTAACCGGACCGACACCATATGCAATATCGGGTCTTGTATGGGAGAGGTAGATGAGTTTCCCTACAAGCCTTTGATATTGTTCTTTCCCGACAAAGCAATGTCACCATGTAGCGAGGTATGACCGGGGTCTACGGGGGATATAGCGGTTTGCACCCCAAAGATGCCGGTTTCCTTCGGCGGATCCGGTACATATTTCCTTTGGGAGACAAAATGCCTTTGCTTTGTTTCTTGCTACTTCCATGCCAAGAAAATATTTGAGAAAACCCAAGTCTTTCACCGAAACACCTTTGCCACAGAGTCTTCAAATGTTGGATCTCGGTAGAGTCATCTCCAAGGTGAGGATGATATCATCCACATAGACAATAATAATAGACCTCTTCACGGTTGGTTGTCTTGATGAACATAGTGTGATCGAAATTGCATTGGTGATATCCAAGCGGCTTTGACCACGGTTGTTAATTTTCCAAACCATGCCCTTGGTGATTGCTTCAGGCCATATAGAGATTTCCTCAATTTGCACACCTTGCCTTGAGTATGAGGATTGATAAAGCTAGGAGGTACATTCATATAAACCTCCTCAGTGAGGTCCCCATTTAGAAAAGCATTTTTGATGTCCAGTTGGTGAAGAGGCCAGTCAAGTTGGACAGCTAGAGAGATCAGAACCCTGACAGTGTTGAGTTTTGCCACTGGTGCAAAAGTTTGCAAAAGTTTCCTTATAGTCAATGCCATAAGTTTGAGTGAATCCCCTGGCTACCAATCTGGCTTTGTACTTGTCAATAGTGCCATCAGCATTGTATTTGATAGTGAATAACCATCCGCAATCGATCGTCTTCTTATCCCGTGGGAGAGGTGTCAAATCCCAAGTATGATTATCCGGAAGTCTTTGTCATCTCTCGTTTTAACGACGACCTTCCATTTATCATTTTGAAGGGCCTCCCGAATATTTTTAGGAATAGAGTGAGAGTCCGGGTCCCGTGAAAACATGGCAAAGGCGGAGATAACTTATCATAAGATAAATAAGAATGAATAGAGTGATCGGTGCATGATCTCTTTCCCTTCCTAAGAGCAATAGGCCTATCATCAATGTCGGCGGGCCGCCGAGGATCTATAGATTGCCGAGTGTCGGTAGGCTCGGGATCGGCGGGCTCGGGTCGGTAGACTCTTGTTCGGGGAGGTTGCTTTGAGGAGTATTAGGTCGTAGAGAGTCGGTAGGGTGCCGAAGTTCGGTCCGCCGAGGATCGGTCGGTTCTTGAGGGTTAAGAGTTTGCTTTGAGGGAAGGGGTTTAGGTCAATTTCAATCGGTTACCATCGGTGAATGGCTCGGTAGGTTTGCTTTGTAATAAGGGGTCCTTTCAAAGAATTTTACATCCATAGAATTGTAAAATTTCTTTTCGATAGGGGAATAACATTTGTAACCTTTTCGTCCTTTGCATAACCTAGGAAAATGCACTTGTGAGCTTTAGGATCAAGTTTACTTCGTGTTGAGCATGGATATACACAAACACGGTACAACCAAAGATCTTTGGAGGCAACTCGGGAAACAAGATGATGGCGGGAGTGTGTGGTCGGTAGGGTTTGGAGTGGAGTTTTGAAACCTAACACTCGCCGGGAAGTCTGTTGAGTAAATAAGTTGCGATCGGTATAGCTTCACCCCACATATATTTAGGAACATGTGTGGTGAACATGATTGATCCGGCCATTTCCGGCGAGTGCTGTTCTTTCTCTCGGCAACCCCATTCGCCGAGGTGTTTCCACACAACTACGATATGAACAATTCCTCTATCTGTCAAGAAGGTACGAGATTAGACTCATAGTATTCTAGAGCATTATCGAGTCTTTAAGATCTTGACCTTAGTATCAAATTGAGTGGAGACCATATGATAAAATTCTTGAAAGATAGGGCCAACTTCGATTTGTCTTTCATTAAAAAAACCCAAGTGTTCCCGGTATGATCATCAATAAAGGTGACAAACCACCTTTTCCCTGTTATACTTTTCACCCTAGAGGGTCCCCACACATCACTTTGTGTATTAAGGTGAAGGGTGAGGAATGCAAATGAGGTAACTTAGCATACACGGATTTTGTAAGTTTAGCAAATTGACAAATATCACATTGAAGGTCATTCGGATTACATCCTTTAAACAATTCGGGAGTTAAAGATTTTAAGTAACCAAAACTTGGATGTCCTAATCTATAATGCCATAACATGATATTGTCTAAAGTCTCGGGAGCGAGTCTTGAGCCGAGGCGATTCGGTCTTCGGTCTTGTCTTCGGCGGGGGTTGACCGAAACAATCCGGCGCAAGGTTTAGCCTTCCCAATCACTTCCCGTGAAGTAGGATCTGGAATGTGCACTTGATTTTCCTTAAAAACAACGAGTCCAATTCAAATCTTTAGTGAGTCTACTTGACGGATATAAGATTGCGAGTCTAAGTTTGGAACAAATAGGACATCCTGTAGGCATATCTTATTAGTGAGTTTAACATTTCCAACACCTTTTGCACGAGAGATAGATCCATCGGCAGTTTTAATGTTATGAATTTGGTGACAAGGCATATAGTTGGTTATAAGGTTTTTATTACCGGTCATATGGGAGGATGCCCCGAATCAACAATCCATGTTTCATTGCTAAGGGAAGAGTAGAATTTACCCGTATGAGTATGAGTAGCAACATCGGTAGAGTGACTACCTTCCTTTTGTTGATTCGGGAAGGCTTTGAATGCGACAAGGCGAGCATTCATCTGGTTGTCATTCTCCTCCTCAACGATGTGTCTGCCTTGACTTTCCCCGATAGGTTTTGAGGTTTTTGAGGAGTTAGGCTTGCCATGGAGCTTCCAAATAGCGGTTGTCCTTGGTGTGATTTGTGCGTTTGCGGTGATCACGAAACGCTTTTCCGGTTTTCTCGGTAGGCTTCTTGTATGTCTCGGCAACCTCGGCGGCCTTCCCGACGGTCGGCGGGCGGCACCTTCGGTAGGGTTGTCGGTAGGGGATTTCGAAGCATGACTTTTCTCCTACTTTCTTCATGTTTAACCTCAGCAAACATGGATTTGAGATTTGGAAGAGGTTTGGTGGCAAGAATTCTTCCTCTAACATCATCAAGAGTAGGATTCGATCCGGTGAGGAACCCGAATACTCTCTTCTTTTCTATGATGTCTTTATAAAGAGCGACATCCTTGACATCATTCCAAGAGTGAGTTTCTAACATATCTAAGTGTTGCCAAGCCTTAGATAGTTGATTGAAATATTGAGTTACGGACATATCCCCTTGCCCGCAAGTTTGAATCGAGCTTCTAGTTCATATACCTCGGATGTATTATCTTTCTTGGAGTAAAGATCTCGGCATTATCCCGTTTCTTTGGCGGTATCATACATCATAAAGTTTTCACTTATCTCTTTTGTCATTGACCTCGTGAGGATGGTCATGAGTTGATTATTTGTTGTGTCCCATGCTTCAAAACTCGGGGTCGGTTTCGGCGGGTGCGGGTTTTGTTCCGGACAAGTATCCCATCTTACTTTGTCCGAAAATGTACATTTTCATAGACCTTGACCATAACGGATAGTTGTTACCATCAAGTCTATGGTTTGTATAAGAAGAGGAGTTGTCGGTACTCCCGGTCGGTGAGGCCGCCGAGAGTCTCGCGAGGTTGAAGTAATGTCGGATGTGGAAGACATTCTTCAGAAATATGAGTTTTGCAGCGGAAAAAGTTAGAACACAAATGTCTCTGATACCATGAAGAGAGTTTGAGAATGTGTTAACACAAGAGTAAACTTCAACTTATCTTTTATTCATTGATAATGTGGAGTATATGTAGATACAATTGAGGAGTTTGAAAGGTCCTAGACAAGATAGTGACCTTTCATAGAAAAAGTAAAAGCTATAAACGAGGCTAGATGCTTTTTTAGTCTCTTACATAATAAATGTCTATGACATAAAGTGAACTAGAGTAAAAGCTATGTCTATGACTAGAGCTTGACATATTAATTGTTTATATGTACTACAATTAATATGTCTCTTTATAAATAAATAAAGTGTACACAGAAAATCTGGCACAGGTTCAGCACCCTGCTGAACCTCAGCAGACTTATCAGCATGCTGAATATTGCCAGCATGCTGAATATTGCCACATTTTCCTACTTGCATTGTATTGTTTGCTTGTATTGGAGTAATTGACTAATGCTTGCATTTACACACTTAATTGGAATTCGATTTCTTATCCAGGGAGTATTGACATTGTCATTGCATTCAAGTTCATATCATGCTGAACCATTAGGTCTAGGGTTCTTAGACCAAGGAGGAGACATAGAGTAGTTTCATTCACTCGTATGAGGGGAAACTACTAGCTTAGGAGTGCACCGGTAACACCCACTTGAACACCAAGGGAAGGTTGGTAGGTAGTTCATTCCCATGATACTAGTAGAGATATACTTGATCATTGCATTGTCTTGGCTAGGCTTTTAATAATTTTTATCATCCTTTGTAGTAGTAGATTTTTAGATGCAATTACCTTCTTGTATTATTGCGACTTAGATCAAGATAATAATAGCTTTTCGGTGTTCAACCTCACAATCCTCGTGGATACGACCTTGAGCCAATCCAAAGTGATGACACTTCAAGAAGAGAACTTGCTTTAACATCAAAAGAGTAGCTTTAATGGAGTATTACACCAAAGATGTGAGTTTTCATCCAAGAAACCTTGAATCAAAAGAGCAACAACAATAATCCTTAATGTTTACAAGAGTAATTAATGCTAATCTAGTGGTAAGATTTGGCTATGAGAGCCCCTTGGGGCGGATTTTGTCTCCAAGGGTTCAAGAGAGGATTGGAGAAGAAGATGGAATGGAAGAGATGCAGAAAACTGCTGCAAAATCGTGTTTTAGGGTGAAAACGCGTAATGAGCCGAGCTGCCAGAAGTTCGGCTCGACAAGTGGTTCGGTACTAGAACGTCTTCAGTAAATTGATCATAACTTTGCGTGTAGACCTTTGATTTGAGTGATTCAAGATGCGTTGGAAATCCTGTTCGAAGATCTACAACTCTTGTGAAGAAGTCCAAACCGAATTCTGCCTCTAAGGTGAGTCAAATGTTGCTTGAAGATAGGTTAAGGTTGAAGCACTCATGACAAATGATCCGTGTGAACTCGTAAGCTTACGGCACACATTCTTCTAGCCCTCAAAAGACGTGTGCAGGCTCAACCGTGTTGTCTATCGGGGTCTTGGTCAACCTATAATCCTGCAATACAACACCAAAATACCAAGCATAAACCCGACACGACGCTCCGGTTACTATAACCGGTACAAAACCAATCAAAACATGATATTTTACATAATAACTACTATCTACACATATGGATGAAATTGAAAACAACGGATGATGTGCCCGGATAATACCCGATTCAAGAGGAAGATTGAGTCTTTTATTTAGTCTTTTAATTAGTCTTTTATTATCCCACATTGGTTAATTGTCTTTTATATTTATTATTATTTTTAATTATTGTTATTTTGTCCCACATTGCTAAAATGGCAATTGGACTTGGAGTCTGTAGCCTATATAAGGCATTTCCTTGTATTTGAATAGGTAGCTTATTATTGAATCAAAAAAACTATTTTGGTTGAAATTCAGAGATTGAATTTTTATCATAAGAAACTTTCAGAGATTGGGTTTCTTTCAAGAAGTTTTCAGAGATTGGACTTCTTTCGATTATCTGAGACGGGGTAATTGGTTGGTGTTCTGAGATGGGATCACCGTAGTAAATATTCTGAGATGGAGTATTTACATATCCTTTTGTTACTTTCGTTATATATATATTCAAAAAGCCATAAAAATATATTTTTAAAGCTGAATCGTTTGCTGTGCTTTAATCAACGATCTTACGAGATTCGGTTTACATCAAGTGGTATCGAGCTCGGGCGATTAAAGCAACAACGAGCGATTTGCGTTCTTGACGAAATGCGGCGTTTTCTTAGAGTTCTGGCGTTCTTGTTCTCCGAGAAACCACTAGCTGCACCTTATATTCGTCACTTGCTGCTTGCATTTGATCCATTCTTGATCATCATCAAGAAGCCCTAATTTGGCCGACCGTTATCACAAGGTAGTCAAAGCATCCGAAATAGCTGCGTTCATAATCTGCTGCGTATTTTCTGAATCTTTTCGAATTTCGTTCTACTCGTTTCCTAATCAAATCATATCGAAAAATTCTCAAAATTTACCAGTAGATAGAACTCTGTATTGGCTGTCTTTTGTCTCTTTAGCACTTTCGTAAATTCGGATTTTATCTTGATCAAATTCGGATCGGAATATTCTGCTCGATTTTCTGGAACAGCTTGTAGTCGACTTTGTTTTTAGGGAGTTGTGGTGGTCGGAATTGAATGAAATTTTGTGAGCACATAGGAAATTCATTTTTCTACAACTTTGATTCTTTGAGTTTTTTCAGAGTCCCGACCGGTTTTGCACAATAGTCGCCGTCACCTAGTTGATTGTTTCTGTCAAAACCCGTAACCCGAGAGTGATCTGTTTACGAATTCAATTTGAGTGGGTTATACCTGTCCAAAAATTCTGAAACTTAACAGTCTGAACCAAAATTTCGTTCTCTACAAGTTTTGTTCTTTGTGTTTTTCTGAATTCCATACTGTTTGGTCGTGACAAGTGCCGTCGAGAGATTAGGCGATTAAAGGCTGCTGCGTTTATTGGAAGAAATCTGCTTTGCGTTCTTGAGCACCAAGAACCCTAATTGCAGCCGCACTCAAAAGCTAGGTGCCGAATCTTGCAATCTATGCTTGTGTTCTTATTAATTTTCCAGAAAATTATACATAAAAGTTCATGGCTGTTCATCTTCTTTCATGCCCTACACACATCGAAACAATCTGAAAATTTTTCCACAACTAAATCACCTTGTGACCTGTATTTTCTCTCTTTACATTAGATCGAAATTCGAAGTGTATCAAATCGAAATCTGCTCCCCAACACAGAACAGTCTGTTCTATAATTCTGCAGCACTAGATCATTATACGATTTCGATTTAGGTGCTTTAGACGATTCCAAATCTTCTGAAAATTTGTGAACTTATAGAAAATTCCCTGTTCTAAAATTTTGATCTTTTGAGTTTTCCCAGAATCGTCATCATTTGATCACAATCGGCCCTGTAAGTCACTGCTATCAATCTGGAAAATTTTGACAGATTGCACCGATTGACAAACTACGGTTGTTTGGTCGACCTATCTCGCCCGAAACGATCTGACATTTTTATATCCTATAGAAAACACATAAATCTACAACTTTCATTTTTATTTCCAGTAGCAATTCATCATTGTTTGGGCTGCACGTGCCAATAAGTGCGAGTTAAATTCTGGAAATTGTTGACGACATCTTGCTTACGGTTTGCTCGACTTTTTGATTTATTTGACGGTTACACTTCCCTAAAGCAAGAGTTGAGGGTGAGTGTAAACACGAGAGATTGTGAGGATCCAATATTTTGGGTCATGGCTTCCAACAAATATTATTCCAATTGTGATATGGGCAAAACGTATTTCCGAGGCTCGAGGCGTTTGGAGCGACACATCATTGCTTTACCCGGCAAAATCAATCGGATTTTTGAGCAAGCTTTTGATGGATTTGCGACGGTGTATGGGCGGAGTATAAACGACTTTGTGCTATATATGACGAACAAGCAATGAAAAAGGCCACAAACAACACGCCAATTGTGGACAATTGTGCTTCCGTTGTGGAGTTGGCTTGTGCCAATGTGGGTGAGGTAGTTCCCACGGCGAGGCTCATGTTGACCTTCTTGTTGCGGATGTTGTTGTTGTTACTACGAGAGGATGGGTTGGTCGTTGAGGCTGAAGTAAGTCCGAAAGAGGTTGAAGTTCCCACGAATGAGGTTGTCATTGATTTTAATGTTACGAGAGGATATTGCTTGATGCTACTTGTGTATGAAGAGGTCGTTGATGTTGAGGTATTTCCGAAGGTGGAGGCATTAGTTGATATACCCGAAGCGCATGACACTTTGGGATCTTTGATACACCCAATCCAGCCCCTATTCGTCCTACGGTTGATATTGACATTGTTGAGGGTGGTGGAATACGGAAGCACGAGTTTGTTGACCCATATTTGGAGCGAGGTTGATGCCTATCATGATTTACATTTCTATGTTGCATCACAAGACGTCATTCCTATTTCTCTCAAGCCACGTGCATTTTCTCATGTTTCTTTGGTGAAGAATGGTGTGACCCATTACTATGTTATTGATACGAAGTTGTTTATTCGCGTTAATTTTGACCCCGGCATATTTTTGGGGTTTATTGTGGAGTATCATGGTGTGAGGCTTGATGGTGCGGACTTTTATGACATCATGTTGATTCGAGGACGAATCCTTTTGACGAGGGAGGGAATGATGTGGCCCAGATAATACCCGATTCAAGAGGAAGATTGAGTCTTTTATTTAGTCTTTTAATTAGTCTTTTATTATTCCACATTGGTTAATTGTCTTTTATATTTATTATTATTTTTAATTATTGTTATTTTGTCCCACATTGCTAAAATTGCAATTGGACTTGGAGTCTGTAGCCTATATAAGGCATTTCCTTGTATTTGAATAGGTAGCTTATTATTGAATCAAAAAAACTATTTTGGTTGAAATTCAGAGATTGAATTTTTATCATAAGAAACTTTCAGAGATTGGGTTTCTTTCAAGAAGTTTTCAGAGATTGGACTTCTTTCGATTATCCTGAGACGGGGTAATTGGTTGGTGTTCCTGAGATGGGATCACCGTAGTAAATATTCTGAGATGAAGTATTTACATATCATTTTGTTACTTTCGTTATATATATATTCAAAAAGCCATAAAAATATATTTTTCAAAGCTGAATCGTTTGCTGTGCTTTAATCAACGATCCTACGAGATTCGGTTTATATCATACTTCTTGAGCTTTGAATGTGCTCCTTCAGCTCTTGAGGTAACTTGATTTCCAAAGTGCAACAACTTTTCCGTCCACGCATTAACAAAATACTCCTTGTATGGAATCCATGTTCTATCAATATAGCTTATGATTTCCCTTTTATTCTGGTAATGATACTCAATGTCATGCCAAGATTTCTTATAAGCTTCTTCGGTCGGTGAAAATATCACTTTGTTCCACTCCAAAAGAAATTCATCCCAATCTTCCTTCTTTTGAAAATGAGGTTTACAATTAGCTACATTATTTTTTTGAATATGCCACACACATAATAAGTTTGCAGCAGTAGGGAAAACCACCAGGGCAGCTTTTTTTTGGTCTTTTGAAAAGGCTTTGGTTAAGTTTAGAGGGGGAGGGGGGAGTGAATAAACTTAACACTTAAAACTTTTAGAGATAACAAACTCAGCAAGGTCAGTAGCCTGCTGACTGCTCAGTAGTCTGCTGATCACTCAGCAGTTTGCTGACAGTAGATATTACTGAATTTGTTGCAACGGAATATATTCAAATTAAGCCTTATTACTTGTTGTTTAAATATGATACTAAGTATTAGATACTCAGCAGTGTACGTGTGTGATTTAGTTGCTAGTTTCAGTAAGTTGATGTGGTTAGTATACTAAATGCAGAAAGTAAATGGAGAAAGTAAGTAGGCAAATTTTATAGTGGTTCCAGGTGGTGTAATCCTGTCAGTCCACTCTTCTCCTGTGATGTTGGAGGAAATTCACTAGATATCTTTGAGGTAGCAGTTACAAAAATCCCTAAGATGTCTGTCCTTCACCAATAGCTATGGCTTCATAAACTGAATATTTGAAACATGTAGGATTGCTGCTTCAAAGTATTCCACTGGTCCTTGAAGGGTAGGATTGCCTCTTCACCAGCTCCACCACAAACAACAGTTCTTGACACCTAAGTGCTTCTCTGTCTTCAGCAGGTTTCTTGTAAAAGAAAGTTTGAATCAAGTGAATGATTCAACAGTCAGCAGCTTGATCAGGATGAAATGACCAACAGCTTGATATCTTCAAGTGTGTGAACTTGATGTAACTTGATAGCAGGTTACACTTGAAGAGTTTTCTGGATCAGTAGCTTTAAGCTCAGTGAATGTCAGCAGGGTGATTTCTTGATAATAAACTTGATAGCTTAAGATAGATTGTTATTTTTCATCACTTGTATCTGAATCCGGAGTCTTCTATTTATAGGTGAGAATCCTGTGACTTATGTTTGAAATTCAAACATAGCCATTTTAGATTTGTCCCCATATTGACTTGCTTTCTGTCCCTGTACATAGTACTGACACAGTCAGTTTACTTTTTGACAGTTTACAGTCTGTCCACCCTTTGACTTGTGTCCATTGGATAAAGCTCTGAATCTTTCCAAAGTTCTTTTAATCTTGACCATTGATTTGTTGACAATATCAAGGCTTGTAATCCATCCTTATCCTTGTAATCTTCCAATGTAACCTTTGATTAAATTTAGATTTACATTCAGCAGATTCCTGTGTATGTAAGTCTATTTGAAATGCATGTCGATCAATTTGTCCGAAGTTTGCTGTGTTTATAAGACACTTCAGCTGACTGTCTTCTATCTAACTTTTTATTGTGAAGTTAGAGTACACCAATTTGAACATAACTAAGTTCTAAACATCACTTAACTTATGGAACTCAGACCTTGTACACAAGGTATATGCAATCAGTTTAGGTCATCACAGACTTCCCTAAATTCTGATTCCATATCCTTGACTTTAAATACTAAGCTTGATCCCTTAGCCTTCAATAACTGAGTTCGAACCCTCAGCCTTCAGTCTTCAGCAGGTTCCTAACTAGTCTACTGACCTAGTAACCTTACTGACCTAGACAGGTCTGCTGATAAAGTCAGCTGACCTCCTTACAAAGCTTGTTTGATCAAACCTATACAAAGATCAAACTCTAATAAACCTATACATTTGATCTAGACATCTTTTTGCCTTTGCTCTATAACAGCTAGTTTGGCACTCATCATTAAAACTTAAAATAAGTCCAACAATTTCCCCCTTTTTAGTGATGATGCCAATACCCTCCTTACAGCAAAGCAAAAAGATAAAAACAAAAACAGAACAAATTCAGTCATTTCTCATTATAATCATTTGTTCAACATTATTACAAACTAGGATCAGCAGAAAGAGATAAACAGTGTAAGTATGCTGATCTAGTTCCTGTCTTTGTCTTGCTCTTTCTTCTCATAATACTCCATGATTTCTTTGACTACATTCTGCATTCATTGATTTTCAATTGGAGAAAAGTCAATCCAATGATTCAGATCTTTCCACCACTTCCAGGCTTCTGGCAGAGTTAATCTTATGGTGTGAACATTGAAGCCCTGTCTCATATAGAAATATTTGAATTCATCTAGTGAATTCTTTGCTAATTGAACAGTTCCCAATCTACCTCTTCCACCTCTAGTAGAAGCTCTCATAGCTTTGACCCTTGTTTCCCAAAGCTTCATTCCCAAAAAGGAATCCAGACCCTCAAAATATCCCATGCGATTGTAAGGTCTTTTCTTTCCATAGTATAGCTGCTTATATTCCTTCAGGAGGTCATCAGTCAACTGAATTCTGCAAGGTGCAGGTTTCCTAAAATCATTAGTATCAGCCTCCCATTTCTTCTTTGCAAATATCCTTGCAGCTTACTTTGCTTCTGCTGTAAGGCCCTCTTCCCTCTTATTGACATCATAAAAAAACCGGGACAGTAGACAATGAACACTCTCCTGTGTGATCACTAAGTTAGCAAGTTGACCTTCCATAATCTCTGTTTTTGTGTAAACTGTAGTGATCCTTCCTTTCATAGTTTGTTCCAGCAGATTAATCCTCTCAGTGACCTTAAGATCCAATGCAGCAGGTTGAGGTGCTTCAGCAGGGTTAGCCACAACAGGCTTGGGTGCCTCAGCAAGCTTGTCAAGCTTTTTGTGTAATGAGGCAAAATGTTCTTTTAAGAATTTATCTATGTGTGCATTGCCTTGTTTTATACCTCTCACATCTTTGGTCAAGTCGGCAAGTGCATACTGAGTGGAAGTGATGTTAGATGCAACTGTTTCAGTGGTTCTTCTTTTGTTTTCCACCAAATTCATTAGATCTTCAAATCTTTGCTCTTGTCTATTGAGTTGAGTTCTTAACTGTGTAATGTCATCTCTGACTGCTCTCAACTCATCCAAAACATGTGCTGGTACAGCACCAGCCATGCCTCCACCCATATGTCCAGCAGCATCATCAGCAGGTTCTTCAATATTGTAATGTGCCCTTTGTGTGCTGACAACCAAAGCTCCTGTCCTATCCCATCCAGCAGGATCAGGACTTCCTTCAACCACATCTCCAAAGATGTCTTCCAAAATAGGATCTTGTGCAGGTTGAGGTTCCAAAACATGTTCCTCCTAAAAAATTGGTACATGTGCCTGTTGAGATTCAACATCAACTCCTTCTTCCTCGGGCACTTGGAACTCCTCATCACTGAAATCATAATCCAGCAGCTGTTCATCCTCATCAACTACAGTCTGCTGACTATCCTTTCCTTCAGTAGCCTTAGCTTCGATGGCGCACCGCACGACGGTGTTTCGGCAGAACTTTGTTCTATAACAATATTTTCAACTAGTGCAGGGGTTTCCTCCAAACCCATTGTAGGTTCCAACCTTTGTCCGAGTCTTTGTCGATCCTCAACGACTGTACCTCTGTTCCAACTTTGTATTCGAGTCTTGTTTGTTCCTCACAACCTGAACCACCTCAGAATGTGTGGGTGACTCTTCCAAACCCATCACCAAGTCCAATCTCTGTCCTAACACTGTTTGTTCCTCAGTGATTAAGACTCTCTGTACAAGAATTTGAGGGAATTCGGCCATGTTTTCTTTAAAGACTCCTCTAGCATTAGCTATCTTCTGTAGAACATCAGCAGTTTGAGATAAAGTTTCCTGAGTGTCAAACCACTCCTGATACCGAGCTGAATCTTTAGAACTGATGTCAGGTTCACTATATGCAATTACCATCTCCTCATCCAAGTTGTCAGTCTGCTGACCAACAGAATGTGCATCAGATTCCACACCTAGTAAGGTGTCAGACATACTAACCAGCCTATTATCTCCAAGATTTATTTCATCATTTATTAGAGCCTCCAATTCATCTATGGTTAAATCCTCCCAATCTTCATCCACATTATCAGTCTGTTGTCCCTCAGCAGACTTACCAAAGATCGAGGGCGATCCTTGTTTCCTCAATAGATCCTTGACCAGTTGCTTCAACAGATGTTTCCTTGGCCACTCCACTGGTTTCCCTAGGGAACATAAGATGATCATCATCAGAGTCAGACGATGAAGAGTCATCACTATCTGGTGTATACTTGGGATCCTTAAACATAATTTTAGCACTTTTCTTCCCTTCTTCCAGTAGGTCCATTAGCCTTGTCTGCATCAAAGTTGTATCCACCAATTCCAGTAGACTTTCCACACCCAACTGATCAAAGGCCCATTCTTCAAATCCACTCATTTGATCAGCAGCTGGTTTTTGTCTCTTGTAGAATCCAAACATCCATTGAAAATATTTTTGCACCTTTTTAAAGTTGGGATCTATCTTCTCTTTCTTTGATTTTTGTTCCCTCCTTTCATATGGCATTGAGGGCTTCTTTGGGGCAGATTGCTCAGCCTGTTGTCCTCCAAAGGCATTAACAAGGTGAGCCAATGTATCTATAGTAGATACAAGCAGGTCAGTGGGTTCTTCAGGTTGTACATTTGTACCTACCACCTCCAACTGTTCCACACTCGGTTCCCCCTGACTTGTATGTGTATCAGTAGGGTCTGCAACAGTGTGTTCTTCCCCATGAGTTGTAGCATCCACAGCAGGGTCAGGAACAGGTTCAACAACTTCCACAGTAGGGTCAGGTATAACAGTTTGCTGTGACTCTCCAGTTTGTTGCTCAACGGCAACTTCTCTAGCCTCAGTAGGCTCATCACCTTGTACAGGTGCTTCTTCAACAACACTTTCAGCTTCCTTTTGAGCTTCCAAAATCCTCAACTCTTTTCCCTTTCCATGCCTTTTCTTTTTCACAACCTCCTTCATTATCTTTGCAGGTTGTTCAGTTTCAAGATCCTTGGCAGCTTTCCTCTTTCTTGAGTCTTCTTTTAACTGCTCTCTCAAAACTTCAGCAGTAGCTCTCTTTGTAATTCCAACAGGCTCAGCAGCCTCAGCTCCAACTGGAACCTCAATAGATTCAGCAGAGTCTACTGATTGCTGCCTTGTCTTCTTAGGCTTTAGCATCTCAGTAATTTTCCTTGTATCAGTAGCCTTTCGCTTCTCAGCAGCCTTCTTAGGTGCAGCAGGTTGTGAAACTTGTTTAACCTGCTCATCACCAGCATCATCATCTCCATTACTGTCACTCTCTGTTTCTTCAGCATCTAAATCTTCATCATCATCCAAACCAAGGATGAGATAATTGATTTCCTTTTTGTATCTGGTCTTGTTGATTTTTTCAGGCGCCACATCAGCAATCTTCAAATGGTTTAGTATGGCCTGCACCATCAAACCCAGAGGCAGTGTCTTGGACTTCTTTGTCCCATCTCTGTCCTCAGTTATCACTTTTTTCATGTATTGGACAAAGAATATAGCCCAATCAAACTTCATACTCTTGCATATGATAATCAGTAAGTCAATCTTGGGTCCCGACAATGTATCAAGACTTCCACTGAAACCAAGAATGTTTTTGGCAATAATCTTACTCAGCAGATTATACTCCATTTTGATGTGTTTCACATTGATACTCAGTGTTGACTTTATGGAATTGTTGGTCTTTATTATATCAACAAACTCCAATCTTGACAGCCCCATTGATTTAGGATTAGTAGGAGCATTATTACCAGGTCCAAAACCAAACACTTCCCTCAGCAAGTTTGAAGAAATCTCAATCTCCTGGGCATTAACAGTGGTATTGAATGTGATATGAATCTAAGTCCATGTTTGAAGAAAGTTGTGAAGTATTCAAGTCCATCATTATCGCTCGAGGACCATCAGAATAATTATTTACTAAGTCATATGTTATAATATGTTACTACATGATAATATATACTTTATTAAGTATTATTAGCTAATTATTAAAGCTCAAAATCATCATGAAGGGCGCCATTTTTGAAGGATGAACATTCTTGGAAGAAATCTAGATTCATTGGATCCAAGTTGTCGAGATACATCAAGCCAAAGTTCAAAAGATGCAGCCTTTGAAGAAAGTACTTAGAAAAACCAAAAGTCCTCCTTTGGTTAATGATATAGCATGAAATTTTGGTCCAATGTATATTTTCATGTATTTTCTAGCCTATAAATACCCAAGCTATGTACTTGTATTTTTAACCATCATCTTTTGCAATAATAAAATTTTATATTTTCTACACTTGGATTAGTGTGTTGAATTCTCTAGATAGAGGTTCTTTCGGATTATCAAAGGCTTGAGCAACCTTTGTGGGTGTCCTATACCAAAGTGCTTAGAAACAGGTTAGTGTTGAGGTTATTCCAAGGTGATTTCTCACAAGTTGAGACTGTGTTGATGAGCTCTCGAAAAATATTCCAAGGTGCTTCTACGCAATTGTTGTAGTTGTGTCAAGGAGAAAGACTTGAATCCAAAAACCGCTTTTCCTAGATCTGCGCAATTTCACATCAGAATGCCTCTCTGTCATCTCTAATCACAATGTTTCTCCAGAAATTTGTAACATTCGTGTAGGAGATGCTTTCCAGTCTTAGATTCAGAACATCTTCTAGCCCTTCAACCCTTCAAACCTTCTGATTCTTCTACCAATGTTGATAGCTAGTTCAGTCTTGTCAGCATCAACAATGAACCCTTTGACACTTTGGCTCGTTCCAATATGAATATCACCTTTATCCGCCATTGTAGATGAAAAAGTGAAGGATGCAGGTTCTTAGATCTAACCAAGTTAGATCTATACGCAGCGGACAGATCACGATTTACATATCATAAAACATAGTTAAAGGACTTAAAAACTACAAGGGGGTTAAGATCATGTTACCAATAGTAGGAAGAGAAGCCAAGATCTTCCGATGTGTTCTCCAAACGGCGGTTGGTGGACACCCTTCTTGATACACGAACCTCCTTGATATGCAACACCAAGAAAAACCCCAAGTTTTTCTTCAACCGGGTGGAGCTAAGGATCGAACTCCTTAGCCTTTTTTTTCTTATGAATTTCGTGGCTTTCACTACCCTTAGGGCTCGGGGAGAACTCTCTTTTTATAGGCAAAATCCAAGAGAGAAAACCTATACCCAATCGTTTTAACAAAATAAAAGAGATAATTCTAAATATTATTATCCAATAAAAATAAGAGATAATTATAATCTTATAATAAGAAAATATAATTATCCTTATAGTTAAGAGATAAATAATAAATACATTATTTTCTTTTATTTATCCAATTAATTATTTAACAAATAAATAACTAATTACACAATATGTCATTATCCAGGAAAATTAATTTCTTGGAAAATCCAAGACATATTGGCGCCACACTAAGCCCACCAGGCCCACAAAAATGTCTTTTCTGTATATTATATTATTTAGCCCAACTAAATAATATTCATGCATATCAATTAATTAGCCCAGCCAATTAATTATCACTGAGGCCCAAATAACAAGATTATTAGTCCGAATTACAGAAGCCACATCGGGGACCATGGACCTATAACCAGTAGCTCCAATAATTAATTATTCATCGAACAGAATAAGTACATTAATTATTAATTCCGGGATTACGCCACCATAAACCCGAAACTGAACTCTACCGATTATAGATGTATACTTATACTCAACCTATAGAGTGAATAAGCGTCCATTGATATAATCACTACATACGGATTAACCCTCCATAGACTGTCCATTATGAGTGGGAAGTCTCCGTAAACCCGACTCAGAATATCTTATCCTTATTTACCATTAACCCCCTAGTGATCAATTAGTTCACATATCTGACTAGTAGCTAATTAGTCTAACATGAACTGGGCCCATCGATCATTTTCTTAGGGCTAACAAATAAGGGGACTATCTCTCTACTTCCCGCAGGAAGGAATGAATTCCATGTCTGTGAAAATCAGAACTACTCACTCATCTGGAGATAGTGCCAATGAGAAGTGGCTTGGAACACATATTTAAGTGAACCGTAACTAACACATCAAACACTACCCCGGGACAAGCAGCATCCTGTGATCACCTCAGGATTAAGGTTGATCCATATATGATCATCTAATGATTTAATAAGATTCCTCGATTACGGAATTATACCGAGAAATTCAGATTAAATCGGTCCAACCCTATATGAATGCCATCATATATAAATGCCCCACGTAGGTACCTCTCTACCGACAAACCGGATAAGACTATCACACCCTAAGGTGTTTTGGGCGCATTATTGGTGTTTTAATCAAGAGACCCTAAACTCGATTAAGTTCACCACGGACTAACGGTTTAAGTATATCACCACTAACTCAATCCTCACGTGCATGCCATGCACCGAGTTAAGCGGTTACATACGATATACTTAGGGTTTGCGGCGGTGTATTACTTACAAGCACAAAGCAAGTAATAAGGTGAGATAAATTATGTCATCCATTAAAAACAATTACACAAATTGTCTTTCGGGCACTACACCCAACAATCTCCCACTTGTACAAAATGACAAGCAACGATTGTTTTTAGAGCACACCCTTTCTCATCTTATTCACAACACTCTCCCACTTGCTCTAAAAGCAGATGAGACATATCCATTAATGCCGTACCCTCCAAGCACTCGACTTGGTACACTGATTAGTTAGGTTGTCGACTCGAGATGATCTTTAGGATCGAAACGTCGCTGGTCCATCTAATCAGGCGGGTACTCTCTCTCAATATGCTTTTGACTTCTAGTGACTGAGAAGATCCTTCTAAGCTATCTCTTCACAGCTTTCACAATGAAGTGATATCGGCTTATCGGACACGGAATTACTCCCGGACCATAAAAGGAAATTCTAAGCACTATGAGTAAACACGAGCCCGAGATCAACTTAATGATCATCCTTAATCGACTACAAGTCGAATCGGTGTAGTCAACCATATTCAAGTTTGCACCGAATATACAAGAATATGACTCCTCGTTCTCTAAAGATACTTGAGGACGTACTAAACCGCTACTTATTGCTCGAATCCAAGATTCGATTACTATTGACTTGTGATAACCTAACTTGCCATTATCCAAGAGAGACTCTATCCCATTTTCTCTTTATCCGAAGATTTAGAGAATCATTCCTGAGAGGTAGGGTAGGACTACTCTCGATGAATGTTGCATACGTATATGCATAATCATCTTATTCAATAAGATAGGTGGGATAGCCAATGACTCATTCTCGTGAATCTGACCGAATCATATTCTTAGAATATAGTCCATTTCTCTCATCTAGAGAATCTTGGCCTGTCAGTGTCCGACTTCAGATAGCACACACATGTTGTTTCCAATCGTTTCAGTGTTATCATTCATGAACACTAATACTACTAATTTTCCAATATTGATTTCCAGTCTACGAAAGACTTATCAATATTCTGGTCAAGTCCACATATTTTAAAACATGTGACTTTAAATGACCGAGAGGTTTTCTTAAATCCATAAAGGATATAAGCCCCGGCAGTCATCCTGCCATTTGTTCAAACCAAGACCCTTCTGTTCCGAATGAATCCAGACTCCGTTTTTCGGCAAGAAAGTCTCAGGGAATCACCCCTATTTTCTGCTTTCTAATGAAATCTTGCAAGACTGAGTGGTGAGAGAGTTCAAGGTCTGGTTAACTCTCTACTTGTCAGGGAATCACCCCTAGACCACTTAGCTTTGCGCTGAAAGTTTAAACTTTCCTATTCATTCGACTCTTTTTCGTGTAGATCCAATTGCTCCCACCGGGCACGAGACACTCGGGTGGTTCTACAAGAGGTGAAACGAACCGGAGTATCAAAACTCCATTCATAGGGTTAAGGCTTTCAAACCAACCTCTATGATCAGAATCCTATACAGCCCACTAAGAGCCATAGGTTATCAATCACCCCAGCAGACTATAAAGTCCACAAAACCACAAAACCAAAAAAAAACCACAATGGGTCAACGGTTAAACCATACTCCCACTGTGTTTTGGGTGCATTGATATTCTGATATAGTAGTATTTATCAGTGTAATCACCAACAACTGATGTTCAACGTGGTCTGATTAAATCAGATAGTAACTACCTTTGGGTAACCGTACTCCAAGGTTTAAGGTTGTTACTTATAGATTCTATCAGAAGGCTTGTGATAGTTCAACCGTCACTTTCTGATCTCAAAAATCTTATAATCAACCTTCACTCGTCTCATTAAGATATTTCATGAACAGTCACAATCCGAACGTATGCGCAAAATCTCCGGTCCTACCTTCAAGCATTAAATGCTAAATGCCTACATTTATGGAAGTGGTGTGAACCGAATTCACTCATTATCCATAAACTCACTAGCATCTTTTAGGTAGACTTCTCGGTTTACATAATAATGTTAACCGTTATTTTGCAACGAATTATCTTAATCGAGTTTAGCAGTGTATTGTAGCATATCAATAACTATATAGGGCAAGTCTATGGTTTCTTCCTCGGTGAGAAACATTCCACTAGGAGGCAGGCCGAGCATCAGTCCCAAGACTATGCGATAGCCTATTTCTGAGCATGGAATACTCTATTCTCTGCTAAAATCAGAGACTCCTCCTCGTATTCTTTTGATAAACTAAATCACGTTTCGAGTAGTTATCAGACAAAATGTCACCACTCAAAAACTCCCACTAGCTTGTATCTCTCACTAGACCCCGAAGGTCATGGTGAACAAGCTATGTTACACCTTCAAATCTATTACCCTTTCCCGATTGAAAGGAAACTTAGTCATTGTTCCTTTGAGATAGTGTTTCAAGACTCGGGAGATAGGAATCACCCTTAGCCGATCGGCGGGTCTTGTCTCTAGATATATGCACTAATTAATAGATATTGAAAGGTCGTTTATCTTAATACGGAACCTTTTACCTTTAATAGTTTTAGATGTGCTACACATACTTATTCAAAATTTTCTAAGTGGTTCGACTTTATCAAACAAAAGTCCGAGTCTCGGATTCGTACTACAAATGTCATATTCACTTTCCATGAGGCAACAATATATCGAGTTGAAAGTGAATCCAATTGTTTCAACGAATCTGTAAACAGGAAAAATAAATTTTTCCGTGATATTCAAGGATAGAATCCGAAATTCATTTCCTTATATCACTCCCACTATTCTAGCTGAAATTACGGCCCGTTGTTACTTTATTAATGCATAGCTTCATTGTTCTTCCAAAGAACTAAGCCACTGAGTCAAGTTACTCGGTTAAGAAAGTCGCTAAGGATTCATTGGTTAGTGATCCGAAATCACTTTCCTTATCCTATACTTTCTTTAATTAATGTTTCGGTTTAGCCTCAAAACTTTAGTTAAGATGATTAACACTTATAGACATTCTTTCCCATTCTTAACTTTCCTTAAAAGGAAATAGTCTTGAACTAGCGGTTCGTTTGAGTAGACACTACTCGTGAACGTGGGATGTCTAATGAAAGTGTTACCCGGTGGGACCGATTTTCTAATAAATTAGAAAACATAATATAAAAGCTCCCACTAGTTTATCGGTTCCAAATACCGTCTAACTAGCGACACTTTAATTTATGATTCTCCAATTTTTCTATCAGAAAATTTCTCGTGTAGACACTACACAATTCACTAGAAGAATTTTATCGTCCCAATCATCTTTCAAACTAACTACGGTTGTCTCTCGTTACGCACGAGTGACGAGCGGTGACATGTCTATTTACGTCACTTAAGTTTTGAAGGCTTCAAGAGAAATATCTCTTCCGAAAAATTAATCGCATGTGAGATTAATAAATACAACGTTCTAGTTACTTACCATTTTTTAACGAAGTCATTACTAGTCAATTTTACACTAGCGGTCTAGCACCTTAGAGAGATATATATAACAGTTGTAAATAAAATTGACAGAAAATAAATCCAAATCATACACTACTAAAGTTTTAGGAACATAAACTAAGTACTTATAGTCTATCCTACCGTTCCAAGGATTTAATCTAATGCCTCAGTGCCACCTTAGGGTAGGTCAAAGAGGTTTCGATTAATATTGAAGATCAGATTGAGAATCGAACATCTCATTTGTGATCGTCAATCGCCTTTCCTTTTTCAGCCAAGGTACTACCAAAAATACCCTTTATGAGTGTGACCTACTGTCTCAGATTTTTAGGTAGACCCCGAGTATGCCGCCTTAGGGTCGGTCAGTGACCCGATGAGTACCCAAAATCCTATCCTTTCGGAGACCAAGCCTTGAATTTTGATAGCGGTGAAGGCCTTCCTTAGGGGGCTGAAATCAAAGCCGGCACGAGGCGTCACCATTCTCTCACGTTGCTTGTGTCAACAGTAGAGGCCGTGGGGTCGGTTGTCGCCTCCCCCGCTCCCACTCAATATTTTGAAAAAGTGGTGGGTTTACTGATCACGTTTTTGGACTTGATGTTACATTAAGGTACAATAAATCATAGGCCCGAATGTTGTCGGTTATGTGGGCTAGCCCACCCGACCTATTCGTTAGAACATATGTGACCGTCGGACGGGTTAAGGCTAGGAGAGCACCGTTGAGCCGTAGTGGCTCTTCGGATGGCTCAGTATTGCCCGACCCCCGTGCAAACGCCACACGTGGAGGGTGAAGTCGATTGAGCCGTAGCTACTGTTGACCACCCAACCGTGGTTAAACCACTTTCGAACCTGTTTGCCCGTGATTATCCAATCCTTAAACATCAAACATTCACGTAGACACTACGGAACAAAAACGTAATCTCGTCTAGGTAAGGTGGAATTCACCGAGAATCCAACACCTTAACCACGAGGTTTCGGGATTTTACTCCTTATGCTTTCGCAGAGTGGGATTCACCGAGAATCCATCACCCAACCTCGACGATTGAAAAAACCCGTGTTCCTCGGTTTTTACCCTAATTAGTTTCTAATCAATATCAAACAATTAATTAAAACTAATTGCGTGTTTTATACATGCCTAACTAATTCCTCGAATTAATTTCTACATGTATGCATGTGGAGTGGAATTCATGCTATGATGCATGTCATGGCAATTTTCCGGTTCTACTCATACAATTTACACATGTATACTAGTGCGGAAAATAAACACCGAGATGGACCGTTGGCACCCCCGTATCTAATCTATTTGAAAATAAATAACCAAAACCCTAGACTGCAGCTGTATAGAATCTTCGACGATTGGCATATCAAACAAACTCGGATCGGAACGAAACTTTCCAGATCTGATCTTCATTCTTCGGACTTCAAGATGGACGGTCGGATCGGAGCTTTGACTTGTCAATCTTCCTCAGTGAGCCGCCCAACTTGCTGCTGAAACAGACTCTTACAGCAGCGCATCATATACTTCCCGAGGCCGATCGGGGATCAAGATGAATCCCGATCGTCCTGAAAATTTTATCTCACGTCCAAAACTCCATTATTATCGATCTGACCGGTCGGATATTCGTTTCAACGGTCCAATACTTTCCAGAAAATCGAGGAAGTCACAGTTAGGGTTTCTGTGAATTCTGCGTTTTTCAGTTACAGCTGCCTCTTCTCATCAACGAACGGACATCCAAACGGACTCCGATCGACGCCAAATTTTGTGGGATTGTTCATCAACTTCCAATCTAGATTCTGAACGGAGGGATCTTCATTTTAACGGCTCAAACAACGGAAAAAACGAAAACACTATACAGCTACTAAACAGATCTACTTACAGGAAATTAAACTTGCAATAATAAATAAATTACATAATTTCCTATACTCATATGAACGAATTTTCATCGTTTATATGAGTTTACAATAGATCTAACGGGAAAACGGTGTCAACCCCAATCCATCTCTTCAACCATAGCAATTTAAAAATTATTAATGCATAATAATAAGTAAAATATCACCTACATGCAATTCCACTCCTTTAAGTCGTTTAATTATGATTATGACTATATAAATCGTGGAACCTTTCTCTGATACCACATGAAGGATGCAGGTTCTTAGATCTAACCAAGTTAGATCTATACGCAGCGGACGGATCACGATTTACATATCATAAAACATAGTTAAAGGACTTAAAAACTACAAGGGGGTTAAGATCATGTTACCAATAGTAGGAAGAGAAGCCAAGATCTTCCGATGTGTTCTCCAAACGGCGGTTGGTGGACACCCTTCTTGATACACGAACCTCCTTGATATGCAACACCAAGAAAAACCCCAAGTTTTTCTTCAACCGGGTGGAGCTAAGGATCGAACTCCTTAGCCTTTTTTTTCTTATGAATTTCGTGGCTTTCACTACCCTTAGGGCTCGGGGAGAACTCTCTTTTTATAGGCAAAATCCAAGAGAGAAAACATATACCCAACCGGTTTAACAAAATAAAAGAGATAATTCTAAATATTATTATCCAATAAAAATAAGAGATAATTATAATCTTATAATAAGAAAATATAATTATCCTTATAGTTAAGAGATAAATAATAAATACATTATTTTCTTTTATTTATCCAATTAATTATTTAACAAATAAATAACTAATTACACAATATGTCATTATCCAGGAAAATTAATTTCTTGGAAAATCCAAGACATATTGGCGCCACACTAAGCCCACCGGCCCACGAGAAAATGTCTTTTCGTGTATTATATTATTTAGCCCAACTAAATAATATTCATGCATATCAATTAATTAGCCCGACCAATTAATTATCACCGAGGCCCAAATAACAAGATTATTAGTCCGAATTACGGAAGCCACATCGGGGACCATGGACCTATAACCGGTAGCTCCAATAATTAATTATTCATCGAACGAAATAAGTACATTAATTATTAATTCCGGGATTACGCCACCATAAACCCGAAACCGAACTCTACCGATTATAGATGTATACTTATACTCAACCTATAGAGTGAATAAGCGTCCATTGATATAATCACTACATACGGATTAACCCTCCATAGACTGTCCATTCTGAGTGGGAAGTCTCCGTAAACCCGACTCAGAATATCTTATCCTTATTTACCATTAACCCCTTAGTGATCAATTAGTTCACATATCGACTAGTAGCTAATTAGTCTAACATGAACCGGGCCCATCGATCATTTTCTTAGGGCTAACAAATAAGGGGACTATCTCTCTACTTCCCGCGGGGAAGGAATGAATTCCATGTCTGTGAAAATCAGAACTACTCACTCATCTGGAGATAGTGCCAATGAGAAGTGGCTTGGAACACATATTTAAGTGAACCGTAACTAACACATCAAACACTACCCCGGGACAAGCAGCATCCTGTGATCACCTCAGGATTAAGGTTGATCCATATATGATCATCTAATGATTTAATAAGATTCCTCGATTACGGAATTATACCGAGAAATTCAGATTAAATCGGTCCAGCCCTATATGAATGCCATCATATATAGATGCCCCACGTAGGTACCCTCTACCGACAGTCCGGATAAGACTATCACACCCTAAGGTGTTTTGGGCGCATTATTGGTGTTTTAATCAAGAGACCCTAAACTCTGATTAAGTTCACCACGGACTAACAGTTTAAGTATATCACCACTAACTCAATCCTCACGTGCATGCCATGCACCGAGTTAAGCGGTTACATACGATATACTTAGGGTTTGCGACGATGTATTACTTACAAGCACAAAGCAAGTAATAAGGTGAGATAAATTCTGTCATCCATTAAAAACAATTACACAAATTGTCTTTCGGGCACTACACCTAACAAAAAGATGAAGAGAAAACTCTGTAAATTTGTGTTCACACGGTGTATTTTCAGAGAAAAATCGATCTGAGAGTTGTATGTATCATCTCTGTATATATCTGTATATATCGAAGAAGAAGGTGGGTGGTAACTGTCAGAGAAAGCACTGTACACGTACTGTGCATTTAACCACGATTAAAGTTGGAATAAATGTGATGTTGCCACGTGTCCCACTAACTGATTCTATAACGTGTTGTAACCGTTGTATAATGTAACCGCAGTTATGAAGATAAGAATAATATCCAATTACTGTTGACTTTCAGTTAAGTTTGACTTGTATTGTAATGTATAACTCAACAAACTTGATCTTCAGTAGAGTTATATCTCAGCAGCCTGCTGATGAAGATGGCTCAGCAGCCTACTGACAGGGTTACTCTGCTGATCTTCATACACACTAGTTTTGTTCAACGATAATACAAGATGAAGTTTAATACCAATGACCGATCTGTCAAGTGAGCTCACCCAACGGGACAAAGACCAATCCCTTGGCAACTTCATTTTCTCAATTGTCCAAACTCATATAAGTACATGGAATTGTTGATACCAATGACTAGTCGCTAAGTGAGCTCACCCAACATAGCAAAGACTAAGCCCCTTGGTGAATTCCGATACACTTGCGATTATTGGTATCTCGGTCAACTTTTATGATGCCAAGTTCAGTCCTTAACTTAGCAAATCTTTCACTGTCCAATGGCTTAGTAAAAATATCAGCAAGTTGATCTTCAGTAGGGATGTAAAGAACCACCACATCTTTCTTTTCAACATGATCTCTTATAAAATGATGTCTCACATCAATATGCTTGGTTCTTGAGTGCAAAACAGGATTTTCTGTGATTGCAATTGCACTTGTGTTGTCACACATTATAGGAATTTCTCTTTCTTCAATTCCATAATCCCTTAATTGTTGTCTTAGCCATAGTATTTGTGCACAGCAACTTCCAGCAGCTATATATTCAGCTTCAGCAGTGGAAGTCGATATAAAATTATGTTTCTTACTGAACCAGGAAACCAGTCTATTTCCCATCAACTGACAGGTTCCTGTGGTGCTTTTTCTATCAATCTTGCATCCAGCATAATCAGAATCTGAGTAGGATATAACCTTGAAGTTTCCATTTTTTGAATAGCATATCCTTACTCCCAAAGTCTCTTTTAGATACTTGAGAATTCTTCTACTGCAGCTAAATGACTTTCCTGTGGTTTTGATTGAAATCTTGAACAAACACCTATAGCAAAGGATATATCAGGTCTGCTGGCAGTGAGGTACATCCGAATGCCTATCACCTTCTGTATAGAGTCTGATCAACATCTTTGCCTTCTTTATCTTCATCCAATATGTTGTTGGTGCTCATATGAGTTGATACTTTGGTGCTATTTTCCATACCAAACTTCTTCAACAACTCCTTGGTATATTTAGTTTGATGAATGAAGATTCCATCTTTCATTTGTTTGACTTGTAATCCCAAGAAGTAGTTCATTTCTCCCATCATACTTATTTGGAATTTACTTTTCATGAGATTAGCAAACTTTTCACATAGCAATTCATTTTCAGAACCAAAAATTATGTCATCAACATAAATTTGTACCGGCAGGGTGCTGTCCCCTTCATTGATTCTGAAAAGAGTCTTGTCAATGGTTCCTTTGGTAAAACCATTGTCCACCAAGAATTGAGATAGGGTTTCATACCATGCTCTTGGTGCTTGTTTCAACACATAAAGTGCCTTGTTGAGTCTGTACACTTTATCTTCTTGATCTTTAACTTCAAAACCAGGAGGTTGCTGAACATAAACCTCTTCTTCCAGAATGCCATTCAAAAATGCACTCTTGACATCCATCTGGTATACTTTGAAGTTTTTGTAAGCAGCATATGCCAAGAATAATCTTATAGCTTCCAGTCTTGCAATTGGGGCATATGTCTCATCAAAGTCTTTTCCTTCAGCTTGAGAATAGCCTTTTGCTACTAGTCTGGCCTTATTCCTTACAATGGTACCAGATTCATCCAATTTGTTTCTGTATACCCATTTAGTTCCAATTATATTTGCATGAGTAGGCCTTTCCACTAGTGTCCAAACTTGATTTCTTTCAAATTCATTCAATTCTTCTTGCATAGTAATTATCCAATCAGGATCTGATATTGCTTCTTCAACAACTTTAGGCTCCATTTGAGATGGAAAACAAGTAAACATTGTTTCCAATTGTCTTCTAGTTCTTACACCTTGCTGTATATTGCCAATGACTTGTTCAGCAGGGTGATCCCTTAACCATTGTAGATTTTGGTTAGTTTGGTTCTCAAGAACATCATCTTCAGTAGGGTCTGCTGTTGCTTCAGCAGGGGGTTCAGAAGATCTTTGAATTGCTTTAGTTGTTGCATCAGTAGTGTTACCAGCAGATTCTTCAGCAGGAGCAGAGTCAGAAACTTTTAAGTCATTTATCCTTTCCAAAACATCAACACATTCTGGATCAGTGACTTGGAGATTCTCAACAGGTTCTGACACTTCATCTTCCATACCAGTGAACTTTGGTTCATCAAATACAACATGTATTGATTCTTCATGTTTCAATGTCCTTTTATTCAGTACCCTGAATGCTTTGCTGACAGAAGAATATCCCAAAAAGATTCATTCATCTGATTTTGGTTAGAATGTCTTCAATTGCTTCTTATGATTCAAAATAAAACATTTGCTTCCAAATGGATGGAAATAAGATATATTTGGTTTCCTTCCATTCCAAATCTCATAAGGTGTCTTCAGCAGCTTCTTGTTCACTGAGGTTCTATTTTATGTATAGCATGCTTTGTATTGATTGCTTGACCCAATATCTTTCGGTAATAATGCTTCACAAATCATAGTCCTTCTGCTTTTTCAAGGTCTGTTTCTTCTCTCGGCAACCCCATTTTTCTGAGGTGTACCAGCAGCTGCTAATTGATGCAGCACACCATTTTGTTCACAATATTCTCTTATGACCTTATTGAGAAACTCAGTACCCTTGTCTGATCTGATCTTCACTACTGTCCAACTTTTCTCATTTTGCAATCTCTTCAAAAGTTCAGGCATCTTTTGAAGTGTTTCACTTTTTTTGTTCATGAATACTACCCAAGTGTATCTTGAATAATCATCCACAACTACCAAAGTGTACTTCTTTCCTGTCACACTTGTTGGTGTTACTGGTCCAAACAAATCCATGTGCATCAGCTCCAAAACTCTTTTTGTTGATTGCTTAGTCTTTGACTTGAAGCTTGACTTGGTTTGTTTACCTTGCTGACAAGCATCACATATGACATCCTTTTTGAATGTCATTTCAGGCAAACCAATCACCAACTTCTTTTTCACCAACTGATTGATGTCATCAAAATTAAGATGATTCAGCTTCTTATGCCATAACCAATTCAGTTCTGACTTAGTATGCACAATCAGGCATGTCTCTGGAACAACAGTAGACCAATCCACAACATACATGTTTTGTTGTCTTCTTCCAGCTAACACAACTTGTTCACATCTTTCACTAATGACAACACATTAGCGTTTGTCAAAAGTGACCTTGTAACCTGATAGCGTTGTAATTATCTCAGGTGGTCAGCGGTGGTGTTATGGTGGATATCTGGCTATTTTAGTGGTGCTAATTATGATGGCTCATGGAGGAGCTATGTATGCAGGTAGTGGTGCCGTGCTGTTGAAGAAGAGAGTGGGAGAATTTGGCTTTGCCTTCTCTTTTATTTATCAGTAAAGCTCATCCCCTTGGAAGGGTTACACATGGCCCTATTTATAGGGAAGTTGTTATACATTATCAGATAATTACGACAAAGGACATAGATGGTGCGGACACATAGCAAATGCTCTGTCCACCGGTGAGGTAAGGCGACTCTGAACTTAGGATTTGTGCTTCATGCTAGCGATTATCCCGATGGTGGCCGATCCCTTCTCTTACCGTGGACGAGCAGCCGGTCCTATGAGTATTCAGCCGGTGCCACAGTGATCGGAGTGACAGATCCGAGCCGGAGGTAGGAATATCCCTATCAATGGCCCCCTACTGTGTACCCTTGGCATTTCTCGATGTCGGGTGGGGAGTACTTTCTTGGAAAATCGCCACCTACAGGATGGTTCCACTTTCGCTCGATCCGATACCTTGGTCCTTCAGCTTAGCCTGTGGCGAAGTCGTATTTGGGCGGATAGCCTTGACTTCAAATGATTTGGCATCTTGGGATTTTAGCCTAGCCTGGGGCGAAGTCGTATTTGGGCGGATAGCCTTGACTTCAAATGACTTGGCATCTTGGGCTTTTAGCCTAGCCTGGGGCGAAGTCGTATTTGGGCAGATATCCTTGACTTCAAATGATTTGGCATCTTGGGCTTTTAGCCTAGCCTGGGTTGAAGTCGTATTTGGGCCTTGACTTCAAATGATTTGGTATCTTGGGCTTTTAGCCTAGCCTGGGGCGAAGTCGTATTTGGGCGGATAGCCTTGACTTCAAACGATTTGGCATCTTGACTTCAAACGATTTGGCATCTTGGGCTTTTAGCCTAGCCTGGGGCGAAGTCGTATTTGGGCGGATAGCCTTGACTTCAAAGGGTTTGGCATCTTGGGCTTTTAGCCTAGCCTGGGGCGAAGTCGTATTTGGGCGGATAGCCTTGACTTCAAACGATTTGGCATCTTGGGCTTTTAGCCTAGCCTGGGGCGAAGTCGTATTTGGGCGGATAGCCTTGACTTCAAATGATTTGGCATCTTGGGCTTTTAGCCTAGCCTTGGGCGAAGTCACTTTAGGTCGGCCCCCTGGCAAGCGTATTCACTACGGCTCTGTTCTGCCTGATTCCCACTTGCCCTAGTTTTGGGGAAAAGACTGATGTGACCCACCGCGAGCTCTGATTGGTTGTGACCTTCCGAGTATTCATGCCTAATGATGGTAATCCCAAATTTCAAAATTTAAAAGTCCCGCCTGTAATCTTGTCCATTGGATCTTTGGGCGGTGGACCGTTGGATCTGTTTTTCTCTGCCTATATAAATGGAGAGTAGCCCAACCACAGATATTTTCCGATTTCTCATTTTAGCAACTTTACCGATTGTTTCTGAGCAAAAGTTTTCCGGCGAGGCGATTTCCGGTAGGGTTTCGAAGGTTCATTTCTCGCTTCCTGCTTCCTGCTCGTACTTCCTGCTAATCATCAAGTAAGCTTATTTCTCCTCTCGATTTCTAGCATTTTGTATTTCTTCCAATTCTGGCTTCATTTTCATTTGGGTTGGTGTGATTGAATTTAAATTCGTTGTCTCCACTTACCTGTCTGATAATGCTCCGGCTAGTCTGGGGCATTGAATACCTTGAGTCCTTGAATTGGGTTTGGCGCGATTGTTGCTGTAATGGGTTTTTCAGGATTGTTCCCTTTGATTGGTAGGGCTTGTTTGTAAGATGAAAAGACGGGGTGTCGAGATGGACTGGGTTAGATGGTCTCAGCCCGGCTATCGCTGTCCTGGGTGATGACTTATCCACCTCATTTTTTTTCTTTTGTAGGATGTTTGACAGCGACAGATCGGGAAATAACGATGATGACGGTGTTCATGGCTATGCCTCTGAAGATGCCGACGAGGTGAGCACTAGCTCCGGTGAGGGCGACGAAGGTGAGAGTACGGAGGATGATTTGGTGTTGGCCTAATTGGCTCCCCAGCAACCTGGTCGTTTAAAGTCTGTAGCTCATAAGATACCGAAAGGAAAGCTAGTCTCTTCGGTTGTGGCCCCCAGGGAGTTAAAGTGTTTTGGGAAAAAATCCACTAGGGCTAAAGGTTCCTCCTCCGGTGTGGTTGTGCCTGAGAAACCCCAACGGAAACAGAAAAATGGCGATGACGTGGAGGAGCCGAAAGAGAGCAGTAAGACTCCTAAACCTCGCAATGTCGCGGCCCTCAAGGAGGATAATGAGATCGACGCCCTTGACAAACAGGTCGAAACAGATTGGGCGGCCGTTTGTTCCCGCCTTAGGGACCCTCAATTCCTTTCCGAATTTAATATCTCCTCTGATTTCCGTTTTAGCGGCTTCGAGACGTCGGAGAACCGACCCGGTCTGAGGTTGAAGAAGGACGGCTTGGTTTTGTTCTATGATCACTTTGTGGCGGGCCTTAGGCCGCCTTTTGACCCCTTCTTTGTCGAGGTCATGTGGAGCTTGGCGGCCCTCTCCTGTGATTTTACTCCCGGCGCCGTCGGGGTGGTCATGGCATTCATCGTTCTCTGCCGGATTTTGGGCTATGACCCCTCGATGATGGTGTTTTTGAAGTTTTACACCTTCAGCAAAGCGGCGACAAATAAGGCTGATTTAAGCAATTTTCTGGCGACCAGGGCGAAGAAGTTTCGCCTGTTCTACTGGACTTCGAATAAGGTTCACGGCTGGAATACGAGGGCCATGATGGTCGAGTCGAAGTCTGGGTGGCCTTTTCCGAAGTTCGAGGTGCGCCCCCACAAGAGACAGAACAGTGTTGTCGTGTCCAAAACTCTCGATCATGCTGAGCAGGAACTTCTTGATAAGCTTCATGCACTTCTCGGCTGGGATGAGGAGAGTGAGACACAGAAAAGGACTTTTAGTTGGAGAAGCTTGATCGATCCTAAGGCCCATTTCTGCTGTGTAGCCGGTATTCCTGGACCGATCAACGCTCAGCCTGCAGTGAAGGCATCTAACCTGGGTGTTTACGAGGATTGGTATGCTGAGTGTCATCATGGGAAGTGTTTCCCTACCTAGTGTCCGATGCCCGAAAGACAATTTTGTAATTGTTTTATTTAATAAATGAAATGATACTATTATTCATATTTATTATTTCTCATATTCACCGATGTGACAATAGTATTTACACTACAGAAAACCCAAAAGTATATCGTTTATGTAATCACTTAACTCAGTGTATGGGATATACATGGGAGGATTGAGTTAGTGAAGATGTACTTAAAATACAATTAGCCCGTAGTGAAGTTAATCGAGAGTATCGGGTCTCTCCTTTAACGTGCTATTAATGCGCCCAGAACACAATAGGTGTGATTGTCTTATCCGGACTTTCGGTTAAGAGAACCTAGTGGGGCATTTATATATGATAGATATATCATATAGGGCTGGACCGATTTGATTAGAGTTCACGATATAATTCCGTAATCGAGAAGTCTTATCGAATCAATCGATGATCATATTTATGGATATATCTTAATCCTGAGGTGATCACAGTCAACTGCTTGAATCAGTATGAGGTTTGACTTGACGGTTAAGGATTACACTGAGTCTGTGATCTGAATTACCCCATCTTGGCATTGTACTAGATTGAGTGAGTAGTATGTGTTATCACATATACGGAATCCATTCCTTCCATTTCTGGAAGTAGATAGACAGTTCCCTTATTTGTTAATCTTAGAAACTGATCGATCCATGTAGTTCATATTACACTGATTAGCTACCAGTGAGTTGTATGAATTAATTGATCACTAGGGGTTAATGGTAAATAAGGATAAGAGGTTCTAAAAAGGGTTAACGGTAACTTCCCGATTTAGAATGAACGGTCTATGGAGGATTAATCCACATGTAATGATTATATCAATGGACGCTTATTATCATTCTCGTGAGGAGATAAATATAATCTCATAATCGGAAGAGTGCAGTCACGGGATTATGGTGGCATATTCTTGTGATTGATTTATCGAATATAATTATTCTGTTCGTAAGATAATTATTTATTTGATTTATCGGAGTCGCTGATTATTAGTCCATGGTCCCCGACGTGCCTCCAATATAGCATAGCTATTCTCGGACGTCGAATCCTAATAATATTAATTTAGTTCTTATTAGAATTTAATTAAAAGGATATGTGAATTAATTGTTTAGTGAACTATTAAATTAGTTGGGCTAAATAATTAAATATGCGAAAAAGACATTTTTCATAATCTTGGCCCAATTAGTGTGTATGGTCGAAATTATTGTGACTAGGTCACAAGCAAGGAATTTTCGGCCACAAGAGATGTTTTTAGGAAACAAGAAATTGTTTTCTTGTGTATTACTAAGACATGTGGACAAAATATTTATTGGATAAATATTTATGGTAAGAAATAAAGATAAATATTATTCTAGATATGTTCTAGAATATTATGGGATTATCTTTTATTTATTGGATTTATTTATTCGCAAAATAAAATCCTTGGAGGTCAAGGATTACTCTCCTATATAAAGAGAGTTCTCCCAAGCCTAAAACACAAATTTCGACTTCTACCTCTTAGAGAGGAGAAGGAAAATTTCGGCCAAGGGGGGCATAAAGAGGGAAAATCTTGGAGGTTTTCCGGGTAGAATATCGGAAGGATTCGAGGCGAGAATTTCCTTCCACCGGGAGTTGCTCGGATCACACGTGCGGAAGATCGTGGTTCTCTTCATTCCATATTTTCTTTGCGGTTCTTCAACTTGGATTTTGAGATCCAAGAGGTATGATCTACAACCCCTTATAGATGTAGATCTAGTTATTTCCCATCATGCTCATCTGAAATTTGCTCTTCATCAGATTTGCAAATATCTCACATAACTTTTCATCCTCTGATCCAAAGATGATGTCATCAACATAGATTTGTACTAGCAATATGCTTGTTCCTTCCTCTAGTTTGAATAGAGTCTTATCTATAGTTCCCTTGTTGAATCCATTCTTGATCAGAAATTGTGATAGTGTTTCATACCAGGCTCTGGGTGCCTGTTTGAGTCCATAAAGAGCTTTCTTTAGTTTGTATACTTTGTCTTCCTTTCCTTTGAGTTGGAAACCAGGGGTTGTTCCACATATACTTCTTCTTCCAAAAGTCCATTCAGAAATGCACTCTTGACATCCATTTGATAAACTTTGAAATCTTTGTGTGTAGCAAAAGCTAGAAAAAGTCTGATTGCCTCCAATCTTGCTACTGGTGCAAATGTTTCATCATAATCTATTCCTTCTGCTTGAGAATAGCCTTTTGCAACTAGCCTTGCTTTGTTTCTGACAACAATTCCTTGCTCATCCATCTTGTTTCTGAATACCCATTTTGTTCCAATGATGTTGGCCATATCTGGTCTGTCAACAAGTTCCCAGACTTCATTTCTTTCAAATTCATTTAGTTCTTCTTGCATGGATGTGATCCAATCTGCATCTTGAATTGCATCATCTATTGTCTTGGGTTCCACTTGTGATAGAAAACATGTTAACATATGCTCAGTTGTCTTCTGGTTCTTACTCCTGTGTGAATATCTCCAATAACTTGTTCTTCAGGATGATCTCTTAGCCAACTAAGGTCTGGTTGAAGTTGCTCTTCACTTGGTGCTTCTGTAATTTCATGTTGTGCATGAGTTTCAAGTTCTGGTGCTTCTTTTGTTGTATTGACTTGTGGCTCATCTTGATTTCCAAAATTGTGATGCAGAATAGTTCTTTGATCTTGTTGTATTCATATACACTTGTCTTTGTGTTTGCTTCTTCTTCTTGTTCTTGAAGACTTTCACCATTTGTATTTGGTTCATCAAAGACTACATGTATTGCTTCTTCAATCACCAATGTTCTTTTGTTGAGTACTCGAATGCTTTGTCTTTGTGTCCGAGTATCCCATAAAGATTGCTTCATCGACCTTTTCATCAAAGGCATGCGAGTGATTCTGTTCAAAACAAAACATTTTGATCCAAACATATGTAAATATGAGATATTAGGTTTTCTACCATTCCATATTTTATATGGAGTCTTTCCATGATGTTTGTTGATAATTGATCTATTTTGTGTATGGCATGCTGTGTTTGCTGCTTCAGCCCAAAATCTCTTTGGCAAGCATGCTTCTGCAATCATTGTTCTGACTGCTTCTTTGAGAGTTCTGTTTCTTCTTTCTGCTACACCATTTTGTTGTGGGGTTCCTGCTGCATATATTTGATGCAGTACTCCATTTTATTCACAATAGGTTCTGATAATTTCATTAAGAAATTCAGTGCCTCTATCTGATCTGATCTTGATGATTTTCAGTTCTTTCTCATTTTGGAGTCTTTTTAACAAATCTGACAGCTTTTTGAGTGTCTCTTTCTTCTTGTTCATGAAGATGGTCCAGGTGTATTTTGAGTAGTCATCCACCACTACCAGGGTGTATTTCTTACCGCTTACACTTACCGGTGTGACCGGTCCAAACAGTCCATATGCAACGGATGTAGAATTCTTGTTGTTGATTGATAGGGTTTTGACTTGAAAGAACTTTTGATTTGTTTCCCTTTCTGACATGCATCACATAGACTTTCTTTCTTGAATGTGTTCTCTGGAAGGCCTTCAACTAACTTGTTCTTTGATAATTTGTTGATGGTCTTGAAATTCAGGTGATTTGGTCTTCTATGCCATAACCAGCTAGTTGACTGTTTGTTTTTGACAAACAAACATGTTTCTGCATTGGCTATTTTCCAATCCACCACATACATGTTATCTTTTCTTCTTCCTGCAAGTACTACTGTGTTGGTTTGGCTGTGAATGAATTTGCATCCTTCCTTGCTGAAGTGCACATTATAGCCTTTGTCACGAAATTGACTAATGCTCATCAGATTGAAATTAAGTCCCTTGACATATGCCACATTTTGAATCTTCAGATTGTTCTTGAGCATTGTGCCTTCCCCCTTAATCTTGCCAGGGTTTTCTTTACCTCCAAATGTGACTTTGGGTCCATCAAAAGTTTTGAAGTCAGTGAGCCATCTCTTGTTTCCTGTCATGTGTCTGGAACATCCACTGTCTATGTACCAGACATCCTACAAAACAATTTAATTAAGTTTAGGTACCCAACACTGTTTGGGTCCATACCTGTTAGCAGTCATGCCTCCTACTCCAAGTGTATATCCAAATGATCTTCTTTTTGGATAGTTAAAGTCATCAACTTCATATATATAAGGCATGGCAGAATATCTTCTAGTATTTCTACTGAAGTTATTCTGATACTTTTCTCTACTTTTTGGTGCATTTGCATCGTTTTTCACTCTCCAATATGCAGTGGGAAACCTGACTTGCTTCATGTGTCTAGGAGTATACCTAGTTTGATTTTTCTTAAGCACATGATGCATATTATGGAATGGTTTCTTCTTGTATTTTGGAGGTGCAACATTCCAATCATCCTATGAAGGATAAAGTCTACCTTTACCTTTCAGAAAGTCCTTGCTTTTGATTGACTTGATTAATGATTTAGTCTGCTGTTTTACTGCACTGGGTTTTGACTTCACCGGTACAGGATGAGTGGTTGAGACCATGGTCTGTTCCTTTCTGAATTTTGGTTCAATGTTGATCCCGGATTCGAATTGTGTTGACCATTGTTTCTACTCTCATCCCGGGCGTTGTAGCCAAGACCGTATCCGGATCCAAACCTTTTTGAGGGTTTGTAAACCGGTTCATTTGTTATCTTAACTCGGTAGGGGGATTTTCTCAAACTGATTCGTCAACAACGGATGTATGAACCTCTCGTTTGTTTGTTGATCATTTGAGTAGATCTCCTTACTAGTTAGTTCAGCTTTTGCTTTATCCAGTTCTTTCGTTAATCTTTTATTTTCCTTTCTTAGATCCTTGCATTCCTTTTCCATAATTTCATGATTCATTTCAATTTCATCAAATTTAGTCATGAGATTTTGGACTAGGTCTGCTGGATCTAAAGGGAGAATAGAAGATTGTGCAGTGTTAGATGTGGATGCATTTGATGAAGAGTAAGAGCTAGATGTTACCTCAGTTTCATCTAATTCTTTGGCCATTAGACATAGGCTTGTTTTCTCAATGTCTGAGCTATCACCTTCATCTTCATCTTCATCTTCATCTAATTCTTTGGTCATGAGGCATAGACATGCTTTTTCATTGTCTGAGCTGTCTTCTTCATCACTGTTATCTGAGTTATTATCAGATGATTCTTCATTCTTTTCACTGCTAGATTCAGTCTTGAGTGCTTTCTTGCCTTTCCTCTTTTCAGATGCTTTGTATTTCTTCTTTTCATCATCTTTATCATTTTCTTCATGACAATCAGCCTTGAAGTGACCTTTAATTCTTGTTGCAGTTGAAGCATCTGTATTCATCATCTTTCTTCTTCATGTCTTTTTTTGAGCTTGACCACTTGTTTGATGATGAGTTTCCTTTGAATGGCTTCTTTTTGCTAAACCTGTCAAAACGTTTAACTAATAAAGCTACCTGTTCTTTAAGTTCATACGTCTCTTTGCTGATACAATCGGCAAAGTTACTTTGCTGGGGTGCAATCAGTGCAATGGCTTTTTGTGTCTCTCCGGAGCACCATCTTCACCGTTCAGTTCGAATTCATGAGCTTTAAGTTGGGACATCAGTGTCAGAGTGTCAGTGCTTGCAAGGTTTGTGGTTCCTCTGATTCCTGATGTTATGATCTTCCATCTTTCAGGTAAGCCTCTCAAGATCTTTAAGCATACTTCTTTCTAGGGATATGTGTGTCCAAGCTGTTGTAAGTACCAAAAAAAAAACAAAAGTAGAAATGAGATTACGAATAGTGTTGACTTATTCTCAAGAGTTTTGAGCTAATGCAAGTAGTAACCATAGACATAATAAATTAACGTCGCTTTCCCTGGCAACGGCGCCAAAAACTGGGTGTCCAATCTTACCGGCAGTGTACCGGGTCGAATTGTAGTCTAGTCTGGTGAATCAAGATCGTATCCCTCAGGGAAAATGAAAATGTAATTTAAAATGTGGTTAAACACCAATTAGCTATTATTATCTTGATCTAAGTCGCAATTCTTACTAATTAGAGTTATTCATATGATAAATAAGTAGATATTTATATAGATATAGATACCAATATAGTAGATATTTAAGAAGAACTAACCAAGACAATGTAATTGAATTATGATCTCCTTTAGTTCAATGGATGTGAACAAACTTCTTGTTTTAAAGTGTCATTGATTATGTGAAACGGTATACTCCTCAGCTAACAAATTCCCCTCATACGAGTGCACGAATTCGTTCTATGCCTCCTCCTTGGTAAAACCGTAATTAAACCTAATGATTTGACATGATAATCTCTCGAGTATAAATATTCTATCCCTGGATAAGAAAGAGGGTTCCGTTTGTCAGACGGCCAATTTTACCTTCCAGTCTTTCTACCCTTTTCTCATACCCTAACGTCTCTGGTCAGTTCATGATTAGGTTATGGTTCTGTCCATACTGGTTAATTACGTCAATATAGACTGGCAATTAGTTCAAGTAGAAAGAGATTCATCATATTCAATTTTTAATCATATTTTAACATAGTCATCATCCATTTCCCTAAAAGAGAAACATATTTCAATTACATGTCTTGGCTAGTTGTATAATTAGCCTACATACATTATTACTATTATATAAAATTGTACAAAAACAACAAAGATAATAACCATAGAATATTACCGATTACAATTGTTGAAGGGCTTCGTCCTCTGAATGTAACAACAGTGATGAAATCAACAATCTTCAATAATTATTCTAGCTATTACAACAATACTACTACTACTTTTATGGCAAAATGCCTACCGAAATAATATTTACAGAGAGTAGATAAGAAAATATATATTATGATAGAGATATATATATTGGTACGGGTTTTTTTTCCACCTCATAAATGAGGTATTTATAGGCTGAGATTTCAGGTCCGGCGTGCGCCGAGACTGATCCGGCGTGCGCCGGATTAACCGATTTTGAGTGTCTTGTGTCAGACGCACATGGGTAACATGGGGTAATTATCAAATAGTCCGGCGTGAACCGGTTTCCTCCGGCCTACGCCGGATTTGTCAGATTTCTGCCACTTGATCAGATTTTTGTATAATTTGATTCCGATTCTGCTACTTTGTATCACATAATACCTGCATAATTCAAAAACAACAAAACCACAGGTAAATCTGATAACAAAAGTTATAATTTGTATTAAGTTATTTATTTGTATTTATTATTTTTTTATAAGTTATTTTACTATCTTTTAAGATATTTAGATAAAATTAATCAATAATATGTATAAAATGTGATAAATATTTGTTATAAATTTAACATATATCAACATCTCCTTTGCTATTTTGCAATCTTTGATTCTCATGAACATGTTGCTATCTAGAGTCTTAAAAATCATATCTTTTGCAACAAAGTCTAGATTTGCTCTTCTCCTGTCATCCTTGGTCCAATATTTCTTGGGTTTGTCTATTTCCTTTCCTTGATCTGCTCCTGTGGATACCACAGTCATGATCATGATTGGTCCATCATTGATTACGTCCAGCATCTCCTCATGAGTTGCTGCAAGATGAGATAGCATTCTTATTTTATATTCATCAAAATTATTAACATTGAAAACATGTACTTTTGACATAAAGGTTGAGGAATCCATAAGTACAAATAATAGATTTAAATGTGAATGAGTAGAAAACTACTTTGAAAATATGTGATCTCTTTGTTACCAGAAATTAGATATGAACAGGTTCTGATACTAGGAACACTGCTCTGATACCAATTGTTGGTCCCAGAGAAGGGTAAAACTATAGTCAGAGGGGGGGTGAATGACTATAGTGGAGTTTCAAAAACTTTTCATGTATTTAAAAGTTTTTGGGCAGCGGATAAGTCCCTTCTTACTATGTTGTTTTAAAGTAGTTTGGACAATCACAGATATAGATTATAATTTAGGCAATTTAAATGAATGCAGTAAAGTAGATTGCAGAAAGTAAATTGACACAAGGCTTATAGTGGTTCAGGGTGGTGTAATCCCTTAATCCACTCTTCTCCTGTGATGATTGGAGGAATTCACTATTGTTTTCACAGATACAATAGTATGATTGTCCTTGAATTCCCAAGCTTCACAATCTACAAGACTATCACTCTTTGACTGCAACAGCTTCAGTGATTCAGTCTCTTTCACTGCTCCTTGAGATCAAATCCTTCAGCAACTATCACAAGCACAACTCCTTCTCAGATGACTTCTGATTCAGTTGCTTCAGTTTATTGTGAATGAGATTCACAAACTTGATTGATCAATCTCAGTGCTGAAAATGAAATTGTAGTTCTGATGTCTGAGTTGATCTGTAGATAAATCCTTGTAAGTTCAGAGAGAAGGCTTTTCAAAGTGACAGAGTTTCTGCTTAGTTTTCTTTTTCTAATCGTTGTTTTTATCTGTCTGTCAATGCCTTCTATTTATAGCCTTGAGTATTCTTGATTTGAAATTCCGTCCGTTGGATATATTTATGAGGGGAATAATCCTTGATTTTATTCTTGATTCCCCCTTAATTATATTCTCCTTGATTTCAGTGATCGGATTTTTCCTTCAAATGTATAGCAGAAAATCCATCCTTTATTGATCCTCTATTGATTGTGCATTAAATGCATGATCCTCTGAATCTTCATCATATTTCAATTCTGTTCTGATAAGGATTACTTCGCCGTTCTTTGAACGGTCGAGTGATCCATCTGACTTTTCCGTTTAGATCTTCCTTCACTGTTTTTGCCTTCACTTTGCCGAAATTCAGTTTACTCTGCCGATTCACTGTTTCCTTCATCACTTCAGTTTAAGGTGAATCTTTGTACTTCACTGATCATTGATTTGGGTGAGATCGGTGTACACCATATTTGAACATTGAATTTCATCACTTGAAACATACTTAGACTTATCCAAGGTCATCACAGACTTCCTTGGTTATAAGTCATACCATTAAGTCTTCACTGCTTTTCTGCTGGTGCTTGGCTGGCTTCACTCTGCCGAATGTTTGTTTTACTTTGCCGTCCTACCAACTAGTACAATACTTGTCTGACTTAACTTATACAATATGTCAGACTCTAAGTAAGGACTTATACAGAGAATTCTAACTTATTTCAGGCTTGCTATAACAGCTAGTATGGCCATCATCAAAACATAATAAGAATGTTCCTAACAAGTGGCACTGGACCTTCAATGGAGGGAACCACACAAAGTTCAGTAATGAACTTCTTCATCTAAACTGCTTCATTTTCCGCCTTCGAGGCTGCTATGTATTCGGCTTCCGTTGTAGAGTCTGCAGTAGTCTCCTGCTTGGAACTCTTCCAGCTCACTGCTCTGCCGTTAAGCATGAAAACAAATCTAGATTGTGACTTCAAGTCATCCCTGTCAGTTTGAAAACTGCATCTGTATAACCTCGTAATACTAAATCATCATTCCCGAAAACCAGGAACATATCCCTAGTACGTCTCATGTACTTGAGAATATTATTGACTGCAATCCAGTGACCATCACCTGGATTAGACTAGTACCTACTAGTCATACTAAGAGGGTACAATACATCTGGTCTGGTACACAATATGGCGTACATGATAGATCCGATAGCCGAAGCATAAGGGATCCTACTCATTTGCGCCCTATCCTCCTCTGTCTTAGGACACATTTCCTTTGACAGGTAGACCCATGTGACATGGGCAGCAATCCTCTCTTGGACTGCTCCATGATGAATCTCTTCAGTATCTTGTCTATATAGGTGGATTGTGACAGACCAAGCAACCTCTTAGATCTATATCTATAGATCTTGATTCCTAGAATATAGGCTGCTTCACCCAAGTCCTTCATTGAGAAGTTCTTGGATAAACAAGATTTGACTGACTGTAACATACGCACATCATTCCCTATGAGCAATATGTCGTCTACATAAAGCACTAAGAACACAATGGCACTCCCACTAACCTTCTTGTAAACACAGGGCTCATCTTCATTCTTGATGAAATCAAATTGTTTGATTATCTCATCTAAGCAAAGATTCCAACTCCGAGAAGCTTGCTTTAATCCATAAATGGATCTTTGCAGTTCACACACCATCCTGGCATCATTGGTTGTGAAACCCTCAGGCTGTGTCATATACACCTTCTCAGACAGGTTCCCATTAAGGAAAGATGTTGTCACATCCATCTGCCAGATTTTGTAATCATGGTATGCTGCAATAGCGAGCAAAATTCTAATGGATTTTAACATGGCAACATGCAAAAAGATTTCGTCATAGTCAACTCCTTGTCTTTGCTTATAACCTTTTGCCACTAACGTAGCCTTGTAGGTAGTCACGTTACCATCCATGTCGGTCTTTCTCTTATAGACCCATTTACACCCTATAGGAACTATTCCTTCAGGTGGATCAACCATGTTCCAAACTTGGTTGTCTTTCATTGATTCCATTTCAGAATTCATGGCTTCTAGCCAGTTCTCTTTGTCTTGACTTAATAACACCTCCTCGTAAGTCTTAGGGTCCTCATCTTCCATGAAGTATACACCTATGTACTTTTCAGGTCCATGACGTTCCCTGGTGGATCTTCGAGGTGCTAGTGTGTCCACGGTAGAGGTTGGCGTCACATCTGTATGTGGCGTCTCCTCTACTTCCATCAACTGACTGTTGTCCGTAAGGCCGATTAAACTCTTTCTCCAGAAAGTGGCCAGTCCTAGAAACAAACACTTTTTGTTCTCCTGGATGGTAAAATTGGTATCCTCTAGTTTTTCTAGGATAACGCACAAATAGGCAATTGTCAGATCTAGCCTCTAATTTGTCTGGCATCATCCACTTCACATAAGTTAGACAACCCCAAGGTTTAAGATATGCTAGACTCGGTTTCTCTTATGCAATACTTCATATAGAGTAGAGTCAAACGTCTTTGCTGGAACTCGGTTAAATGTATAGGATGCGGTTTCTAGAGCATACCCCCAAAATGATTTTGAGAGAACTGCGTAGCTCATCATGGATCGTACCATGTCTAACAAGGTACGGTTCCTCCTCTCAGACACGCCATTCATCTGAGGCGTTCCGGGAGGGGTCCACTCAGATAGAATCCCATTCTCCTTTAAGTAATCTTGAAACTCTCCATCTAGGTACTCTCCACCTCGATCAGATCAAAGTGTTTTGATCTCTTTACCTAGTTGCTTCTCAACCTCACTTCTGAATTCTTTGAACTTTTCAAAGGCCTCAGACTTATACTTCATTAAGTATATATAACCATAGCGTGAATGGTCATCAGTGAAGGTGATAAAATAAGAGTATCCTCATTTGGCTTGAATTGACATTGGGCCGCACACATCAGTATGTATGAGCTCAAGTAACTCATTTGATCTTATCCATTTGCCACTAAAAGGTGACTTTGTCATCTTTCCAAGTAAACAAGCTCCGCATGTATCAAACGATTCGTAATCGAAGTGATCCAACATTCCATCTTTATAGAGTTTGGAAATGTGATTCTTATTTATATGGCCAAGTCTGCAATGCCATAAGTAGGATTCATTCAAGTCATTTGTTTTGGCTTTCTTGTTGTTTATATTAAGTACGTCAACATTCACATCTAATATGTAGAGACCATTGCTAAGTATGCCAGTACCATAAAAAAATTCCATCACGTGAAAAAGAACAATATTTATTCTCAAACGTAAAAGAAAATCCTTCAACATCCAATGCAGAAATTCAAATAATGCTCTTCGTAATAGCAGGAACAAAATAACAGTTATTAAGTTCTAGTACTGGCCCACTGGGCAATGAAAGAAAATAAACTCCTAAGGCCAGTGCAGCAACGCTTGTTCCATTCCCAATACGTAGGTCCACCTCTCATTTCCTTGGTTCTCTAGTTCTTCTTAGTGCCTGCATATTCGTACAAATATGAGAACCACAACCAGTATCTAATACCCAAAGGTGGTTAGACTTGGAAGAAGCAATATTGATCTCAATCATAAACATACTCGAAGTCGAGGCATTAGAATGCCTCTTCTTGGTACTCAAGAAGCCTTTGTAGTTTCTCCTCCAATGTCCGGTCTCACCGCAATGGAAGCAAGCATCTTCTTCATGTACGCTTGGATGGGAAAAGGGATGCCCTTCTTTCGCAATACTGGATTTGTCTTTAGCTATCTTAGGCGTTGGCTTAGGTGCAGCCTTCGCCTTCTTGGACTTCTTTTGGGCCTTAGCCTTGCCCTTGCTTGAAGCGACCGGCAACACTTACTTTCCCTTCCCCACAGTGCCCTCAGCAGTTTTCAACATATTCAATAACTCCGCAAAGGAGCAATCTTTCTTGTTCATGTGATAATTCATCACAAACTGTGAGTATGAATCAGGTAGAGATTGCAGAATCAAGTCAATACTCAACTCTCGTTCCAACTTGTGGCCCAGCTTCCCGAGCCTCTTTATGTACCCGATCATTTTAAGCATGTGTGACCCCACAGCAGTCCAGGATGCCATCTTACAACCAAACAGGGCCTTCGAGACCTCGTACCTCTCAGTGCGAGACAGAGAAGCATAGAGTTCCTTTAGGTGAACCATGATTGAGTAAGCGTCCATGGACTCATGTTGTTTCTGCAGTTCAAGTGTCATAGAAACAAGCATGATACATGTAGCATCAGTACTGTCAGAACAATGTTTGTTATACTTCTCGATAGCTTCTGCAGCTGAGCCCTCTGCAGGCTTTTCCGGTAGGGCTTCGTCCAAGACATAACCAATCTTCTCGTGCCTCAAAAAGATTTTGAGGTTTATGTCCCAGTCGAGAAAGTTGGTTTCGCCAAGCTTATTGTCGATGATAAAACGAAGGTTCAATTTGTTTGACATTTTCGACAACAATAAATAAAGATAGAATAAGTAAAAGTTCATGTATTCAAAAACCCTAAAATTGCACTTAAAATTTTAATTTGGTTTTGCTCCCACTAGCCAACTATTCCCAATTGGCTTTCAAGAATTTGAATAATTCCTTAGTGGCTGGGATCCCATCTAGTTATCTCGATTCCCGATGAGGGCCGATCAACCGAGATAATTTCGAAAGGTAGGTACTCCTACCAGTCGCATCGTATGCGGCTCCCAGTGGTTGACTAGTCAACTCTTTGACGATTCACATCTATATGTGATAGTCAACCCCTTGTCTCTAAAATCAGACGGTACTCACGAGGGCCAATCACCGCAAGATTCTAGTCGAGTCGTAACCCAAATATTTATGAGATCTCTTAATGATCATATCTCGATAATAACTATATACCCGAGGTAGGCCAACTCCCGATGAGGGCCGATCAGTTGGATCCGAACAAGGGCTCTTCACCATCATTATAATATTTTTGGCTCGATTTTTGTCGTGGGAAGAATTTTAAATTAATTCACTTAATTAATTTCATTTAATTGTGGTCTCATCTAATATGTGCATATTACTACGATATCATATAAAGTAAAACATACACAACATTCCGCGCACAAAATAGTATGATCATGGACTTTTCCTAGGTGCGGTTTCGAATACAAACTGATGAAACCGCGGGTCACAAACTAAGGGTAGCTGTAACTGCCAATAGGATATTTATTGTTGTACGCCAATGGGTTCTTTATCTCTCTTTGATCTTCGTCTTCTTGCTCCATTCTTGTTACATAATAATCTAACTCATAAATAATTACACCCACCGCACACAGGGGGAGCTAACGGGAATGGGATAAATGTAAAAAGTAAAGTAGGTCACGTTCTTTATAACGGCCTAGGACAATTTGGAAAAACCAACATAATGAAAACATTCACATCTATCCTATTGGTCGAGTCCATGATCAATCGGGGTCCATATAATCACATTATATCTACACATATAATCCATACAATTATATCTTATGAAAAAGATCAAATTATAATTTTTTTAACTACTTATGCGTCTTATTTTATCACATCAAATAATTAATTAACTTTTAACTAATTAAATGACTTAATCGAAATAAAATTAACATTTAATTTTAAATCGATTCTAATTTTAATTTTATTAATTTGGAACTATTCAAAATTAAAATCAAAATTAAAAGATCTATTTTGTTTCCTTTCCTTTTGGTTTTTAACCAAAATAGACGTCTTTGGTTTCCTAAACCAAAATGCATCTCTCCAAATAAAATTTGGTTACTGCCTGGCCACTTTTCAAAATCAAAATTTTGAAAGTGGCGTAGGCCTAGACCTTTTTCCAAATCAAATATTTGGAAAGAGTCTAGGCCTATTCGAAACAAAATTTGGAAATGCCAATATTTTGGTTAATATGCACATGGTATCCCAATGGCCCAAACTATTTGAACCATTGGTTAGCCACATGATACAACTAAACAAAGGAGATATCAATGCACTATAAAATATCACAAAAGCAAAAAAACGACGTCGATCTCCCCGTTGGATTGGCCGACCGACGACGGAAGCCCAAGGGCCGCCGCTGCCGCCGCTGCCGTGGAGGGGGGCGCCGCTTCGGCCGAGCCCCCAATCAACGTATTATTTTTTTTATTTTTGTGTTTCGTGATCTTAGATCTTGCATCTATCGATTAATTACGATGCAATTAATTAGTTCTTATTGCTTAAGCTTTAAGTTTGTCTCTGTTGCCACTGTTAGGAAATCATTAGTTTAATGCAACGGAATTTAAAATTTTGGTTTCCTTTTCCAATATCGTCTTTGTTTAACAGAATAAACACGTTAAGTAGTTTGACGGTATATACCTTGGATGATCTATAAGATCGAAGCTTTAATAGTCAATGGAGAGTAGTGTTGTGCGCAAGCCGTCCACGCGTCCGGCCTCTATCAATAATCCACATGAACTTCTCACCGGAATCCTTCTTGGATTGCTATCAGAAAAATCCGGCTGCTAGACCGGCTTTTTTTTTCTCTCTCTAACTCTCTATTGGAATCTCTCTATTTTTACTCAAGAACTAATAGCTCTTGGAATTGTGATGATGAAAAGAGCTAGCCAACCCCATTCTTATATAGGGTGAGAGGCGCCCCTGATGACGGTCAAATTATACCCATAAAAGTCGTCAACGTTGTCGTAAAATCGAGCTTAATAATATATATTTTATATTAAATCACATGTTTATATTGATTATTTAATGTTATGTGATTTATAAGATATAATTTGGTATTTATCTGTTTTTATTATTTAAATATTATTTACTGTGCGATAAATATTGATTTTATAGATTGCGATGAATCGGAGGATATCTACCAACGGAGGAAGTAAATCTCAAGAGAAATCAAGGCAGAATCGGACTGCATTAAAGATAAATACCGAAGCAAGATGAAAAGTGGAGTAAGGAACAAGAAAAGCCAGTGAGCCAATTAGAGGCAGACTGACTCGCTGGCAGCGAGCTGAGGGTTCGCTGGGGGCGAGCTGGCAAAATCTCGAGGATCGGCTGGGAGTTATCTCTACGCGTTTTAGGGTTTTCAAACATATCTTTAAGTCGGCCTAAGTCTCTATATAAAGGAGCAGCCACAAATTTTATTAGACACACCTTAGAAAAATACAATTCCACAACATTGGTTCTAGCTTCAATACAAGTTTTCTTTATTTTATGTTCTTTCATTACGGAGTCGTTAGAATCGTCGGTTAGAGATCGTATCGAGGAGTGGGAATCACGCTCGTCTTCGAGGGTAATGTCTACTCAGTTATGCAATCTTTATTCGTAGATCTAATTTATTTCGTGATGGAGTAGTCGTTTTGTTTATTGATTTCGTGATGTAGTTAATTAACGAACCCATGTTTATGTAGATCTGAGACGTAAAAGACGTTTCACGAGCAAATCGGTTCAGATCTGAGCTCGCTGGGAGCCGAGCCTATGTCTCGCTGGGAGCGAGATCTGTGATGTTCTTGATTTGTCTGTGAACGGATTCGACTACGTCAGGTTCTCTGCTTTGTAATTAAAACGAGTAATTAAACCTGATCAACTTAATATTTGTCATCGTAATTTAACATGAGACTCAAAAAGTGATTGTTACTTAGGACAGAGATTGAATCGGTGTCTAAGAAGTACGCCTAACCATATGAATGTTGCTTAGATGAGGTTACGGTTTATACCGGCATCCCTAGCTTTGTAATTGTGTCAGAAGTTATATGAGATGGAGGCCTACGAAGCAAAGTCACGTAACGGAGACACGATGATCTAGATGGCCTACCCGGAGATAGATCTATTTTAGGGGATGACTCCCGTAGTCAGAATAATTAATCTTAAATGTCTTATTTTGTCTCGTCGTCAATCTACATAGCATGGGGGAGTAATTACTTCTAGCGTTATCAATACCGTTTGTTAATTATTTATAAAACCTATAAAAATAAGTGTCTTAGTGTCGTTGTGTCTTTTGTTGGTTTTGTGTTTCTATTCTGTCAATTTTAATTCTACGTTAATTGTTGGTCGGAGACCGCCTTTAATTTGCTTTTAGTTTAATAAGTTATATTTCGTTTAAGCCGAGTCTCTGTGGGATCGACCTCGACTCTATCAAACTATACTACGATTGAATCTAGTTCTCTTGCTAGTGTGTTATTTAGGTATCGAGTATTTTTATTACTTGACCCGATATCAGCCCCATGTCTCCCTAATCTGATTAGGAGAAGCTTCCTAGAAGATAGATGAAAGAGAACAACATTTTCACAATAAAATAAGGAAAATCACTTAGATTGGTTTATCTCTTTTATTATAATATCTTATATTAAATAAAAACTAAATATTGTCAATATCTTATATTGAATATATTTATCTTATTACCATAAATCTATTTTTCCAAAATCAATTAATATCCAATATTAATATTATGATAATCTTATTAATTAAATTGCACAATCCAAGTGTATCTTATACACTAGTCTTATGCGCCCATTTGACCAACAAATTGGCTTCCAGAATATTCTTTAATTAATATAATTTATGTATAAATAATATCTTGTATTTTATTTATTCATAATAAATAAATACCACCATATTAATTTACCACTATAACATTTATAGTCTTGAGATAACCTTTCCTTATTTGGTTATCAAATATAACCGCATTTTAATCCGACTCGATGTTCATATGTGTGTGACCCGATAGGCTTCCAAATATGTTGGTTGTAGACACAAAGTGCAAATTACGAAAATGCCCTTCATGCCTAACAATCACGGGATAGCGTCTAGCAACACACCGTGACCCCCAATCATCGGAAGAGTCAAAAGCAATGACTACTACATTTCATGTGAAAACAGTTACCGTGTAAATTACAATCCTACCGCTGTAATAATAACCATAAGATCGTATCTCGAGTGTCAGTACATTAACGATCGTATCTTATAATCTGGATATCATGCTCTCTCGGAATAACATATTTACTCTCACTTTGTAAAGATTGTCGAGAGCTAGACATTTCTTATAAGAAAGCCATTTCAGAAATTCAATCCCAATCATAGGATACGCTATTCCCGGACGACCAAACATGTATACTCCGCATGCTTCCGTATCACACCCAATCACTACCGCATGATCGACCCGTGGCTAGGGGAAATCTCAATAGTGTCAAAGCATAAAAATCCACACCATGATGCCATGAAGACTCCGGTCTTAAGGATAATTACACAACCGCCACATAGTGTGACACTTAATGGAAGTGGGTCGGTCTAACGTAAGCATTCTCTAATACACGTCCATGTACAGTCCAAGTGTCTCTACACTTCGATAGACGAGAACTATCCCTATCTTCAATAAGATAGAAGACATTCAATACGTGCTAGTCTAATCGTACTATCAATGTCCCATTTGACAGCACATACGACTAGAGACATTTAAGTGTCAAACTTATTAAAGCGATTAGAGATCTCATCAACCATAATCACTATCATGGTTTCTCTATCACAGTTTGACACTAGGGACGTTACTATATATATACAACTAATAACATGAAGATAAACAATATATAATAACAAAAGTGCTTTTATTAATCATAATAAAGTTATTACATGAACTAAAATAGACTGTAAACAACCCGATCCGGTCGGATCCGGTACAACCCGATTGGGTTTAGGACACATTTTCAACAAATTTACCCAATCAAATTTCATGCTCCTTGAAATGATTATCATCATGTCTATTTTGGGTCCGGATAATGTATCAAGGCTTCCAACAAACCCCAAAATATTCTTAGCAATAAACTTGCTCAGCAGGTTATACTCAAAGGCAATATTCTTGACATTTATATTTAAGGCAATTGGAGCAACACGGTTTCTTCAAATAGATTCAACAAAGCCGGTAACTCCATAGATTCTGGATCTGTAGGGGCTCCATTCCCTGGACCAAGTCCAAGACCTCTCTTAGCATGTCTGATGTTACTTCAATCACCTGACCATTTACAGTTGTCGTAAATGCCTCAGTACCATCTCTAATCACCATATTTTTCCAGAAATCACAGACATTCTTGTATGAAATCTTCTCCAATCTGAGATTTAAAACATTTTCCAATCCTTAAAATCTTCTGATTCTTCTTCCCAGATTGATTGCTAAATCAGTTGCATCTGTGTTAGTAACATATCCTCTAACACTTTGACTTGTTCCAAGATGAACATCTTTATCCGCCATTGTTATATGTACGGTTTGAGAAAGATGAAGATGAAAACTCTGAAAATATGAGTTCACACTTGTGTATTTTGCAGAGAAAAAGATCTCATTTGCATATACATTCTGTGTGTATATATCTGTATATATATATGCAAACGTAGTGGGTAGGACACCTTAGGCTGGTACTGTGCACGTGCTGTAGCAATAAACACCATTTTAGACTGAATTAAATGTGATACTGCCACGTGTCCCACTAACTGATCCCACTAGTGTAATAACCGTTATGTACTGTAACAGCCGTAATAAAAGATAAGATTAATATCCATTTACTCGGTTGTTGACTTTCATTAAATTCTGACTTTATCAGCAACATTTATCTTCAGCAGACTGAATCTTCAGCAGGGTTAGTGTGAGTATACTCTCCTGATATGCTTCAGTAGACTTAGCAGGTTCAGCAGCCTGCTGATGCATAAAATACACAGCTGATCTTCATACAACATAGTTTTGTCCAGTTGATAATACAAGATGAAGTTTAATACCAATGACTGATCTGCCAAGTGAGATCACCCAACAAGGCAAAGACCAATCCACTTGGCAACTTCATTTGTTCATTTGTCCAAACTATAACAGCACTTAGGAATTGTTGATACCAATGACTAATCGGCCAAGTGAGCGCACCTAGCAGGGCAAAGACTAGCCTCCTTGGTGAATTCCAGTACTCTAATGACCATTAAAAACTCAATCAACCTTGATGATGCCAAGTTCAGTTCTTAACTTAGCAAACCTTTCACTTTTTAAAGGCTTTGTAAAGATATCAGCAAGTTGATCTTCAGTAGGAATATAAAGAACCACCACATCTTTCTTTTCAACATGATCTCTAATAAAATGATGTCTTACATCAATGTGTTTGGTCCTTGAGTGAAAAATAGGATTTTCTGTGATTGCTATTGCACTTGTGTTATCACACATTATGGGAATTTCTCTTTCTTCAATCCCATAATCTCTTAATTGCTGTCTTAACCATAGTACATATGCACAGCAGCTTCCAGCAGCAATGTATTCAGCTTCAGCAGTGGAAGTTGATATAGAATTTTGTTTCTTGCTAAACCAGGAAACAAGTCTATTTCCCATCAACTGACAAGTTCATGTGGTGCTTTTTCTATCAATCTTGCACCCAACATAGTTAGAATCTGAGTAGGATATAACTTTGAAACTTCCATCTTTTGAATACCAAATCCCTACTCCCAAAGTCTCTTTTAGGTACTTGAGAATCCTTTTTACTGCAGCTAAGTGACTTTCCTTAGGTTTTGATTGAAATCTCGCGCACACACACCTACTGCAAAGGATATATCAGGTCTGCTGGCTATGAGGTACGGTAGACTTTCTATCATCCTTCTGTATAAGGTCTGATCAACATCTTTACCTTCTTTGTATTCATCCAACTTGATGCTTGTTCCCATAGGAGTTGATACTTTGGTGCTGTTTTCCATGCCAAACTTCTTCAGCAGCTCCTTGGTGTACTTTGTTTGATGAATGAAGATTCCATCTTGCATTTTCTTCACTTGTAATCCTAAAAAGTAGTTTGTTTCTCCCATCATACTCATTTAGAACTTGCTTTTCATGAGATTAGCAAACTTCTCACATAACCATTCATTTTCAGAACCAAATATTATGTCATCCACATAAATCAGCACCAGCAGGGTGCTTTCTCCTTCATTAATTCTGAAAAGAGTCTTGTCAATTGTTCCTTTGGTAAAACCTTTGTTCACCAAGAATTGAGATAGAGTTTCATAGCAAGCTCTTGGTGCTTGTTTTAAACCATAAATTGCTTTATTCAGTTTATATACTTTATCTTCTTGATCTTTAACTTCAAAACCAGGAGGTTGTTGAACATAAACCTCTTCTTCTAGAATGCCTTTTAAAAATGCACTCTTGACATCCATCTGGTAAACCTTGAAGTTTTTATAAGCAGCATATGCCAAAAACAGTCTTATAGCTTCCAATCTTGCAACTGGGGCATATGTCTCATCAAAGTCTATTCCTTTAGCTTGTGAATAACCTTTTGCCACTAGTATGGCCTTCTTTCTAACAATGGTATCAGATTCATCCAGTTTGTTTCTGTATACCCATTTAGTACCAATCATATTTGCATGATTAGGCCTTTCCACTAGTGTCCAAACTTGGTTTCTTTCAAACTCATTCAATTCTTCTTGCATAGCAATTATCCAATCAGGATCAGAAATTGCTTCTTCAACAACTTTAGGTTCTATTTGAGACAGAAAACAAGAAAACATTGCTTCTAGTTGTCTTCTTATCCTTACACCTTGATGTACATCACCAATTACTTGTTCAGCAGGGTGATCCTTCAACCATTGTAAATCTTGGTTTGCTTGATTTACAGGAACCTGATCTTCAGTAGGGTCTGCTGTAGGTTCAGTAGAGGGATTAGTAGATACTTGAGCTATATCAGTTGTTGTATCAGTAGTGTCACCAGCAGGTCCTCCAGCAGGGGCTTCATTAATTCCAGAATCAGAGACTTTTAAATCACTTATTTTCTTCAAAACATCAACATATTCTGGATCAGTGATTTTTAGATTCACAACAGGTTCTGAAACTTCTTCATCTTCCATTCCAGTGAACTTAGTGTTGGGAAATCACTAGTTTAATGCAGCGGAATTTAAAATTTGATTTCCTTTTTCTAGATCATTCTTCGTTTAATGCAATAAATACGTTAAGTAGTTTGACGGTTATACCTTGATGATCTATAAGATCGTTGCTTTGACCGTCAACGGAGAGTAGTACAGTGCGCAAGCCGTCCACGTGTCCGGCCTCTATCGCTAATCCACACGAACTCCTCGCCGGAATCCTTCTTGGATTGCTATTGGAAAACTCCGGTTGCTAGACCGGCCTTTTTCCCCTCTCTCTAACTCACTATAAGATGTTCTCTATTTTACACAAGAACTATGAGCTCTTGCAATTAGGATATACAAAAAGCTTGACACCCACTTCCTTTATATAAGCAAAGTGGCGCTCATATGATGTGTGGAGGAGAAGAAAATATTTTCCCAATAAAATAAGTAATATCAATTAAATTGATTTATCTATTTTATTATAATTAATTTTGCCAATATCTTATATTGAATATAATTATCTTATTACCATAAATCTATTTTTCCAAAATCAATTAATATCTTATATTAATATTATGGTAATCTTATTAATTAAAGTGCACAATCCAAGTGTATCTTATACACTTATAGGTGGCGCCCCAAATGCCAATTAATTGGCTTCCGGAATATTCTTTAATTAATATATTTTGTATATAATTAATATCTTGTATTTTATTTATTCATAATAAATAAATACCACCATATTAATTTACCACTATAACCTTTATAGACTAGAGATAAACTTTTCTTATTTGGTTATCAACTATAACAGCATTTTAATCTGACACGAAGTTCATATGTGTGTGACCCGATAGGCTTCCGAATATGTTGGCCATAGACACAAAGTGCAATTTACTAAAATACCCTTCATGCCTAACGAACACAGGATAGCGTCTAGCAACACACCGTGACCCCCAATCATCGGAAGAGTCAAAAGCAATGACTACTACCTTTCATGTGAAGCAGTTACCTTGTAACTTACAATCCTATCGCTGTAATAATATCCATACGATCGTATCTCAAGTGTCAATACATTAACGATCGTATCTTATAATCTGGATACTAAGCTCTCTCGGGATAACACATTTACTCCCACTTTGCAAAGATTCTCGAGAGCTAGACATTCCTTATAAGAAGGCCATTTCGGATATTCGATCCCTATCACAGGATACGCGATTCCCGGACGACCATCATGTATACTCCGCATGCTTCAATATCATACCCAATCACTGCCGTATGATCGCCCCGTGTCTAGGGGAAATCTCAATAGTGTCAAAGCATGACAATCCACACCGTGATGCCATGAAGACTCCGGTCAAAAGGATAATTACACAACCGCCACATAGTGTGACACTTAATGTAAGTGGGTCAGTCTAATGTACGCATTCTCTAATACACGTCCACGTACAGTCCAAGTGTCTCTACACTTTGATAGAATAGATCTATCCCTACCTGTTATAAGATTAAAAACATCCAATACGTGCTAGTCTGATTATACTATCAATGTCCCATTTGATAGTACATAGGACTAGAGACATTTAAGTACCAAAATTGTTATAGTGATTAGAGAATCATCAACCATAATCACTATCATGGTTTCTCTATCACAGTTTGATACTAGGGACGTTACTATATATGTACAACAAATAATATGAAGATAAACAATATATAATAACATAAGTGCTTTTATTAATCATAATAAAGTTATTACATGAACTAAATAGACTGTAAATGACCCGACCCGGTCGGATCCGGTCCAACCCGATTGGGTTTAGGACACCTTTCCAACAATCTCCCACTTGGCCTAAAGCAATTCACCCATATGCCTAAGCCCGTGCAAGCGAACATGTTTCTCATGCTTGCTTGAGACAATGCCTTGGTTAACGGATCAGCTATGTTATCATCCGTGTGGACTTTCTCTATCTTTGCATCTCATCTATCTACTATCTCTCTAATCAAGTGATAGTGCCGTAACACATATTTGGACTTCTGATGAGACCTTGGTTCCTTTGACTGAGATATCACTCCATTATTGTCACAGTACAGAGGCACTGGACCTTCAATAAAGGGAACCACACCAAGTTCAGTAATGAACTTCTTCATCCAAACTGCTTCCTTTGCCGCCTTCGAGGCTGCTATGTATTCGGCTTCTGTTGTAGAGTCTGCAGTAGTCTCCTGCTTGGAACTCTTCCAGCTCATTGCTTTGCCGTTAAGCATGAAAACAAATCCAGACTGTGACTTAAAGTTATCTTTGTCAGTTTGGAAACTGGCATCTGTGTAACCTCGTAAAACTAAATCATCGTTCCCAAAAACCAGGGAACATATCCCTAGTACATCTCATGTACTTGAGGATATTCTTGACAGCAATCCAGTGACTATCACCTGGATTGGACCGGTACCTACTAGTCATACTAAGAGGGTACGAGACATCTGGTCTTGTGCACAACATGGCATACATGATAGACCCGATTGCCGAAGCATAAGGGATCTTACTCATTTGTGCCCTTTCCTCCTCAGTCTTAGGACTCATTCCCTTTGACAGATAGACCCCATGTGACATGGGCAGCAATCCTTTCTTGGACTGCTCCATGCTGAATCTCTTCAGCATCTTGTCTATATAGGTGGATTGCGACAGACCAAGCAACCTCTTGGATCTATCTTTATAGATCTTTATTCCTAGAATATAGGCTGCATCACCCAAGTCCTTTATTGAGAAGTTCTTGGATAACCAAGCTTTGACTGATTGTAACATAGGCACATCATTCCCTATGTGCAATATGTCGTCTACATAAAGCACTAAGAACACAATGGCACTCTCACTAACCTTCTTGTAAACACAGGGTTCATCTTCGTTCTTGATGAAATCAATCTGTTTGATTATCTCATCAAAGCGAAGATTCCAACTCCAAGAAGCTTGCTTTAATCCATAAATGGATCTTTGCAGTTTACACACCATCCTTGCGTCATTGGTTGTGAAACCCTCAGGCTGTGTCATATACACCTCCTCAGACAGGTTCCCGTTAAGGAAAGCTGTTTTCACATCCATCTGCCAGATTTCGTAATCATGGTATGATGCAATAGCGAGCAAAATTCTACTGGATTTTAACACGGCAACAGGCGAAAAAGCTTCGTCATAGTCAACTCCTTGTCTTTGCTTATAACCCTTTGCCACCAACCTAGCCTTGTAGGTGGTCATGTTACCGTCCATGTCGGTATTTCTTTTAAAGACCCATTTACACCCTATAGGAACTATCCCCTCAGGTGGATCAACTAAGTTCCAAACTTGGTTGTCTTTCATGAATTCTATTTCAGAATTCATGGCTTCCAGCCATTTCTCTTTGTCATGCCTTAATAGCACTTCCTCATAATTTCTAGGGTCCTCGTCTTCCATAAGATATACGCCAGTGTACCTTTCAGGTTCACGGCGTTCCTTGGCGGATCTTCGAGGTGCTAGTGTGTCTACGGTAGAGGCTGGCGTCACATCTATGTGTGGCAAGTCCTCTACTTCCATCAACTGACTGTTATCCGTAAGTGGTTCTCGAATTTCTTCGAGATCAATTTTACTCCCACTGACCCTATCCAGAATAAACTCTTTCTCCAGAAAGTGTCCAGTCCTGGCAACAAACACCTTTTGTTCCTCAGGATGGTAAAATTGGTATCCTCTAGTTTCTCTAGGATATCCCACAAACAGACATTTGTCGGATCTGGCCTCTAATTTGTCAGGCATCATCCGCTTCACATAAGTCGGACAACCCCAAGGTTTAAGTATGCCAGATTTGGTTTCTTCTTGGCCCATACCTCATATGGTGTAGAATCAACCGTCTTTGATGGAACTCGGTTCAGTGTATAGGATGCGGTTTCTAAAGCATACCCCTTAAATGATTTTGGGAGAACTGCATAGCTCATCATGGATCTACCATGTCTAACAAGGTACGGTTCCTCCTTTCAGATACACCATTCATCTGAGGCGTACCTGGAGGGGTCCATTCAGGTAGAATCCCATTCTCCTTCAAATAGTCTTGAAACTCTCCATCTAGGTATTCTCCACCCCGATCGGATCGAAGTGTTTTGATTTCTCTACCTAGTTGTTTCTCCACTTCACTTCGGAATTCCTTAAACTTTTCGAAGGCTTCAGATTTATACTTCATTAAGTATATATAACTATAGCGAGAATGGTCATCAGTGAAAGTGATAAAATAAGAGTATCCTCCTTTGGCTTGAATTGACATTGGGCCACATACATCAATATGTGTGAGCTCAAGAAATTCATTGGATCTTATCCATTTGCCACTAAAAGGTGACTTTGTCATCTTGCCAAGTAAACAAGCTTCGCATGTATCAAACGATTCATAATCAAATTGATCCAACATTCCATATTTATGGAGTTTGGATATGCGATTCTTATTTATATGTCCAAGTCTACAATGTCATAAGTAGGATTCATTCAAGTCATTTGTCTTGGCTTTCTTGTTATTTATATTAAGTACGTCAATATTCATATCTAATATGTAGAGACCGTTGCTAAGTATGCCAGTACCATAAAAAATTCCATCACGTGAAAAAGAACAACATTTATTCTCAAACGTAAATGAAAATCCATCAACATCTAATACGGAAATATAAATAATGCTCTTCGTTTGAGCAGGAACAAAATAACAGTTATTAAGTTCAAGTACTAGCCCAATGGGCAATGAAAGAAAATAAACTTCTACGGCTTGTGCAGCAACACTTGCTCTATTTCCAACGCGTAGATCCACCTCTCCTTTCCTTAGCTCTCTAGTTCTTCTTAGTGCCTGCATATTCGTACAAATATGAGAACCACAACCGGTATCTAATACCAAGTGGTTAGACGTAGAAGAAGCAATATTGATCTCAATCATAAATATACCTGAAGTCGAAGCATCATAATTCTTCTTCTTGGTACTCAAGAAGCCTTTGCAGTTTCTTCTCTAATGTCTGGTCTCACCGCAATGGAAGCAAGCATCCTTGGATTTGTCTTTTGCAATCTTAGGCGTTGGCTTAGGGCAGCCTTCGCTTTCTTGGACTTTTTCTGGGCTTTAGCCTTGCCCTTGCTTGAAGTGACCAGCAACACTTGCTTTCCCTTCCCCACAGTGCACTCAACAGTTTTCAACATGTTCAATAACTCCGCAAGGGAGCAATCTATCTTGTTCATGTGATAATTCATCACGAATTGCGAGAATAAATCAGGTAGAGATTGTATAATCAAGTCAATACTCAATTCTCATTCCAACTTGTGGCCCAGCTTCCCAAGCCTCTCTATTTACCCAATCATGTTAAGCACGTGTGACCCACAGCAGTCCCAGATGCCATCTTACAACTAAACAGGGCCTTCGAGACCTCATATCTCTCAGTGCGAGACTGAGAAGCATAAAGTTCCTTTAGGTGGACCATGATTGTGTAGGCGTCCATAGACTCATGCTGTTTCTGCAGTTCAGGTGTCATCGAAGCAAGCATGATACATGTAGCATTAGTACTGTCAGAACAGTGCTTGTTATACATCTCGACAGCATCTGCAGCCGAACCCTCAGCGGGTTCTTCCGGTAGGGCCTCGTCCAAGACATAGCCAATCTTCTCGTGCCTCAAAACGATTTTGAGGTTTCTTTCCTAATCGAGAAAATTAGTTTCGTCAAGCTTATTGTCGATGATAAAATGAAGGTTCAATTTGTTTAACATTTTTCTACAACAATAAATAAAGATAGAATAATAAAGTTCATGTATAAAAAACCCTAAATTTGCACTTAAATTTTATAAGGTTTTACTCCTACTAGCCAACTATTTCCAATTGGCTTTCAAGAATTTAATCAATTCTTTAGTGGATGGAATCCTATCTAGTTGACTCGATCCCCGACGTGGGCCGATCGACCGGGTCAATTTCAAAGGTGGGTACTTATTACCGATCGAATCTTATTCGATTTCCATTGGTTGACTAGTCAACTCTTTGACAGTTCACATCTTTATGTGATAGCCACCCCTTGTCTCTAAAATCAGACGGTCCTAACGTGGGCCAATCACCACAAGATTCTTAGTCGAGTCGTAACCCAAATATTCATGAGATCTCATAACGATCATATCTCGATAATGACGATATACCCGAGGTAGGTCAACTCCCGACGTGGGCCGATCAGTTGGATCCGAACAATGGCTCTTCATCGTCATTATAATATTGGGAGACAATTTTGGCTCGATTTTTGGCATGGGAATAATTTTAAATTAATTCACTTAATTAATTTTGTTTAATTATGGTCTCATCTACTATGTGCATATTACTAAGATATCATATAAAGTAAAACATATACAACATTCCGCGCACAAAATAACCGGTATGATCATGGACTTTTCCTAGGTGCGGTTTCGAATACAAACTGACGAAACCGCGGGTCACAAACTAAGGGTGTCTTCAACCGCCAATAGTATCTTTATTGCTGTACGCCAATGGGTTCTTTATCTCTCTTTGATCTTCATCTTCTTGCTCCATTCTTGTTACATAATAATCTATCTAATAAATAATTACACCCGCCGCACGCGGGGGGAGCTAACGGGAATGGGATAAATGCAAAAAGTAAACTAGGTCACGTTCTTCAAAACGGCCTAGGACAATTTTTCAAAAAACCAACATAAAGAAAACATTCTCATCCATCCTATTGGTCGAGTCCATGATCAATCGGGTCCATATAATCACATTATATCTACACATCTAATTCATACAATTTTATCTTATGAAAAAGATTAAATTCTAATTTTAACTACTTATGCGTCTTTATTTACTCATGTCAAATAATTAAATAACTTTTAATTAATTATATGACTTCATCGAAAAATAAAATTAACATTTAATTTTAAATCGATTTTAATTTCAATTTTATTAAATTAGAACTATTCAAAATAAAATTAAAATTATAAAGTCTTCAATTTGTTTCCTTTTCTTTTGGGTCTTAACCAAAAGGGATGTCTTTGGTTTCCTAAACTAAAAGGCATCTTCCAAACCAAATTTGGTTTAGGCCTGGCCACTTTCCAAAATCAAAATTTTGGAAGTGGCCTAGGCCTACGCCTTTTACAAATCAAATATTTGAAAAGGGTCTAGGTCTATTCCAAATCAAATATTTGGAAAGGCCAAATAATTTTGGTTTAGGCCTGGCCACTTTCCAAAATCAAAATTTTGGAAGTGGCCTAGGCCTAGGTCTTTTACAAATCAAATATTTGAAAAGGGCCTAAGCCTATTCCAAATCATAATTTGGAAAGGCCAATATGACACATGGTTTCCCAATGGCCCAAACTATTTGAACCATTGGTTGGCCATATGACACAACTAAACAAACGAGATATCTATGCACAATAAATATCACAAAACGAAAAGGGTTGTTGGAAATATTATTTTGATGATGATTCGTCACGTAATTAGATAAATCATTTACAACCCATGATGATGAAGTCATAACTAACTGTTATAGTGCAAAATGAAAGAAGAAGCAAGAAATGGTCTAGAGAAAATGTATAAGTTCTATCTAGAGTCTGAACGTTGTATAGGTTGTTTCGGACAAGCATTGTAATAGAATAGGAACTAGACAAACGAGTGAGTCAACAAGAAAGCGAGTATACATATGAAGAACGAGGGCTCGGACTCGGTTATGAGAAAGTCCGAAGAAGATAAGTTCGGCGAGGGATACGGATTCGGTTGGCTTATCTAGAAAACGAAGGATCGAGGATACGGACTCGGTTTCGAAGACCGAAGAACCGAGGTGGCAAACTCGGTTAGAAATCGATTAAGTCGTGACTATAAGTCGGGAGTCGAGCAAGTCGTGGTGACCTGAAACTGAACTATAGATCATGTAAAACTGAGTAATCTTAAGGACAAAGATTATCAGTTATCAGGAGAAGAAAGAAGCTGAATGGTGTACTCCGACTTGGTCAATAAAAGTCGGATGTCAAGGATACAAGGTACTCAGTTTTAAAGAAGAGTAGAAAACTGAGTTAAGGCCTTGTTTAAATTTGAACTGACAAAACGACAAAAGGTCATACAGATGAACATTGGCTAAACGACAAATGGAACGGCTACAAGAGCTAGTTGACCGTTACATCACCCCTATAAATACACAGAGAAAAAGGATTTAAAGAGCATGGATCAGAGAAGTTTTGTATAGCACATATCTAAAGATCCAGATCCAGACAATCAGATTTCATATCTAGAAAAGAGGAAGCCAACAGAATTGCCTTGGAGATTTATAAGAAGAATCCAGTAACCCATTAAGAGGGAAGAAGGCATCTTGGAGCTACAACGCTATATCCAGAAGAATCAGACATCTCACTTAATTAATCATTTGATTAATTCTAAACCTAACCTTTGTGAAGAAGGGTTGGTTGTGCATAGTTTCAGGAGAGCAATTCCACCTTTCCTCAAACGCTTGCAACTTGGTTGCCACAGCAGTTGGTGCAGTCTGTGGACTGTGTGTATGTCAGTGGTGAGCTGGTGAAGGAGTCATTCCACCTCCGAAGGATCAGTGTGCAGAATGAATGGAGCCATCCTACCTTTCTTCATTATGCGTAGACAGTGAAACTAGGGTGTCGTGAAGGACTGTCATTGTGCTAGGATTTTTTAACGGTTATCTCAAGATTCTAGTGATACCTCCTACACCACAGGAGAAGGGGAGACGTACGGGATTACACCACCCGGAACTTCTATAAACAAATCTTGTGTTGATTTACTTTATGCATTTACATTCGTGCTGTGATTGTTTTAATTATAGCATAATCACTTCTTCACTTCACTCAGCAAACGTCAGACACTGAGTCAGCACCAAACTGATACATAGGAGGTTCAGATCTTTATTGACACATCTACTGCACTAAAGGCTAGTTCTATCCGCCGCGTTAATCGGACTAAGAATAAGTCGGTATTGACTTATACTCAGTTGAGTTAGCTGAACTCCGCACAAGTTAAGGGACAGGAACAAAACTGAACTAAGCATCAGTTTGAGTTTCGGAGAAACTCAGTTCCTGGGGCAATTCCAGTTCAGGAAAATTTTTTGGTGACAAGTTTATTCACCCCCCCCCCCCCCTCTAAACTTGTGTTAGCCTTTCCAAGGGACCAACAATTGGTATCGGAGCGGTTCCTTCTTTTTGGAGGAGATCTACTGCTTTGTAAGATAACCGGTCATCAGTTATTTTCGATACCAACACTTGATATCGAAGCAACCAGTTGTTGAAGACCCCTCACTGTATCAGTTGTAAAAACACTTAGTTTGATGACTACATCTAGAATAAGAAGTTGGCTTATTCACCCCCTGACTTATTGTTTGAAAAATGTATCTGATTTTCAGGATCAATTATTTGAGAGGTTTAGTACGACAAATCTGCATACAAATCCAGAACCTCAACTCAGTGATGATGTGGATACATACTTCAATGTTTATATAGACAAATCCAGAGGAGTTCCATCACAAAGAAATCTCTCAGAAGAAGAAGAAAAGAAGTTGTTGCAAGCTACTATTAATATATAAGATTCATTAGAGCAACAAAAGAATGTACATGCAAATCTTAAAAATGTATCAAACCAAGAAAAGGTACATTCTTCAACTCGGTTATCATTCGCTGAAATCAGTCAGAGAAAATCTGAACTTGTCAAGTTAACCGAAAAACTCACATTGGAGATAAGACTAAAAGATTTAGAACTTGACAAAGCAAAAGATTGGAATGAGTTTCTTGAAACTGAGATGTCAAATCTTGCTGAAAGATTAATACATAGTATATTTGACAAAAGCAATGATGATTCCCCACCCCTACCCAGTCTTGAGATTTCAAAGAGTATAAACTCTAGACACCAAGATAATGGAAGACCTAGTAGATTACACAAAGAAATTAAAAATGAAAGATCTAAAAGGATCCTTGTGAAATCAACTAAGGATTAGCGTAATGGTTTATCGTGGAAAGAGTTGAGAAGGCTTAATTCTCTCAACCAAGAAACTGAAAGTTATACTTCAGTAACTAATCCAGCCAGACCCAAGAAGATATGGGTACCAAAGAAAACTTAAAACTGTTTTGCAGGATGAGTCAGTTCACAATGCTGAATCCTGAACTGACTTCCATACAAAAGCTGATGAAGGACAAAATGGTCAAAAACAGAAGACTTTCCAGCTACCATCTGACGCTTGAGCTGACATGACAAATCACTCGAAGCCATATGTCAATCTAGGAGAAAAGGTAGATGGACATCCCTACAAATCTCATTGATTGTGACACGACTCTCATTTTGAAGTCGATTGAAAACGCAATCTTGACAAAATTCTGTTCAATCAATCTCAAAGCACTCAAGATTCTTCCAAGAATTCCTAATTCAAAAAATCATGGAGCGATACAACATTGATGATGGAATCACCACAAGTCTGGATGATTTCTGTCAAAAAATTTCAAACTCCACTCTGTCGACTCAAATTGTAAGCAAAATCAAGAAAATTCGAGGATTGGAGAACTTGATTGATACAAAGGTCACTACTTTGTGTCCAGACGGCATCAAAGATTTCTACAAAAATGCCATAATCACCAATAATGGAAAAAGCTTCAGGACAACAGTTCATGACAAAAGCATTAATGTTGATGAACATTTGCTCTCACTAGTCTTTGGCTTGGACATAATCGGAGGATCTTCATCTCTAACATTTGGAAATGAAGAAAAAGGCAAGCTTTGGAATGTTACAGCACTTAACAGGGACGAGAAAATTTTCATTGGATCCATCTACCAACAGAGACCAGAATTCGCATTCCTGACGATCCTTCTGACCAGAAATATCATTGGTCATGCTCGGAATTTCTACACTCTCTCGACTGATAAACTAAAGCTGATCTATGTAATTTGGTTTGGAGAAAGATTTGATTGGAACAAGTTTGTTCTCAATCATTTGATCAAACAAGTTTCAGACGAAATTGAGAAAGCCAAATGACGGAAGGCTTCTGGAGAAAATTTTTTATTAAGAAAAGAATACACTTATCTAGTTCAAAAGATACCAGATCGTTTCTCCATTTCAAAATCCACACAAACAGAAGTAAAACACAAATCAGTGCCTACTGGAGTGAAGAAGAGGAAAGTCGTTGAAGAAGAAAGAAGTGAAATTTCAGATTCTAGTTCAAGTGAAACTGTAAGGTTGGATGACAAAACTCTGAGAAGACAGAAAAGGATGTGGAACAAGCTTCAGGAAAAGAAAACTGAAACTGAAGACGTAATTCAGATTGATGATGAAACTGAAGGAAGTGAAGAAACTAAAGAAAGTGAACTTCCCACTGAGACGCATGGAGAGTACACTGATGAGCAAAGAGAAGCTGTGGAAGATGCTGAATTTTGTGAAGCTGAGTATGAAAAGGAACTAACAAGTCATGATATTCATTATCAAGAACCAAGCTTCTCATCTCAAGTTCATGAGGCATCTACAAGCAAATCTGCAAATGAAGAATCTCAGCATCAAGAAACTGAGATTGAAGAAAGATTGGAAGTAACAAAAGAGATCATCGAAAGTTTGATGCAGACTTTACAGCAAAAACTCTACAATCTACATGACTTTGTTGGACGAACTCATTATTCAGGCTTGAACAATTACTCCAACATCATCACCTTACGCATATTATTTGAAGAAAGCTTTCGCATATCTTCAAACAAGGGGGAAGATAAAGCTGAAGGTGATGCTAAAGCTGAAGAGGTTTATGCCAGACAATTGGTGGAAGAACAAGATAAACAAGTATATGCTGATCTAATGACCATTCAACAAGATGGAGAAGAAATTGATAATCTGATCGAGAAGCTAACTGCAGAAGAAGATTTTAAAGAAACAAGAACTGAGGAAGATGAAGAAGCCTCAGTTAAAGCTGTGTTGAATATCAGAAAGAAGCTTGTAATGTGTGTCAGATTCCTTGAAAAGTTGAAGGCGATAAAAACTAAGGGGGAAGCTGAAATGAAACCAGGAAGGAGAGCTGAAAAAGAAAAACTTAATCTCATTTCAGAAGAAGAAGAGAAAATGATGGATGAGGAAATCAAGGAAATTTTGATCAAACTCAAGAACCAAGACAATGAAGAGGCTAATCAGTTGATCAGTGAATATCTGGAAATCAAGCTTAGAGGTGGAGAATCAGAAGAAGAAGGAAAGGCAAGAAGACTCCTGGAGACTAAAAGAAGCATTTTTCTTGGAGAAAAGATGTTGGCTATTGAAAAAGAAAATATGTAATTTATGATGTAATTTACCCAATGTTAACTCAGTTTGTTTCAACCTTAATCTTGTAATAAACTCAGCTGTTTAGTTTGTTATCCAAATTGTTTTTGTTATGATTTCTTGCACCATTCTTTTATTATTGCTTTTAGGGAGGGTTATGATACATCATCAAAAAGGGGGAAATTATAGGAAATATTATTTTGATGATGATTTGTCACGTAATTAGATAAATCATTTACAACCCATGATGATGAAGTCATAACTAACAGTTATAGTGCAAAATGAAAGAAAAAGCAAGAAATGGTCTAGAGAAAATGTATAAGTTCTATCTAGAGTCTGAACGTTGTATAGGTTGTTTCAGACAAGCATTGTAATAGAATAGGAACTAGACAAATAGCTGAGTCAACAAGAAAACTGAGTATACATATGAACAACTGAGGGCTCAGACTCAGTTATGAGAAAGCTGAAGAAGATAAGTTCGCTGAGGGATACAGACTCAGTTGGCTTATCTAGAAAACTGAAGGACTGAGGGATACAGACTCAGTTGTCGAAGACTGAAGAACTGAGGTGGCAAACTCAGTTAGAAGCTGATTAAGTCGTGACTATAAGTCAGGAGTCAGGCAAGTCTGTGGTGACCTGAAACTGAACTATAGATCATGTAAAACTGAGTAATCTTAAGGACAAAGATTCAGTTATCAGGAGAATAAAGAAGCTGAATGGTGTACTCCGACTTGGTCAATAAAAGTCGGATGTCAAGGATACAAGGTACTCAGTTTTGAAGAAGAGTAGAAAACTGAGTTAAGGCCTTGTTTAAATTTGAACTGACAAAACAACAAATGGTCGTACAGATGAACGTTGGCTAAACGACAAATGGAACGGCTACAAGAGCTAGTTGACCGTTACATCACCCCTATAAATACACCAGAGAAAAAGGATTGAAAGAGCATGGATCAGAGAAGTTTTGTATAGCACATATCTAAAGATCCAGATCCAGACAATCAGATTTCATATCTAGAAAAGGGGAAGCCAACAGAATTGCCTTGGAGATTTATAAGAAGAATCCAGTAACCCATTAAGGGGGAAGAAGGCATCTTGGAGCTACAACGCTATATCCAGAAGAATCAAACAGCTCACTGAATTAATCATTTGATTAATTCTAAACCTAACCTTTGTGAAGAAGGGTTGGCTGTGCATAGTTTCAGGAGAGCAATTCCACCTTTCCTTAAACGGTTGCAACTTGGTTGCCACAGCTGTTGGTGCAGTCTGCGGACTGTGTGTATGTCAGTGGTGAGCTGGTGAAGGAGTCATTCCACCTCCGAAGGATCAGTGTGCAGAATGAAGGGAGCCATCCTACCTTTCTTCATTTTGCGTAGACGGTGAAACTAGGGTGTCGTGAAGGACTGTCATTGTGCTAGGATTTTTTAACGGTTATCTCAAGATTCTAGTGATACCTCCTACACCACATGAGAAGGGGAGACGTACGGGATTACACCACCCGGAACTTCCATAAACAAATCTTGTGTTGATTTACTTTATGCATTTACATTCATGCTGTGACTGTTTTAATTATTGTATAATCACTTCTTCACTTCACTCAGCAAACGTCAGACACTGAGTCAGCACCAAACTGATACATAGGAGGTTCAGATCTTTATTGACACATCTACTGCACTAAAGGCTAGTTCTATCCGCTGCCAGTTAACTGGACTAAGAATAAGTCGGAATTGACTTATACTCAGTTGAGTTAGCTGAACTCCGCACAAGTTAAGGGACAGGAACAAAACTGAACTAAGCATCAGTTTGAGTTTCGGAGAAACTCAGTTCCTGGGGCAATTCCAGTTCAGGAAAAGTTTTTGGTGACAAGTTTATTCACCCCCCCCCCCCTCTAAACTTGTGTTAGCCTTTCCAAGGGACTAACAAGGGTCGATCTCCCCGTTGGAAGAGGACAACCGAGGAACGCCAGCCCTAAAGCCGCCGCCACCGCCATAGAGGAGTGGGGCCGCCGCCACTCAGCCGAGCCCTCTAAATCGAACTCCTTTTTTTTTAATTGTTTCGTGATTACAGGTCTTGCATCTATCAATTAATTACTACGCAATTAAATTATGCTTATTGCTTAAGCTCGAAGTCTGGCTCTGCTACCACTGTTGGGAAATCACTAGTTTAAAGCAGCGGAATTTAAAATTTGATTTCCTTTTTCTAGATCGTTCTTCATTTAATGCAAACGTTAAGTAGTTTGACGGTTATACCTTGATGATCTATAAGATCGTCGCTTTGACCGTCAACGGAGAGTAGTACAGTGCGCAAGCCATCCACGTGTCCGGCCTCTATCGCTAATCCACACGAACTCCTCGCTGGAATCCTTCTTGGATTGCTATTGGAAAACTCCGGTGGTTAGACCGGCCTTTTTCCCCTCTCTCTAACTCACTACATGATGCTCTCTATTTTACACCTATGAGCTCCTGCAATTGTGATGTACAAAAAGCTTGACACCCACTTCTTTTATATAGGCAAAGTGGAACCCCTATGATGTGTGGAGAAGAAGAAAATATTTTCCCAATAAAATAAGAAAAATCATTTAAATTGATTTATCTATTTTATTATAATTAATTTTGCCAATATTTTATATTGAATCTAATTATCTTATTACCATAAATCTATTTTTCCAAAATCAATTAATATCTTATATTAATATTATGGTAATCTTATTAATTAAAGTGCACAATCCAAGTGTATCTTATACACTTATAGGTGGCGCCCCAAATGCCAATTAATTGGCTTCCGGAATATTCTTTAATTAATATATTTTGTATATAATTAATATCTTGTATTTTATTTATTCATAATAAATAAATACCACCATATTAATTTACCACTATAACCTTTATAGACTAGAGATAAACTTTCCTTATTTGGTTATCAACCATAACCGCATTTTAATCCGACTCGAAGTTCATATGTGTGTGACCCGATAGGCTTCCGAATATGTTGGCCGTAGACACAAAGTGCAATTTACTAAAATACCCTTCATGCCTAACGATCACGGGATAGCGTCTAGCAACACACCATGACCCACAATCATTGGAAGAGTCAAAATCAATGACTACTACCTTTCATGTGAAGCAATTACCGTGTAACTTACAATCCTATTGCTGTAATAATATCCATACGATCATATCTCAAGTGTCTATACATTAACGATCGTATCTTATAATCCGGATACCAAGCTCTCTCGGGATAACACATTTACTCCCACTTTGCAAAGATTCTCGAGAGCTAGACATTCCTTATAAGAAGGCCATTTCGGATATTCGATCCCTATCACAGGATACGCGATTCCCAGACGACCATCATGTATACTCCGCATGCTTCAATATCATAACCAATCACTACCGCATGATCGCCCCATGTCTAGGGGAAATCTCAATAGTGTCAAAGCATGATAATCCACACCGTGATGCCATGAAGACTCCGGTCTAAAGGATAATTACACAACCGCCACATAGTGTGACACTTAATGTAAGTGGGTCAGTCTTACGTACGCATTCTCTAATACACGTCCACGTACAGTCCAAGTGTCTCTACACTTCAATAGACGGATATATCCCTACCTTCTATAAGATAAAAGACATCCAATACGTGCTAGTCTGATTATACTATCAATGTCCTATTTGATAGTACATAGGACTAGAGACATTTAAGTACCAAACTTGTTATAGTGATTAGAGATCTCATCAACCATAATCACTATCATGGTTTCTCTATCACAGTTTGATACTAGGGACGTTACTATATATGTACAACAAATAATATGAAGATAAACAATATATAATAACATAAGTGCTTTTATTAATCATAATAAAGTTATTACATGAACTAAATAGACTGTAAATGACCCGACCCGGTCGGATCCGGTCCAACCCGATTGGGTTTAGGACCCCTTTCCAACACTTAGGTTTATCAAACACAACATGTATGGATTCTTCATGTTTTAAAGTCCTTTTGTTCAGCACTCTAAAAGCCTTGCTGACTGAAGAATATCCCAAAAAGATTCCCTCGTCTGATTTTGGTTAGAAAGTATTTTGTTGCTCCTTATGATTTAGATAAAGCACTTACTCCCAAATGGATGGGAGTATGAAATATTTGGCTTTCTTCCATTCCATATTTCATAAGGTGTCTTCATCAGCTTTTTGTTCACTGAGGTTCTATTCTGTGTGTAGCATGCTGTATTAATTGCTTCAGCCCAATATCTTTCAGGTAACAATGCTTCACAAATCATAGTCCTCCCTGCTTCCTTCAAAGTCTTGTTCCTTCTCTCAGCAACCCCATTTGCTGAGGTGTTCCAGCAGCTGCTAATTGATGCAGCACACCATTTTGTTCATAGTATTCTCTTATGACTTTGTTCAGTACGCTTGTCTGATCTGATCTTCACTACTGTCACACTTTTCTCATTTTGTAATCTCTTCAAAAGTTTAGGCATCTTTTGAAGTGTTTCACTTTTCATGTTCCTGAAAATCACCAAAGAGTATCTTGAATAATCATCCACAACTACCAGAGTGTACTTCTTTCCTGTTATGCTTGTTGGTAGTACTGGTCCAAATAGATCCATATGCATTAGTTCCAACACTCTCTTGGTTGATTGTTTTTTTTTTTACTTGAAACTTGATTTTGTTTGTTTACCTTGCTGACAGGCATCACATATTCCATCTTTCTTATATATGATTTCAGGTAAACCAATCACCAACTTCTTCTTCACCAACTGATTGATATCTTCAAAGTTTAGATGATTCAACTTCTTGTTCCATAACCAGTTGAGTTCTGACCTTGTATGCACAATAAGACATGTTTCTGGAATAGCATTAGTCCAATCTACTACATACATGTTTTGTTGTCTTCTTCCAGCCAACACAACTTGTTCTCCCATTTCACTCATGACAATGCAGTAGCCTTTTTCAAAAGTGACTTTGTAACCCATGTCACAAAATTGTCCAGTGCTCAGTAGGTTGTAATCCAAGCCTTCAACATATGCAACATTCCTGATTGTCAATCCATTCCTCACCAAAGTTCCATTCCCTCTTGTATATCCTGGTGTGTCCTTGTTTCCAAAATTAACTTTTGGTCCATCCTTTGCCATATAATTTGTCAAACTGTGCTTACTTCTGGTCATATGTCTGGAACATCCACTGTCAAAGTACCAGACACCCTACAAAACAAATTTAATGTGTTTTAGGTACCCAAACCTGTTTGGGTCCATAGTGGTCAGTGGTAAGCACAACCCTTGGCAAATTTCCATAAGGTCTTCTTTGGAAAGTGTTGCACTTTTGTTCATATATGTATGCTACATTTTCATAAAATCTAACATTTGGTTGTGTAGCATTCACATATGGTTTCTGGCCTTTTAGTACAAAATGGTGTTTGAAGTGATTTCTGTTGTTAGAAGCATTAGCATAACCATAAGGTTGTTGTCTGTTAAGAACGGCCCTGTATTGTGGTCTCTGCTGAAGTCTCTGATAAGTCCTCTACTGATTCCACTGCTGAGGTATAGCCTTAGCATTAGGGTTAAATCTGTTGTTTCTAGCAGCAGGGGCAAGAATATTCCATTCTTCATCAGTAGGGAACAATCTACCTTTCCCTCTGAGATAAGTATCCCTTGAATGATTAACATTCTTGGGTTTAGCATTCTTATCCTTGGAATATTTCTGGTTCTAACCCTTTTATGGTCCAGCAGACTTTGCAGTAGGTCTGCATTCAGCAGGTCTAGAAGGTCCAGCAGTCCTACCTTTGGATGTACCCTTTTTGTTAGGTGCTGCTGTCCTTTTGGACTTCTGATTTTGCTTCTTTGAGGCATTCTCAGTAGGCTTTGCTGCCTCAGCAACCTTTTGAGAGTTGGATCTTGTGCAGGTACAAACTTAGGACCAATTCTGGTACTAGGTTCAGTAGCCTTACTGGATCCACCCTTAAAAGATTGTTGAGTTTCAAATCCAAGGCCTCCTTTATCACCATAAGGATTTCCAGATTTGAATGCAGTTGTGGAACTAGATTGTGCGATTCAGTTGCCATTGCAGGTGCAATAGACTTATACTGATTCTGTTCATAATCATTTTCCTTGCCTTTGAGAGTATTTAATTCAGCATTTAATCTTTGAATTTTTGCTTGCAGTGCTTCTCTTTCAGCCTTCACAATCTCATAACCATATTGTATTATCCTCAGTTGATTAAGGAGGGCATTTAGAGGCTCTTCATTGTCAGAAATTTTTGGATTGGAACCACCAGTAGACTCACAATCCTTTCTGTAGGAGTGTTCATAGATACAAAATTGTATACCTCCTCAGTTTCATCCATACGAGCCATGAACGCATAATCATCCATATGTGCTATGAGTGTAGTGTCATCTGATTCATTTCCTTTTTATGATTCCACTTCATAGCCAGATTCATCATCAGCAACCAATGCTTTCCTACCAGATTTCCTCTGTTGACCCTTGTTCTTCAGCAGGTCTGGACAGTCAGGTCTAAAATGTCCAGGCTTATTGCAGTTAAAGCATAGGTAGTCAGGATCCTTCTTTTGTTTTAAATCAGGATAGTAAGGTTTGAAGTGTCCTGGTTTCTTGCAACTGAAGCACAGAAAGTCATGATCCTTCTTTGATTCATCTTTCTTCTCAGTTGTTTTCTTGCCAGAATTCCTTGGAGATGCCTTTCCAGAGTTCATCATTCTGATTCTTTTGGTTAGTAGGGCTATTTGCTCTTGCATTTCATCTAAAACATCATCTTGAACATTTGATGATTCTTCTTTATAAGCAACAACCAATGATGTTGTTTTTGTTGCTTCTTTTTCAACACTTGCAACAAGGTCCTTGATGAATTCATAAGCTTTAAGATCCGAGAACAGTTTGAAGGTGTCTTCCTCATGTAGTCTCCTGGACTCTTCCATTGCGTAACCTTCATTTCCCAAACTTCTTTTGCAGGTAAAGCTTTGAGAATCCTGGTGTTGATTTCTTCTTTAGTATAAACAACATTCAACATGGTGAGTTCATCCAGAATTGCATTGAACCTAGATTCCATTTGTTCAATGGTCTCATTTGATTTCATTTTGAACTCTTGAAATTTTTGCTTGGCCACACCGATCTTGTTCTTTTTGATTGCATCAGTGACTTCACAAATAAGTTGCAATCTTTCCCATAATTCTTTGGCGGTTTTGCAATCTTTCACCTTCATGTACATATTGCTATCTAAAGTTCTGTAGATAATGTCAATAGCAATGTTGTTTAGGTTTTCCCTTTCTTTTATCTTCAGCACCCCACTCATTTTTTGGCTTTGGGACAGTTAGATTTTGACCATCCACAGTTATGACTTTAATGATCTCCAATGGTCCATCAGTCAGCACATCCATCATCTCATCATGGGTTGCATCTAGATAAGCCTGCATACGATGCTTATACTCATCAAAATGATCTAGAGAGCACATCAACATTGTCCTAGCATACTGGTTGTTATCCATGATGCAAAAACTTGAAATCAGAGACTTGAAAAAGTTTTCAAAGTTTTTTCACAATTACAAAAAATAGGATTACTTCAGAACAGAAGCTCTGCTCCGATACCAATTGTTGGTCCCTTGAAAAGGCTTTGGTTAAGTTTAGAGAGGGGTGAATAAACTTAACACTTAAAACTTTTTGGAGTTGACAAACTCAGCAGGGTTCAATAGCTGACCTTCAGCAGTCTGCTGACTATTAAAGCTTTTGAATTTGTTGCAGCAGAATATATTAGATTAAGACTTGTTACTTGTTGTTTTAAATATGATACTAAGTATTGGATACTTAGTAGTGCAAGTGGTGTGATTCAATAGCTAGTTCAGTAGATTGATGTGATAAGTATGTAGATAAAGTAAATTGTAGAAAGTAAATGCAGTAAAGTAAAGTACACAAGTTTTATAGTGGTTCCAAGTGGTGTAATCCTGTCAGTTCACTCTTCTCCTGTGATGTTGGAGGAAATTCACTAAAGATTCTTGAGGTAGCTGTTACAAAAATCCCTAAACTGTCTGTCAATGACCAATGACTATGGCTTCACAAACTGAATACTAGAAACAGGTAGGATTGTTGCTCCTAAGTATTCCACTGGTCTTTGAAGGGTATGATTGCCTCTTCACTAGATCCACCATAAAACACAACAGTCCTTGACACTTTAGCAGTGCTTAACTATCTTCAGGTTCTTCTTGAAAAAGAATGGGTTGAATCAAAAAAGTGATTCAGCTTTCAGCAAGCTTTTGATCAGGATGAAAAGATCAGCAGCTTTTAGTCTTCAAGTGTGTATACTGGATGTAACTTGATTGCAGAAAAAACTTGAAGAAAATCCTTGATTAGTAGATTAAAGCTCTGTTAGTATCAGCAAAGTAAGATTGCACTTTGATCAATTTCTTGCTCAAAAACTTGGTTGCTTCGTATGTATTCTTGTTGTTGCAATCTAAATCAGGAGTCCTCTATTTATAGGTGTGAATCCTGTGATTAGAATTTGAATTTCAAATATAGCCGTTTCAGAATTGTCTGTATCTTGACTGAAATTTTCTTCTGCTGTACCGTACTGACACTGTCAGTGTTCTTTTTGACGATCCGATCATCAACCATTGACTTAATTTCATTGGATATGGCTCTGAATCCTTACAACGTTCTTTTCATCTTGGCCATTGATTGACTAATTAATCCAAGGCTTGTAATTCATCCTTATCCATTTAATCTTTCAGAAAACCTTGGATTAATTAGGCTTTTGCATTCAGCAGACACCTGTTGCATAGGTCTGCTTATGTCTATGTATGTCAGCTGACTTTTAGTATGTTGTGTTTTATAAACACCTCAGCTGACTGCTTCTCATATAAATTTTAATTATGATGTTAGAGTACACTATTTTAATTATAATCAAGTTCCAATCACCACTTTACTTTTATGGAACTTAGACCTTCTACACAAGGTAAATGTGATCAGTTTAGGTCATCACAAAATTCCCTAAATTCTGATCTCATATCCTTGACTTTAAATACTAAGTTTGATCCCTTAGCCTTTATAACTGAGTTTGAACCATCAGCCTTCAACCATCAGCAGGTTCCTAGACTCTACTGACCTAGATAGGTTTGCTGATCAAGTCAGCTGACCTCTTTACAGTGTTTGTTTGATCAAACTCTAGTAAACCTATACATTCAATCTAGGCATCTTTTTGCCTTTGCTCTATAACAGCTAGACTGACACTCATCATTAAAACTAAAATATGTCTAACACAAACAATCCTTATGATGAGAAAATTACTAATCGATAATAGTACACATAGCCAAAAAAATTTAATTTCCCTTAAATGAAGAGAAACTTACTAATGTACATTACTCTCACAAGAACATTCACAGTATTGGTGTAAGGGTAAACATCAATGACCAAACTTTCAAAACTCAGAAGGTTACCCATCCTTTCTAGCCTATAATTCACTCCATTTTCTTTTAACATCAAAGAGGGATAAGATGTTTATTAAGAGTCCCAAAAAAGACTAACAGAAAAGTAAAAAAGATTAAAAAATTGAAAAGGTGAAGCTAAGAAAACTACTACTCATTCACCACTCCTATTGTAGACAAAAACTATCAAAGCAACTTAAAAAATAGCCATCAAACATGCCCATGCAAAAACGTTTTAGCAACATATATCTCAGAGTGCAAAAGTGCAACAATAGAAGTAGAGCATCATCAATAATAGCAACAAATAGAGCAATTTTTCCCAAAAGAAGGTCATAGCAGTTAGCAAACATGACTATTCTTAAAAAAAATAGCAAACAGAACTATAGCAACAAGATGAAACACACAGCAACACGAAACAACTAAGCAACAATTAAACGAAAATTGACAAAATAAAGAAAACTCTATGCTAAGATGGCACAAATACAAGCATATAATGACGATATTGTAACATCCCGACTTTTCAGTAAGGGCAAAGTAGCAATTGGGTATTTTTGGTATGACATAATTATTAATTGTCCTATTTGTTTAATTAAAAAGGATTTAATTAAAGGATTTAGTGATTAGTTAAAAATGATTTAATTAATAACTATTTAAAGTAAATAATCCCCAAAATCCCTCTTTATGTTTCACGCCAATTCTGAAAGAAAAAAGAGAGGAATGGAGACAGTGAAGAAGATGTCTGGAAAAGGGAGAACGTAAACTCCAATCGCAGGGCCAATCCGTTTATCGTTTCAAGATGCCGTTGTAGAGAAAAGTGATCACCGCGACGTAACGCAACTTTGAAAAACAACATCTCCATATTTCGTAAGTTTTCAGTTTAGCCCTAGTTTTCGGTAATCGTCGAGTTCGATTCTTCAAAAATTCATATCTTTTAATCCGCAACTCTATTTCACAGCCATGAGTAGTCGAAACGATCGTCTTGGAGCGTAGATCATTCTAAAAATAGTTATACAGGAAATAAACCAGGTAATCTTCTGTTTCAAGCACTTTTTTCATTTCAGGATTTTCAAGAAAATAGGATTTTAAGGTTTCTTGTTGATTTAATAGGTTTTGGGATTTGAGATCAAGAGTTGTAGCAATTTCTTGGCGCTTAGCTTTCAAGATTACTTTCAACTAAGGTAAGAGGATCTTCCTAATGAGTAATCATAGTTTTATAATGATGGGTTGAGTGTTGATGAGTTTTGTGTTGTGTGGTGCTACAATTCATGTTAGGTTGTAGTTAGTGAGTTGTGATATGCCTTGGTGTGTTTAAGTTGAGTTTTACTGCTGTTTTTATGAGTATTTTGGTGATATAAGTATTTGGTTTGGGATAGAAATCGTTTAAGTGCAGAAAGGAATGTTTAGTATGTTGTAGGTGGAATGCGTACGCATTGGCTAGCAATGCGCACACATTGATGTTTCAGAATGGTCTCTTTTATTCCCAGCAGGTGCAATGCGCACGCATTGATGAGCAATGCGCACGCATTGCTGATACATGATGGACAGATTTACTTTCAGCAGAGGAATGCGCGCGCATTCAGCCCAATTTTGAGGGAATTGTGGTTTGAAGCCGCGGGATGAGTTTTAAATGTTAATTCTTGATCTAATAACACTAAATGGAAATGAAGAAACATCGATTGAGTTTCTGATGCATTTAGTTTCGATACCGAATGTACTCTTCCAAAGAGTTGAAGTTCGGGACCGTCGGAAGAGCATGAAAAGGCTTGTGCTTTGATGTATTAGTATTCATCAATGTCTGTGTATTTGCTAGCCTTGTCCATGTCTAGTGGTCTAAGTAAAAGAGTGGTAGATGGGAGGGAGCTTACTTGAAAATACTTAGGTGGCTAGTTAACAACTAATAATAATTACATACGTGTTTAGTAAAAAGATAAAATGTCATGCTATTCTTAGTAAGGCACCGATTCATATCGGCGATGTGATACATTCAATAAGGTGAACAATGCTACTGGCTCAAAAGGCTGAAGGGTAGTGGAGGAAATTCATCGGACATATACGCATACTGGGGAGACCCCAGAGCTATCTGGTGCTAATTACCGTTAGTTAGCAAGTATATCTTCAGGCTAATAAACGCCATGCGTAGTGCCCTTGAATGCTGACGTAACTAATATAAGTTAAGCTAGATACGTATAGCCACGACATGTTGATGGAGTGAACCCTAGATTGAGTCACTCATACAAAGACAATTTAATTAAATATATGAAACATTTCCATTGTAGAACTTAATTATTCTTTAGCTTTTCTCACTCTTGCTAAGTACTACGTACTTACCTCCTTTGCATTTTGTTTGTGTGAATTGTGGGGTGAGAAGATGGACGGTTGACCTTGAGTTCGTTGAGGACCACGATGAGGATTTGATGATGACGTGTTGATGATGTTTCTTTTCCTTTTGTAATCCGTATAGGTTGCACTTTTGCTTTTAGACTTTCTTTTTGTAAGACAAGGTTGTATGTTCTTCCTCTTGGATCATCGTATGTTGTAAGATGTTTTTTTTCCATAGTCGGTTTGTATTCCGTTCATAGTGACTTTTACGGTTTTTATCTGAATCTTTTTAGCTTCTGTTTGCTTTTATTTGATACGACGACGTAGAGGCTTGCATATAATATTATATTTATTTAATACTATACACGCCGAACGTTCTCTTCCGGATAAGGGCTCGGTATCCAGGAGCGGGGCGTTACAGTTGGTATCAGAGAGAAGCGTTCTTCTTTCCTAGGCTTCTCCCCTCTAAGATAAGACTTTTTTTAGACCTTTTAGAACCCTTCTGATCTCTCTTGATCTTGGTGGTAAATTCTCGTAGGATTAGGAATCCTAAGAACATGGTTAAGTTGCACTAGGACCAAGTGAAAAGTCTCCTTAGGCGAAGGTTACGTTGAGTTTTAAGCTCACATCTCTTATGTGATCCTCTTAAGTTTTGTTCCTTCTGAGAACCCTTAATAGGATCCCTCTTTCCTTTTGGAATCTTCGAATCTTTCTCTAATGTTCTTTCTTTTTGAGGTATTAATGCTTTCGCAATGCAACATTTGGTTCTAATCACTTCCTTGTAACTTGGTGTTATGAAAAATGAGTAAACAATTTTGTTCACATTTCTACATGCCATGTTATATCATTTTTTTGTTCCAAAAAATTCTGTAAATTTTCAGCCCCTTAGAAAGTTGTCTTATCTACAATTTCTCTCTTTGCATCAATTCAGTTTTCAATATGGATTGTTCACAAATTGTTTAACAAGGAGGAGTACTCTGTTTAGAAAATTCTGCAGTGGTACTCTTACTTATCAATCTGTTTTGAATAAGCTAAACACTTCCAAATGACTTGGATTTTTGATATGTTGTAGAAAACATCCTGCATCAAAATTGTTATTTTGGAACGAAGTGCAAATTCTTTTTGTTTTGAGCATAATCTGCCACAGAAGACAATTTGTGAATTCCTGAAGATTTTTGACAGCTTATAGCAGTTGACATAAACAATTGTTTTGACAGATCTATGGCTTCCCCAAAATTTTTGATTTCTGAGCATCATATGTAAAACTTATATACTTACAGATTTTCTCTTTGCCTCATGTTCAAAATCAGTTCGGTTTGTCTTGTGCAAGTCAATTATTTCATGATTTATGTATGCACCCGAATTTCTCAAAACCATTTAAGTCCTCTAGTCAAGAAAGGATAGATGTCTTTCTTCCACCCTGTAAGTTATGATGTGGTAGGTTATAGGAGATGGGAATACTTTGATTTATCTAATTCTTAAGCTAGTTGTTACCCAGGATAAGAAGTTTGGTAGGTAGAGACGAGGTGTTGTCGTTATAGTGCTCATCGATGGCAAGAAACGATTGCGTGGTGATTTTCCAATCTTATGTCTTCATTAATAAGGTTCTCTTTTATAATCATCTAGTTTCCTACTTGTTTATCCCAATTTCAAATGTTTCCCCATCCATACTAATTGTAACACATGCTCTAGTTAAATCCTCCATTTGAAACTTCTGAAACTCAGTAAAAGTTCCCTTATTGCGAAGTTTTGTTTTCCAAGTGTGTACATTCTTTGATGTGCCTTATTTTCTTTAAGATGTTCTCATCGTGTCAAATGCTTGATTTAAGGAAAATAAGTTTCTCATCCTTCGAACTATTTGAACTGACAATTGCATATCCTTACAACTATATCATGTTTAGCGATTTCGGGGCAACACACTTTTGCATCCTAGTGATTACCTTCAATGTCCCCTACAAGATTTTTTAGTGCACAAAACTTTTTGTTTAAAGACTCAACTCTACAAATCCTCCACATTCTCTCTTCGCTATCGTTTGGTTTATGTTTACCAAAATTCCTTGACCTTGCTTGCTCGTTATGGGTTCCACATGAAATCCATATGTAAATTTTACCCTTTCCAAGTGCTCCTCACTCGTTCCAATTATTAGTGTTAAAGGTTTCTTTCTTTAGCATATAGTTTTAATCGTCCTCATGGTTGGCTTTATTCAACACCGGTGAATGCTTTTGCTCCCATGTTTTCCTTTAACATAAAACCATTTTTCCCTGCTCCAAAACTTCTGAAAAATTTAATCAATGTAGATTACTGTCTTATCTACAATATATATTTTTACATCGGCTCGATAATCATTGTGGATTGTTTAGAAAATCCATGTTAATCCCGGACACTCTGTCCAGAAAATCTGCAGCAACACATTCACTTCTTCTTCTGTTTTGAACAGGTTAAACATCTTCAAATGACCTGAATTTTTGATATGTTGCAGACAACAGTTTCATCTACAACCTTCCTTTTGGAATCAAGTTCAAATTCCGTTTCATTTGACCACAATCTGCAATTTAAGTCAGTGTTTACCAATCTGCAAATTCTGGCAGCTTGTGCATTCGGCATAAACAATTGTTTTTGACCGACTTCCTCTCATCCAAAAATTCAAATCTTTTTCTGTCACCTAGAAAACTCCATTACCTAAATCTTTTATCTTTTGATCGTACTCAAACTCCTTTTCGTTTGTGTTGTACAAATTGATAATGTCAGATCCAGAGCAAATATCGTACACAACAACCTAAAAGGGACCCTTACCTCTTTGCTTGAGGTTTGGGCTAAGAGAGTATTATAAACAAGAACCAAGATGCTATCCTCCAGCATTCCATGTTTGATGTTCAGACCCTTTTCATTCCCTTTTGTAATTCTACCTTTTCTGGTAATTTAATTTTCACGTAATCCCTCACTTGATATCTTTAAGCTCAACAAATCCTCTTCACTTGTTGTCATGAATTACCTCAGAAACATGTCTCATAAGCCTTTCTTTTGAACAAATCCATGCTTCCTTACTTGTCTAATCAAGGAACAAGTTCCCTCGAACTCTGCATTGTTGCACCCCCATTCTTCTTTTCAAGTACAAATTTGACTGAACCTTTTAATGTCAGAACATTCTTTTTACTTGTGTTTATTCTCAGCTTCCCTCCTAAGGGTAGTGTTGATTTTGTTATCTTTCCATCTAATGCTACTTATTCTTTCAAGGTATGCATCTCATCTTCTTACCAGTTGGATCTTTAATCCTACCCTGACATCCATCTTCAGTTACCTATCTTTAACCTTCTAGCAATTTATGCTAAACCAGTTTTAAGCAGAAGGTGGTCTTTGCCAAGGTGCCTTCCGAACCTATTTATCCAATCAACTTTTGAATTCCTAAACTTCTGATTTCCAATTCAGATTAATGTACCTTGTACCCTTCAGTTTTAACTCACTTTCAGGTCATTTAGAGCCATGAACCGCCAGATACACCTTTTGATATTCCATCTTCTATTTTGGCGTTTCTATTACAATTTGTCATACTAGTTGAAAATCTATTTTGTCTTAACCTTTTTTTTCCCCACATGAGGAATAACCTTGAGCCCTTATTTCCCCGGTAGTGTTCTATTCCTCTCGAGTAGTACAACCATGAAACTTTGAATTGGATCATCAATGATCTTCACACTTTATTTGAAAGTTCGAGTTAATTCTTCGAAGCCAAACTTTATCCAACAATTCTTAAGTGTCTTTTCCCCTTCACTTGAAAACTCGTTTATCGCATACTTTTTCAAACTTTTGATTTTTCCCTTACATTGTCATGAGGAAAACCATATCACCTTTTCAATCTTGAAATAACCTCTGTTTGAATAATGCAGACTTTGATTTTTCCTTGACAAGTCCCCTTTTATTTCATTTTGAGACCTTTTGGTGCACTCGTTTTGTCTCTAAAGCTCCTGCATGTTGAGATTCGGCCCTCTTTCTGATTCTAAATTGATGTGACCCGGATGGTCCTATTTTGACAGTCCCTTCATGTACATTGAAAGATCTTGATCCAGCCCGGAAAGCTAGAAGGTGCGGCCATGAAGGCCATTGTTTATGCTATTGGACTTGAAGACATCAAAGTTGGGCTTGGATAAGTTAATTATGAGCCTTTTATTTGATTTTTGTGTCGATAAGGCCAGCCCATTTGTTTGGGGCGCCACTTTGGTCCTTTATATTATTTTATGCTGTTTTTAAGTAGTAATAGGCCAAAAGGCCATTCAGGGAGATGCTTATATCATAGTATATTGGGTTAAGTGTTTGTTTTTAGCAAATAAAAGTCATTTGAGCTTATTATAGTCAAGTTAGGCCCACTAGAAAATAAAGTGGCGAAAATTACTATGTGATTTATCCACATTGCTTAGGAGTTTGTTAGTCATTTATTTTGTAGCCTATATAAAGGCCTTCTATGTACAAATTCAATACAACAACACATTATTATTGAAATTTCAGTTAAATATTTCTTTAAGTCGAGTCGGCTTAAAGCAATCACTTGTGAGTGAGTATCTTCGTTGTAGAGGATACACCTTTAAGAATGAATCAGCGTCGTGAGCGAGTGTTGTGTGTTCTTAGCCTCGATCCTAGGTCGGAGACTCTAGGTCTAAGTTTTTCATAGCTCTCGATTGGTCCCTTAGTTATTTCCTGGACACGTATCACATCAGTTGGTATCAGAGCGAGGTTGGTCCCAGGTTATTTCCTGGGCACGTATCACATCATAAATGGTTTAGTCTTCCTGGTGCTCAACTTGTCACCTTCAAACTCTGTTTGTTTTTCCAAGCTAACCCTTATTGTCATAAGGATTGGATTAGATCGTCAGAGAGAAATTATGGCAAATGCATGTTCTCCATCCCAACGAGACTCAGAAGTCCTTTAATTGGGATCATTGCGAATCTACAGCAAACTTGTGTGGAAATGATGAATGAAGCCACAAGATAGCACTTGTGTTCATCCGGAGCAACCAAGATGCACAGAGAGTTGGAACAATACTACTGATGATCTTTCATTAAGATAGAGATAGAAGAGTTGCATACAAAAATAGTTACCATGACAACATTTGAAACTCTACCTCGAGAAAAGCGAAGAACGCCAGTTTTCTAGGATGAAGTGGAGCGATGACAGGATACGAGACCAGAGTTGATACAGCAAGCTAATGAGAAGATTGAAGTGGATCATCTCAACCTCAATATGGTTCAAGACAGGTAGAAGAGTTGAGCAGGTGTAGGGAGAAGACCGTTAGAGCTGAAGTTTAAGATGAAGCGTATATAAAGACGTCCTTTCATGTGTCAAAGATAAGTAAATTTCTTAACCGACTTGGATATAGAAGAAATCATGGACCTTGAAGTGGTTGAAGAGATCTTGAACTACGCGGAGCAATCAAGTGCACTTTAGAATGGTAGACAAAGAAAGTTAAGAACGAAGACGTACAACTAGTCTTCGTTCAGAGAAACAGTCACACAACGGCGGAGACGACATGAGAGTTAAAGGAACGAGACGCTTTATAAAGTCCAGAGTTCAAGTACCTCCCAGTTACGTTCGAGTTTCGAGGATGAAACTCCTCTTAAGGGGGAATGAATGTAACATCCCGACTTTTCAGAAAGGACAAAGTAGTAATTGGGTATTTTTGGTATGACCTGTAATTATTAATTGTCCTATTTATTTAATTAAAAAGGATTTAGTTATTAGTTAAAAAGGATTTAATTAATAACTATTTAAAGGAAATAATCCCCAAAATCCCTCTTTATGTTTCAAGCCAATTCTGAAAGAAAAAAGAGAGGAACACAGACAGTGAAGAAGAAACAAACGCATAAGATGCCTGGAAAAGGGAGAACGTAAACTCTAATCGCAGGGCCAATCCGTTTATCGTTTCAAGATGCCGTAGTAGAAAAAAGTGATCACCACGACGTAACGCAAATTTGGAAACAACATATCCCTATTTCGTAAGTTTTCAGTTTAGCCCTAGTTTTCGGTAATCGTCAAGTTCGATTCTTCAAAAATTCATATCTTTTAATCCGTAACTCTGTTTCACAGTCATGAGTAGTCGAAATGATCGTCTTGGAGCGTAGATCGTTATAAAAATAGTTTTACAGGAAATAAACCAGGTAATCTTCTGTTTCAAGCACTTTTTTCATTTCAGATTTTTAAGAAAATAGGATTTTAGGGTTTCTTGTTGATTTAATAGGTTTTGGGATTTCAGATCAAGAGTTGTGGCAATTTCTTGTTTCTTTGCTTTTAAGATTACTTGCAACTAAGGTAAGAGGCTCTTCCTAATGAGTAATCATAGTTTTATAATGATGGGTTGAGTGTTGATGAGTTTTGTGTTGTGTGGTGCTAGAATTCATGTTAGTTTGTTGTTAGTGAGTTGTGATATGCCTTGGTGTATTTAAGTTGAGTTTTACTGCTGTTTTTATGAGTATTTTGGTGATAAACCTATTTGGTTTGGGATAGAAATCGTTTAAGTGCAGAAAGGAATGTTTAGTATGTTGTAGGTGGAATGCGTACGCATTGGCTAGCATTGCGCACACATTGATGTTTCAGACTGGCCTATTTTAATCCCAGCAGGTGCAATGCGCACGCATTGCTGATACATGATGGACAAATTTACTTTCAGCAGGAGGAATGCGCACGCATTCAACCCAGTTTTGGGGAAATTGTGGTTTTAAGCCACGAGATGAGTTTTAAATGTTAATTCTTGATCTAATAACACTAAATGAAAATGAACAAGCCTCGATTGAGTTTCTGATGCGTTTAGTTCTCGCACCGAATGTACTCTTCCAAAGAGTTGAAGTTCGGGACCGTCGGAAGAGCATGATAAGGCTTGTGCATTGATGAATTAGTATTTATCAATGTCTGTGTATTTGCATACGTGTTTAGTAAAAAGATAAATGTCATGCTATTCTTGGTAAGGCACCGATTCATATCGGCGATGTGATACGTTCAATAAGGTGAACAACACTACTGGCTCAAAAGGCTGAAGGGTAGTGGAGAAAATTCATCGGACGTATACGCATACCGGGGAGACCCTAGAGGTATCAGGTGTTAATCACCGTTAGTTAGCAAGTATATTTTCAAGCTGATAAACGCCACACGTAATGCCATTGAATGCTAACGTAACCAAGATAAGTTAAGCTAGATACGTATAGCCACGACATGTTGATGGACATGGAGTGAACCCTAGATTGAGTCAGTAATGCAAAGACAATTTAACTAAATATATGAAACCTTTCTATTGTAGAACTTAATTATTCTTTAGCTTCTCCCTCTTGTTAAGTACTACGTACTTACCTCCTTTGCATTTTGTTTGTGTGCATTGTTGGGTGAAAAGATGGACATGTTGACCTTGAGTTCGTTGAGGACCATGATGAGGATTTGACGACGACGTGTTGATGATGCTTCTTTTTCTTTTGTAATCCGTATAGGTTGCACTTTTGCTTTTGGACTTTCTTTTTGTAAGACAAGTTTGTATGTTCTTCCTCTTGGATCATCAAATGTTGTAACATATATTTTTTACCATGTCGGTTTGTATTCCGTTCATAGTGACTTTTTTTTTACGGTTTTTACCTGAGTCTTTTTCGCTTATGTTTGCTTTTATTTGATACGACGACGTAGATGCTTGCGTATAATATGAGATTTATTTAATGCTATACGCGCCGAACGTTCTTTTCCGGATAAGGGCTCGGTATCATGGAGCGGGGCGTTATAGATATGTTGCAGCCCTTACCGAAATAATAAACCCTTTCTGTAGCTATCGATCGGCCCAAAAAGATGCAGCTTTTGAGGGGTTTGATACTCAATCGTATGATTGAGGAAGTTTTATGTAGCTACAGATCCGCTGCAATATGAATGTTTCATGAAGATGGACGGGTGGGTTTTTTTTTCCCTTCTTTTTCTCCGTGAACTGGAAAGACGTTCAGTAAATTTACGGTAGTCCTGAACCAAATTTTTAGACCACAAGGTCATCAATTTGATAAAACATCATTGATTGCTTACTTTTATGTAGGAGGGTCCATCATAAATATCTTAAATCCTATTGATTAGACATATATAAAGTAGAATTTGATCCTGGACCATAATAAATTTATGGTGGGGTCTTGATTCTATCGGGAAGCACATGAAAAATAAAAAATACGGTTACTTGGAAAAAAGAAAAAGAAAACAACAGGAAAAAAGTAATACACAGAAATTGGAGGCAGGAAAGCATAACGGAGTAGTTGATTGACTTTAGAGATAATTTTGTCAAACTACTCTGGTATTAGCATGTCTGCTCTGGCATTAACGGCTTTTACACTTCAACGACCGATGGTCTTGAGCCGTATAAAACTGTGTCCCCGACAATGGGTCACTCTTACCTGGGAGCCCCATTTACGGAGTGGGTCCCATTCTAGTTACTTTAACTGACTATGTTGTAATCTTGTCGGTTTCTTCTATATATATATTTTTTTATTTTAATTTTCTGAAAGGTCCGTTTCTTTTCTTTTATGTTTTTTTTTTCGGCATTTTTTTTTTGGGCATCTCAAAAATGAAAATCTTTATTTCTCTTTCCATAATATTGTGATACTTTCCCTTTACCAATTCAACATTATAGTAGCATTAAGCATTAGAGTTGTAGTATATATAATCACACGTGTGTATATCTATACTATATGTATATTCATTTTGATAACAAGATAAAATACTATAACTCCAAAAATGATATTCCTTCATCAAATTATTTTATATATCCGACTAATTATGAAATCGATTGTATAATAAAATGTCCTTATAATATACTACCTCCGTCTCCTAAAAAATATATTACTTTTTATTTTGTACACATATTAAAAAAAATTAATGTGTTGTATTTTAAATACTAATAGACATATATACCATTATTACATAATAAATTTATCTTTCGAAATATGAAATTAACATACAAACATTAAGTGGTAGGGTAGGTGTATGTATGGAAACAATATACAATTAAATGAAATATTGGTTTCTAATAGACACTTTAGTATATATATGGGTAGTTAGGATGAAGGATAAAATATAAATATAAATTTGGGAGATGTCATGCTGTCATATTTTTTTTTTATTTTTTTTGAATATTCAAATGCGAATATTATATTGAAGATCAAGAAACAAATACTACGTATAATTTATCTATAAAAGCAACATGACCATGTTCCGACGTAATGTCTGAAATTTGTTGCTTCACTATCAAAATTTAGTGTAGTTCAAAATTGACTAGTGACTGTGAATTTCGATCACGAATCACATTAATAATGATATAATGATATGAAACGATGTATCAAAATGAATAGAATGAACAAAAATGGTGAAATTTTAATTATTTAAAAAAATAGAAATGAAAAAATGTAATATTCCGATTTTCGGGAAAGGGCAGACGTGTCATTTTGCGAAAACGAAATATTGGGTTCGGTTCCTTTTATTCGGAGTTTAAGTATTTGTTAAATTATATATGTATATTTCGAAATATATATATGAATATTATAAAGGAAGATAATAAGATCTTTATCCTTTTTTGGGATTTATCTTATTATAAAGGAAGATAATAAGATCTTTATCCTTTTTTTGGGATTTATCTTATTATAAAGGAAGATAATAAGATCTTTATCCTTTTTTTGGGATTTATCTTATTATAAAGGAAGATAATAAGATCTTTATCCTTTTTTTGGGATTTATCTTATTATAAAGGAAGATAATAAGATCTCTATCTTTTTTTTGGGATTTTCTATTTAAGGAGAATAAATCCCCACAATTCTTATAACCTATTAGAAATCGATTTTTTTCTCCACCTCCATATACTCTCTGCGTGTGTGAGCCAAAAATTAGGGCCGAGAGTTTTTCAATCGGTCGTTAAAGCAATTCTTGACGGTTTTCGGATCGAGTAGAGCGCCGGAATCGTTGTGAAGAAGGCAACGTTTTGATTGCGAAAGTTGAAGCTTTGATAAGAGAAAGATCGGTTTTAGTCGCTGTTTTTCTCGAGTTTCTTTGTTGGAATAAGCTTGCTAAAGGTAAGAAGCTCTTCCTACAATCTAATTGTGGTTTAGAGTAGAATAGATCATGTTTTGGATGCATATTGCATCAAGTTTTAAGCTTAGATGATGTTTAAGGATTAAGTTTTGTTTTGGATCTTAAAAGACATGTTTTCTACTTGTTTTTCTGCTATAATTCATGTGCAAGATGTTTAGATTCGAGTAGAGACCGTTAAGGGTTGGAAAATAGGTTTTAGGGCTTTTTCGCGTAGGATGTGTACGCATTGGCTAGCAATACGCCCGCATTCCCGATGCGGGATTGCTTAGAATAAGTGCGGCGGGGATGCGCACGCATTCCGCAGTAATGCGCACGCATTGCCCCGCTTTCTACGTAATGTTGTTTTAAGCTATGTTTTGAATTTTAAACCTTAATTCATGATTAAATAACATTAATTGAATATGAACAAGCCCCGATTGAGTTTCGATTCGTTCGGTTAAAACACCGAATGTACTCTTAAAGGGAGTTGAAGTTCGGATCCGTCGGAAGGGCATGAAAGGGCTTGTGCTTTGATGAACTAGGGTTCATCAATGTCCGTGTAATTGATAGGATGTGATGTCTAGTTGTCTAAGTGAGGGAGTAGAGTGATAAGGTGAGTATTATTCGAAAACACTTAGGTGACTAGTTAATTCACACTAATAATTACATAAGTGTAGTAAAAGCTAAAACGTCATCTATTCTTGGTTAGGCACCGATTCAAATCGGCGATGTGATACGTTCATAAAAGGTGGACAACGCTACGGCTCAAAAGGTCGAAGGGTAGTGGAGGAAATCCATCGAACGTATATGCATACCGGGGAGATCCCGGGACTACCGGTGCTAATCACCGTAGTTGGCAAGTATATCTCGTGGTGGAATTTTCACCATGCATTGTGTCCTTGAGTAATGATGTAACAAAGATAAGCTAAGTTAGAAACGTATAGTCACGACGTGTCGATGGGCATGTAGTGAACCCTAGATCGAGTCGGTCTCAGTAAGGCAAATCTTTTAATAATAAACCTTAATTATATTGTAGCTTCTACTTCTTACTTTGTACATTGTACTTACCTCAAATGCATGTTTATTTATGTGTTTGGGGGAGAGAAGACGAACAGGTAAATGATGAGTTCGAGGAGAACTTTGATGACGACGTTTGAGGACGCCGGAGTTGAAGACTTTGATTAATTATTATTCATTTCTTTATTTATTTCCTAGATTTGGATTATTATTGGATTTTGTAGTTTACTTTTAGTACTTTGGAATTCGTACAATTTTGGATTTGTTGGTTTTGTTTCGGATGTAATAACTTTACATTTCCTTCTCTAGTTCTTGAATTTCTATTCTGAGATGTTTGAAAAAAATTACCCGAGTCTTTTTAGCTTCCGTTTGCTTTTATTTGATACGACGTAGTAGAGGCTTACGTGTAATATTATTTATTTAATATTATGCGTGCCGAACGTTTCGATTTCCGGATAAGGACTCGGTGTCCGGGAACGGGGCGTTACAGTTGGTATCAGAGAGAAGCGTCCTTTAGGCTTCCTTCCTTAAGATAAGATCTCTTTAGACCACATAGTAACATTCTGATCCTTCCTGATCTTTCAGAATGTTAGGTAACCTCAGATACTCATGTTGATAAGTTTGGAATCGGAAGTTCTAAGGCCCAGCAAAAAGCGAGTGGTTTGATTGAAGATGGGGTCTAGTAGTTGTGGTTCATCTAGAAGATTGGATGTTCGTGTAAGAGTTTACCGATGAAAAAGAAGAAGAAGAAAATGACCCTATAGTTTTGAATCCTAAGAATCATGGTGTAATTCTTGGTATAGGTCGTCTATCCAATAATTTTGTTTACATGGACTGTAAACATAAGGAAGTACCCTCCGGTGAGGAATGCACCGATTAGAAGTTGAATAGTGCGGTTTCGCTTGTTCAAGAATGGTTTGTCCCGTGAGATCCAAGCGGGAAGGTTGGGAAGTACACCAAGAAACATGTCGAATATTGAACAAGGCCTTGGAAGCTGAGACCTTCAAAGACAAGCCTTCAGTCCACTAATGGTTCTACGAGTAACTCAAATCAAGGAAGTGGGAAAGGCGGCCCAAGTTGCCCAGTTCGAGTTTTCTCCGTGGATGTAGAGTATGCAAAATCTATGGAGAACCAGCAGAAGCACCTATACGAGTCACTGTAGTGGGAGACATTCCACCGCCTACGTACCCCCAAAGAACTAGTATCTATCCCCCGGCGGTGAGCTACCCTTCTCCACCGTTGTTTTGTCTCATCGGCGGCATCGGACCTTTTACCCTCCTCCAGGTGGGTCATACTCCCCGACCTACCGTACCACCTCCACCCTGTTTTGACCATCAACAAGGTCTTGGTTACCCACCCTACGGTTTACATCAACCCCGCTTTCAACGAAGAAGAGATACCTTTTGAATACCCTCCAGCTTTATCCACAAGCCCCACCGCTTAGACCGGCACCCGAGCAAGCACCACCGATTGATCGGTATACGAGATTAAGGAGGAACAAAGTTCAAGACTTCTTTGGGAATGTCGAGCATTCGAAGGCCGAAGAGTGGATAAGGAGTTTTGAGAAGGCATGTAGGAACATACATGTCCCCGAGACCGAGATGGCACGGTTGGCGGTTAGTTTCCTTTTGGGTGCGGTGAAGCATGGATAGATGCTATACGGAGCGATAATGGTAAAGTGACGGATTGGGAAAGCTTTAAGGCAATGTTCTATAATGAGTATTTTCCAAAGAACGGTGCGGACGGACATGGCAAGTCAATTTCTAAAGCATAAGCAAGGTAATTACATGACAAGTATCACAATACACCAACAAGTTTAACGAATTGGGAAGATTCTACCCCGAGTTGATGAAGGTAGAAGAGAGGAAGATGGCCCTATACAAGGAAGGGTTATCGTATCAGATATACAGTCTGGCATGTTGGGTTTCACAGCCAAGAACATGGCTGAGTTGTTGAATAAGGCCTTAGAGGTTGAGACATTCAGGAAGAAGGCCACCGTTGTTACCGGGAAACATGCCGGATAGAGAGATAGAATTCGAGATCAAGTTGATGCCAGGAGCGGCACCAGTTGCTAAGGCACCCTATAGAATGGCACCGGCTGAATTGAAGGAGTTGAAAGCACAGCTCAAGGATATGCTTGAGAGGAATATAATTCAGCCTAGTACTTCGCCTTGGAGAGCCCCAGTGTTGTTTGTTAAGAAGAAAGATGGTAGCATGAGGATGTGCATAGACCATCGAGCGTTGAATAATCTGACCATCAAGAATAAATACCCTTTGCCGAGGATTGATGATTTGTTTAACCAGTTGCAAGGCAAGAGAGTGTTTTCTAAGATTGATCTTAGATCGGATACCACCGAGTTGAAGATCAAGGTAGCGGATATACCAAAGACAAATTTCGGTACGAGGTATGGACATTATGAGTTCGAGTTATGCCTTTTGGACTCACTAATGCCCCATCTGCATTTATGGATTTAATGCGCGTGTTTTCATGCCATACTTGGATAAGTTTGTGATAGTGTTCATAGATGACATCCTTGTATACTCCAAGGATGAGAAGGAACATGAAGAACACTTAAGGATAGTCTTGGATACATTAAAGGAGAACCGAGTTGTATGCCAAGTTCTCGAAGTGCGACTTTTGGTTGAATCAAGTGAGTTTCTTGGGTCATGTCATTTCGGAGATGGCATTAAGGTTGATCCCGCGAAGATTGAAGCAGTTGAGAAGTGGTCCAGACCGACTACCGTTTCAGAGGTTAGAAGTTTTCTCGGTTTGGCTGGCTATTATAGGAAGTTTGTACAAGACTTCTCAAAGATAGCTACACCACTTACCCGGCTCACTCAAAAGGATGTGAAGTTCGAGTGGACCAGTGAGTGTGAAGATGCTTTTCAGACGTTGAAAAAGAGGTTGACTACAGCCCCAGTTTTGGCAGTTCCGGAGATCTTTGATAATTATGATGTCTACACGGATGCTTCGGGACAAGGTTTAGGTTGTGTGTTGATGCGGGGAGGGAAGGTAATTGCTTATGCATCCCGACGGTTGAAGGTGCATGAGAAGAATTACCCAACACATGACTTAGAGTTGGCGGCAGTAGTGTTTGCCCTAAAGACTTGGAGGCACTACCCGTATGGAGTTAAGGCCGGATCTTCACCGATCACAAGAGTTTGAAGTATTTCTTTACCCAGGAAAATCTGAATATGAGACAAAGGAGATGGCTGGAGTTCGTAAAGGATTATGACTTGGAGATTCGGTATCATCCGGGTAAAGCAAATGTAGTGGCCGATGCCTTGAGCGTAAAACCGTGTTTGCGTATCGAGTGTTGAAGACGTTGCGAAAGGTTAGATGGGTTGAGAATCCGAAGCTTTGATCGGATTGAAGACCGACGGTTTTATGGCACCATTGTTAGCAAGGTCCGAGTTGATGGATGACATTCGGGAAAAGCAAGATGAAGACCCGGTGTTGGTTGACTTGAAGCGAGTTGCAAGGGAAAAGCCTACGGTTGGATATGTGTTAGATAAGAATGGCAATCTTTGGTACCAGGATCGTTTGTGTGTGCCTAAGGTTGGTGATTTAAGACAGAGAGTCATGGAAGAGGCACATAGGATTGCTTTCGCAGCTTCATCCAGGAGCTACCAAAATGTACAGAGACTTGAAGGAAAGGTTTTGGTGGCCCTCGATGAAACCGGAGATAGCCAAGTTCGTTGCGAGTGTGATACTTGCCGAAGGTTAAAGCGGAACATAGAAGACCGGGAGGAATGCTTAAGCCATTGGATATCCCAGAATGGAAGTGGGATAAGATCACTATGGACTTTATCACCGGTTTACCTAAGACGAGAGGCGGTAATGATGCGATTTGGGTGATTGTGGATAGATTGACCAAATCCGCTCATTTCTTACCATATAAGGTCGATATGCCCTTGAAGAAAATGACGACACTATACTTGGATAATATAGTGAAGTTACACGGAGTACCTATCTCGATAGTTTCGGATCGTGATTCGAGGTTCGTCAGTCGGTTTTGGAAAAGTTTACAAGCAGCTTTTGGAACCAAGTTGGATTTGAGTACGGCCTTTCATCCTCAGACAGATGGACAATCTGAGAGAACCATCCAAACACTTGAAGATATGTTGAGAGCTTGTGTGTTGGAAGTAGGTGGATCATGGGATGATTACCTACCGGTAGCGGAGTTCGCTTACAACAACAGTTATCATGCAAGTATTGGCATGCCACCGTTTGAAGCATTATATGGAAGAAGATGTAGAACACCGCTGTTTTGGGATGAAGTCGGGGAAAGACAAATCACCGGGCCGAATTGGTTGAGCAAGCTAAAGAAAGGGTTCAAATTTGGTCAAGAAGAATCGAAGGCGGCTCAAGATAGACGAAGAGTTGGGCGGATGTTAGAAGGAGACCTCTTGAGTTTGAAGTTGGTGAAAGAGTTTACCTACGAGCTTCACCAATGAAGGGAGTGAAACGTTTTGGACAAAAAGGAAAGCTAAGCCCTAGGTACGTTGGACCTTTTGAGATTCTAGAAAGAATTGGACCTTTGGCTTACGTACTCAAGTTACCGAATCCATGTCGAGAGTCCACAACGTGTTTCATGTCTCAATGTTAAAGAAGTGTTTGACCAAGACGGATATTGAGACTACGTTGATCCGGAGGGTCTCCAGGATAATCTTTCGTACGATGAGACACCGACCGAATTTTGGACCGGAAGGAAAAGATGATTAAGAGACGGTTGATTCCTTTAGTTCGGTGCAATGGAGCAATCATTCACCGGATGAAGCTACTTGGGAAGTTGAGGACGATATGATCGGCGAGTTCCCGCATTTTATGGACTTACCGGGTATGTTTTAAGTTTCGAGGACGAAACTCCTTTAAGGGGGAAGAATGTAATATTCCGATTTTCGGGAAAGGGCAGACGTGTCATTTTGCGAAAACGAAATATTGGGTTCGGTTCCTTTTATTCGGAGTTTAAGTATTTGTTAAATTATATATGTATATTTTGAAATATATATATGAATATTATAAAGGAAGATAATAAGATCTTTATCCTTTTTTGGGATTTATCTTATTATAAAGGAAGATAATAAGATCTTTATCTTTTTTTTGGGATTTATCTTATTATAAAGGAAGATAATAAGATCTTTATCCTTTTTTTGGGATTTATCTTATTATAAAGGAAGATAATAAGATCTTTATCCTTTTTTTTTGGGATTTATCTTATTATAAAGGAAGATAATAAGATCTCTATCTTTTTTTTGGGATTTTCTATTTAAGGAGAATAAATCCCCACAATTCTTATAACCTATTATTAAATCGATTTTTTCTCCACCTCCATATACTCTCTCTGCGTGTGTGAGCCAAAAATTAGGGCCGAGAGTTTTTCAATCGGTTTGTTAAAGCAATTCTTGACGGTTTTCGGATCGAGTAGAGCGCCGGAATCGTTGTGAAGAAGGCAACGTTTTGATTGCGAAAGTTGAAGCTTTGATAAGAGAAAGATCGGTTTTAGTCTCGTTTTTCTCGAGTTTTGTCGTTGGAATAAGCTTGCTAAAGGTAAGAAGCTCTTCCTACAATCTAATTGTGGTTTAGAGTAGAATAGATCATGTTTTGGATGCATATTGCATCAAGTTTTAAGCTTAGATGATGTTTAAGGATTAAGTTTTGTTTTGGATCTTAAAAGACATGTTTTCTACTTTTTTTTACGCTATAATTCATGTGCAAGATGTTTAGATTCGAGTAGAGACCGTTAAGGGTTGGAAAATAGGTTTTAGGGCTTTTTCTCGCGTAGGATGTGTACGCATTGGCTAGCAATACGCCCGCATTCCCGATGCGGGATTGCTTAGAATAAGTGCGACGGGGATGCGCACGCATTCCGAGTAATGCGCACGCATTGCCCCGATTTCTACGTAATGTTGTTTTAAGCTATGTTTTGAATTTTAAACCTTAATTCATGATTAAATAACATTAATTGAATATGAACAAGCCCCGATTGAGTTTCGATTCGTTCGGTTAAAACACCGAATGTACTCTTAAAGGGAGTTGAAGTTCGGATCCGTCGGAAGGGCATGAAAGGGCTTGTGCTTTGATGAACTAGGGTTCATCAATGTCCGTGTAATTGATAGGATGTGATGTCTAGTTGTCTAAGTGAGGGAGTAGAGTGATAAGGTGAGTATTATTCGAAAACACTTAGGTGACTAGTTAATTCACACTAATAATTACATAAGTGTAGTAAAAGCTAAAACGTCATCTATTCTTGGTTAGGCACTGATTCAAATCGGCGATGTGATACGTTCATAAAAGGTGGACAACGCTACTGGCTCAAAAGGTCAAGGGTAGTGGAGGAAATCCATCGAACGTATATGCATACCGGGGAGATCCCGGACTACCGGTGCTAATCACCGTAGTTGGCAAGTATATCTCGTGGTGGAATTTTCACCATGCATTGTGTCCTTGAGTAATGATGTAACAAAGATAAGCTAAGTTAGAAACGTATAGTCACGACGTGTCGATGGGCATGTAGTGAACCCTAGATCGAGTCGGTCTCAGTAAGGCAAATCTTTTAATAATAAACCTTAATTATATTGTAGCTTCTACTTCTTACTTTGTACATTGTACTTACCTCAAATGCATGTTTATTTATGTGTTTGGGGGAGAGAAGACGAACGAGTAAATGATGAGTTCGAGGAGAACTTTGATGACGACGTTTGAGGACGCCGGAGTTGAAGACTTTGATTAATTATTATTCATTTCTTTATTTATTTCCTAGATTTGGATTATTATTGGATTTTGTAGTTTACTTTTAGTACTTTGGAATTCGTACAATTTTGGATTCGTTGGTTTTGTTTCGGATGTAATAACTTTACATTTCCTTCTCTAGTTCTTGAATTTCTATTCTGAGATGTTTGAAAAAAATTACCCGAGTCTTTTTAGCTTCCGTTTGCTTTTATTTGATACGACGTAGTAGAGGCTTACGTGTAATATTATTTATTTAATATTATGCGTGCCGAACGTTTCGATTTCCGGATAAGGACTCGGTGTCCGGGAACGGGGCGTTACAAAAAATTTGTGTGTTTGAAAATGAGGGAGAAAAGAGAATCGGACTAACGGTAACGTTTATTGCACTTACTAGTGAGAACTAGAGTTCGATACTCATCCCCGGCACCTAAGGGCTGCTGTAGGAATTAAACAACACGAGTCGGGGATCGGATGCAGTACATTATATTTTTTTTCTAATGATTTAGTTATATATATATATGGGTCAATGGTCAATATTTAAGAAATATAATGGATCAATGATCAAAATTTAGTGTATAAAATTTTTAAATGATAAAAATATAATAAAAAAAAATTTGTATTAAGGGGGTCGTTTGCCCATATTCATATATTTTCCTTTAAGAGGGATGGTTGCCCCACCCCGACCGGAGTCCTGAACAAAAAAATCTCTTCCGTCAAAAAAATAATGAGAAAAACAAAAAAATGTTAATAGTGCGAGTAGAAGAAAATGGGTAAATGCGTTTTTTTTTTTTTTTTTTTTTTTTGAAAACGTATATTTTTTTTAAAGATGTGTCATTTTATAACACTTAGTATTATGTTATCATATTATTTAAAAAAAATTTAAAAATTGTCCTATTAAAAAATTAAAAATTTAAGGTACTACCTCCGTCCCAAAATAAGTGTCCACATTTTAGAAAACAGTTGTCCCAAAAAAATATCACTTTATATTATCAATGTTTTCCAAAGATAACATTGGTCTAACATTTATTTATGGCAATTATTTCATATCCCTAAACAAATATGAAGGGTAAATATGTCAATGTAATATAAAATACAACACATTAATTACATTTTTTAACATGTGTGAAACCTTAAAATAGGACACTTATTTTAGGACGGAGATAATACTACACAAAAAAGAGACACACATTCCTGGACTTTCACAAAATTAAAGAAAATATAAAAATTTAAGGTACTACACAAATTCCTAGACTTAATCCTACCAATATGAGTGGTCTTTACTGGCTTGTCATATGTCATTATGACGGTGATTGATCTTGATGTTGATACAATGTGCGGGATCTAGATAATCATCTAGATCCTCAGCGACAGCATCAACAGTGAAGATACACGTGGCATACAAGATACTGAATGCGCAGCAGAGTGATTGCTGTACCAATATTGTTTTATGGAATGAAAAAGTGCAAATTAATGAACGAAAAAATAAATAAAGAATATAAGGTGGACCGGTGGGGAAATGGAACAGCTCCCACGATATGGAAAATGAAAAAAAAAAAAAAAAAAAGGAAAATAAAGTGGCGCAGACTGACAAAATGACAGAATAGTTGTTTAAAGTAAATGGTATGGTCCCACTCCCCAAATGGAGCTCCCAGGTAAGAGTGACCCCCCGACAATAGTGACGAGTTATAAATTCCAAAAGTCAAAATCTTCAACACTGTTTGAAGATCACATTTCCCTTTCCACCGAAGAGTCTGTCGTTGGAATTTCAACCGCTACACCATCACAACAAGTGGTGATCATAGACTAACAAAGAATGGGGCACGGAAATTCCAAATCACCGGCGGCGGAGTCTTCAGATGTTTCCGCATCCGAAGCTTCCAAATCTCGCGTCCGGAGACTCAAGCAGAAGCTTCATCTCCATCGTCACCGCCGTAGCGGCAGTGGTTCCTCCACTTTGCATTCGTCCAAGCTACATAAAGAGGAGGACTTCGTCGGCATCGCCCTTCTCCGTCTCATCACGGTAGTTTTAATCATTCCGTCCATCATTCATCATCTTTGTCAATTGTCAGTGTTACACACCATCCATGAATTTGAACTTGAACTTGAACTTGAACTTGAAAGCATCTATCTTGCTTAATTTTGTCGGTATTTAATTAAGGCGGAGATGAAATTCAAGGACAAGTGGCTTGCGTGTGTTTCTCTTGGAGAACAAACCTTTAGAACACATGTATCTGACCAGTTAAGTACTTACATGTTCTTCTTCTTCTTTTTGTTTCAACAAATTCTGCATCGCCTTCTCGTTGTGCAACAAGGATAGCTAAGAGAAATAAGAATGGGTAAATAAATGTCAGAAAAGAACGTGCATGATGCTTTCAAATTTCACACAATTGTCACCGTTGTTCAAGTGTTTAATCATACAAACTACACATCTCCGGGTCACCTGAAGTAGGTGGGATGATGATTCATCAAGGTTTCATGGTATTAGTTAGAGCACGTGATTCTCTCTTAGAATCTCACTTCACTAGCACTGCGAGCCATCCTGTATGAGTTATGGATGTGTTTGGCCGGTTATTCATTTTTTCACTAGGCACTCACACGAGGAACTTGTTAATGTTTTGAGATAATATAAAGCACTGGCATAAGGACATGTTGGTCAGGTTATTGAACTTCATATACACATTTAAGAAGTTCCTCATGTGTGTGATAATATTTCATTACTCTGATCTAGATGTAAGCAGTGATATCTCATCCTTAATTTTTTCTTGCCCATTGGAAGTTTTTCTCTTTCACATACTTAAACATTGTTCTCTTCTATTTGCAGCACTGACAAGCCTACATGGAATTCTGTAAGTACTGGAGCAATTCGGATACTTTGTACTTGTGCTTTCCAGGACTGTTGAAGTTCCTTACTTTAGTTGTGTCAGTTAATGTGAGATCATGCCTGCTAGTCTTGCCATTGTACTCGTCGAACTTTACCCTTGGTCCAAGTTTATGGCATACATCTGAATTTAGTAGATGAATGTCGGCGCTAATAAATGTAATGTAAGAGCCTCTGTTGCCGTGTAAGATATTTTAGTGTTTTTTGCTGTCAATTGATATTTTTGTACTGCAGCAGATGGGGTATGAGGCATGTCTAAGATGTTGTACTTCTTAATGCATTTCATTCGGTGTTTGCTATGGAATTATGGTTTAAGTTCATATGTCTGTGAAGATTGCCCCACTTCATTAATGTCATTGGTTCCTCAACAGGAGTTAAGAAAAAGTTGAGTTATGGATGCGAGTTTTGCTTATGAATACAGAATGACAACCAATAAACTCTTCACTCGTCATCTGGAATTTTCATTATTGAATTTGTGTTGGCACTAGATAGACCCTGAATAAGTCCTAGACGAGGGAAGGTTCAGCTAGTAGTTTAGGAGATTCTTTTGAGTAACTTTGGGCCATTTCTGATTTCAGCATTATTTTCTCTAACACCTTTTCGTTTCTTAGCATGTGCACATGCTACCCGGTGCTAATGGTGTAAAATTTTGATTCAGAAATACTGAGATTTGAGTTATCTTTCATCAGGAGCTTTCATATAAAATTTATGGATCGCCCTTTCTTTTGATTCATTGACTCCCGTTTGGTAGTTCCTTCTATGAGTTGAAGTTTTTTTCACTTAAGTGTTTATCGACAAAGCAATGGTGATACCTTGTTTTTTTTTTCTTTTTCCTCTTTATCAACAGTATCTATGTATTGATCACTGGCTTTTCCTTTACAGGCGAAAATGATTCTTTTGGAAAAAGGTGGTGCACATTTAGCTAGGGTATCGGTCTTTGAGGTTTGTACCATGGTTGGGGACTGTAGAATCATGTAGTCTAGTCTGAATGGTCTACTCACTGTATACTGATTGCCTTACATTCACCATTTATTTGTACTTGAGGGATCCATCTGGAAATAGGAAGCATGATTAATCTTCTGATTTTGGTAACCATTTCTGATTTACTGGTACTTTTAACAGATAGAAGTGAAAATATTATCAGGACGCTAATCGTAAGTTCAGCCAGTTTTGGATTTTGTCACTGATAATCTCTTACATCTTAATACAACGTGCTTTATCAAGCTATGCTTTTTATTTTACACGTTTGTCTTGTAAATTATTATACTGTCATATTCATGTTTAGCTGTTGTACTGTTTCACTCTTTTCAAATTTGATTAGACAGTCATTCTTACCTTTTAGATATTCATGTAGTAATCTTTGCGGTGATTTTGACCTTGATTTTGTCATTTTCAGACGAACAAACTTTCCAAAAATAATCTCGTCGGATATTGTGAGATTGATCTGCTTGAGTTTCTTAGCCAGGTTAGGTGCAAAAGTCACTGATATTTAGTGTAATGGCTTTTCCAGTTACTTCATTTTATCTTATGCCAGTGGATGATGAAAAATCTAGACCTGAAATTATTAAAGAGTGATTCTATTGGTACCACAAAATTGCTTCGGTCTCCACAATTATTACATGGCACCACGAAATTACTACATGGCACTACATATTCATGTGATTATTTTTTCACGGGGGAAACATCACTGATATTGACGTTTCCGAACTTATATAAATGTCACCCACGGAGACAATGGTGCCACCATCATTGATGTTAAACCAGATATTGATGATGTTAGCCAAGTTCTCTAATTTTCTCAGACTACATATAAATTCTGGTGCAGGATAGTGAATCAGAAACCGGAAAATTCGACTTGCTAGATCCATCAGCTAAGGCAGTTGTTGGCAATATTGTTCTTTCATGTTCTATTGAGGTTTGCCATTGTGAAATTTTCTTAGACTAAGACTTTGTTAACATGCCTTGAACTTCATATATCTCAGCTTATAATTGAAGTTTTCAGGATCCTTTGGAGACGGAGAAGAATTTTGCTAAGCGTATCTTGTCTATTGTGGTATGTGACAATTAGTGTTTGCTGAATATTTTACTTCTGACAGGTAAAATTTTACACAGAAAAGATGGGCACACGCTTGTGATGTTCATTTTGGTTCCAGTTTTAAGTGTTCATTAAGTTGCTAAAAGCATGATGCATAGATATCTCACCCAGAATGAGTGAAATGAAGAAGTGAAGGCTCCCATTTTGTCAGTAATGCTACCCGCAGTGCCAAATAGTTGTGATAATGGATCTTTATATTGGTGCCTGTTGTTTTGTTTAATTTGGTACATATAAGATAGTGATGTAAACTCCTCGGTGTGTGCAGGACTACAATGAGGATGGAAAGCTTTCAATGGAGGAATTCTCTGCACTAATTGATGCCTTTGGCAATCAACTTGCTGCTAATAAGGTTTGTACTTAAACGAATGTAGTGAAATTTTCCCTACTTTTTACTTATTAGAAAACCTCCACCTCCCTGACTGCTGCTCCACCCTCCCCGTTCTCCCTTCCCCAGCCTATTAATCTGTGATATTCAGCCCCACCCTCCCTTTTCTTCCCTCCCCCCACCTCCACTCCACCCCAACCCCACCTGCACAACTCCCCAACCAAGCCTCACCTTATGCCGTGGTTGAGAATTGATAAAATGACAATTAACAAAAAGAAAAGCAAGAGAAAGAGACTAATTAATTAATGAGAAATGGACTTCGATCTTGACAAAGTAGAAGAAGAAAAAGAGATAATAAACTCAATACAATCATTTATTGCTTAAGCCCTTTGAATATCGAGAAAACTACGAACAACACATGGCTTTGCATTTGCACTTGCTCTTTTTGATGACGATGATGTAACTTTAGGTGAAGTTCTCCTTGGAGTTGAAGACATCATTCTAAGCTCATCCACCGCCTTACTCCCCACATATTTGAGATGCATTAATGGAGTTAATCCTTTCTTCTTAAAAAGATTTAGTAGATTGAGTTTTGGGGGTTTCTTCCTTTTTCAATTTATGAAGGAAAGAGGGTGTGAGAGAAATGTCCAGGAGGAGATAAAGAAACTGGGAGGAAGAAGAGGGATAGTGGGTCTCTGAAGGGACCAGGCTTGGGCAATGGTGGGGTGTCGAAGTTGAACAACAGAGGGATGATGTGGAATGTAAGAAAAAAGGAGGAAATATTTTATTGATTGAATCAATTGATTTGATTACAGACTCCTTATTTATAGTAGGAAGAGCTAGACTCCTTCCCAATATGACTTCCCATAAAAAGACTCCTTGGACAAACAGCCTCAATACAAGAGAGCCGCCAGTCAACCCTAAATACTTTAAAATACTGGAATAGACTATACTGCCCTTATTATTATAAAAATAAAAAATAACACAAAAGCATGCCGAATCTCTACACTCCCCACAAGTTAAACATGGAGATTCAACATGTTTAACTTGCTCATAAACTTCTCAAATCCAGGCTTCAACAGAGCTTTTGTTAACCCATCTGCAACCTGCTGTGCTGAAGGCAAGAATGGCATGCAGATTACCCCATCATCCAACCTTTCTCTAATGAAGTGTCTGTCGATTTCTATATGTTTGGTCCTGTCATGCTGTACAAGATCATTGGCAATATCAATTGCTGCTTTATTATCACAGTACAACTTCATAGGTAGTTTCACAGGCAGTAGTAAGTCTTCTAGAACTCTTTTTATCCATAATTCTTCACATACTCCTGGGCCATGGCCCCGTACTCGAATTCGGCGGTAGCTTTCCGGACACCACTCCTTGTTTTTTGCTTCTCCAAGTTACTAGATTTCCCCATACAAAGCCGCAATATCTAGTGGTGGACCTTCTCTCGACGGATCCAAATTTCCCAATCTGCATCGTATACACTTCAATACTTCGCCGGAACTTCTTTTGAACCACAATCCTTCTCCAATAGTCCCTTTTAAATACCTCGGTATTCCGAACACCGCTCCATATGGGGCTCACAAGGGGCATGCATGTACCGACCGACCACACCTACGTATAGATATGTCCGGCCTTGTATGAGCTAAATATATTAGTTTTCCTACCGCCTTTGGTACTTTCCTTTGTCCACAGGAACTTGGTCTTTCTTCTCCCACGCTTTAGGTTGGCTTCCATAGGGTACCGGGCGGGCTTGCAATCATTCATCCCCGTCTCTCTTCAAGAAGATCTAGTACATATTTCCTCGACATACTACCGATCCTTTGTCCGATCCGGCAACCTCCATGCCTAGAAAGTATCTAAGGCTTCCCAGCTCCTTTATCTCAAACTCCCTGGCCAGGCTCTTCTTAGTCTGATTGATCCCACAAATGTCATCACCGGTTAGGATGATGTCATCAACATATACAACCAGGATTGTCATCTTGCCATTTTCTGACCTTTTTGTGAACAAAGTGTGATCAGATTGGCCTTGCTTGAACCCCTCCTTCTTCAGGAACTTCATAAATCTGTCAAACCATGCTCTTGGATTTTGTTTGAGTCCATATAGAGCCCTTTTCAGTTTGCATACTTCCCCATCATTTCTGCCAGAGAACCCAGGAGGCATATCCATGTATACTTCTTCCTTTAAATAACCATGTAGGAACGCATTTTTAACCTCCAGCTGTTCCAAGGGCCACTCCAAGTTCACAGCTATGGACAAAATTATTCTCACAGTGTTAAGCTTTGCTACAGGTGAGAAGGTTTCTGAATAATCTATCCCATAAGTTTGAGTATACCCCTTTGCCACCAACCTTGCTTTGTACCTTTGTATGGAACCATCTGAGTTGTATTTTACAGTAAAGATCCATCCGCATCCTACGTGGTCTTCCCGGCGGGTAAACTAACAACTTCCCGGTCCCATTCTTTTCAAGTGCACCAATCTCTTCATACACAGCAGCTTTCCACTCAGGATAAGATAAGGCTTCATGTATGGTTTTGGGAATGTGGATATTAGATAGGCTAGAAGCGGCAATGGCTTGGTACTGTGGTGACAGTTTGTCATAGGAAATATACTTGCTAAGAGGATAGAGAGGATGCTTGGTGCATTCTCTTGTAGGTTTTCTGATGGCAATAGGAACATCCAGGAGTTCATCAGGCTGGTTTGAGTGATCCATAGATTTAGACTCATTTTTGGATGGTGAATCGATTGACTGTATCTGTCAGATTCAAACTCAGATAACTGTTGTTCAGTTGTATTACCTGTTTCTGGAGTTTCTTCAGGAGTTTCATTCAAGGAGGATTGTTGCTCAGTGCTGGTGTGCGGAGCTTTCTCTTTGAGAAGTAGGCCTTTCCTTGAATATGTCTTTCCTGGAAATTTTTGTATTCTGGTTTTGGGGCTAGGACTGGGGCTAGGACTCTCTGATTTATTCCCTTGTTCAGGTGCATTCACCTCAGTAGGGACATCAGAGGTCTTACCTATTTCCCTATTTTGGTAGGAATCATCATATTGTAGCAAAGAACTATCAGACTCATGTTGGAGCAAAAATTGTGAAAAATCATCTTGTTGTGAAAAAACCTCATGTTCCTGCTCCCTAGAGGTCTCCCCCTGAACATGAGTTTTGAAAAACATTTGACTTTCAAAAAAGGAGACATCACTGCTGACATACACTTTCTGTGTGTGGGGATCAAAACATTTATACCCTTTTTGAGTTGGGGAATACCCTACAAACACACATTTTCTATCCCTGGGATCTAGCTTCCCCTGGTGATGAGCATGTGTGAATGCAGTGCATCCAAAAACTTTGAGAGGCAGATCCTGAATCAGCCTAGTGTTGGGGTAAAAAACCTTTAGCTGATTTATAGGGGTCTGATAGTTTAAGATCCTTGAGGGGACCCTATTGATTAGGTAAATTGCGATCAACACCGCCCCCCCCATAGATATTTGGGGTTAGAGGTGATCATGAGAGCCCTAACTATCTCCGTAATGTGTCTGTTTTTCCTCTCTGCTACCCCATTTTGTTGAGGTGTGTCAGGGCATGAACTCTGGTGAACTATGCCATGTTTGAGGAAAAAGGTGCCACGGATAGAATTAAAGTATTCTGTCCCATTATCACTTCTAAAGACCTCTATTTTTGAGTGAAACTGAGTTAAAATCATTTCATAGAAATCTTCAAAGACATGTTTAGTCTCAGCTTTGTGTTTTAACAAATACACCCAAGAGACCCTTGTGTGATCATCAATGAAAGTAACAAACCATCTTTTCCCTTGTGGTGTGCTCTTCCTAGCAGGCCCCCAAATATCACTATGGATCATAGTGAATGGTTTTGTTGGCTTGTAAGGTTGAGGTGGGAAAGATGATCTAGTATGTTTTGACAATTCACAGATTTCACATTTAAATAAAGAAGGATTTTTATTGATGAACAAATTTGGAAACAGTTTCTTCAAGTAATAAAAACTAGGGTGGCCAAGTCCATAATGCCACAACATGATATTATTCCTATCAACATAGGCAGACTGAAGACAAACATTTCCAGAACTTTCTTTATTCCAAGAATCTCCTTCCTCCTCAAAGAGATATAGACTTCCCATCATCCTAGCGCCAATCTCCCTCCCCTTGTGAATATCCTGAAATTTACAGCAATCAACAGAAAATACAACCTTACAATTAGTATCTGAAGTGAGTTTACTGACTGATAACAGATTGCGGGAAAGAGACGGTACATGTAGGACATTTTTGAGAGTTAGGGTAGGAGTGATAGTGATGGATCCTTTTCTGCTATAGCGAGAGAAGGAACCATCTCGCTATCTTTACTTTCGATTTCCGACAGATTTATATGATGAAAACAGGTGTGAATAACTGGTCATGTGGTCTGTGGCTCCTGAGTCAATGACCCAGAAGAGGGACTGATTTATACCAAGGAAGGACAAAGAATGGAGATTACCTGTTTCAACTAAGGAACAAGAAGGGTCACCTTTAGTCTGGATGGTTTGGGCTTGTATTAGTTTGGTCAACTGATCCAGTTGTTCTTGGGAGAAAAGCTGCTGTCCATTTGAGACTGTGCCTTGATCAGATGAGGCCTGGTGAGCCTGCCTTCCTTTTGAGTTTCCATATCTACTGCCCCTAGGTTTCCAGTTTGCAGGCTTGCCATGGATAACCCAGCAATTATCCCTGGTGTGACCTTGTTTCTTGCAATGATCACACCATGTTTTATGCTTCCTCCCCTTTTGATCATTTCTATTAACCACCAAGGCTGAACTTTCTGTTCCAACTGAATTTCCATATGAAGGTCCCTTGTGCATCACTCTTCTTCTGGATTCTTCTCTCCTAACTTCAGAAAAAACCTCTCCAAGTGAGGGCAGGGGAGATTTTCCCAGTATCCTTCCCCTAACCTCATCCAATTCCAGATCTAGGCCTGCCAAGAAAGTATATACCCTCTCATTTTCTTCTCTTTTCTGGGCTTTTACTCCATCTCCAGGGCAGTCCCAAGAGTTGTCATAGGACAGATCTAGTTCCTGCCACAATCCCTGCAACTCATTGTAATAGAGAGTGACTTCTCTCTTGTCTTACTTGCAGGACCAGATTCTGGTCTTAAGTTCATAGATTTGGGATGTATTCTCCAGATCAGAATACATATCTTTAACAGCCTTCCAGATGTCCTTTGTTGTGGACAAAAACATGTGAGGCCTTGCCACAAAAGGATCCATGGAGTTAATCAACCATGTTTTCACCATGGAGTCCTCAGATCTCCATGTTGCAGATTTGGGATCTCCTGCTGCAGGTTTGACGCTTTCTCCATTCAAGAATCCTAATATTCCTCTACCATCAATGGCCAATTGTATGGTTTGTGACCATTCTAGGTAGTTCTTTCCATTGAGCCTTTGCGTTGTTAGCAGAATTGAGGAAGAAGAGTTGCTGGAATCATTTCCGGTGGATTGATCATCCCTTGATATGGATGATCCGGTTGGGGTATTGGACGATGTGCCCGATGAAGCGCTTCCCACCATGGGCGCGCGGAGATACATGGATATGTTTTTATCATAAGTCCATGCTCTGATACCATGTAAGAAAAAAGGAGGAAATATTTTATTGATTGAATCAATTGATTTGATTACAGACTCCTTATTTATAGTAGGAAGAGCTAGACTTCTTCCCAATATGACTTCCCATAAAAAGACTCCTTGGACAAACAGCCTCAATACAAGAGAGCCGCCACTCAACCCTAAATACTTTAAAATATTGGAATAGACTATACTGCCCTTATTATTATAAAAATAAAAAATAACACAAAAGCATGCTGAATCTCTACATGGACTTTGATGAAAATGAATTTAAGGACATATTTGTCATTTTTTTTATCATTGTTCAATGGTTGGAAAGTTGATTAGTGTATAATAAATTAGGGGTACTATGAGAAAAAGAGTAATAAATGTTTTTGTAAGAATATTTGGAGAATAACAACGGAAGATCTTTTTATTATTTCTTATTTTTTACAGCAGTGGCAAGGTACAAATATATAGTACTTACTAGGAGACTCCCTTCCTAATACACTTCCTTGATTTCGTGGATCTCATTTAAACCGAAATATTCTACCTTAAAACAAATCACACATAATCACACATGTTGCACATTTTGCACATGTCTAATAATAAATGCATATAATGACCGAAATAATAATAATTCTCAACACTCCCCTCAAGTTGAGTGTGGATGTTGAACATGCTCAACTTGCTCACAAAGCCGTCAAATCCCCGCTTCATCGGTGGCTTCGTCGATCCATCGCCAGCCTGGCGATGGTAAGAATGGTATGCAAATCGCCCCTCATCCAGCTTTCTCCCGATAAAGTGTCCGTCAATCTCAATATGTTTGGTCCCGTCATGTTGGACAGATCATTGGCAATGTCTATACCGCTTTGTTGTCACAAGACAACTTCATAGGCAATGCAAGAGGAACTTGAATGTCCGCTAGACTCTTTTGATCCAAAGTTCTTCACACACCCCTTGTGCCATAGCCCTATACTCATCTTTTGCTGTACTTCTTCGGCCACAACACTTTGTCTTTTGCTCCTCCAAGTTACCAGGTTGCCCCACACAAAGCTGCAATATCCAGAAGTTGATCTTCTCCCTTCTGAACCTGCCCAATCAGCATCTGCATATACTTCAACACTTCTACTCCTCTGTTTTCTGAAGCACACCCCTTGTCCCACTGTCCCCTTGAGGTATCTGAGGATCCTGAACACGGCTTCAAGATGAGGCTCACATGGTGCATGCATAAATTGACCGATCGTGCTCACAAAGAAAAGAAATATCCGGCCTAGTGTGAGCCAAATATATCAATTTTCCAACCGCCTCTCGATACTTTTCTTTGTCTACTCTGGGGTTCATCCTTTTTTTCCCATAATTTCGTATTGGGTTCCATGGGAGTGCCGGGCCGGTTTGCACTCCCTCATCCCAGCTTTCTTCTAACGCATCAAGTATGTATTTTCTCTGTGTTACCAACAATCCTGATTCTGACCTAGCAAACTCCATACCCAAAAAATATTTGAGCCTGCCTAGGTCTTTTATTTCAAATTCCTTTCCCATGCTCTTCTTAATCTGATTGATTCCTTCTTTATCATTCCCCGTGAGTATGATATCATCAACATAGACAAGGACCACCGTTATCTTGCCTTGCCCAAATTCTTTTAGTGAACAAGGTATGATCGGATTGACCTTGTTTGAACCCTTCCTTTTTCAAGAACCACATAAATCTTTCAAACCATGCTCTTGGACTCTGTTTGAGTCCATACAAAGACTTCTTCAATCTGCGTACCTTCCCCCATTTTTCCCAGAGAATCCCGGTGGCGGATCCATGTAAACTTCTTCTTTCAAATTCCCATGTAAGAAGGCATTCTTTACATCTAGTTGTTCAAGTGGCCATTCCGCATTCACAACATACAGATAGGATGATTCTTACCGTGTTTAATTTTGCCACAGTGAGAAAGTCTCGAGTAATCCGGACCATAGGTTTGGGTATAACCCTTGGCCACCAACCTAGCCTTGTACCTTTGCAAGGTCCCATCGAGTTGTACTTTACCGTGAATATCCACCTACATCCCACTGAGTCTTCCCTTCGGCAAGCTAACAACCTTCCGTGTATCATTCTTTTCCAGGGCAGCAATTTCTTCATAGACAGCTGCTTTCCATTCTGGACAACTGAGTGCTTCTTGGATGTTCTTAGGAATGGATATGCTGGATAGGTTGGAGAGAAAAGCTTGGTATTTAGGGGAGATGTTTGAGTAGGAGGTATATTTGCTCAAGGGGTACAAGGGATGTTTTGTGCATTCCCTGGGTGGTTTTCTGATGGCAATAGGGATATCTAGTGAAGGATCATTTTGTATGGTTTTTTCCACATTAGACGGATTCTCAAAGGTGGTTTCATGTGGGGTGGTGGTAGTGCAAGGATCAAGAGATTTACCTGTTTTTGGAGCGATTCGGACATTCATCCGGAGAAGTTGACTGTTCGTTGTCCGTCGTGTGAGAGTTCTTGTCTTTCTTGAGAAGAGTTCCTTTCCTTGAATAAGCGAGGCCCGGAAATTTCGTATTCGGTCTTAGGACTCGGCTCGAGCTATCTTTCGACTATTCCGATCACTTGGACCGTAAATAGAATCGCATATGGCTCGAGCTATCTTTCTCATGTTGATAAGTCACAACATCTAATGGTGAGACACCGGGTGGTTCTCCAACATCTAAAAGAAACTCGTGAAAGGTTGTCACTATCATGTTCATTCGATTCTCCCCCGAACATGATTGTGAAAGAACATATGGGTTTCATGGAAGGTGACATCCCTAGTGACATACATTTTGTGTGTGAGAGGATCCAAGCACTTGTACCCTTTCTTCTGAGTGGGTGAATAGCCAACAAATACACATTTCCTGACACTGGGATCAAGTTCCTTGGTTGTAAATGTGAGTGAAGGCAATGCACCCAAACACTTTTGGGGTTAGGTTTTGGATCGGTCCCGGTAGTAGGGTAGGATTCTACCAATTTTCCAAGAGGACTCGAAAGTCTAGCACTCGGAGGGTAGTCTATTAATGAGATAACAGTCGTTAACACAGCCCTCACCCCATAGGTATTTAGGACACTTAGAAGTTATCGGTAGGGATCTAACCACCTCTGAAGATGGTCGTTTTTTCTTTCTGCCACACCATTTTGTTGTGGTGTGTTAGGACAAGAACTTTGGTGTATCATGCCATATTTTTGGAAAACTGGACCAAAGATTGAGTTAAAGTACTCAGTCCCATTGTCACTTCTAAAAATTTCAATTTTAGACTGAAATTGGGTTAAAATAAGATTATAAAACGTTTCAAAAGCATGCTTTGCATCAGACTTTTGTTTTAGCAAATACACCCAAGTTGCCCCGGTGTGATCATCAATAAATGTGATAAACCACCTCTTTCCTTCAAGTGTGTGTGCCCTTGCAGGCCCCCAAATGTCACTATGTATCATAGTGAACGGTTTTGTGGGCTTGTAAGGTTGTGGAGGAAAGGGTGATCTACAATGTTTGGACAACTCACATACAGAACATTTATAAAAATCAGGACCTTTATTGAAGAAAAAATTAGGAAAAAGTTTCTTTAAATATAAAAAACTAGGATGGCCGAGCCTAAAGTGCCACATTAGCACATTATTCTTATCAACACAAGTAGACTGAAAACAGAAACTTTTAGGCTTCTCTTCATTCTTGGAAGTTTCTTCCTCAAGAATGTACAATCCCCCCACCAGTTTAGCACTGCCAATCTCCTTCCCCATATGAGCATCCTGAAATTTGCAGCCATCAACAGAGAAAACAGCAGTGTATTTAGTATCATAGATTAGTTTTCTGACTGATAAAAGGTTGCATGATAATTTAGGAACATGTAAGACATCTTTTAAGATAAGGTTAGGTGTGATGATTATAGTTCCTTTCCCGGAATTATAGAAAAAGAACCATCGCTATTCTCACCTTTTGATTACCAAAGACAAGGGAAATATGAATGAAATAGATGTGAGGAATTTGACATGTGGTCGGTGCTCCCGAGTCTATCACCCAAGAGTCCGTCTGGTTTGTGCTTAGAGTAGAAGGGTTTACCTTTTTCCACAAGGGTGCAAGTTGCATCACCCGTGGTGGAAGTGGTGGAAGAGATTTGGGCTTTGAGAAGCTTGCTCGGTTGTTCCAGCTTGTTCTTGTGAGAGCCGCAAGAATCCGTAATTGTTGCTACCCCGGTCGAACTCACCCGGTTGGCCTCGCTTCCTATCGCCTTCTAGGCTTCCAATTCTCTCGGTTTTCCATGAATTCCCCGGCATGTCTCTCGGGTGTGGCCTTGTTTTTTGCAATGGTCACACCGCAGCTTCGTTTTCTCGCCCTTATTATCACCCCCGCCGACCGCCAAAGCCGAGGATTCCATGCCGTTGCCGCCGCGCCCGCTCCCTCCCTTTTGCATCACTCTTTTCCCGGATTCTTCCCTCCTTACTTCGAAAAAACTTCCCTTAGGGATGGTAGGGGGTTTTTTCCAAGTATTCTCCCCTTACTTCATCCAATTCTTGATTCAAACCAAATTTAAAAGTGTACACTCTATCATTTTCTTCCCTCTTTTGGAACTTTACTCCATCCCGGGAACACACCCAAGAGTTATCATAGGATAGGTCCAGCTCGCCATAATCCTACCATTTCATTGTAGTATAGAGTCACATCCCGGTCATCTTGTTTACATGACCAAATTCGGTTTTTAATTCATAAATCCGAGATGTATTCTCAAGGTCCGAATACATTTCTTTGACAAGATCCCACATTTCCTTGGTCGTACTCGAAACATGTGGGGTCGAGCAATGGAGTTTTCCATTGAATTGATGAGCCAGTGCCCTAACCATGGAGTTTTCGTACCTCCAAACAAAAACTTTGGGTCATTCTCATCCGGTTTGACTCGTTTCCCCGAGAGAGATATCCCAATTTGTTCCCGCCATCAATGACCAATCGCATAGTCCGAGCCCATTCCAAATAGTTCTTTCCAAATCGGCTTTTGGGTGGTTAAGATGGAGAATCCACTGAAGTTTGTGTCTCCACCGCACACTGGTTCAGCCCTGATCATGGTTGATTCGGTTGCTTGACTTGTTGCGGAGGTTGATGATATTGATCCAGTGGAAACGCCTTGAAGTTCTCCAGTCATTGCTGCTTTGTAGTTCATGGTCGGATCAACGAACCATGCTCCGATACCATGTAAGAATATTTGGAGAATAACAACGGAAGATCTTTTTATTATTTCTTATTTTTTACAGCAGTGGCAAGGTACAAATATATAGTACTTACTAGGAGACTCCCTTCCTAATACACTTCCTTGATTTCAGGGATCTCATTTAAACCGAAATATTCTACCTTAAAACAGAATCACACATAATCACACATGTTGCACATTTTGCACATGTCTAATAATAAATGCATATAATGACTGAAATAATAATAATTCTCAACAGTTTTGTAAGTATTCTAAAGTGACTGATACTAAGGGACATATTATTATAGCTAAAACAATTATTATTTAGGTACGGAGGTAGTATATATTTCGAACACTTTTCATATCCTGGTTATATACAACAACAAGAGATCTCTGTCATTGTTTTTTATATTCTTCTTTCGGTAATTTGTGTCATTTTTATCAGAAAGAAGAACTTTTCAAAGCTGCTGACAAGAATCAAGACGGTGATGTTTCTGTGGAAGAGTTGGCTATGCTTCTAGCTATCAACCAAGAAAAGTATGGAAGCGTACAACATTTCAATGCTTTTACAGTAAATTTCATATTCTTATTGATTTTTCGCTGTGAACTGCATTCCTAGGATGCACGGGTACGGATACGAGATACATAGATATGGAATATGCAGATACGGGATCTTAAAAAAATATAGGATACGGATACGGGGGGTGCATTTTTAAATAATATAAATATAAGAACTAAACCATGAATAGTAAAAATAAAAGGATCAAACTGTAAATTTTACAAAGTAAAGTTTTTTTTGCATAGTTTCCAGTGAAGTATATTAATAAAGACAAGAACATTAAAAATATTCGTTATCTTAACTTTTAAAAGCTAATACTTAATTCGTATGACTTTTCTGTTTCAAAGTCATTCTTCTAGCAGTATATACACACACACAAATAAAAAATTAGGTTCAAAGTCATTCTTTAAGTATGTGGATCTTTGGATACCCATATCCGTAGTCAAGAAACGTGTATCCGATTATATATACAACTTTTGAAAATTAGAAATCCCCCCCCCCCCTCTTAATACATATCCAACAGAGTATCCGTATCCGATATGTATTGGATACTGGACACACTGCAAGATGAAGTGTACATGCATCCTAGCTTCGTTTTTTGTTTGTAAGTGATAGTGTTTTCGATTGGTACTGGGAAATTGCTTATTCATTGTTTATGAGATTGCATACTTTATGTTGACGTAATATGTTTCTTTGTTTGCATTGCATTCTCCGATTGTGTGTGTTGCTCACATTATGCATGCTCATTAAAAAGAATGCAAACACTCCCATGGTTCCCTTTCACCTATTTTCTCTGTAACGTGTGATACTATTTCCATTTTCAGGGAACCGCTTATCAATTGCTGCCCTGTGTGCGGCGAAATTCTAAAAATTTCTGATACATTGAACACTATCATCCATTTGACCCTGTGTTTTGACGAAGGAACTGGTAATCAGGTTATGACTGGAGGATTTTTGACTGATAAGCAGGCTTCAAAGGGGTAAGAGAATCTTCTGTAACTGCTTATGGTTGCATTACTGATTATTTTGCCTCGTAGGTGGAGTTTGTTTGAAAATTACTTTCTACTATCCTTTATAGGTGGATGTTTAAAGTAACTGAATGGGCACATTTTTCATCTTATGATATCGGTTTGAGATCGGGATCAAGTGCCTCACATATTTTGGTATTTATCCTCTCCCTGTCTGTGCCACTCTAGTTTTTTATGCTTATTTTGATTACAATAACATTCTATCAATGAGAAAATATTCTTTGAGAACTTTCTGCACTCCTCTTCCATCACTTTGTGTTGTATATTTTTTCTTTACAAACTGTATATACACCTGATACCCAGGTTTGACATTAAACTGTTTAGCTAGATGTTATTGTCTTGTAGAAAAGTACTGTACTATTCTAAGGAATGCTGCTAATACAGCAAGTGTGGCTACTGTGTCTGAAATGTTTGTTATGATTTTCTTGGGTTTGAGATTTTTAAACAACTGGCCACTATGCGATGCATATTGGTTGCTGCAATTATCTCCAAAAGTTGGCTTTTGAAATGTTCTTTAATTCATACAATCATACGTTTTATTAAATAAATAAATTGTCAGAAACATACTGCTTTTGTTGTAATTTTAGCCATGGTATGTCCGTGTGGTTTTAATTCCTTTTAAAGGCTATTTTTCATTTTTGATTAGAAGGTTCGTCGGAAAGATAATTTTACATGGTACTTTGTTTAGGGATGTTTCACCTTGTATGTTTTTAATCTTCAGGTGGTGTTCCATGAGTTGCTTAAACTACTCAAGAAGCCCTTCTCTGTCTCTTTTGTAATCTTAGTTAATTCATTTGCTAAAAAATACTGTGAATGGTTTTCTCATTTTGTGTAAATGAAGTCTGGACAAACATGATTCTTCAAACTTGACTTACATGGTTGCCACTTCTGCATCTTTCCCATATTCGGCAACTATAAATAGTGAAAGGACTTATTACTATTAACTTGTTCTTGGACCTTTTATGAAATGATAGGTCTTTGATAGGAGAAGAAAGATGCTGGTAGAGGAATTGATAGATAGCAAAATTGTTTTGTCTATGAGGGCCATCTATCAATCAAAAGTTGGGCTTGGCCTCATGGACCAAGGTACTTACAGTGGAAGTTTTTTCGTTAATTAATACGCCCCGTGTATATTAACTTTCTTCTGCATTTTTTGTTTTGTCTCTGGTTTTACTATGGGACTCATGGATGATACTGGAAAACTCTGTTTCTACTCGTTTTTATTTATTTATTTATATTTCAATTTATCATTAACAGAATAAAATAATTTGGGGAAACATGCTTGTAGTAGTATAAGCAACCTAGTTAAGTAAGCCTGCATATAGTAGGCCTAAACGGCCGGTCACCACCTTGGATGCTGCATAGGCCAAATGCTTTAATGCACCATAGGCAGGATGCCTCTGTGCACCACGTTGAACCTTTTCTATAAGAAACTTTTCCAGGTACTGGCTTATGCTTTTATAAGAAAAACTATGCTTTCTTGGATGTAGGGGCAAAAGAAATTCTGCAGAGCATCTCAGAGAAGCAGGGTAGGAAAATGAATTCAAGCAACTCTACAAAAGATATACCAAAGTTCATTGAGTTGTTCAAGGCAAGATTCTCTTTTTAGCTATTATTGTTGAACTTCGGTAAATAGTGATTTATCAACTATCGTTCACTCAGATTGAGTTCTAACTTTTGGGAGATTTGAATACTTAGGATTTTTTTTTCCTTATAATCTGTCAATTTATGAACTTAAGGAAACGCCCATGTGTTTGTATTGTTATTTTTTTTGCCACATAACAAGCATAGGATTAACTTAGAATCGCGTGTTGTAATTCTTATGAAATCTCTACTTTAAGTATTATGGTTGCTTAGGTTGAGGATCAAGGATAAGGTAAAGAGGAGATTCTACTTAAATAACTCCAAACAACCGAGCACACTAAAATCTTGGACTGTCGCTGCATTGTTGTCACTTGACAAATCTCTTTTGCAAATCAATTTTGTTTTGCATGCCATATAATTTATTTCCGATTTCGATTTCTAGTTGCAAAAAAGTTCAATAAATATGAGGAGGGGAACGAACCTTTTTCCTTGTCAATTTCATGTGCATCACCTCGTAAAGGAGTCAAAGATATTCGATTTGAAATTTTGAATAAGTTTTTCCCAAGTTAGAGCTGAGCTGAGCTGCTTGATTTATAAATGATCAAATAGCTGGTGAGTTAATTGAGCTTTATTTAATTACTGATAAATAGTATATTCCAGATTTGTTGATATATAATTATTTAAATGCATAATTAATGATAGATACCTTATTCAATGAATATAAATGGTCAATAATATCCAAAAAAACGATATTGAAGTTTAATCTGACCTTAAACATGGAGTCAAGTTAGTTTCAAGCTTTAAAGAAATTGAGTTCAATTATGACTTATATAACTCAATAAAGTTGAAGTCAAGGTTTGAGCATTACATTGAGTTGAGCTTATGCTCTAATGCGTATTGACTCAGGTTGACTCGATTACTGCCATTCCAAGACCATCTCTGCTACTTTCTTGGTCTATTTTCTGTTATTTGAGCTAGGATCATAGATATCTACATTTTTCTGATGTCTGATTCCATGAGCAAACTCCTGATTATATTCATCTGTTATCTTATAGGACCAACTCAAGTTGGAAGAATCGAAGTACCCTTTGGAGCATTTTAAGGTAAACCGATTCTTGGAGAAATATTATTTCATTTGAGCCATTGACAACTAATGATTCCTTGCTTTGCATAAATGTCACATTAGTCTTTAGTTGTCTGCATTCGACTGTCCAACTACGAATTCAATACCCATAACCTTGACTGTGCATAGCTGTCACTGGGAATCTCTTTGAGCTCGACAGCATTTCAATTTTTTATCCATGATGGGCAGAATATTCAGTTTTGTAGCAGCTGATGTAGAAATCTTGAGTACAATGATCTTTATGAGCAAATAAACTATATTTGAACATTAGAAAGAATCTTCCAACTACTGTACTCGTTGGCTAATACTGTATGAATTTTCTGTCCTGTGGATTATATATGCTGTTTGCTTCAGTTTCTCCAATTTATGTGATGGGTCGAAGTCTCCTTTTCATGTTTTGCTCTTACTAACTTCAGTAACAGTTGAATGATCACTTTATTACAGAAAAAAAAGCCATTGTAGAAAACAAGGATACTTTTGTGTATTAGTTTACTGTCTTTACTCAGTAGCATTTTTGTTCCTTCTGTACTGTTTAGAGTGTAATTAGCCTCCTGATTACGTTAGTGGTTCGGCAGATATCTAGCTCTTAATGCTGGCCGTCTGCAATCATTAAGCTAGCCACCGGGGATCTAGTTTGAGGCCTATATATTATACTTATTGCCTGTTTGAATGACAAGAAGGAAATATTCTCTTATGAACTCTAAATTTCTACATTTATCTGTTATTTAAGGCTTTTATTTTTGTTTTCGGCAATTAAATTATTAGTTCTCAGATTTATTCTCAAACTTAAACGTTATTTTAAGTTCTCTTAGCTTCTTATGGGAGTATGAGTAGTTAAGCTCTGTTTTTTGCAAGATTTCTATGTGTCTAGAATCAAATTTAATAATACTTGCTTCTTACTTTCAGCGCTTTTCCACGATTTCACTCACAGGTGTCTCACTTGTATTTGGATACATTCTTGTTTTACATTGTTGTTACCCAAACCCACTAGCTTGGCCCACATGGTAAGTGGTCTGAGAATGTCCTAGAGGTCAAGGGTTTGATTCCTCCTAGGAGGTTGAATGCCAGACTTTCATGGTGGCTTCAACTATCAAAGAGCTCTGGGCCTCTGGCCAGATTAAACCCCCGAGTAAGAGTCAAAACTCTACAGGCACTCTGAGATCGATTCTGGATGTAGTCGGGCCGGTTGTGGCTCTAGATATTAGTGGCCCCTCAGGTGTATTCATGTTAAAGTTGTTATATGTCGCATACTGAAGACATGTTGTTTCACCCATCATAGTAAGAGATGGATTCCCTCATCTTATAGCCTAGTTTTGAGATTGAGGCCCCTCCTCTTATATGTTGTTGGGCATATGTTCATCATGATATGAGAGCCAAGCCCATGATTTGCCCGTGTTCATTCGGGCCTACGTGAGGGAGCCTGTTTGTTAATTGTCACACACTGGAGACTTGTTATTGTTTCACTCTCTATATTGAGAGATGAACTTCCCTCACTTTATAACCTCCTAGGTTTTGAGGTTGAGACCCCCTTATATGTTGTTGGGCCTAAATGTTCATCAAACCAATAAGAAAGAAAAAGAACATTGATGTTACCCTCATTTGCTTCAGATTCCTACAACCCTCGTTACTTTTGAATGGAGACAAACTGCATAACAATATAGATGCACTAACCTCATTAACTAGGATGTCACATGGCCGTCATTGGGCACATGAATTTTCACCTGTAAAAGACTTTTTTTATCTTTCTCTAATGAAAAGTTTCTAAGTTTGATCTTATTATCGTCTGGAAAGACAAAATGTGCATGTTGAAGCCTGTGCTTGTCATGTCATTTTGTACATCTTCTGAGGTAAACCCCATGATTCACTTGTTAAGCTAGTAATTTGATTTCCATTATGAGAATATGTGTATCCTGGATTTTTTATATCACGTAGGTTACATTCTTGTTGCTTGCTCATGAATTACTTGGCAGTCATGGCGTTCCCCCTCCCCCAGATTGTAATGCTATTTTGCTTATGAAATATTGTGTACCATATGAGAGGTTTATGGTTAATTACTTGCAGAGTTAAATTACCATAACTTGGCTAACATGTACTATGCGAGTTTTTTGGATGCAGACTTTTAATGAATTTTTCATTAGAGAATTGAAAGATGGTTCACGACCGATTGCTGGTCTGGACCGTGAAGATATTGCTGTATGTGCGGCTGATAGTCGTCTAATGGCATTTAAAACAGTAGACGACAGTCTAAGATTATGGATCAAGGTACATTCTGGAAGCTCCTAATAATTAGATATCGCCCTAAAAAAGTTGAAATTTAATTATTTTCTTATTCTGTCATAGTCGCATAATTGCTTCAAGAGTTATTGAAACTATCTCGGATATCACCAGAGAGATTTATTAGAAAATAAGAGGAAATATGTGTAAAGAATAGATGAGCGATGCACGAGTGTTTATGTTCAATGGCAGCTCGGTGCACGTTAGCATTCTGGCTACGTGCCTGGCCGTTTAGGCCTAATATATGCTGTTTTATCTTAAATTCTATATGAAGCTGGTTCACTGATCGAATCTGAATATTCATGTTTCAATACTTTTGCTTTTTTAAATGCTCGGTAACGGTAATGTACAGTTTCACAGTTGATAGAATAATGTGTAATGCCATTGATATCGATTAGTTGTTCTATTTATTGTTTCATTTCAGCTGTTTCTATCCGTGTAACTAACCTGGTCCTGTCATGGATGAGTAAGCCCCCCACCACTCCCAACCCGAATGTATCACATGGATGAGCTACACAAAGTTGATGTGGGCATTAATTATATTATTTCTTCCAACCAGAATAATGTGAGATATAGCCTACTTATTGTTACGTTACTATTTGGAAACCCCTTGAATCACATCTTATAGTTCTTGTGTACCATGTGCCTGTTCTTTGGAAACCCTTTGAATCACATCTTGTAGTTCTTGTGTACCATGTACCTGTTCTTTGTGCACCAAATTATAAATGCCAAAGTAAATTATGCTGAAGTAGTGTTCTGCATTCACCATATGATGTTCCACATTATACACAGTAGACTACCTTAGAAATGGTTTTACAGACTGCATGTGCTTGGAGGAAGAAGAGTACTAAAATATGGGGTTTATTGAGCTAATAGTTTTGATATTCATCATCTCCTTCATGCAATTTTGTGAAGACATTAATTTTCATTCTGCTATCAGAATCAGCCTTAATTGTGTCTGAAAAGAAGAATGAGATATGAATGCAATTTTAATCATTGTTCTGTCGCATTTACACTTTTCTGTGATATCTTACATGGAAATTCCATTCTTTATATTAGGGTCGAAAGTTTTCTATTCAAGGTCTTTTGGGAGATGAAGCATGCACCAACTCATTTATTGGTGGAACTATTGTAATATTTCGATTGGCACCACAGGTCCTTACTACTGCTATTAAACTGTTTTGTTGAGGCAAATGCAGCAATTCTTTCATTGCTTTTTAGTACTTGTTCTTGGTGTATCTGCAGGATTATCACCGTTTCCATTTGCCAGTTTCTGGAGAGATTGAAAAGTTTGTAAAAATACCAGGGTGTTTATATACGGTATTTGAAAATTCTAATTATACATTTTTTTATTCCTATTCTAGCTTCTCTTTTTTGTCCTCTGACTACCCCTGGTTTATAATTGAAGGTAAATCCAATTGCTGTCAATAGCAAATACTGCAATGTATTCACTGAGAACAAGCGGGAGGTGTCTATAATATCCACCAAATATTTTGGGAAGGTTTGTTAGGAAAAAAATAGCTGAGTTTTAGTTCTCCAAATCTTTTTATGGTGCATTTCTGTTGCCACTTGGCCGTTTATTCCATACTCTGTAGCTTGCTTTTGGAATAAGCTTGGGCAAGTGGGTAAAAAGTAGGGTGGTGACCCACCATGTCTGTATATACAAATATCTTCAAATCTAACTTCCTAAATGTGCGTGTGAGCTGCATAGTTGCTTTTGATGTCCTTTGAATATGCTTGTTCTGTTCAATTTTTTTCTTCTAACTTGTTCCGTTCATTATTAAAGAATATGTTATTTTAACATTGTGTCCTTGATGATATCAGCAGATATGCATCATTCTTACAATTGCCTGCTAAACAATTGTTTTTCTATTGCTCTGACTGCAAGCGTTTTTCTATAGTCGCAGTCTTCGATCTACATGATACATTAATTATCATTCAAACATGTCCAGTAAAAAGTTTGCTTAAAGTGCCTTAATGGAATCCCTAGTTACTATCCACAATTCAAGAATTTCCACTTATCCTATCTTAAATTTTGTTTTGTTTTTTTTTAACAGGTGGCATTTGTTGCCATTGGAGCAACAATGGTTGGGAGCATCACATTTACTAAGAAGCCTGGTGGGTTTTGTCGGAAAGGAGATGAGGTTTGGATCTTTACAGATTTGATCATTTAATTTTAACTACCAACTGCATATCAGATTCTGGGAACCTTAGTGCTGTATATTTCAATGTCTGATGGCCTTTCTACCCTTTATTGGTTTCATACAGTTAGGATATTTCTCATTTGGTGGAAGTACTGTCATTTGTGTCTTTGAAAAGGTACGTGTCCTTGTATTTCTCATCAAGATGGATTTTGCTTTGTAATGAGTGGTAGTTTGTTTGGGTCACTTCTCCATTTTAGCTAAAACTACTGAACTATTATTGTTTTGAGCATGAACAGTATGCTATATGCTTATAGAACACCTATAGCCACATACATGTGTGTCTATGTATATATGAATGGACGGATGGACGTGTGGGAACTACCACACATGCTTTGAATTACTCTACAGTCATCATGAGATCAATAGGCTGTCTCCTAACCTGTTGTGAATAGCATCAGTTTCATATAGATTACTATTGATTTTTCAGACATTGATACAAATAGTTACAAGTATGTATTCAAGAGCAAAGTTGGCCTCCATTCTTTTTTCTTTTTTTTTTTTTTTGGTGATATAATTTCATCAATGATGTGTTGCAATACAATTATACTTGAGCAGTTGAGCTTATAGCTCTACAAACAACGAAGCTTCATTCCCTTGAGAAAGCATGGATGTCTTCGTTACATCTAGGGCTATATCCCAACCCAATTTGCAAATAGTTTATTCTTCTCCTACTTGAGGCCCATAAGCTCAATGTTTTGAACATCTCCCGCTCCACAATGTAAATAGGAGTGCAAATATCTTGGAACAATCTCTTGTTTCTTTCCTGTCATAATGAGTAGATTGAAATAGAAAAATCCAGTTGATGTAACCGAAACTTAAGTTGGTTTTCTAATCTCTTTATAGTAACTCAAGCAATGATTGCATCTCAATCCTGCATCCTGCATTTGATGCATAAGATACGCAACAATGCTTGCCATAACCTGTGAAAAAGGAGCATTCAAAAAAACAAGTGTCAACGCGTTTCTGCTTATATAAACTTAATTGAGTTTTCACAGGTTGGATAACATGAAGTCTCTGATAGTTTTTTGGGTCTTTTAGATTTGTAGGCTTTAAAGAAATTTCTAAAAATGTTAGTAGGTTTTGTGAAGCGATGTATTCATGGTACGTGAATTATAGTTTCTATTAAATGTCACTTTTTCTTGTACGCATTATGTTTCTAGTTGAGCCTAGGGTTATGTTTACTTGTTAACTAATCTATGTGTCCACATTATTAAAAAAAATCTTTCTTTGCTCTTTGTTTCCTCCTATTTGTCCACCAGACAAGAGTGATAAATGAAAAAAATGTTTGGTTCTCTTGTCAGTCTATTAGAAGTTAAAAGCTCTGACATGTTGGGTTTCGGAACAAAGAATGGTTACTGATGTTAGAATATGTTTGGTATGCTTCAGGACTCCATCAAGATAGATGATGACCTCCTGGAAAACAGTGGGCGATCACTCGAGACCTTGGTTTCTGTGGGAATGCAATTAGGAGTCTCCACTAGGCAGCATTCTAGTGTGGGGTTGCGAAAAATGGAAAACCTGGCTTTAGATGGGTGAGAGATGATTCTAACTGTACTCTTTCATGATATGGTCCCTTGCTAACCTGAATACTTATCAATTATGATGATTACTATGTCAACATCTGGGAAACATTATGGTTAACAGCCGAGAAAAACAATGTATTTCACTTATTCAGATAAATAATTTTATACTAATTAGGGATTCTTTATTGTTTTAGAAATGCTGTTGTTTATTTAGCTTCTCTCCTGCCGTGCTGGTTGTAATTCCTTATTGCATTGAAGCCTTCTTTATCTGCTTTCTGTTGGACAAGAATATAATGAAGGCGAAACAAAGTTTTGTTGTAAATCTGTCTTCAAAAAAATAGTAGGATGTATAATAAGATACTGGTTTAAGAGCATACAATATCATACTACTTTAGCATTCCTCATGTACATCCATGTCAGTAGCTTGATAAACTCTAAAGCACTTTCGTTTGTGTTTTTCTTAAGATAATTCTCCCATATGACGAGTTCTGATAAGTTGTCCGTATTATTATCCAAGGTAGCTATCTGTATTTAAGAGCTATTTTTAACTTGTAGACTAACGGTTTTTTCGAGGAATGTATGTTGTAGAATATGTTAGTTTGTGGATCAAGGTTACAGTGCCACACGCAAAGTCAGAACTGGCAGGTCGCCTGGATGTGCAGAATAAACAGGAAACTTGGTGAAATACTATATTAGTTGGAGAAATGTTGCAGGAGTGTTATGACAGCATTTTGCCAAGGCTTTATTTTATGGGCAGAGAAAGTATATGTTAAGAGCATTAAAGCACAGTACTGAGTAGTGAGCACCTTTCTTTATATATTTACTTCTCTTAGAAATGCTAGATCGTTTATAGAATATTCTCTGGTCTTTTTTCACTCTCAAAAATGTTCTTGTCCGCGTGAAAGAACCTACTAGACTATCGTCTGACCAGACCTCTAAAATGACCAGATTAAATTACATCCTACAGCAAATGATCAATAGGTACATTTTATTTTTCACTTCCATGAGTATCATCTGTCTGTTTCATGAAACATCACATGCCGATGTCATCATCGATTTACATCATATAGCAAATATTCAGTAGGTATGTGTGTAGCCTCCAGTGTCATGTAGATAGTGCTGTTGTACCCTTGTTAGTCCTATCTCTCCTCGCATCCCTTCCCTTGCATATTGTTGCCACATTACCTGTTCTTGCACCAGAAGTCTCTGCTGCTTCTCCAACTCTGGCTTCTGCACGTATACAGGAGGTGCAATGGATAGTGAGGCAGCGAAAGGATCATCTCCTGCTGCTTGTGCATTAGCTTGTCCTGCACCGGGAGGTGCAGTTAAGGCTAGCAATCCCGGTTTTCCGGTATCTCTGAATGCTACACTGCTGGCACTTCCAGTTGTCACAAGACCAGTTGAAGCTAATGCGTATTGCGTAGCTCCTTGTTGGTACATGAGATCAAGCATCAGTTGATTGAAATGGCTAGCAGGCGCTGACTGCTGGTTTGACAAATGCCTGACTGGTTGCATCGATGATGTCTCCCAGCTTCCTGAGTCATTGAAGGCAATCCATGAAGAGTTTGTATTTGTCTTAGGAGCTGGGTTTGCTAGATTATCATCGAATAGCGCTAATGCCAGTTTATCTCCTTGATCTGCTGTTGTAGGAGCATCTTCACCCAAGTTCAACAAATCCACGTTTTCTTGCGTTTTGTTTTGCTTCTCCTTTTCCTCCTCTTGCTGCTTATCTTTGCATGTTTGGTCCAGAAATTCTGTTGGGGCTGATAACGCTTTAATCAACTTCGTATCCTCCTTAGGATTGAACTTGGATTCCAATGTTTGTTGTGGTGACAATTCTGTAATCGACTTGTTATCCTCAGGCTTGGGCTTGTGTTCGGGTTCGTGCTTCTTTGTCTCAGGGGCGTTCAGCTTTCTATTTTTTGCCATCCTTGACTTCTCCCTGATGTACTCCTCCATAGTATCTAGCTTTTTCTGGGATATTCTCTCAACATCTGGATATTCGACGGACGAGCAATTCCGATCTTCTTACACCAACCATAGAACGTGATGAGCTCCTCATGTTGCTTTGAAGCTTGGCAAAAGATCTCATGAACCTTCACAGAATCAGGGACATCCAGCTCCATGAACCGCTCAATTAAGTTGCAGATGATTTCCGTGATATCCTCATATAAATGGAAGCTCTCTTTCACTATTGGACATAAAGCCACGATCACAATCCTGTTGGTCTTTGCGACACCTGATTGCAGAGAGTCATGGTATGAGGAAGAGACCAAATGCGCTACAAAAGATGTTTTTTTAAACAAAAAAAATTCAAGAGGCGTTTCGACACAAACCTGTTGGTCTGCATGCTAAGAACCGTTCAAGAAGACGCATCAAAAGTTGAGCCTTGGTGAGAATTTGCTCGATTTCCATTTCATGCAATGGTGTCCCTACTTGCTCTTCCTCCTCCTCCTCCTCCTCATAAGCATACAAACACATACCGTGCTTCTTTCGCCTGTTGTGCATCCGGAACTCAAGGTATTCATCAAGGTACATTGCATAGGTTCGGACAAATGCGTAATAGTGCCAGGAGTTTGATGAAGAGACGTCACGGAAATGAGACATGTTGAGAAGGCGTATCCCTCGCCTTGTTGAAAAGAAAATCTCTTCCTCGTAAGATTGATCGCCGTTGGTGATTAACCTATGAATCAACATCAATGTCTTTAATGCTACCACCCAATTGTTGGTCTTTCTAAGGCGTTTTGAGATGGTAGAAACACAGGCTTTCACGTTAGAACGAGAATAGCTTGTCAAGCTCAGTATCTCTCTGACATGCCTCTCTTCAGGAGGGTGTTCTTGGTGCCTGGTTGCCTTGACAATGGTGACATCAATGTCTGATAAGGAATCACTGCTATTATTAACTTTGGCCAGGCCTATGCTAGCTTGGTCCTTGACTGCACCAATGGCCTTTCTCAGGTTGCTTGGAGCCATGAATTAATTTGTAGTCCGGAATCATACAGCCTTAATAACCATCCGAAAGGACCATCTTCTTTTCCATCCGTCCATCCATCTATAATGCAATAGAAACTGCCATTGATTTAGCAGCAGCAGCCTGTTTGGGTGGGTGGATCTGTCAAAATAATTAATCTGTGTTATGGAGCCTTGGAATTTGTGAAGAAAAGAATAACGTGGGAGGGGGAGATGAATTCGAAAAAAATCGTGTTTGCGTTTGTTGTTCTTCTCTCTCTCTCCCTCTCTTGCATTTCTCTTTCCAAATTGGTTCTTTTTCGTTGAGAGACATATTGGTGGAATACTTGCACCTCCCATCTTTCCTTCATTTTAGGCTGATGATGAAATGGAAAACATATTGAAATCTGTTTTGACCATGCAATGCAATTGCATACAGGATACATCCCGCTGCCCCATAGCGTACGTACATTTGAGAGATTGCATGTCCCGATTTGAGAAACCGGTTTATGGATTTGGACTGCCAAGATATTATATCTTTCTAATAATGGTAAGGCAGGTTCCATCGGCACCATGTGATTACTTTGGACACCGTATTTTTTCGATTCTTTTAATTTTTTAATTTTCGGACCATACATGATGAAAGAACGTCACCGCCATCGACATTACTTTGTAAAAAAAACATCGCGATGATGCCGTTACGCATTAGTGACACTATTTCTTTTGTAAAACAAATCACCACACGTACTGACGTTATAACAACGGAGAACGAGAGTCAAAAGCAGTTAGGAGAAACTTATTAGCACCCCCAAAATAATTGGCTACAGAGATAATTTTTGTGAATGACGTCACAAAATTACTTCATCAGCTGTGAACGACACTGCTACATATGTTTGTTATGTACAAGAAACGTGTCTCCGCTCTGCATAAATAATTGCCATTGCCGTTAACGTTTTCAATGACAATAACGTTTCTCGTACATAACGAGCTATAGCGACTATATTACCTAAGGACACACGGACTATAATTATAAAATGCATGCACGTATACTGCCATATTTCTTCTCCTTCAAAATTTGGCTAATGGATAATCCAGCTGGAAAAATATATTAAAGCTTTGGAAAAATGAGTCACGTGTAGGCCATCGCACATAAAGACCATTACCAGATGTTTTTCTTCTTCTTCTTTTCATACACCATAGTATATGTTTATATATATATATATATCTTTACGAGCTGTAAAATCACAAGTGTCAGTATAAAGCAGATGTTTATCTTCTTTCCTTTTTTTTTTTTTTTTTTTTTTTGGGTGTGGGTACACTAGATGTTTATAGCATTACTTACAAGCTGTAGAATGTAGATCATAAGTTGTAAACGGGAGGTTAGATGTTCGATTCCCACAAGCGCGAATTATTCCCTCCCCGTTAAAGCGAAAACCTCATCGACTCGAAATTCACGGGATCTTGATTTACATCTCCACTCATCCCGCGAGACAGTGAAATGGGGACCCTCGAGGAGGCTTTTACCCTTTTTTTTTAGATCATAAGTTGTAAACGATTACGTGAGACACCATTGTTTAATATATGCACATTTATTTTTATGTAATTATAGTATCTGAAACAATTTCGTAGGGTCAATATAACCCATCGAACTCGATCACTATTGACTCACATGGCTTGGACTTTTGGGGACCTCTCCATTTCAGAGTACAGACTTCACCCATAAATGGACAATAAAGAAGGATATCTCATTTTCAAACATCGGTTAATTAGCCCTTCATAATAAATAGAGGACAGTGACATGTTGTACGTTTTAACTTTTACGACTACTTTGAATGACATTAATTTGAGTGGCATTAATTGATTAATGTGTATCACTTTAATTTACGTCTTCACACCGCCCGTTTAAAATGAACATGGAATTGGGCCCCTTGGGGTTGGAACAAGTGTATGTATGAAGACTCATATGCTATTATTATTGGCTATTGCTAGGTAGCAAATAAGATTGTACTAGACCAATACAATCTGCATGGTGTACCTTGGAAAGTGACGATGTTGATACCGTATAATGTATGATCCGGAGCTAAAGTTACTTTCTTAGAACTACTTATCAAGAACTTTTAACAACGGGAAAGGTGATTTCGGTTTGTTTTTGCATCGAGTCGATAGTAGCTTTCTCAGTTGCTTACGTATCCAATGTGTAATTGGAATCGAGCCTCACGTAGTTTATTAGAGTTTATTTATATAGGGGCGTCTCGCCTCATATTTCTTGCCCCGCAAGTATTGGATTTATTTCTTGGTCCCTAAGGATTAATTCGGGTAAATCCCATTAATAAAGGATAATTATGGCCGTATTTATACTACAAAATCAAAGTCCTATAATCATGGGATTCTTCCCATCGTCATCCTATTATATAGGCACATGTTTAAATTATCAACATAAGGAAAGACCCGGACGTCCCGCGTTGGGCTCCTCGTGTCGTATCGACCTAGGTTGCGAGCCGCCCTCCGTTGTGACCGAGCCGTCCCGCGGTGGTCTAGTCGGGAAGGGCATGAATGCACCCTCCCCCCGGGGTTAGGTCCGTCTTACGTGGGGCCCCGGCCTCAATAACTATTACCCGCTTCTTCCTTTATTTATTACAATGCCATTCTCTGAATGACATGTGGCAATGTCTACTCTGGCCATCGTCATAAGCCCCCCAGGTCTGACCAAACTCCTTTGGAGTAGGGCATATCTGACTTAGGAGGAGTGCAGCTTGGCTCTTTTATTACGTTGGGAGTTGCCTTCCCAGGTGGCCGCGTTACCGTCATAACGCCGTTATGACAGACACGAAAAACGAAGCGTTTTAGTACACGCCTTAATGATGGTTGTTTTTCCCAATACCGTTTTTGGGGTTTATAACCCTCTTGTCGCATCACGTCTCCTCAGACGTTTCAAACCTGTTTACTATTAAATCGGAAGGTGAAGTCTGCCGGTTGCCATTCCTCTTCTTCAATTCATTTACACAAGTAAGCTTTCTCCTTTTCCCTTTTTCAATTCGTTTTATTGTTAATGAGCGAGCCAATCGTTCTCACAGATAGTTCTATTGAAGCTTTGTTTGAGTCCGCCTCTGAATCGGAAAGTGAGTCCTCTCATTTAGGGTTAATTCTGAGAATCCTGTTCTTTCGCCGGCCGAGAACCCTGTTCCCAAGCCCTTAATCAATTGTAGGGGATTTGAGCACCTGGTCTTAGCCCCCTAGTTTGATCCGTCTTATTCCGGTCCTCCACGCTGAATTTCAAAGTTCGTTCTAACTCTAAAGGCGCACATGGCCTTGAAATCCCAAGCCGCCTGTCATGGCATTGATTCTAACCTAACTAAGGGTGATTTAGCCTCCATCTGTAAGCAGTATAAGATAGAAAATCCCTTGTATGACCCCAAGGTCCCTGCTCCCGGTGTTTATGCATATCTGGCCTCGGAGGGTTAATGCGCCGTCTACACGGGAGCAACTTCTTTGTGGTTTGAGGTTTCCAATATGACCGGCCCTATTGTCCGTTTTAGAACACTATAGGTTGGGTCGCCCGCATTGTACCCAACGGTATTAGGGCGATAGTGGGCTTTGCCCTCCGGTGCCGGTGCGCCCGCATTCCTTTTACGTCTAAGACTTCCGACTCTTCCACCGGTGCAAGCAACTACCCGACCAAGCAGGGTACTACTGCTTTCCCCGCCGAGGAGACTTCTTAAAGGATGTCTGGTTCATCGAGAAAGTAGAGAGCTCCTACAAGAATTTGAAGCGCCGGTTCTTCTTTCTTTGTCCTGATGTGGAGCTTAATCTGGGTAGATGGAATACTGCCGACTTGGGCAACGATCCCCGACCCACAGACGTTGATAAGAAACTGATAAATGACATTCAGAAGAGTGGCATTTATATCCGCTTGAAGAAATATTCCTCTGAGTTGATTGAGTCTGCCAAACTGCCAACTGCTGGCCCTGATCCGTACAAGGAACTAAGTAAAGAAGAATATGAAAACTGTAGGATCTTTGTATTTGTTGCCTTCTTTGCTTTTTGGTTATAAAATGTATGTACTGACTCTTCTGTCTTGCTGTTTGCAGTGTCGAATTTTGCCGAATTGCTAGCTGATGTTGTTGATGAGGAGACTCCTAGTGGGGGCTTAAATGAGCTCGACCGCAGAGGTCCGAGAGGACCGAAAGTGTTGAGCTACCCGCTACCCGAGTCGTGGGTACCGTGCCGAACTCTTCCTCGCCTCGACGTCTATCCGAGCATCCGGATGACGCACCCGAGTCTTCTACTTTTCCCATGCGAGAATGAGTTGATCTTATGGAGGTGGACGCGGATGCACAAGGGGGATATGAAGATGTGGAGGAGGTCGGGCTTTTGAGGAAGAAGCAAGTTATAACTGTTGCTACCCCACAAAGGGGGCGATCCAAGAAGAAGAGGTCTGAGTCGCGTCCGGGGCGAAGACGTTGAGGATCTTACGAGGGGGAGCTCCATCCGGTCGTGGATACCTCTTTGAGTTGTCCGATCGGGATCCGGCCGCAAAGTGGTAGGTTGTCTCTCTTTTGCTTAGTTTTCTCTTCTTGTATCATTAGTTTCCCTTCGACATGCGTACGCGTTTTTGCAGGAGGCCCAAATCGGTCGGGAGTTCTTAAAGAGGTTGGTTGAGTCCTCGGAAAGAGAGAGACTCGCGAGAAGACCATAGCGGATCTTAGAGAGAGCCGCCGAGACATAGGGATTCCTTTAAGTCTAAAGACGAGGAGATCAAATCCCCGAAAGAACGTGGTTGGAGCTCGTGATGCCGAGCTTCGACGAAGCCAAGACTCGCATATACCGCCGAGCTTCAAGCTTCATTTGACAAGTATACTGAGGAGAACTCTGAGCTGGGGCAGGCCTTAGCCAAACTCTGGGCCGAGACGGATGCCTTGGAAGCCTATATTCCTGCTCGGAATGCTCAAGCCATTCATGAGTACAAGTCCTCTGGAAATCTTTCTGAGGCTTTGAAGGCCTTACTGGGCCCAGTCATGCAGCATGGCTATACTCTTGGAGTTGATTAAGCCAAAACGCAATGTGTTGATCTGGTTGCTCCCGACCTCCCCCATTACAAGACAATGTACAAGGTAGGTGCGGGAAGGATTTATGATGATCGATTGAGAGAGTTTAAGGGAGGTGAAACATTGGGGCTAAGTATAATAAACGCCGCCCTGTCTCTCAGAGTGCTGAGCCAACTCCTTCCTCAACAGAGCAAAATCCTGTTGCTAAGAAATGATTGTACTTTCTTTTTGGTTAAGAAATATTTTGTTTTTTGAAATTTCTGAAAAACTTGTACGATTTTTGAATATTTGGGGTGTCTGCCCACTGTGCTTTTATTTATATTTTGAAATTTATTTTGGGTTTAAGTACTTTCCTGGTACCCTTTGCATTCCCCCCAGTATGACATGCATTACTTGTTGTATTGGATGGCATACTTGGTCTTTGATCGTGAGCTTTGTATATCTGTTGTGGTTTGATTTTAGCCTGACCTGCAGACTCGGGAAGTTTGTCCTTTGCAAACTTTCTGAGTCTGACCTACAGTACTCAGTTAAAAATTTAGCCTGACCTGCAGACTCGGGAAGTTTCTCCTTTGCAAACTTTCCGAGTCCGACTCGCGATACTCGCTAACATTTAGCTCGACCTACGTACTCGGGAAGTCTGTCATTTGCAAACTTTCTGAGTCTGACCTGCGGTACTAAGTTCAAATTTTAGCCTGACCTACAGACAGGGGCGGCGCCATGTATATGGAATTGGGTCACCCGACCCACTAAAAAAATTTTACAGTGGAATTTTTTTTATATACACATTTTACATGTGTACCGATCCCCTTATTTTTATATATTGATCCCTATTGGCCCGTATTGACCTATAATATGTAACATTACGCTTAGTAATAGTAAAATATGACAAATTTACGATCCGTATCACTAAATTCCTGGAGCCGCCCCCTCGCTCTGCGTACTCGGGAAGTTTGTCCTTTGCAAAATTTCCGAGTTTGACCCGCAAGACTCGCTTAAAAATTTAGCCCGACTGCGTACTCGGGAAGTTTGTCCTTTGCAAACTTTTTGAGTCCGACTGCGCAAGACTCGCTTAAAATTTTAGCCTGACCTGCAGACTCGGGAAGTTGGTCCTTTGCAAACTTTCCGAGTCTGGCCTGCAGTACTCAGTTAAAAATTTAGCTCCCTCAGGGCTGTAAATCAACAATACATACTTAAAAAAATTGTATTAAAACTCATCGATGCTTGATTACATCTTTATTGAAAATAACAAGACTGAAAAGAAAGTAAAGCAAGTCTGACACCTGTCCTAGACATAAAATTTCCTCAGGTTGTTGGCGTTCCAACTTCTAGGTATAGTCCTGCCGCTTGCATCGGCTAGCTGATATGCGCATTTTCCATGAACTTTGACCACCTTGTAGGGGCCTTCCCGGGCCGGGTCAAGCTTACCTTGAGGGCCCTGTCTACTAACCTCATTTTTTTCTTAACACCAGATCTCATTCTTTAAAGTACGAGTGCCTGACTCTGGAGTTATAGTATTGAGATATTCTTTGCTTATACTTGGCCATCCTGATGTAGGCCACTTCTCTGGCTTCTTCCAAGTCATCTTTGGCTTGCTTGAGTTCAACATCTTGATCTGACTGGGCGTGGAGCTCCGACCTCGGGGAGGGGAGCCCGATCTCTGCTGGAATGACTGCTTCGCATCCATAAGCTAAGGAAAAAATGTGTTTCACCTGTAGCCGAGTTTGGCGTAGTCCTGTACGCCCAAAGTATGTTGGGTAGATGTTCAACCCAATTCTCTCCCTCTTCTTCCAGCCTCTTCTTCAACCTTGACCTGTCTGTTTGTCTGTTCAACTTGGCCATTAGCTTGTGGGTGGGAAACAGAGGTAAAGTGCTGGGTTATACCCAGCTCGGCACACCATGACCTGACTTTCCTGTCTTCAAATTGTGTCCCATTGTCTGAGATCAGGGTCTTGGGTATTCCATATCTACAGACAATGCTTTTCCAAAGGAACTTTTGAATGGCCTTTGCGGTGATGGTCGTTAGAGCTTCAGCTTCTACCCACTTGGTAAAGTAGTCCACTGCTACAACAAGGAACCTTAGATTTCCCAGAACTCGGAGAAGTGGGCCGACTAGGTCCACCCCCCCACTGATAAAAAGGCCAATGAGAGACTATGGGGATCATTTCCTGTGAAGGTTGATGCGATAAGTTATCATGCACCTGGCCTGACTTGCATTTCATGACTAGTTTGTTTGCATCACTCGCATAGTGGGCCACAGCACCCGAATAAACGACATTTTCTTGCCGGGTTCGTGCACCCGCATTATTTCCGCAAATACCAAGATGAATTTCTCTAAGAAGAGAATTCCCTTCTTCCTTTGAAGCACATCCGAGCCAAGGGGATATCAAAGATCGTCTCGTACGTAACTTCATTAAAAAGAGAGTACCCTTGCCGGTTGCGAGCTTCATCCTACGGGCTTGAGATTTATCGGCCGGTAGGATGCCATGTTTGAGATAGACACACAATAGGGTCTATCCATGTAGCTTGTTGAGTGACCGGCGAACTTCATTATGGACATAGCTTCGCTCGCCGAGTTGCTCTATCAAGACTCTTTTGTCCGAGAAGAAATTGGAGGCCATCTTTGAAAGGGCGTCAGCTCACTTGATCTGAGATCAAGAGACCTGCTCGATCTGGACTGACTTGAATTTCCTGAGTAAGGCTTGGGCCACAGACAAGTATTTCTTCATTGGTTCCTCCGTCGCTTCATATTCCCTCTTGACATGATTAACTACTAGTTGGGAGTCGCTGAGTACTTGTAGATTGGTAGCACCGAGCTTGCTGGCTAGCCGGAGCCGTTTTCAGAGAAGATCATAAGTTACCCGCATCTAGAGAGGTTTAAGGTCCCTAAGTTGGAACCTTATGATGGCACAAAGGATCCCTAAGACCATCTGTTTCAATATTTGACCCATATGAATCTAGATTGCGTGGCAGAGGAGATGAAGTGCAAGGCCTTCCCAGCCCTACTCATAGGCAGGGACCGTGAGTGGTTCAGGAAATTACCACCTCATTCGATCTCTAATTTTGAGATGCTGGCTAGAAAGTTTCTACAAGCGTTTGTCACGGCTAAGCCCTTCCAAAGAAACGCTACTTACCTCCTCTCCATCAGGCAACGGAATGAGGAGACGGTACTATAGTATCTAAAGAGGTTCAACGAAGAGTCAAGGCAGGTCAGGAACGCAGATGAGCATCTCCAGATCACCTCTTTCGTAGCAGGTCTACGAGAAGGTCGATTATACGATAAGTTAAACAGCAGGCTTCCCAGGTCTATGGAAGAGTGTATGGAGCTGGCTTATTAACATTGCCAGGGTGAAGAGGCCAACCGTTTGAAAAGGGAAGCAGAAGGCTCCAAAAAAGACAATGATGACTGATCGGCCTTTTCTAAGTGTCCAATCTCACTGGCAGTGTACCGGGTCAACTGTAGCCAAGAATTGGTGAGTCAAGGTCGTATCCCACAGGGAATCTGGTCGAGTACCAAAGTCTCGTCCCTAGTTTAGGTCAACACAAATATTGAACGTGGTGATTTGTCAGATCACCTGTTCTACAAACTAAATATACAAAACAAAATAAAGATCTAAAACTATATAAAAGAGATAGCCGAGCTATGATCCAATCTACTACTCACAAACCCTAGCCAAGTCCCGAGGTATTCTTGATTCATCTAAACGTTCTCGATATCAAGTAGGGTGTCGTTTCCTGGCTGAGAATAGACATTATTTCAATAATCTACCCTCATATGTCGTTCAACAAGTCCGATGACCGGATTTAACCGACCTCACACGGTCTACGATTCATGAAACGCTCGACAAGTCGATACAAAACCTCACAACGAAACCGAGTCCGAACAACTCGCCGGTTTTACACGGTGATCCTAGAACCCCGGTTCCCGTATCCTCTCGCAGAATACATATGTAAAGACGATACGTGTGATACGATTATTAAGTGATCAATTCAACAAACGTGATAAGAATAAGTTCTAGAACTATTGGTAACGTCGAGAATCAACAGATAAACATCAAGAACACCACATGAACATGCTAAGGTTCGATTTCATAGACTATCACATAACTCAACTATCGGGCTATTAGCTACTCATTCTAACAACAAAAACAACAAGAAACAACAATAAAAATAACACAAACAAGATTAAAAGCAAGAACAAGAAAGGAAAACGAATTACCAAATATATTATAGGCCGTTGAAAATCGATTCACCGAACGAAAACCCGTCAATAACGCGTCAAGCTATCTTCGAGAATCAACGGATTACAAAAGTATAAGCCTAAACTAATCTAATCTACCTAAAAACTAAGCTAATCTAATGAAAAGTGCAGAAAAATGGTGAAAAAACGAGTTGGGAAGAAGATGGTGTGGATCTAGATCCAAAATGGGGGTATTTATAGTGTTTTATGAGTTCGGATGCTAGGCGTGCGCCTAGGAAAGTGCAAGCGCACGCCTAGGATGATAAAAACACGTACTGAAACTTCTGGCCAAAATTGACTGCTAGGCGTGCGCCTAGCATTTGTCAGGCGCGCGCCTAGCTGACACACCCTCAGAAAAACAGTCATAACTTTGTCTGTAGACCTCCGATTTGAGTGATTCAAGATGCGTTGGAAATATCATTCAATTTTATACAACTTTCATGAAGATGTCCACCCCAGAAAACGCCTATAAGGTGGATCAAATTGCATATTAATGGAAGGTATGGTTGTAGTACCACCGCGTTTTGATCCATTTGAACGTTTAAGCTTCGGGCACACGTTCCAATCCTCGTATCTCACCTTCCGGACATCTCAAACACCTAAGTCCTGTACAAAATCACAACAAATACCACACATAATCCCTATAGGACACTAGGGTGACCGAGAGTATAGTAAATTACACCGAAAAATACCGAGAATCCCGGACTTAACGTCCTAGGTCCCGAAATGATAACCAATGTGTAAATACATCAAAATACAACCAAATGTCTCAGATAACATATAAAACGAGGTATAAACGGGGTATAATTACATAGAAAATGATAGCCAATTTGACTCTCATCAACTACCCCCTACTTAGCTTTTGCTCGCCCTCGAGCAAAGATGAGCGATTCAAAAATAAAGATGGAGTCAACATTGAAATCATACATTTAGTCTATAAGAATTTAAATGGTAAAACACAATTAATTGACACAAATGCATAAGATTTAAGTTCTACTTTGTATTGAGAAAAGAACGTGTGTGCGTGTGTGTATAGCTTCTTCAACATTTATCACCAATGACCGGTTTAGATTATAGACGTATAATGTACCGAGGATACACCATAGGCTTATACGTCATAAACATCTCCACTAATCGAGGTCAATCAAAGTCTAGTACGGTCGAGCAGGACTTGAAGGGTTAAACGTTAATCTAGGGTCGGGGCTAATGAAAGGATATTTACGATAAAATAGAAAAAGAAGGTGCAAAAGAGCTTTAACCAAGTCAAATATAAACACGTAACTCGGTATCAACTTTGTCTTCAATTTTCCGAGTATTTACAACTTCGGAAACCAAACTCTAACTTCAACTTCACACACATTTTTTTTTCATTATTCAAAACTTCAGTCCCTTTTTGAACTTAAATCAAACTATAAATATGCACATTTACTACTTATGTTTCTTTTCTTTTTTTCTTTCTTTTTCTTTTTTTTTTCTTCTTCTTATATACATCAACATTCCGAACAAAACTGAAACCGACACATTGTCACACTCCTCGTTCCGAATAACTCGTAAATCACGATTCCATACCATTACTTACGTCTCAACAATAACTCGCAACATCGTAAAAATGTGCGGAACGAACAAGCTCAATTGCAAGGTAGTCAAGGGTACGTAGACTGAAATAAAGTTAGGGACACCGATTTTCACGGTTTAGTAACACGAAAGGCTAGTTCGGGTGGCAGTCTAACCACCCTACAAAAGGCTTAGAGGGGTAACAATGGATTAATCTTTTAGGTTGGCCTTTGGCTCTGATCGGGTCAAAATAAATGCCAAAACCGTCATCCCGTACCTAACAACGACGACCTTTCTATTTCGCCTCGAAGTTACTAATATAAGTTCTAGGTAACCGGGTCATTAATAACTACCATAATAGTTCACTAGTCAAGGTGATTCATGAAGTCGAAGCTAACGTGCTAGGACTATTCCATTCTCAATACAAGATCCCAACTCAAATGAAATGCATTCGTATAATCACTATATGTTTAATAAAAGCAATACTATAGGCTCAATGTATCAAAACCAATGTCAAAGGCATCAAAATTTCTAAAAACGACTCATTTTACACTAAAGGAATAACAATCACTAAGTATAACTCGTTCCATATGAAAACAAAACATCAAAGCTAAACCAACCACCCCCTACTTTAAAACCAAACACAAATGATAAGGATAGAAAACTTAGCTTACAACCGGAAAAAGGCACGAGTACGATCACGTGGCATCCGCAAATGTCCTCCCAGGGTACCTGTACTTATAAAATATACACAACCAACACCAAAGGTGTACAAGTATGGAGTATAACACAATGAAACTACCCGGATTACCACAACTCATCAAAACCAAAAACACCACACTAACCCCCAAAACACACTTCCTCGGGTTATATAACAACAAAACTTACCCGAAGTATCAAACTAGAAACTAAAGAAACACAAGTGAAACACGAGGGGAAAGAAAAGCATTAAAAACACATTCTGAGTTTAGAGTCCTCAGCTCGACTTTCTACCCGAACTATGTCAAGGATAGCTCTACCAAAGGAGAGCAAACCGTTGCTTCTCCCTATAAAAATCGTAAGAATTGAGCACCCCTTGAAAATAAAACAATAGAACTATGGGGCTCAATCCCCACCACCACGATTTGTTCGATGAGTTCGTTGCACAGAACAACGAACTCACTTTCCCCGAACTAAGACATATACCAACCAACAACGACTCTAGCTCCAAGTAGTAACAAATAGGCTCAACATCAACAACAAACTCAATAGGGTGCACCCCCGAAGATATAACAATAGGGCTAAATGAAGACGGAATAGGTGACTCAATAGATACAAGAGTCATACCATGCATCCTCGTAGTGTTCCTCCGGGGTGATTTCAATCATACTTTCTTGCTCTCTCATCTCAGCCTCCTTCCTCTCGATCAGTTGATCTAGTAGAATTTCTATTCTCCGTAAAGAAGCTAGATTTTCCTCATGGATCATTTCCTCCATGTAAGTCTCGATTCTTGAGGCGGAGGTGGAAGAGTATCGAGTTGTTGATCATAGTAACTTGGGGCATTATCCCACGCATTCCCGTATGATGTGGCGTATGGGTTGAACTCGATAAAATGGTTGTGTTTGGTAACCCATAGCACCGTAATTGTAATATCCGAATGGGTAAGGATAGAAGCCATAATTGTAGTATGGATTCATTATCTACAAACAGGGAAATAACACGAACACAATCACGGTAACTTGTCACCACCACTACCGAAGTAAATGGGGTGACACTTCAACAACAACAAAATAAAACAAACTATACATAAAAAAACAAATAAGAAAAACGACATAATCCTAAGAACTTAACTAACTTACAAGATATCAACCCGATTCCCCGGCAACGGCGCCAGAAAACTTGATAGGCCTTTTCTAAGTGTCCAATCTCACCGGCAGTGTACCGGGTCAATTGTAGCCTAGAATTGGTGAGTCAAGGTCGTATCCCACAGGGAATCTGGTCGAGTACCAAAGTCGGTCTCGTCCCTAGTTTAGGTCAACACAAATATTGAACGTGGTGATTTGTCAGATCACCGGTTCTACAAACTAAATATACAAAACAAAATAAAGATCTAAAACTATATAAAAGAGAGAGCCGAGCTATGATCCAATCTACTACTCACAAACCCTAGCCAAGTCCCAAGGTATTCTTGATTCACCTAAACGTTCTCGATATCAAGTAGGGTGTCGTTTCCTGGCTCTGAGAATAGACATTATTTCAATAATCTACCCTCCTATGTCAGGTTCAACAGTCCGGTGACCGGATTTAACTGACATCACATGGTCTACGATTCATGAAACGCTCGACAAGTCGATACAAAACCTCACAACGAAACCGAGTCCGAACAACTCGCCGGTTTTACACGGTGATCCTAGAACCCCGGTTCCCGTATCCTCTCGCAAAATACATATGTAAAGACGATACGTGTGATACGATTATTAAGTGATCAATTCAACAAACGTGATAAGAATAAGTTCTAGAACTATTGGTAACGTCGAGAATCAACAGATAAACATCAAGAACACCACATGAACATGCTAAGGTTCGATTTCATACACTATCACATAACTCAACTATCGGGCTATTAGCTACTCATTATAACAACAAAAACAACAAGAAACAACAATAAAAATAACACAAACAAGATTAAAAGCAAGAACAAGAAAGGAAAACGAATTACCAAATATTTTATAGGCCGTCGAAAATCGATTCACCGAACGAAAGCCCGTCAATAACGCGTCAAGCTATCTTCGGGAATCAACGGATTACAAAATTCTAAGCCTAAACTAATCTAAGCTACCTAAAAACTAAGCTAATCTAATGAAAAGTGCGATGAAAAATGGTGAAAAAACGAGTTGGGAAGAAGATGGTGTGGATCTAGATCCAAAATGGGGGTATTTATAGTGTTTTATAAGTTCTGGACGCTAGGCGTGTGCCTAGGAAAGTGCAGGTGCACGCCTAGGATGATAAAAATACGTACTGAAACTTCTGGCCAAAATTGACTGCTAGGCGTGCGCCTAGCATTTGTCAGGCGCGCGCCTAGATGACACACCCTCAGAAAAATAGCCATAACTTTGTCTGTAGACCTTCGATTTGAGTGATTCAAGATTAGTTGGAAAGATCATTCAATTGTCTACAACTTTAATGAAGATGTCCAGCCCAGAAAATGCCTCTGAGGTGGAACCAATTGCATATTAATGGAAGGTATGGTTGTAGTACCACCGCGTTTTGATCCATTTGAACGTTTAAGCTTCGGGCACACGTTCCAATCCTCGTATCTCGCCTTACGGACATCTCAAACACCTAAGTCCTGTACAAAATCACAACAAATACCACACATAATCCCTACAGGACACTAGGGTGACCGAGAGTATAGTAAATTACACCGAAAAAGACCGAGAATCCTGGACTTTACGTCCTAGGTCCCGAAATGATAACCAATGTGTAAATACATCAAAATACAACCAAATGTCTCAGATAACATATAAAACGAGGTATAAACGGGGTATAATTACATAGAAAATGATAGCCAATTTGACTCTCATCAATGACCGAACAGACAGGAAGCGCAAGTCAGTATGGGACCGAGTAGCTGCACCCGTATCCGACCGACTTGGGAAAAATGGCGTTCTCCAGGAAAGGGATTTTATCCCTTTAAATAGGTCACATGAGCAGGTCCTCGCCCCTGCTGCCCCATCCACATACAGGGTCCATAACTCAATTTACCCGGTCGGTTGACCTTTTCCGATGTCCACTGAGATTCCTTCAGCCAAGAAGTCTCCCAAAGCCTGAGCTTTTACAGCAGTTCGGGGTTGGAAGTCCAGGTCATACTCATCAAGCTCTATAACCCACTTTGCTAATCGTCCTGATGTGTCTGGTCGGGCTAGTATCTGTCATAGAGGCTGATCTGTTACCACAGTTATCGGATGCGCTTGAAAATACGGCCTCAATTTCTTGGAAGCATGTACCAAAGCCAAAGCTAATTTCTCTGCATTAGTGTACCCGACTTCTAGTCTATGTAGAGCCTGCTCACATAGAAGATTGGTCTCTCGTATATTGTCCTCATCTCGATTAGGACTACACTAATTGCTTCTTCAACAACTCGCTAAGTATATTAGCAAAGTTTCTCCATCCCGAGGAGAGGTTAAGGTCGGAAACTCAGCTAGGTAAGCCTTGAGGTCCTCGAATGCTTTCTCGGCCGTCCTCATTCCACCTTGGAAAGGACTTGTCTTTCTTAGGACCTTGAAGTATGGTAAGGCACGCCGTTGCCAATTTTGTCCGGATTTGCTTTAATGCCTTCCTTGGAGATCGTGTACCCTAGGAATTTACCCGACCTAACCCCAAACGTACACTTTTTGGGGTTGAGCCTCATCTGAGTTTGTCTGAGCACACCGAATACTTCTCTGGCATCTAGCATATACTGATCAAGAGACCTGCTCTTGATCAGGAGATCATCTACGTAAACCTCCATACATCTTCCAATTTGCTTTTCAAAAATTTTGTTTACCGCTCTTTGATATGTAGCTCCAGCATTCTTGAGCCCTGAAGGCATAGTGATATAGCAGAAGGTGACCAACTCTGTTATGAATGCAGTTTTTTCTGCATCTTCAGGGTCCATGGCTATTTGATGGTACCCCTTGTATGCGTCTAGAAATGCAAATATCTCAAAACCCACAGTTGAGTCAACTAACCTGTCGATCTTAGGGAGCGGATAGCAGTCTTTAGGATAGGCTTTGTTCAAGTCGGTGAAGTCCACGCACATCCGCCAACTTCCATTTGGCTTCTTTACTAGTACCGGGTTGGCTAGCTAGCTCGGATAAACCACTTCTCGTATGATGTTTGCCTGGAGCAATTTTCTTGCTCCTTCTGAATGGCCTCCATTCTTTCTTTTGCAAACTGTCTTTTCTTTTGACGAACTGGTTTCCTATTCGGATCAACATTAAGTCTGTGCAGGGCCAGCTCGGGTGACAGGCCCGGCATGTCTTCTGTTTTCCATGCGAACACATCTCTAAACTATTTCAGTACTTTGACGAGTTCTTGTTTTGTTGTTCGGGTATCCATGACCCCACATTTACAGTTAAATCTTCATGATCTTTGCATAGACTCACTGCCTCGATATTTTCTTCCGAAGACCAGCCTTCTTCCTCTTCTAAGAGCAATTCTTCAACAGAAACTTGTTGTACCATCAATTTTCTATTAACAGTGGCCGTGTAACAGCTCGTGGCTGTTTCAATGTCACATTTATTCTCTACTGACCCCTGTGATGTTGAAAACTTCATACTTATATGAGCTGGGGAGATCACTACTCGGAGATCTATCAGTGCAGGTCGTCCCATGATAACATTGTAGGCCGATGGGGCTTTGACTACGACATAATCCACCATAAGGGTCCTGCCCCTTGGCTCTTTTCCAAAGCTGGTCGGCAATCTAATCATGCCCATAGGATGGACTGGGGGTCCTGCAAACCCAAATAGCGGAGCTGAGACGGGTGTCAACTCAGTATCCTTTAACTTCATCGATTGAAAAACATTATAGTATAGTACGTTGACTGCACTACCCGTATCGACGCGGATACGCCTCACCGTATGCTTATTAATGACAACTTCAATAACTAATCCTTCGTTATTAGTGACTAAGGGCAGGGGGTCACGAGGACCGTAAATTACCTCTCCAGAAAGCCTGCTATTGGAGTCAATGGAAGCAGCTGACCTGCTATTGCTTTTTTCCTCAGGTCGGGAAGTGGTGCTCGGGCAACCCGAGATTGTATTGATTGTGTTGATGGGTCGGTTATCGACTTGCCCATCAGGACCCGGGGACTGGTCTCTTCTGCGGCATTAGTCATCGCGTCGGTCTCGATCTTGACCGAAGTTCCTTCTCTTGAATTCCCTTCTTCCTCGGGGTTCCGTATTGTGTGACCGGTCTACGACCTCATCAGTTTCCCCTCCATGACAGCCGCATCGATGTCTCTTTGCAAATCTCTACAGTGCTCTGCATCATGACCAATATATTCATGGTACTTGCAGTAATTGGTCTGATCTCTTTTCTCACGAGGACCGCTCATGGGAGGCGGGACCCATGCTTATGCCTTTCCTCTGCATTATGGTGAGGACCTGCTCGCGTGACCTGTTTAAAGGGATAAATTCCCTTTCCTGGAGAGCGCACCATGAATTGCACCATCCCTTTTATTTTCCATATTTTAATTACATGCTACCCCTGATTCGAATTATAACCTATTACTTTAATTGATTTTGTATTTTTTCCCTCCTACACGTCTATCCTCACTAGTCATTAGGGACAATGCTAGATCGTAAGTGGGGAGTGGAGAGCCGTAGTCGGGAAAAACACATAATTATTTCACTATATACCTAAGAAACGCTTAACTTTTAGTCAAACTCAAACAATTAAGTGGTTAAAATAAATTCTGTTATAAGTTAAGATATGTAATAAAAAAATAGATGCTTTAACAAAGTGAGTAACTTCAATGAATCATAAATGCATTTTATCGTGATTCCGTGATTATAGTGTGAATCCTCAGAGTACGTATATTTCAAAATTTTGTTAACAAGTAACTTTTATGTAATCATGCAAGCATGCTTCCATAGCAACTAGAACTTAGGCTTGATATCCTTTCAAGGCGAAATAGAAAGGTGTTCAGAATCGGAGTTAGGGATGACGGTCCTGGCATTTCTTTGATTTAGCTAAAGCCAAATGGCCTACCCGAACATGAATTTCCACCTGTCCCTATCTCAGCCTTGTAGAGTGGCGAGACCCCACTCGAAACAACCATTCGTGATTAACCTCGTTATAATCCGACCCTTAACCAAATCTTGGTCTACATTTCCTTGTTTTCCCGCAAGTGTAGTAAGCTTCTATGGATTGTGCGGTGACGACTTTGGGAGTCGAGAGTTGGATAGTATTCGTGGTACATGGTTGAGATGTTATATTATCGATTTCGGAGCCTTTGTATGTATTGTATATACACAGTTTCTTGGATTATTAAAAAAAATAATAAAACTACTTTTCATTGGTTTCTTTTCTAGTGTAAAAATTGATCAAATAATGGCTATAGTACGAAGAATAATGTGGAAGGACAGATTATCAGAATCAAGTAATGTGAGTTGGGAAGTTGATCAAGTTGATATGGTGTGTTTATTCTTGTGATTGTTATGAGGGAGACGTCTTGAGTAGCTTTATGAGAGTAGAAGTATCGGTTCACATTTTATTGGAGTCGAAGGTGTAGAATGCTTACTATCTTGCTCATTCTCTTTTGTTATATCCTTCTTATTCCTTCGATAAGCCAATTCCCGAGCCTAACATTACAAGCTTGCAAGTCCTGCCCGATCTATCTCCTTGACTCTGAATGCCTCGATTAGTGGAGATTGATATCATTCCTAAGCCTATGGATTGCATTTTTCGAGTTTGCATGCATGATCTTCATATTTTGAGTGCTTGATAACAATTCTGAGAAATATTCACACACACACTCCACTATTGTCTTGGATCACGGTAAACATATAGTTATAATTCTGAAAAGTTGCATCACCTAGTTGACATCCGGTTCTCGACATTTCATTATCTTAACTGTAACTCTAGTTATTTTATCGCTTGTTTGCTCGAGGGCGAGCAAAAGCTAAGTGGGGAGTGGTTGATGTATGTCAACCGGATGCTAAAATTATACGATGTTTTACCCCAATTCTTCAGTATATAATGATAATTCGTATAAATTATAGTGGAATTAGTTATAAATCGAATCGAGTTCATTTCATAATTTTATATGATGAATATCTAAATTTTATTAATAAATGTTAACCTGGTCATCTATAATTTATTATCAAAAGTTATTAGTGTTGTGATTATGTCTCGTTTTGTAGTGATAGAAGAGCGAGAAAAAGAAATTGGAAAGCATTCGTTTTATTTCATGCAAGATTTATAATTGTTGATGTCATGGCGTGAGCCACAACATCAAAAATGGGGTGAACCACAACTTAAATGGTGCATGCCACAATATCAAGCTATCACATGCTCATTAAATGCAGAAGTCACGTCTCAACTACTTTGGTCACACATGGCTTAATCCACACAAAAAGTGGTGCAAGCCACCTTATTAAATTGCAAAAATTTGGCAATATACTATTGCTCATCAGTGAAGAAAAAGGGAGTTCGACAGATAGAGTTTTTGCAGAAGCTTGAAGGCAATATCACCAAAAAGTCTCTCTTAGCCAAAAATCTCCATCATTTTAACATTTAATCCTTGTAATGTCTTAGAACTATCATTTTGAGAAGCTCAAGTCTTGAGGTGGATGTATAGAAAACAATAGTTGTGCCCCATCTTCATCAAAGCTTTGGAGTAGATGAATCTCACCTTGGGTTCATCATTCGAATTTGGTAATCTATTAGCTTTTACTTTGATCTAAGTGTTCTTGTTATTATGAATGCTAGCTTTAACTTGTTAGTAGTTATGATGATAAGTGGCTAGTTTCTTGTATTGATTAAGATGATATAGTAATGATAGTTAATCCTTTTGTTATTTGGAGTTGATCGTGTTATTGCTAGCTTCTATTGTGTTGAAATCATCTTGCTTGCTTTGATTGTTAATGTGTGTATTGGAGTAATTAACCATTGCATGCACCTACACAATTAATAGAAACCGAACGGAGACGTTAGTTGTGAGATAAGGGTAAGAGGAACGGAAGGTAGAATCGACCCTAGTGGAATTCGATTCCTTATCCGGGGAATATTGTATTCACGTGTTTATCATGTCAAGTCATTAGGTTTAAGGTACTTAAACCAAGGATAAGGCATAGTGTAATTTTATACACTCGTATGAGGGAAAATTACATGTTTCGGAATGCACCATTCACACAATAGCACACCTTTGTTGATCGATTTCAATCAATTTAAGGGAATTAACTTGAACTATAAACCATCTTAGTCAATTTCTTTTATCGTTTGAACAATCTTTGTAGTTAATTATTAGTTCTTTTAAACAAAACTGCGATTCGGATCAAGATAATGATAACTAATCGGTGTTTAACCTCACATTTCCCTTGGGAGACGACCTTGACCACCACGCTAGACTACGATTGACCCGGTACACTGCCGGTGAGATTGAAACCCTAGAAAGGTTGCATCAAGTTTTTGGCGCCGTTGCCGGGAGTTGTAACGGTTTCTACTTATATTAGTTTAAAATTCTTGAGAAAGAATCAAAACTTTTTTCTAACCTAATTCTGTTTTATTTTCTTTTGGTACTTACCTCTTGGTAAGTTACCAAGTGTTGTTCACTGTTTTCTTGTTGTTTCTATTTTGCAGTTGATGACCCGTTCTAGAAGCGGTAAGGCCCCTCTCACTCCATATAAGCCCGACATCAACAGTTACGAAAGGAAATGACGAGCTGAGAATAAGCGAGGTCAAACTAGCCAAGGACAACTTGGTGAAGAAACTTCCCAAGAATCATCTAACCAAGAAATAGATATGGCCGAGATTAGCGATGAAACACAAGGTGAACAAGGATTGAATCATGCCCAAGGGCATGGTCAAAACCAAGCTAATTTAAATCCACCACCCATTCACCCACTTAACCCAAATCCGAACAATCAAAATCCTAATGACCAACAAAACCGAATCAAAACAATTCAAAATCAAAACAAAACCAAAACCGGAATCAAAACAACCGAAATAACCAAAACAACAATCCTCCATTTAGACCCCTATGTGATCAAACGAGTTAGAAGAAACCAACCAAATGATCCTATCCGTTTACCTAATGAAGGAGCTAACAACTTTGAAGTGAAAGGTCATCTCTTTGGATTGATTGATACTCGTTGTCAATTTTTTGGTGAAGATCACGAAGATCAACATCAACATCTTCATCTATTTGAGCAATTTTGCAACACGGCTAAGAGCCATGGTGTTCATAAGGAGTTGACAAGGATGTCAATGTTTCCTTTTTCATTGACCGGAAAGGCTAAAGATTGGTTTTCATCTCTTCCTCATCACTCATTGACTAGTTGGGAAGAAATACAAGACGAATTTTTAAAGCAATATTTCACACCCGGGAGAAATTTGAAATTGAAGGTTGAAATTGCTAACTTCAAGCAAAGAGTTGAAGAGTCTCTCGGAAGTGCATGGGAAAGATTTAAAAAATTGTTGAGAGCTTGTCCGATCATGGTTACACTCTTGAAATGCAAATCCAACTCTTTTGTAGACAATTGAAACATGAGTCCCGTGCGGATGTTGATCATGCATGTGGCGGTTGTTTGATGATGCGTGATGCACAAGAGGTATATGATGCTATTGAAAGAATCTCGAAAAACAATAGAATGTGGGAGACCGGATCGAGTACAAGAAAAGTCGCTTTTGTAGGAGAAACTACGTCCCAATCGGAAGTGCTAGCTCAACTAGCTTCTCTTAACAAAAAATTCGATGGTATGCAATCTAGCAAGACTTCGGATGTGTATGCACAAGGTGAATGCCCGATTGAGGAAATGAGATATGATGATGATACAACTTTTACAACGGGTGAATCGAGAGAACCTACAAATGAAGAGGTTAGTTTCATGCAACAACATCAAAATTTAAACAATGCTTATTCAAACTCCTTTAATGCTATAAGGAGAGATCATCCAAATTATCGTTGGTCCGAAAATGCAAACAAGCAAGGCCAACCACCATTCCCTTTACAACAAAGAACCTCTTTCAACCCAAATTCCCAAACTCGAAATTTCCAAGGAAATTCCTCCACCTATCCACAACAACCACCAACTCGATCTTATCAACAACACACCACCCAAAGCATTCCCATTACTCAAAATACTACTCAATCAAGTGACAATGTTGACAAATGGGGAGCAATGATGGATTATGGGTGTGGTATTTACTCAAGCTAAGAACATGGAATCCATGATGACTTCATGAGTTCGGTTACTAAAGATCTTAGCTCTTTGAGGACTACGATGAGTGGTCATGATACAAGAATGAAGACCATAGAAGCATCAATGCGAAATGTAGAAGAGCACATGAGTAGGGAAGGTGAAAGAAAGAGTAGTAGACCACCCGGTGGACTTCCTAGCAATACCGAGAGGAATCCAAGGGAGGTTAATGTTATCATTACTCGTAGTGGAAGGATTTGTGGAAGCAACGGTGTGGAAAATCCCGGAAATAACGAAGTGGAAGATGATTTAGATGACAAATTCGAAAAAGAGGAATTGAGTGAAGAAGAAGAGGAGATTGTTGACAACTTTTTGAGAAGGGATAGATATGTTGAAAGGGAAAGTGATGATGAAGAATGGGTGAAAGTGCCTAGAATCTTGAAAAACCCTAGAGCAAGTGATCTAAGGACTTTATTTAATGAACATGTGAGAGAGGATCAAGTTGAAGAACACACAATTCTTAAAAACTCTCCACCGGTTTACACTCAAAAAGCTCAAAGGGAACCAAGACAAAAATCGAAGAAGGAAAAGCAAGAAGACATTGATTGGCGGCCACCTAATGCCCAAACTTTCGAGGAAGCTTCTCCATCTCAACCGAACGACAAGGGTAAGGGAGGTATGAATTCTAATCCCACTTTAATTGACCTTGAATCACTCCCGTATCCCCCAAAGAACAAATTAAAAAGTTGAAGATGGATAAAATATATGCTCGCTTCCTTGATACTTTTCGCCATTTGAATATTAACATTCCCGTAATTGAAGCTTTAATTAATATGCCTACTTATGGGAAATTCCTTAAAGATATTTTGTCAAATAAAAAGCGTTTAGAAGAATATGAGAAAATTTGTCTTAATGAGGAATGCTCCGCGGTCTTACAACACAAGCTTCCTCCTAAACTTAAGGATCCCGGTAGTTTCACCATTCCGTGTGAAATCGGGAGATTTTTGTTTAAGAGAGTACTTTGTGACCTCGGTGCAAGTATAAATCTCATGTCTTATGCGGATTATATAAAAATCGGAATAGGAGAACTTAAAAACACGGAGATGACTCTCCAATTGGCGGATAGATCGATTAAATACCCTAAGGGAGTCGTTGAAGATGCTGTTAGTTAAGGTTGATAAGTTTTACTTCCCGGTTGATTTTGTGGTGATGGAAATGGAGGAAGGGTATTCAACACCCCTTATTCTTGGTCGTCCTTTCCTAGCCACGGGAAGAACTCTTATTGATGTTCAAAAAGGTGAGGTAATCTTGAGAGTTAATGAGGATAAAGTCACTTTTAATATCTTCAAGGCAATGAAACATCCATACGATTCACGAGAATCATGTTCTTTTATAGATGCTATATCTTGTTTGTGTGGATCGTACTAACTTACGAGGCCTTTGAAGATAAGCTTGAAGAATGCTTGGCTTTATCAATCTATAAAGAAGAAGAGAATGACAAAGAAATGAAGGAAGTGATTTTCCACTTGGATGCCGGCGGGCCTTTTAAAAGACAACCATGGCACCGGTATTTGGAACTAGATTTGAGTGGACCTGTTTTGAAACCTTCCATGGAAGAGCCACCAAGAAATCTGGAATTGAAATCTTTACCTTCTAATCTTAAATATGCTTTTCTTGCAAATGATAAAATGTTACCTGTTATTATTTCTTCGTCACTAACCGAGTTGCAGGAAGACCAACTGCTCAGGATGCTTAGAAAGCACAAGAAAGCATTCGGTTGGACGGTAGCGGACATTCATGGAATTAGCCCGGAAATTTGTGTGCACAAGATCATTTTGAATGATAATGCTAAACCGTGTGCACAACCACAACGCCGTCTCAATCCACATATGCAAGAAGTGGTGAAGAAAGAGGTTATCAAATTGCTAGAAATGGGCATAATCTTCCCTATCTCAGATAGTGAATGGGTTAGTCCTACTCAAGTGGTACCAAAGAAAGGCGGTTTTACAGTTAAGGAAAATGAGAAACACGAATGGATTCCTACAAGGGAAGTGACCGGATATCGCATGTGTATCGACTTTCGAAAACTGAATGAGCATACAAGGAAGGATCACTATCCACTACCGTACATTGTCCAAATGTTGGAGCGGTTGTGTGGACACAAATTCTATTGTTTCCTTGATGGTTATTCGGGATATCTACTGATTTTCATTACGGCCGGTGATCGAGAGAAGACAACATTTACTTGCCCTTATGGAAAGTTCACTTATAAAAGAATGCCTTTTGGTTTATGCAATGCCCCGGCCACATTTCAAAGATGTATGATGGCAATCTTTTCTGATATGGTTGAGAAATTTTTGGAGATATTTATGGACGATTTTAGTATTTTCGGAGATTCCTTTGATCAATGCTTAGCCCATTTGGAACGTGTCCTACAACGTTGTGAAGATACGAATTTGGTTCTAAATTAGGAAAAGTGTCACTTAATGGTATCCGATGGCAATCTTGTTCTAGGCCATAGAATTTCGAAGATGGTATCGAAGTTGACAAAGCAAAGATTGAGGTGATCGAAAAGCTACCGCCACTTTGGTAAACTTGAAGACCTTAAGAGGATTTCTTGGACATGCCGGATTTTATCGTCGTTTCATTGCGGATTTCTCGAAAATTGCTAAACCATTAAGCCATCTACTCGAAAAAAGAAGTACTTTTTAACTTTGATGAGAAGTGTATGAAAGCATTTAAAACTTTGAAGAAGATATTGGTAAGTGCGCATGTCTTAGTATCCCCGGATTGGACTTTACCGTTTGAATTGATGTGTGATGCAAGTGATCTAGCGGTTGGGGCTTTGTGTTAGGCCAACGTCATGACAAGGTTCTAAAGGCAATCTACTATGCATCTCATACTTTGAATGCGGCACAAATCAACTATGCCACAACCGAGAAGGAACTTTTGGCGGTTATCTTCGCCTTGGATAAGTTTCGTTCTTACCTCATCGGTTCTAAGGTTATTGTCCACACCGATCATGCGGCACTCCGGTATCTAATGAACAAGAAGGATGCAAAGCCAAGACTTTTACGATGGATTCTACTTCTTCAAGAGTTCGATGTGGAAATTAAAGACAAGAAAGGTAAAGACAATGTAGTGGCGGATCATTTGAGTAGACTAGAGATCGTTGAAGAGGAAGGTACAAGGAAAGAGATCCAAGATGCATTCCCGGATGAACAACTTATGGTGATTGATGCACCTCCATCCATGCAACTCATTGGAAACAACCCCATGCAAAAAGAGGATTCGCCATGGTTTGGTAACATTGTTAATTATTTTACACATGGTTATATCCCACATCATTGGACATGGCAAAAGAAAAAGAAAATTTTCCATGATTTGAAATTCTATTATTGGGAGAAACCGGACCTTTTTCGGAGGTGTTCGGATGGCATCATTAGGAGATGCATTCCTAATACTAAAATTTCAAGTCTACTATCCTTTTGTCATGGACGTGAAGTTGGAGGCCATCATGGTGGATGGAAAACCGCTTATAAAGTTTTACAATGTGGTTTTTATTGGCCTACGTTATATAGAGATGCACATCATTATGCTAAATCTTGTGAGTCATGCCGAGGAAATGGGGAAATGTATCTAAGAAACATGAAATGCCTCTCCACCCTATTCTAGAGTGTGAATTGTTTGATGTATGGGGCATCGATTTCATGGGGCCATTTCCTCCATCATTTGGTAATAAGTTTATTTTGCTAATGGTTGACTATGTATCTAAATGGGTTGAAGCCCAAGCTCTTCCCACCAATGATGCCGGAGTAGTGATGAAGTTCCTTAAAAAGAACATCTTCACGAGATTTGGCACTCCTCGGGCCATCATTAGTGATAGAGGATCTCATTTTTGTAATCAACCATTCACAAAATTGCTTGAAAAGTATGGTGTGAAGCACAAGATAGGTACACCGTATCACCCACACACTAGTGGTCAAGTGGAAGTGTCTAACCGAGAAGTGAAACGGATCATTGAAAAAAACGGTAGACACCAACCGTAAAAATTGGTCGGTGAAACTCGATGATGCACTATGGGCATATAGAACGGCTTTTAAAACACCCATTGGTTGCTCCCCTTATAAACTAGTATTCGGAAAATCTTGTCATCTTCCGGTTGAGTTAGAGCACCGAGCTTTTTGGGCTATCAAGTTTCTTAACTTTGATCCCCAAGCCGTAGGTGTCATAGGTTGCTCCAACTCACGGAATTGGAAGAATTTCGTTTAGATGCTTATGAAAACGCCCGTATCTATAAGGAACGCACGAAGTCGTTTCATGATAAAAAGATTTTTCGTCGTGAGTTCCATATAGGTGACGAGGTGCTTTTGTATAATTCCCGTTTAAAGTTGTTTCCAGGAAAGTTGAGATCGAGATGGACATGTCCTTTCAAGGTTACCAAAGTGTATACTTCCGGAGCGGTGGAGCTTGCGATGGAAAAACCTCATTTCTAGCCAATGGACATCGAGTGAAACTGTTTATTAAAGAGGAAGGAATCCCTCAACTTGAGGATTTGATGTTCCTCACCGACCCCCCTTCTGACTAATAAAGAAGCAAAGTCTAGCTATAGACTATAAACTTAGCAACCCCGGGTACTATCTTTCCTTTTACCGCTTATGCATCATTTTGGTAAGATTATGTGCTTCTGTGCTATGTGTTTAAGTGGTATTAGTTGGTAGTAGTCCCTACGATTGATCGTATAATTCCATTTAATCTACCGTATAATCTCGTCGAGCCAACGACGTTAAACGAAAAGCGCTCCCGGGAGGCAACCCGATAGACCGTATAATTTTAATTTTAAGTTTAGCTCTTGTCTTGATATGTGCTAAAAGTAATGTGCTTGACATGTGTGGTGTGTTTGTTTTAAGTGTTAGAATTTATTTTTCTAAGTATAAAGATAAGTGTTCTTTGTTTTGGGTGATAGAAAAATTTTCTAAATGAAAGTTTTGGGTATTTTGCTCTCTGTTAAGCAATAGTGATTGGTGGCTTGAGCCATGGGCATTGTGGCCTGCACCACTTTAATTCCTTTTAATCTGACAATTTAATTTAGTGGCTTGCACCACTTTGTCTACTTTAACTCAAAGTAATTGAATGGCCTGCGCCCCACCCTCAATTTTCAACTGTAAATCCATTTCCTCTCTCCACCAGTACACCATTTCCTTCGCACACTGCTCTCAATTTTCCTTCTATCCAACCATCAACAGCAGCCGCCATCTTCCTCGGTCCTCTTCTCATCCAATACTCCTTAACCCGAGTGACAGGACGGTGCTAAGGAACTAAAGGGATGAAATTTCGGTGCTTGGATTGGAACACCATTAATTCCGGCCACCTTCTTAATTTCCGGCGGTCAACTTCAACAACATGGTAACAAGTTGCTTGTTTTTTTTATTCCATCAAATTATCGTCAATTTCTCGTAATTTCATTAATTTTAATATCAAACCGGAGGATGGGATTTAATTAGTTGGATGAACTGTGTTGTTGTTGCTGTGTTGTTGTTGTCACCACTACCATTACCATAGATGTCCGGCAAACCCTCTCATAGTAAGAAAAATCCGTCTACCAAAAAGCGTAGAATTGTCACCGTCCCTGCACCCCAGTTGAAAGCTCTAACACGAGCCGAGCAAGATATCTTGTTCGGTAGGACCGCTAATGCCGCAGCCCGTCAAAATTATGCCAGAATCTTTAGTCAGAGACCTGTCGTGTCAAAGCGTAGTCTCAGCATTTCGCGTATCACTCCTAGGCTTGCGACAATCATTTATGATCGTAAATGGGGAGCCGTGGCAGCCATACGAACTGCACCCATTAATTTTACAATGGTGGCGGAATTTTATTCTGTGTTGTCCAGTGTTAATCCAGAAGAGTTTGAGAATGGTGTAGTCAGTTCTGTCACGATTCGCAGAACCAAAATCCCTTTCACCCTTAAAGCCATTAATGAGTTTTATCGTATTCCCGAAGTACCAAGAAGAGTCGAGTTTAACACCGTTTGGGAGTTAGATAATCCAACTAAATTATAGGAGCGAGCTGAAGCTTTTAAGAAGAAAGTTGATCCGAGTCTTGAATGGGTTAAGGGTAGATTCCCTTTGGGAATACCACACGTGAAGTTAGGGCCCTTCGGCACTTTCTGGGTCACAACGTTTGTCCTTCTCGTCATCTTTTGACCTTTAACGTTGAGGAGGCTTGCACCGCCTTCGCTATCCTAGAGGGTATTCCTGTCGATTTAGGAAGCATCATTCATGCCAAGGCCGTGTTGTTTGCCAAAACGTGTCGCCAGGATGGCAACATGCCTTTCCCTAATCTTATCACGAGTCTCTGTACGCTTCATCGAGTCACCCCACTTCCTAGTGATACGTTAATTGCTCCATCCACAATGTCGATCGGCCCTAACCTCCCTAAGCCTCCTCCCCGTCGATCTTCAGTCCCTCTTGTGTCTCAGTCTCAGCCGCCTCGCTTTCCACCGTCATTTACCCCCTCGTCTAGTCAGTCTGCTCCTCGTTTCGGACCTTCCACTCTGGACCCAGCCCTAACTGCCCGTTTAAATTTTCAAGATACTGAGCTGGCTTTCCTCCGTGGAAGTCAGGCTGCCTCCAGTGCCAACACAACTTTAGGATTTGAGCGGATGTGTCAGTGGGCCAATGATATCTGAATTGGTATTCGAGGCCAGCGTGATTTTCTTGCCAACGTTAACCCGTCTATGACCGAGCAATCCAAATTGTATCCCCAGGTGTTACGAAATTCCTACCATTCCGGACTGGTTTCTGCCGTTCCCGTTTTTACTCCTTATCGGCCCGTATCCTTACGTAATACATTGGTAGTGTGTCGAGTCGGCTTTTACGAGTACGGTCTGAAGCTTTCCCTCGGACGGCGTAACTATGCCTTCTTCGGTGGATTTTCTCAATGCCGGTACGAGCACGATGGGTCTAGAGAGTTCGGTGCGCGTGACTACGTTCGGCGCTAATTACAGTGGAACCATTCTTGGTACTTCTTCTGAGCCAATCGAGATGCCCAGTAATCCACGCGTAGCCAAATTTCCAGGAGACAGCATTCTTAATCGGATGACATTTTCTCTAGCTGGTGTTGTGTACGACGAAACTTATCATGACTCGGATGAGCACAAGGACGATGCTTAATTCAATTAGCTGTTATTGTTTTTAATTTTCCAACATTCTCATCATTTCACTTTTGACTATTCGGCTTGTCACTACTTTGTGGTGGGAATATGTCAGCGAATATTAAACTATTTGGCTTGTCACTACTTTGTGGTGGGAATATGTCAGAGTATTCCATATTTAGAGTCAAATTGAAAGACAGATGCACTTGAGTTTATTCTCTTAGTGTATGTTTGATATGTTTTTAGTGTAATTTTTATCTCCTGTTTTAGTCACACAAAAAAAAGAGAAATTTTTAATAGTGGCTTGCGCCACTTTTAATAGTGGCCTGCGTCACATACCTTTAATTTTACCTTTAATTTCCATTATGCTTTTTGTCCTGTTTGCAGACTCTTTGACAACTTTCAGTCAAGTGGCCTGAGCCATGACATTGGTGGCTTGAGCCATTTTACACTATTGCTTATCAGAGAGTTTTGCACTCCTTTCCGTTGCTCTCCTCTCTTTTTTCTATATAATAACCACCCTTTCTTCTAATTCCTTCACACTCAAAATACCACTCTCCTCTCTTTTATCACTTTATCTCTTATCATGTCTTAACAATGAGCTCACTCCACCACCTTCACCCTCCCTAACGACCCGGACTCCACCGACTCGCTCCCGGGTATACCCACCCTCGTTCTCCTCCACACATCCTAACGTATGGCTGCAGACGGCTATAAATCGTTATACCCTACGTTTCAGCCATGCCCCAATTCAATACGAGAAAGGATTGAATCTAAATAAACTCAATGAGTTTTCCAAGATGCGAGTTGATTAGGGTGGGTGGACCCGAGTTGTTAGGGCTCCAGGGGCGTATCAATGTTTCTATGGTCCGTGAGTTCTATTCCGTTCTTTATGGAGCGGGGGATCGGTAGGCGGCACGAATGAGGTGCCAATGCGTGGTGTTCGCATCCACTTTTACCCCTAGTATCATTAATGCCGCTTTTAACCTCTCTGAAACCTTTGTTGAGTCGGTGGCTCCCTACGAACAGTTGTGGGAACTTCATATCCCGGAGAACATGACCCTCCATGTTTACGAGGCTCTCGGCACTCTGTTCCGATCTAACCGTGCTCCAGGAGCGATAAATGCTGCCAACCTTGACACTGATGCACGCGCATGGAAACATTTCCTCAACTCCAGAGTTCTGCCCTCCTCGCAATTCTCGCAGGCTTGCGATGAGGAGCTTGTCCACATGCACGCTATTCGGTTTGGTGCATTGATCAAGCAGGGCACCATCATCCACAGGACAGCTATCAACTTCGCTAGAGCTCAGCATCGCCCTTGTCAGCCGCTTCATTATGCTTGGCTCATTACGCACCTTTGCACTCGGGTTGCGGGCCTACCTCACCAATTTGGTGATGAGCTTATGCCTAGCCGTGCTACCCACTCTGGTTTCTTACCTATTGATCTTCCTGATGGCTCCTCCACTCCACCCTTTTCCACATCCTCTTCTGATTCTGATTATGAATGATCGTCATGGTGTTCGGTTCAGTTGGTACTGTTGTTGGTTCGTTTCTAAGTATTTAAGTTCTACCCACTCTGGGTTTCAATAAAAGTTGTTGTGTCTGTGATCATCAGTTTTAGATTGTCATCAGTTGGTTTAAATAATTTGGTGCTAGACACCTTTGTTGTCTGTTAGTGCTAGACACCTTTGTTGTACGTTGTTGTATGTTGGTGCTAGACAACAAAGGTGTCTAGCACCAAATTATTTAAACCAAGCGATGACAATCTAAAACGATGATCACGGACACAACAACTTTATTGAAACCCGAGTGGGTAGAACTTAAATACTTAGAAGACGAACCAACAATGCAAATGAGCCAGGCACCATGACGATCATTCATAATCGAATCGAAGAGGATGTGGGGGTGGAGTGGAGGAATACATCGAGAAGATCAACGGGTAAGAAACGCAGGCGGGTAGCACGGCTAGGCATAAGCTCATCACCAAATTGGTGAGAACAGGCCCGCAACCAGAACAAAGGTGCGTAATGAAGCCAAGCATAAGAAGCGGCAGCAAGGGCGATGCTTTGTAGCTTCTAGCGAAGTTGATAGTTGTCATGTGGATGATGGTGCCCCGATTGATCAATGCACCAAACCGAATAGCGTGCATGAGAACAAGATCCTCATCGATAAGAATTGCGAGGAGGCGAACTGCAGTTGAGGAAATGTTTCCATACGCACGCATCGATGTCAAGATTGGCAGCATTTATCAAGCTCTGAGCTGGTTAGATCGGAACAGAAGTTCCGAGAGCCTCGTAAAAACACGGAGGTCATGTTCTCCGGGATATGGTTCCCACAATGACCCAAATGAAACCACCGACTCAACAAAGGTTTCGAAGGTTAAAAGCGGCATTAATGATACTAGGTAAAAGGACGCGAACACCACGCATTACCTCATTCGTGCCGATACGATCTATCTGTAAAGAACGGAATAGAACTCACGGACCATAGAAACATTGATACGCCCCCTAGAGCCTAACAAATCAGTCCACCCACCCCAATCAACTTCTCGCACTTGGAAAACTCATTGAGTTTATTTAGATTCAATCATTTCTCGTATTGAATTGGGCATGGCTGAAATAGTAGGTATAATCGATTTATAGCTTGATTAGCTCATAATGCTTCAGGATGAGTGGAGGAAAACGAGGGTAGGTATACCCGGGAGCAGAGAAATCGGGGAGTCTAGGTTGTTGGGAGGGTGAAGCGTGGTGGAGTGAGCTCATTGTTAGAAGACATGATAAGAGATAAAGTGATAAAAGAGAGGTGAGAGTGGTATTTGAGTGTGAAAGGAATTAGAAGAAAGTGGTTATTATATAGAAAAAGGAGGAGAGCAGCGAAAGGAGTGCAAAACTCTCTAATAAGCAATAGTGTAAAATAGCTCAAGCCACCAATGTCATGGCTCGAATAACTTCGACTGAAAGTCAAAAGTCTAAAGCAGACAAAAAGCATAATGGAAATTAAAGGTAAAATTAAAGGTATGTGGCGCATGTTAGCACTATTAAAAGTAGCGCTTGTGCCACTATTAAAAATTTCTCTCTTTTTTGGACTAAAAACGGAGATAAAAATTACACTAAAAACATATCAAACATACACTATGAGAATAAAATCAAGTGCATCTATCTTTTCAATTTGACTCTAAATATGGAATACTGACATATTCCCACCACAAAGTAGTGACAAGCCAAATAGTTTAATATTGGCGACGACATATTCCACCACAAAGTAGTGACAAGCCAAATAGTCAAAGTGAAATGATGAGAATGTTGGAAAATTAAAAACAATAACGGCTAATTGAATTAAGCATCGTCCTCCGTCTCATCCGAGTCATGATAAGTTTCGTCGTACACAACACCGCCTAGAGAAAATGTCATCCGATTAAGAATCTTGTCGTCTCCCCGGAAATTTGGCTACGCGTGGATTACCGGGCATCTCGGTTGGCTCGAAGAAGTACCAAGAACGGACTGACGAGTGCGCCGAGCACGTAGTCATGCGCACCGAACTCTCAGACCCATCGTGCTCGACCGCCACCGAAAATCCACTTTGAAGAAGGCATAGTTATGCGATCGAGGGAAAGCTTCGGACTCCGTACTGTAAAAGCCGACTCGATTTCTACACCAACAAACACTTGAAGGATCGGCTGATAAGAGTAAAAAGCGGAGACAGCGAATCCGATCCCGACGGTGTAGGGAATTTGAACTACTTGGGATACAATTTGGATTGCTTCGGTCATAGGCCAGTTGCCGAAGAAAATCACGCGGCCTCGAATACCAATTCGGATATCATTGGCCCACTGACACATCCACTCAAATCCTAAAGTTAGGACCTGTGTTGGCACTAAATTTTGACTACCACGGAGGAAAGCCGTACCCGATATCTTAAAATTTAAAGGGCGTTTAGGGCAGGGTCAAGTGGAAGGTCCGAAACGAGAAGCGAGCTAGATCGAAGACGAGGTAAATGACGGTGGAAAGCGAGGCGGCAGAGCCTATACAAGAGGGACTGAAGATCGACGGGAAGGAATCATGAGGTTAGGGCCGATCGACACCCAGGGATGGGGCAGTGCTTTCGTATCACTAGGAAGTGGGGTGACTCGATGAAGCGTACAGAGACTCGTGATAAGATTAGGGAAAGGCATGTTGCCATCTGGCGACACGTTTTGGCAAACAACGGCCTTGGCATGAATGATGCTTCCTGCATCGGCAGAATACCCTCTAGGATAGCAAGGCGGTGCAAGCCTCCGCAGCGTTAAAGGTTGAAAGATTGCGAGAAGGACAAACGTTGTGACCCGAAAAGTGCTTAAGGGCCCTAACTTCACGTGTGGTATTCCCAAAGTGAATCTACCCTTAACCCGATTCAAGACTCGGATCAACTTTCTTCTTAAAGCTTCGGCCCGCTCTATAATTTAGTTGGATTATCTAACTCCCAAACGTGTTAAACTTCGACTCTTCTTGGTACCGGGAATCTGATAAAACTCATTAATGGCTTTAGGGGTGAAAGTGGATTTTGGTTACTCGCAATAATTTGACAGCGAATTGACTACATTCTCAAACTCTTCTTGCAGGATTAACACCTTGGACAACAGTGCTGCGAATAAAATTCGCCACCATTGTAAAATTAATGGGTGCGTTTATATGGGCTGCCACGCTCCCCATTCTGATCATCAATGATTTTCGCAAGCCTAGGAGTGATACGCGAAATCTTGAGACTACCTTCGACACGGCAGTCTCCCCGACTAAAATTACGGCATAATTTTGCGAGACTCTTGCGGTATTAGCGGTCCTACCGAACAAGATATCTTGCTTCGGCTCGTGTTAGAACTCTCAAATGTGGGTGCTGGATCGTGACAATTCTACGCTTTTTGGTTGACGGATTTTTCTTACTATGAGAGGGGTTTACCGGACATCTATGGTAAAAGGTGGTGGTGACAACAACAACACTACGGCAACAACAACGCTTCATCAACTAATTAAATCCCATCCTCCGGTTTGATATTAAAATTAATGAAATTATGAAAATTGAAGATAATTTGATGGAATAAAAAAACAAGCAACTATGTTACCGTGTTGTTGAAGTTGACCGCCGTAAATTAAGAAGATTGGCAGAATTAATGGTGTTCCAATCCAAGCACTTTAAATTCGTCCCTTTAGTTCCTTAGCACTTCACTGTCACTTCAGGTTAGGAGTATTGGATGAGAAGAGGACGAGAGGAAAATGGCGTAACTGCTATTGATGGTTTGATAGAAGAAAATTGAGAGCTTTGTGCGAAGAAATGGTGTACTCAGTGGAGAGAGAAATGGATTTGCAGTTGAAAATTGAGGGCGGCCCGAGCGCAGTCATTCAATTACTTTGAGTTAAAGTAGACAAAGTGGTGCAAATACCTAAATTAAATTGTCAATTAAAAGGAATTAAAGTGGTGCAGAAATGCCCATTACTCAAACCACCAATCACTATGTGCTTTAACAGCGAGCAAATACCCAAAACTTTCATTTAGAAAATTTTTCTATCACCCAAAACAAAGAACACTTATCTTTATACTTAGAAAAATAAATTCTAACACTTAAAACAAACACACCACACATGTCAAGCACATTACTTGCTTAGCAACATATCAAGACAAGCGTAAACTTAAAATTAAAATTATACGGTCTATCGGGTTGCCTCTCCGAGACGCTTTGTTTAACGTCGTTGGCCTCGACAGATTATACGGTAGATTAAATGGAATTATAGCTGCAGTCAATCGTAGGACTACTACCAACTAATACCACTTAAACACATAGCACGAAGCACATAATCTTACCAAAATGATGCATAAGCGTGTAAAGGAAGATAGTACCCGGAACCTTGCTAAGTTTATAATCTATAGCTAGACTGCTTCTTTATTAGTTCGAAGAAGAGGTCGTGAGAACATCACCTCCTCAAGTTGAGGGATTCCTTCCTCTTAATAAACAACGATTTCACTCGATGTCCATTGGCTAGAAATGAGGTTTTCCATCGATAAAGCTCACTCCTCGAAGTATACACTTTGGTAACCTTGAAAGGACTTGTCCATCTCGATCTCAAATTTCTGGAAACAACTTTAAGCGGGAATTATACAAAAGCACCTCGTCACCTATATGGAACTCACGGCGAAAATCTTTTATCATGAAACGACCCGTGCGTTCTTATAGATGCGGCGTTTTCATAAGCATCTAAGCGAAATTCTTCAATTCCGTGAGTTGGAAGCAACCTATGATCACTGCGGCTTGGGGATCAAAGTTAAGAAACTTGATAGCCCAAAAAGCTCGGTGCAACTCAACCGGAAGATGACAGATTTTCCGAATACTAGTTTATAAAGAATTTAACAATGGGTGTTTTAAAAACCGTTCTATATGCCCATAGTGCATCATCAAGTTTCACCGATAATTTTGCGGTTGGTAATCTACCGTTTTTCAATGATCGTTTCACTTCTCGGTTAGACACTTCCATTGACCACTGAGTGTATGGGGTGTCTGATGTACCTATCTTGTGCTTCACACCATACTTTTCAAGCAATTTGTGAATGGTGGTGCAAATGAGATCCTCTATCACTAATGATGGCCCGAGATGCCAAATCACCAGTGAAGATGTTCTTTTAAGGAACTTCATCACTACCTCGGCATCAATGGTAAGGAAAAAACTTGGGCTTCAACCCGTTTAGATTCATAGTCAACCATTAGCAAAATAAACTTATTACCAAATGATGGAGAATGGCCCCATGTAAGTCGATGCCCCATACATCAAACAATTCACACTCTAGAATCAGGGTGGAGAGGCATTTCATGTTTCTTAGATACATTTCCCCATTTCTGCATGAACTCAAGATTTTTAGCATAATGATGTGCATCTCTATATAACGTAGGCCAATAAAAACTGCATTTGAGTAAAACTTTATAAGCGGTTTTCCATCCACCATGATGGCCTCCGACTTCCGTCCATGACAAAGGATAGTAGACTTGAAATTTTAGTATTAGTGAATGCATCTCCTAATGATGCCATCCGAACATACTACTCGAAAAAAGGTCGGTTTCTCCCAATAATAGAATTTCAAATCATGGAAAAATTTCTTTTTCTTTTGCCATAATCTAATGAGGTGGGATATAACCATATTGTAAAAATAATTAACAATGTTGGCCAAACCATGGCGAAATCCTCAAATTTTTGCGATGGGTTGTTTCCAATGAGTTGCATGATGGAGGTTCATCAATCACCGCTAGAGTTGTTCTATCGAATGCATCTTGGATCTCTTTCCTTGTACCTTCCTCTTTCAACTTATCTCTAGTCCTACTCAAATGATCCGCCACTACATTGTCTTTACCTTTCTTGTCTTTAATTTCCACATGAAACTCTTGAAGAAGTAGAATCCATCATTAAAAGTCTTGGCTTTGCATCGCCCTTCTTGTTCATTAGATACCGAGAGTGCCGTCATGTCGGTGTGGACAATAGCTTAGAACCGATAGGCTAAAACGAAACTTATCAAGCGCGAAGATAACTTTAGCCAAAAGTTCCTTCTCGGTTATGGCATAGTTGGTTTGTGCCTGCGCATTCAAAGTATGAGATGCATAGTAGATTTCCTTTAGAACCTTTGTCATGACGTTGGCCTAACTGCAGCTCTAACCCGCTAGATCACTTGCATCACACATCAATTCAAGCGTAAAAGTCCAATCGAATACTAAGACATGCGCCCTTACCAATCTCTTCTTCAAAGTTTTAAATGCTTTCATACAACTTCTCATCAAAGTTAAAAGTACTTCTTCTTCGTAGTAGATAACTTAATGGTTTAGCAATTTTCGAGAAATCCGCAATAAACGACGATAAAATCCGGCATGTCCAAGAAATCCTCTTAAGATCTTCAAGTTTACGGTGGGTAGCTTTTCGATCACCTCAATCTTTGCTTTGTCAACTTGATACCATCTTCGAAATTCTATGGCCTAGAACGATGCCATCGAATACCATTAAGTGACACTTTTTTCCCAATTTAGAACCAAATTCGTATCTTCACAACATTGTAGGACACGTTCCAAATAGGCTAAGCATTGATCAAAGTCTCGAAAATACTAAAATCGTCCATAAATATCTCCAAAAATTTCTCAACCCTGCTCGAAAAGATTGCCATCATACATGCTTTGAAATGTGGCAGGCATTTCATAAACCAAAGGCATTCTTTTACATAAGTGAACTCCATAAAGGCAAGTAAATGTTGTCTTCTCGATCACCCGGCCCGTAATGAAAATGCAGATATCCCGATTAACCATCAAAGAAACAATAAATTTGTGTCCACACAACCGCTCCAACATTTGGACAATGCGGTAGTGGATAGTGATCACTCCTTGTATGCTCATTTTTCGAAAGTCGATACACATGCGATATCTGATCACTTCCCTTGTAGGAATCCATTAGGTGTTTCTCATTTTCCTTAAGCTGTAAAACCGCCTTTTCTGGTACCACTTAAGTAGGACTAACCCATTCATATGCAGATAGGAAGATTATGCCCATTTCTAGCAATTTGATAACCTCTTTCTTCACCACTTCTTGCATATGTGGATTGAAGACATTTAGCGTTATGGTTGTGCGCACGATTTAGCTGCCATTATCATTCAAAATGATCTTGTGCACACAAATTTCACGTGCTAATTCCATGAATGTCATTACCATCAACCGAATGCTTTCTTGTAAGCTTTTCTAAACATCTGGCGGTCTAATGCTGCAACACGTTGTATTTGAAAAATAATAGCCAGTAACATTTTATCATTTGCAAAAAAGCATATTTAAGATTACAAAGATAAAGATTTCAATTCCAAATTCTGGTGAAGCTGCTTTCCACGGAAGGTTTCAAAGCAGTCCACTCAAATCTAGTTCCAAATGCCACGGTGTATGGTTGTCTTTAAAAGGCCCTTCTTCATCCAAGAAAATCACTTCCTTCATTTCTTTGTCATTCTCTTCTTCTTTATAGATTGATAAAGCAAAGCATTCTTCAAGCTTATCTTCAAAGGCACGTAAGTTAGTGCCACACAAACTTGAAGATATAGCATCTATAAAGAACATGATTCTCGTGGAATCATGTATGGATGTTTCATTGCCTTGAAGATATTAAAAATGACTTTATCCTCATTGGCTCTCAAGATTACCTCACCCTTTTTGAACATCAATAAAGTTCTTCCCCGTGGCTAGAAAAGGGCGACCAAGAATAAGGTGTTGAATACTTCTTCCTCCATTTCCATCACAAAATCAACCGGGAAGTAAAACTTATCAACCTTAACTAACACATCTTCAACGACTCCTTAGGGTATTTAATCGATCTATCCGCCAATCGAGGGTCATCTCCGATCATTTTCAAGTTCTCACTATTAAAGTTTTATATAATCCCGCGTAAGACATGAGATTTATACTTGCACCTTAGAGTCACAAAGATACTCTCTTAAACAAAAATCCCGATTTCACACGGAATGAAATTGAAACTACCCTGATCCTTAAGTTTAGGAGAAGCTTGTGATGCTAAGACGCTGAGGCATTCCTCGATTAAGACAAATTTTCTCATATTCTTCTAAACGCTTTTTGTGACAAAATATCTTTAAGGAATTTCCCATAAATAGGCATATTAATTAAACTTCAATTACGAAATGTTAATATTCAAATGGCGAAAAGTGTCAAGGAAGCGAGTATATTTTTCTTTTTTTATCCCATCTTCAACTTTTAATTTGTTGCTTTTGGGGGAATGCGGAAGATTCAAGTTCAATTAAAGTGGATTAAATTCATACCTCCCTTACCATTGTCGTTGTTGAGATGGAAAGCTTCTCGAGAAGATTTGGGCATTAGGTGGCAGCCAATCAATGTCTTCTTGCTTTCCTTCTTCGATTTTTGTCTTGGTTCCCTTGGAGCTTTTGAGTGTAAACAGTGGAGATTTTTAAGAATTGTGTGTTCTTCAACTTGATCCTCCTCTCACATGTTCATTAAATAAAGTCCTTAGATCACTTGCTCTAGGGTTTTTCAAGATTCTAGGCACTTTCACCCATTCTTCATCATCACTTTCCACTTTCAACATGCTCTATCCCTTCTCAAAAAAGTTGTCAACAATCTCTCTTTCTTCTTCACTCAATTCCTCTTTTTTTTTCGAATTTGTCATCTAAATCATCTTCCCGCCGTTATTTCCGGGATTTTCCACACGTTGCTTCCACAAATCCTTCACACTACAGTAGCGATAACATTAGCCTCCCCTCGGTTCCTGCCGTATTGTACTAGAATTCCGCAGGTGGTCCTACTACCTCTCTTCTTTCACCTTCCTTACTCATGTGCTAACTCTACATTTCGCATTGATGCTTCTATAGTCTTCATTCTTGTATCATGACCACTTCATCGTAGTCCTCAGAGAGCTAAGATCTTTAGTAAATGCTGAACTCATAGAAATCATCATGGATTCCATGTTCTTAAAGCTTGAGTAGATACCAGCCCATAAAAGATTATCCATCATTTATACAGGATTTGTCAACATTGTCACTTGATTGAGTAGTATTTTAGTAATAGGAATGCTTTGGATGGTGTGGTTGATAAGATCGAGTTGAGCAATGGTTGTTAATGGATAGGTGGAGAATTTCCTTGGAAATTTGAGTTTGGGGAATTTGGGTTGAAAAAGGTTCTTTGTTATAAAAGGAATGAGTAGTTGGCCTTGCTTGTTTGCATTTTAGAATATAGCGATAATTTGGATGATCTATCCTTATAGCATTAAAGGAGTTTGAATAAGCATTGTTTAAATTTTGATGTTGTTGCATGAAATAACTCTTCATTTATGTAGGATCTCTCGATTCACCTGCATAAAAGTTGTATCATCATCATATCTCATTTCCTCAATCGGGCATTCACCTTGTGCATACACATCCGAGAATATTTGCTAGATTGCATACCATCGAATTTTTTGTTAAAAGCTAGAAGCAAGCTTAGCACTTCCGATTGGGACGTAGTTTCTCTACAAAAGCGACTTCTTTCTTGTACTCGATCCGGTCTCCCCACATTATTGTTTTTTCGGGACTTCTTTCAATAGCATCATATACCTCTTGTTGCATCACGCATCATCAAACAACATCGCCACATGCATGATCAACATCCGCACGAGACTTCATGTTTCAATTGTCTACAAAAGAGTTGGATTTACATTTCAAGAGTGCGCCAACCATGATCGAGACAAACTCTCAACAATTTTTAAATCTTTCCCATGCACTTTCGAGAGACTCTTCAACTCCTTGCTTGAAGTTAGCAATTTCAACCTTCAATTTCAAATTTCTCCGCACGTATGAAATATAACTAATTAAATCTTGTATTTCTTCCCAACTAGTCAATGAGTGATGAGGAAGAGATGAAAACCAATCTTTAGCCTTTCCGTCAATGAAAAGGAAACATTGACATCACTTAATCAACTCGCTTATGAACACCATTAGGGACTCTGCTTCAGCCGTGTTACAAAATTCTTTCAAAAATAGATGAAGATGTTGATGTGGATCTTAAAGTGATCTTCACCAAAAAATTGACTACAGTATCAATCAATCAAAGAGATGACCTTTCACTTCAAAGTTGTTAGCTTTCATTAGGTAATACGGATAGGATCATTTGGTTAGTTTCTAAGCTGATTTGATCACATAGGGAGTCTAAATGGAGGATTGTTGTTTTGGTTATTTCGGGTTGTTTTGATTCCGATTTTGGTTTCGCATTTTGATTTTGATTTCTGATTTGATTACGGTTTTGTTGAGTCATTAGGATTTTGATTGTTCGAATTTAGTTATGGGTGAATGGGTGGTGGATTTAAATTAGCTTGTTTTGACCATGCCCTTGGGCATGATTCAATCCTTGATCACCTTGTGTTTCATCGCTAATCACCGACCATATCTATTTCTTGGTTAGATGAATTCTTGAGAAGTTTCTTCGCCAAGTTGTCCTTGGCTAGTTTGACCTCGCTTATTCTCGGCCAAAATTGCCTTTGCAAGTAGCTGTTGATGTCTTATAGTGGAAATGAGAGGGGCCTACCGCTTCTAAAAACGGGTCACTCAAAACAAAAATAGAAACAACAAGATGAAGCAACTACTTGGTAACTTACCAAGAGGTAAGTACCAAAAGAAAATAAAAATGCGAATAGAGTTAGAAAAAGTTTTGATTCTTTTTTCTCAAGAATTTTAAACTAATATAAGTAGAAACCGTTACAAATCACTCGAACGCGAATAAAAACTGATGCAACCTACTTACTAGGTTTCAATCTCACCCCTGTAGCGGCGTGCAGGGTCAATCATGAGTCTAGCATGGTAGTCAAGGTCGTCTCCCAAGGAAATGTGAGGTTAAACACCCGATTAGTTATCATTATCTTGATCAAATCGCAGTTTGTTTAAAAGAACTAATAATTAACTACAAAGATTGTTCAAACTTGATAAAAGAAATTGACTAAGATGGTTTATAGTTCAAGTTAATTCCACTTAAATTGATTGAAATTGATCAACAAAGGTGTGCTATTGTGTGAATGGTGCATTCGAAACATATAATTTTCCACTTTCATGCTGAGTGTATAAAACAACTGCTATGCCTTATCCCTTAGTTTAAAATAAAACTTAAAACTAATGACTGCGATTTTGATAAACCGTGGGATTCTAATATTCCCGGATAAGGAGTCGAATTCCCAGAGTTTAGCCGAATTCGATTCTACACTGCTCATTCCTCTTACCCACTTATCTGCAACTAGGTCTCCGTTCGGTTTCTATCAATTGTGTAGATGGTGCAATGGTTACTCAATACACGTGCATCAAAAACAGATGATTTCAACACTTGATAAAGCTGTATCTTAGTAACACGATCAACTCAAATAACAAAGGATTAGCTATCATTACTATATCATCTTAATCAATACAAGAAACTAGCCAATTATCATCATTGGCTACTAACAAGTTAAAAGCTAGCATTAATAATAACAAGAACACTTAGATCAAAGTAAAAGCTAATAGATTACCAAATTCGAATGATGAAATTTTTAGGTGGATTCATCTACTCCAGTTTTGATGAAGATGGAGTACATAATATTGTTTTCTATACATCCATGCTCAGACTTGAGCTTCTCAAAATGATAGTTCTAAGACATTACAAGGATTAAATGTTAAAATGATGGAATTTTTGGCTAGAGAGCCTTTAGGTGATATTGCTGCTCAAAACTACAAAAAAACTCTATGCAATTCTCGAACTCCATTTTTCTTCAACTGATGAGCAATAGATATATTGCCAAATTTTGCAATTTAATAAGGTGAACATGTGGAAATTACATGTGTGAAAAGTAGTTGGGCGAACGTATTTTTTTGCATTTTAAATGCGCATGTGATAGCTTGATATTATGGCTGCACCATTTAAGTTGTGGCTCACGCCATTTTTGATGTGTAGCTCACTCTATGACATCAACAATTATAAATCTTGCATGAAATAAAACAAATGCTTTTCAATTTCTTTTTGTCTCTATCAACTACAAAGCGGACATAATCACAACACTAATAACTTTTGATAATAAATTATAGATGACGGGGTTAACATTTATTAATAAAATTTAGATATTCATCATATAAAATTATGAAATGAACTCGGTCGGTTTATAACTAATTCCACTATAATTGATGCAATTATCATTATCTTTGAAGAAGTGAAATAAAACATCGCATTATGGTACAACATCCGGTTGACATACATCAACCCGGAGGGCTGGTCTCTTCTGCGGCATTAGTCATCGCGTCGGTCTCGACCTTGACCGAAGTTCACTTCCTCTTGAATTCCCGCTTCTTCCTCGGGGTTCCGTATTGTGTGACCGGTCTACGACCTCGTCGGTTTCCCCTCCAGCTGGCCGGCCCCGCATCGATGTCTCTTTTGCAAATCTACGTTCTGATTGCTTTCTGCATCATGCAGCCAATATCTTCATGGTACTTGCGATGGTGGTCGATCTCTTTTCTCACGAGGACCGCTCATGGGAGGCGGGACCCGTACCCCATGCCTTTCCTGCATTATGGTGAGGACACACTCGCGTGGCCTTGTTTTAAAGGGATAAAATCCGCTTTCCTGCGAGAAGCGCCATTTTTCATTCGTGTCGGTCGGATACGGGTGCAAGCTACTCGGTCCCATGTGACTTGTGTGCTTCTGTACGTTCGTTCATCACTTGTCTTTTTTTGGAGCCTTAAGCTTCCACTTTTAAACCGGTTGGCCTCTTCACCACTGGCATTGTTTATAAGCCGGCTCATTTTCACTCTTCCATAGACACTGGAAAGCACATGTTGTTTAACTTAGCATATAATCGACCTTCTCATAGACCCTACTACGAAAAAAGGTTATAAGGAGATGCTCCTTTGCGTTTACGACTGCACGTGACTTCTTCGTTGAACCTCTTTAGATACGCCAATCTTACGTCTCTTCCTTCCTTTGCACGATGGCGAGGAGGTAAGTAACGTTTCTTTGGAAGGGCTTAGCCGTGACAAACGCTTGTAGAAACTTCCCCTAGCTTGACATCTCAAAATTAGAGATTGAATGAGGTGGTAATTTCTACGAACCACTCACGGGCCACATGCTTTGTGGTAGAGCTAAGGAAGGCCTTGCAGGCTTCATCTCGCTACGCCCACGCTTGATCCGAGATTCATATGGGTCACATATTGAAAACGAGATGATCTTGGGGATCCTTTGTGCCATCATAAGTTTTCCAACTTGGGGACCTTAAACCTCTCTGGACCGTGGGTAACTTAAGATCGGCTACGAAAATGGCGACTTGAATGACGAGATCATCTGACTTCCGACCTAGGATTCCATCGAGCTGCTGCTCGGGGTAGCCTCGTAAGGCTTGGGTCAATGACTGCACTTTTCCACACGTTGCGAAGTAGAGGACGGGGGGTATCCTTCCCCATCATCTTTGCGCGGTGGGTTGTCCTTAGGAGCGTTATCTTCCGGAGCTTCTTCCTCTCGTCCGCTTAGGGGATAAACCCGAGTACGCTTTTAAACGCCGGCATGTCAAGGTTTCGTAAAGCCTCCAAAAGGGCTTGTTGAGCGGGATGCGAGTACCTCTTACGGATGAGTTTGATGTTGGCTCGTGGTAGGGTTGGGATGCGATTTCCCCGCCACTGTTTGGCCGGCGGCGGTTGCGGTGGGATCAACTCCTTGAGCCAACGGATCGTGTGTTTGTGTCTTTTTCCCGAGTATTTTTTGGTGGTGCCATCGCTTGTTCTTGATGAAATCGGCTGGAAGAGACCCTCGCTTCCTACGCTCCAATTGACGATGTTTGATACCGTCTAATGTATGATCCGGGCCTAAATTACTGCTTAGAACGACTTATCAAAACTTTTTAACAACGGGGAAGGTGATTTCGGTTTGTTTTAGACGAGGCCCGAGAGTTAGTTTCTCCAAGTTGCCCTACGTATCCAATGTGTATAATTGGAATCAAGTCTCCCGTAGTTACGCTTAGGGTTTATTTATATAAGGGCGTCCTACGCCTCGCTATTTCTTGCCATTGCACAGTATTGGATTTATTTCTTGGTCCTTAAGGATTAATTCGGATAAATCCCATTAAAAAAGGGATAATTATGGCTGCATATTTAAACTACGAGATCAAAGTCCTATAATCACGGATTCTTCCCGTCGTCATCCTTATTATATAGGCACATGTTTAAATTATCAACATAAGGAAAGACCCGGACATCTTGCGATGGGCTCCTCGGAGTCGTCTCGACTTTTTGGGTTGCATGTTGCCCTGCTGTTGTGACCGAGCCGTCCTCTGTTGTGACCGTGCCGTCCTACGGTGGTCTAGTCGGGAAGGGCATGAGCTTGTAATATCCTACGATTTTTTGAAAAAGGGCAATTCGGTCTTTTAGCAAAAATCGGAATATTATGTTATTTTTTTTAATTAAAGGATTTTCGAAAAAAAAAAAAGAAAAGAAAAAGGGATAAACAAGAGATTTTCTTTTTTAGGAAAATAATTAAATAATTAGGTAATTGGGATTATAAAAATGAAAAGCCCAATCCACAATTTTTAACCTAGTGGTGTTTTTGACAAAAAAAAGAGAGAGGGACGCGAAGGAAAGGGGGCGCAAGTTTCAAAAAAAAAAGGGAGAAGAGGCTTTCGATTTTCGAGGCTAATCCGTTGCTGCTTTTCAACGGAGACGTCTCCAAGAGAGAAAGGATCACCGTGAGACGAGGATCGTTTTGATACCAACTGAAATCCCTTTAGATCCGTTGACGTTGGAGGTTAAAGGTTTAACCTTTTTTTCAAAGCTTTGGTAGTTTGGATCGTTGTACCACGCAAATTAAGGTAACGTGGTTTTCTTATCGTATGATTAAAGGTTTCGTAAAGTGGTAGAGCAATTTGTATGATTGTTTTTCATGGTTTTAATTCGTTTAAGTCGAGTTTGGGTTGAATTTGAGTAGAAAACGCGAGTGCGGAAAAGCTGTCCTGCTGTGGTGCCGAGAAGAACGTGTATATGTGCAAGAGGAGGCTCGGTCGACCGAGCACATCCATTCGGTCGACCCCGAGTGGTGGTTCATCCGTACGGATGAGGTGTGTATCCCGTACGGCTATTTCTCCCCGTTTCGGACTGACAAGTTATCCGTCCGGACGGGGGCATTTGTTCCGATGCTTTGTTTTTCTTTTTATGTGTTTTAAGCTTTATAGTAGCATGTTTTACTTGCTTAACCTTATGTGACAAAGCTACGAATTAGCTTTTGATGCGTTTAGTTCCGGCACCACATGGATTCCCGTACAAAGACGAAGTGTGGGACCGTCGAAAGCTTTGGATTTTAACAATGTGCTTCGATAAGCTAGAGTTTATCGATGTACTGTGTAATGTGCTAGGGTTTGTCCGTGTCTAGTGGTCTAAGTACGAGAGTAGGAGATGTGAGGGAGCTTACTTGAAAACACTTAGGTGGCTAGTCTAAACATCTAATCAAACGTATGTGTTAGATTAATAATCTTAAACATCATGCAATGTTTGGTAAGGCATAGTACAATATCGCGATGTGTTCTGCGACCAGGACAAAGTAGGCGGTACCCACGCCGGTCAATCGATTGGCTAGATAAAGCGTACTGGTACGTGTACGCCGGTTATCACACTTATCGGGGACTCGAGATATTCCCCGGGGCTCACCCAGAGCGTGTCTCTAAGTAGGTTGCACCCGATTGTCCTAGTTACATCCTATTACTTGGCGTAGTGCCCTTGTTATTTATGATGTAACAAACTTGAGCTAGGCTAGATACCTTTTGGAACCTCATGTTATGCTATGAACGCCATAATATGATAGTTAGCTAGGGTTAACAACGGAAATGAATTAATAAAAGAACGGCGTTGCTTTTATTTCTTTATGAGATCATAGTTATACGATCTTACGCGTTACGAGTACTTTTTTGTACTTACCCCGTTACCCGTACGTGTTTGTCTTTTCCACTTTCCCCAAGAAAAGATGATGAACGGGTTGCTAATCTTTGATGAGTTCTTTGACGAGGACGTGTGAGATGGAGCTCGTGAAGACTTAGTTCTTTTACTTTTGACTCTTTCAATAATGTTGTTGACTTAGTTTCCAAACAATGTTGTCTTTCTTTTGGATTAGTTACGGATTCATAGTTCTTTTGAGATCTTTGAATTTGAATGTTGGATGATTAGTTTTCCTTATTGGATTTAGTTTCACGAGCATTGAAAACCGTGTGTTCGATCTTTTTGTCTTTTGTTTTTCTGAGTCGTTTAATATCTTCCGTGTCGTTTTAGTTACGATGTGTGACGTAAGGCTTACATATATTATTGAATTTATTTGATAATATATGTGCCGAGCTGCTCTTTCCGGATAAGGACTCGGTGTCCGGGAACGGGCGTTACGGTTGGTTATCGAGAGAGAAAGGTTTTCCTTCTGTTGTGCTAGGACTTGATTTCTTCCTTAAGATAAGTTTTAGAGCTTTAGTAACCCCTTCTCTTTTCTTAGTTACGGAATGGTGCTTATTAGAGGTGGAACTAATACGAGTAACACCGAGGCGGCTAACACTTGCCCGAGACGGGTAACGGCGAGGCGATTTCACCGAGGGTTGTGATTCCGAGAAGGAGAAGAAGTGGACTAGCTACCGGAGGCCTACGGTTGTCTCAAGTGAACACCCCGTCTATGAACAACATCATGCGTGGGGTGAATCGGGGACCCGAGACGGGTGTCCGCAGGAGGTAGGGTGGAACAAGGGGGGTCCTTCACGGTTTAACACCCGCGTACCGGTTACTTACTTGACTCCAAGGACCACGAGTTGGACCGGGTTGGGACTTTCTCATCCACCGGCTAGTCGAGTTGTTCGGTTATCCACGGGGTATCGACGTTTCCTTGCCACCGCACCGGCGGAAGGTTTTTACCTGCAAGCTGACGGTTCTACACTCCACCGCCACACTAGAATTAGGATTCTTTTGTAGCACTGGCTACACTCATCCCAACCAACGGAACTACTTCGGTATCAGAATGCCCCACCGGTGCGGCGGCCGGTACGGCATCTGTATTAGGTTTGGGGGTTATGACGGACCGAGTGGATTGGTATGAGAAGATGAAGAAACATAGAGGTGCAGAATTCTTTGGCAATGTTGAGCCGAGCGAGCGGCGAGATTTATGGATTCGTGGGTTCGAGAAGGCGTGCGAGGAAATATAAACTCCCGAGAATGCTGAATGGGCTCATTTAGCAATATCCTTGTTGAGCGGGGAAATGCGAGAGAGAGTTGGATGGAAGCTTATGAGCCGAGGTTAATCCGAGGATCACGGATTGGGCGGTGTTCAAAAGATGCGTTCTACAAGGAATACTTTCCTAGAACGGCTCGGAGATGCAAAGGCTAATGAATTTATGAGTTTGAAACAAGGGAGATATACTACGGTGACTCGGTACTCCCCGGAAGTTCCGCTGAGTTGGGCGATTCTACCACGAGATCATGAAAAGTATAAAGAGAAAAAGATTAATAAATTCATGGAAGGATTGTCACACGAGGTGGCGAAGGGCATGCTAGGAGATAGACCTACGAGCATGGCAAGCGTCATGGATAAGAGGCTTTTGGTAACGGAGAGATTTGCCGGTAGACGGACGGTTGTAGTTGGAGATAAGAGGTCTTTCTCTCAGAATTTTCCAAGGAAGTAATAGAGGAGCACCCGCGAGCGGAATGTTAAGAGGGCGAGGGAAATCCGGCTACGAAGAGTTCAACAAGTGGAACGCCCGGCCCGATTTTGTGCTAAGTGTAACAAGACACACACGGGAGAGTGCATGGCGGGTAGCGTGTGAGTTGTTTCCCACTTTGTGGGGGAAGTGGGACATTACTCGAGAGCGTGTCCTAAAAAGCTCTCTCAAGGTAATACGAGTAGCCGGGACGAGGTAACCGAGCGGGGGTAATCGTACTACGGGTAGCGGACCGGTTCGTGTCTTCGCGGCGGATTCGGAACCGGAAGAGGTTAGATGACACTTGTGGTGACGAGGTACTTTTACGGTGTTTGTGTTTATTGCTAGATATTTAATATGATATAAGCGCGCATATGATATTACATGTTGTCATTGCTTAAATAGATTCACTTGTTAGGTACCATAATCATAGATAATCCTAGCGATTTCGGCTACTTGTTTGATAATCTTTGGAGCATCGGGGACTTTTGTTTCCTCTAAGATATGCTAAGAAGTTGAACCTTACCCCTTAAGGAATTGGAGAGACCTTTGAGTATAACCACACCTTGGGGCGAGAGTCACTAGATGTGCTCGAGTCACACCCCAAGTCGATATTAGAGTTGGGACTTACAAGTGCCGAGTATGCTTTGAAGGTGTTGGATTTCTCGGATTTCGATGTTATCACTGGGTATGGACTTGGTTGTCCAAGAATTATGTCTACTTGGATTGTAGGGGGTAAGAGGGTGATCTTTAGAGGCCCCGGGAAAATCAGCTAAGACGTTTCACGGTAACGTATGCAAGCCCTAGCAAGGGTCGTTATCCGATTATCTCGGCGAGTTAAAGCCACAAGAGGCTTTGAAGAGGAGTTGCCAGGGTTTCGTTGTTTATGCATTAGATAAGGAAAAGCATAGGCCCAAGTTAGGAGAGACTCGTGTAGCTAAGGACTTTCCCGAAGTTTTTCCGGAAGATTTGCCTGGACATATGCACGATAGGGCCATAGAGTTCGAGATCGAATTGATTGCCGGAGCATCACCGGTGGCTAAAGCACGCTTATAGGATGGCACCGGCGGAGTTGAAAGAGTTGAAAACTCAGAAGCAAGGAGATGCTTGCAGAAAAACATCATCCGGCCAAGTACATCACCGTGGGGAGCACCGGTCTTGTTTGTGAAGAAGAAAGATGGGAGTATGCGCTTGTGCATCGACTACGAAGTTGAATAAGCTTGTCAATCAGGAAGAATAAGTATCCTTTACCAAGGATTGATGATATGTTCGGTCGAGTTGCAATGTAGAAGAAGGTGTTCTCTTAAGATTGATCTTAGGTCCGGTTATCATCGAGTTGAAGATCAAGGTGTCGGATATACACCTAAGACGGCCTTCGGTACGAGATATGGACATTATGAGTTTTTGGTCATGCCGTTTTGGACTCATGCAATGCTCATTCGAAATTCATGGACTTGATGCAAAGAGTTTTCATGCCTTGTATCTCAATAAGTTTGTGATAGTTTTCATAGACGATATCTTGGTGTACTCTAAGGACGAGGAAGAGCATAGAAGAACACCTAATGATAGTTTCTGAGACCTTAAAGGAGAACAAATTATATGCCCAAGTTTTCTAAGTGCGAGTTTTGGTTGGACCGGAGTTAGTTTTCTTGGGCATGTAATTTATGGAGAAGGTATTAAGGTGGATCCGGCGAAGATAGAAGCCGTTTTAAGTGGCATAGACCGACATCGATAACGAGAGATAAGAAGTTTCTTGGGTTTAGGCTGGGTACTACCGGAAGTTTGTAAAGGATTTCTCTAAGATAGCTACACCTCTCACTGAGGCTTACTCAAAGAAAACGTTAAGTATGAGTGGACCGATGAATGTGAGGAAGCTTTTCGGACTTTGAAAGAAAAGTTGACCACGGCACCCGTGTTAGCATTACCGGAAGTTTTTGATAACTATGATGTATATATACGGACGCATCGGGTCAAGGTTTGGGTTGTGTTTTGATGCAATCGGGGAAGGTAATTGCTTATGCATCTAGGCGGAGTTAAAGGCGCGTAGAGGGAAGAATTACTACACACGACTTTGGAGTTGGCCGGCGAGTGGTTTTTGCTGCGAAGCTTTGGAGACACTATACGTATGGTGTCAAGGCAAGGATCTTCACGGATCATAAGAGTCTTAAGTTAACTTCTTTACTCGGGGAGAATGCTGAACATGAGACAAAGAAGATGGTTGGATTTCGTGAAAGATTACGACTTGGACATTCAATACCACCCGGATAAAGCGAATGTTGTAGGCGATGCACTTAGCCGGAGGCGGTTTAATGCTATCACTACCTTGCAAGAAGTCGTAGATCGAGTTGGATAGGATGCGAGATTCAAGTGATTGAAAGGAAGGGTGAAGCTCGGAATTTGGCGCCATTGATGGCAAGGTCGGATTTGCTTCAGATGAGATTCGGGCTAAAGCAGGGGATAAAGACCACAATTGTGTTGATTAATTTGAAGACGAAGTAGCTCGAGAGAAGCCTACGGTGGGTTATCGGTTGGACAAGAGTGGTCATCTTTGGTACGGAGACCGTTTGTGCGTGCCCGATGTGGATGGCCTAAGAAGAGAAGGTTATGGATGAAGCTCGTAAGATTGCTTTTGCGGTACATCCGGGAGCCCTTCAGATGTATAGAGATCTCAAGGAGAGATATTGGTGGCCTGGTATGAAGTTAGGGATCGCGAGAGTTCGGCAAGATGTGATACATGCCGGAGAGAGTGAAAGCGAGAACACGAGAAAGACCGGGAGGTTTGTTGAAACCCTTGGAGGTACCGGAATGGAAATGGGGAGAATATCACGATGGATTTCATCACCGGTTTGCCAAAGACTAAGGGCGGACATGACATGATTTGGGTGATTGTGGATAGACTCACAAAATCGGCCCCGTTTCTTGCCGTGTAAAGTGGACATGCCTATAAAGAAGTTCGCTACTTATGTATATCGACAATATAGTGAAGCTTCGCCCAGCGGGTGTGCCTACTATACATTGTTATCCGACGAGGGGATAGTAGATTTATCGGTCGCTTACGGAAGGGCTTACGAAGGAAAGCTTTTTGGGACGAGAAAGGCGATTTGGTACGGTGTTTCATCCGCGAGACGGATGGGAAGTCGAGAGAACAATTCGGACTCTCGAGGACATGCTTAGAGCTTGTGTTTTGGATGCCGGAGGATCGCTTGGATAGAATTACCTCGACCATTGGCTGAGTTTCGCTTACAACAATAGTTACCATGCAAGTTTGGGAATGCCACCTTTTGAGGCCTTGTACGGTAGGAAGTGTAGAACTCCACTTTGCTTTGGGATGAAGTGGGAGAGAAACATATCACGGGGCCGGAGATGGTTCGGCAAGCCAAGGAGAAAATTGAGTTGATAAGGAAAAATGCGAAAGGCTAGCTCAAGATCGTCGGAAGAGTTGGGCCGATGTTAGAAGAAGACCGCTAGAGTTTGAGGTCGGGGATAGAGTTTACCTTCGAGCGTCTCCGATGAAGGGTATCAAGAAGGTTCGGACAGAAAGGAAAGCTAAGTCCAAGGTATGTAGGACGCTTTTGATGTCATCGAAAGAGTTGGGAAGTTGGCTTATAGACTTCGGTTACCGGAAGTCGATGTCTAGAGTCCACAATGTCTTCCCACGTATCGATGCTTAAGAAGTGTCTATCTAAAGTGGATGTGGAATGCGAGATTGACCCGGAAGTGTTGCAAGATAATCTCTCCTTTACGTGGAGGGCTTACGATAAGGATTCTGGATAGGAAAAGAGAAGATGATGATAAGAGACGAGTGATCCCGTTAGTATTAGTGCAATGGAGCAATCATGCACCGACGGAAGCCACTTGGAAGTGGAAGCGGACATGTTCGGAGAAGCGAGTTTCCCGAGTTCCCTCATCTACCGGGTACGATGCTAGTTTCGAGGCCAAAACTCCTCTTAGCAGGGGGGAGGAATGTAATATCCCGATTTTTGAAAAAGGGCAATTCGGTTAACTTTTAGCAAAAATCGAGAATATTATGTTATTTTTTTTTTTTAATTAAAGGATTTTCGAAAAAAAAAAGAAAAGAAAAAAGGAGGATAAACAAGGATTTTCTTTTTTAGGAAAATAATTAAATAATTAAGTAATTGGGATTATAAAAGGAAAACTAATCCTAATTTTAACCTTTAGTTGTTTTTGACAAAAAAAAAAAAAAAAAAAAAAAAAGAAGAGAGAGGGACGGACGAAGAGGGGCGCAAGTTTCAAAAAAAAAGGAGAAGAGGCTTTCGATTTTCGAGGCTAATCCGTTGCTCTTTTCAACGGACGTCTCAAGAGAGAAAGGATCACCGCGAGACGAGGATCGTTTTGATACCAACAATCCCTTTTAGATCCGTTGACGTTGGTGGTTAAAGGTTTAACCTTTTTTTCAAAGCTTTGGTAGTTTGGATCGTTGTACCACGCAAATTAAGGTAACGTGGTTTTCTTATCGTATGATTAAGGTTTCGTAAAGTGGTAGAGCAATTTGTATGAATTGTTTTTCATGGTTTTAATTCGTTTAAGTCGAATTTGGGTTGAATTTGAGTAGAAAACGCGAGTGCGAGAGAAAAGCGTATCTTGTGGTGCGGAAAGAACGTGTATATGTGCAAGAGGAGGCTCGGTCGACCGAGCACATCCATTCGGTCGACCGAGTGGTGGTTCATCCGTACGGATGAGGTGTGTATCCGTACGGCTATTTCTGTTTCGGACGACAAGTTATCCGTCCGGACGGGGGGGTACATTCCGATCATTGTTTTTCTTTTTATGTGTTTTAAGCTTTATATGGTAGCATGTTTTGCTTTGCTTAACCTTATGTGACAAAGCTGCTGAATTAGCTTTTGATGCGTTTAGTTCCGGCACCACATGGATTCCACTACAAAGACGAAGTGTGGGACCGTCGAAAGCTTTGGATTTGCCTTGTGCTTCGATAAGCTAGAGTTTATCGATGTACGTTATAATTGCTAGGGCTTCGAGCACCGTGTCCCAGTGGTCTAAGTACGAGTAGGAGATGTGAGGGAGCTTACTTGAAAACACTTAGGTGGAAATTTAGTTAAACATCTAATCAAACGTATGTGCTAGATTAATAATCTTAAACATCATGCAATGCTTGGTACAGGCATAGTACAATATCGCGATGTGTTCTGCGACCGGACAAAGTAGGCTTGTACCCACGCCGGTCAATCGATTGGCATAGATAAAGCGTACGGTACGTTACTGCCGGTTATCACACTTATCGGGACTCGAGATATTCCCCCGGAGACTCTTAGAGCGTGTCTGCTAAGTAGGTTGCACCGAGGTTGTCTGTAGTACATACTTATTCACTAGGCGTAGTGCCGCTTGTTATTCATGATGTAACAAACTTGAGCTAGGCTAGATACCTTTTGGAGACCTCGTATGTTATGCTATGAACATAATATGATAGTTAGCTAGGGTTAACAACGGAAATGAATTAATAAAAAGACGGCGTTGCTTTTATTTAACATGAGATCATAGTTATACGATCTTACACGCGTTGCGAGTGCTTTTGTAACTTGCCACCGATTACGTCGTGTTTGTCTTTCCTTTTCCCGAAAGAAGATGAACGGAGTTGCGCCCAATGTCTTTGATGAGTTAACTTTTGTGGACGTGTGAGATGGAGGCATTTCGTGAAGACTTAGATTAACTTTTACTTTTGACTCTTTCGGCTAATGTTGTTGAACTTAGTTTGGCAGCTTGATATTTGTCTTTTCTTTTGGATTAGTTACGAGATTAAGGATTCTTTTGAGATCTTTTGGGATTTGAATGTTGGATGATTAGTTTTCGCTTATTGGATTTAGTTTCGCGGCATTGAAAACGCACGTGTGTTCGATGCTTTTATCTAACTTTGTTTTTCCGAATCGTTTTATCTTCCGTGTCGTTTTAGTTACGATGTATGACGTAAAGGCTTACACGTATATTATTGAATTTATTTGATAATATATGTGCCGTATTTCTTTCCGGATAAGAGCTTTCGGTGTCGGGAACGGGGCGTTACGTGAACCAGAGCCTCCCGCGCAGGGTTAGGTGCATGTATGCTTTATGTGCGCTTGCAGCCTCAATAACTATTACCCGCTTCTTTATTTATTTATTACAATGCAGTCTTGCTCTCGAGTGACACGTGGCTTGATATCTACTGCTACGGTCATCGGTACTGAAAGCATAAAAAAATTATATACGTATATATAACATCAATATTTCTTTATATAAAAAGGAAAATAAAAAAAAAAAAAATATACACTGGGAATTAATTGTAAATTAAAGAAGAAAAGAAAAAATATACAACACTGGGTATACAAGTATTAGCTGTGTGGGAGACATTGATGGACATGGAATTAATCAACGGCGGAGCAAACTTTGCAGAATAGACCCACTGGAGCCCATCTCTTAACACCGATGGCTCCCCCATTTTGACAACAAGCTTCAACAAAATCAGCTTCGAAAGAGGGTCCGAATATCGGGGTTAGAAGTCCAAAGTAAGAATCAACGACCGCCTTAGTAGCATCATCTTGGTATAATCTAGCGTCAGATTGGAGCACCGCAAACCCGTTTCTGATGTTTTGAAGAATGTTATCGTCGAATTTGTTTCCGCTGCCACGATCAATCTCTAACCTAACACCGTTGTTTCCACCTTTTGGACACGTTTGTTTCAGTTCAGGTAGGAGGTTCGGGTTAATGGATGGGTCCGAACCTCCGGGGCAGAAATTGGTAGAGCCTATTAGTCATGAAGAAGCATGCGG